>CM052540.1:84960705-85058249 GCA_028533065.1 Trachops cirrhosus | reverse complement strand
GCTGACAGTCTGATGGGAACTCCTTTGTAGGTACCTCTCTCCTTTTCTCTTGCTGCTTCTAGGATTCTCTCCTTCACTTTTACCTTGGCTAATGTAATTATGATGTGTCTTGGTGTGTTCCTCTTTGGGTCCATCTTCTTTGGGACTCTCCGAGCTTCCTGGACTTGCTGGAAGTCTATTTCCTTTGCCAGATTGGGGAAGTTCTCCTTTATTATTTGTTCAAATATCTTTTCCACTTGTTGTTTTTCCTCTTCTCCTTTTGGCACTCATATAATTCGGATGTTGGAATGTTTAAAGATGTCCTGGAGGTTCCTAAGTCTCTCCTCATTTTTTTGAATTCTTATTTGTTCATTCTTTTCTGGTTGTATGTTTTTTTCTTCCTTCTGGTCCACTCCATTGATGTGAGACCCATCTTTCATTCCATTACTGTTGGTTCCCTGTGCATTTTTCTTCATTTCACTTATGAAAAAAATATACAACCAGAAAAGCCTTCATTTTTTCATCTAGTTTGCGACCAAAATCAACCAATTCTGTGAGCTTCCTGATCACCAGTGCTTTGAACTGTGCATCTGATAGGTTGGCTATCTCTCGGTCACTTAAAAGGATGGGTTCTGGGGCTTTCAATTGTTCTTCTGTTTGAACCACCTCTTTGGGGTTTTTTGGGTTTTTTTTTGGTCTTGTGGCACCTGTTACATATGAGGGGCAGAGCCTTAGGTGTTCACAAGGGTGGGGTACCCCAGTTGCTTGGTTGTGACGTTGTACGTGGGGGCAGGGTCCGAGAAGGAACAATGGCGCTTGCTCCACTCTCCATAGGACCTCAGTCCCTTCAGCCGTTTTCCCGAGCACATTGGGCCCCTCTGGTGCCAATTCCCATGTGGGTGGGCCTGTGCACCCCACGGGACCTTCCTTTTCAATCAGTGCCCCAAGGCTCTATTTCCCAGCGCTGGTACCCTGTGTTTAACACAGTGCCTTGCTTCACAATCGAGGCCTTGCTGGGTCTTCTGGAAGCTGCCCCCTAGCCAGGGCTGCCAGCCGCCGCTTGTGCACCCAGGGTCTGTCTTCTGTGGTCTTGCGCGCCACCCCGGTTGCCTTGTGCATCCCGGTTGCCTTATGAGTATCCGGTCCCAATGCTCTCTGGTCACCACTCTCTGCTCTCTGCTCCAGACCCACACCTGGCTGCCCGACTCCACCCCTCCTACCGGTCTGGATGAACGTTTCTTTGGGTGTCTGACTTCCATACAGTTCAATTTTCTGTCAGTTCTGGTTGTTATTCTGTTTCTAAAGTGTTGTTGTCCCTATCTTGGTTGTGCGAGGAGGCACAGTGCGTCTACCTATGCCTCCATCTTGGCTAGAAGTCCTCACTTTGTTGATTGTGTCCTTTGATACACAGAAGTTTTAAATTTTGATGCAGTCCAACTTATCTGTTTTTTTCATTTGTTGACTTTGCCTTCAGTATATATCCAAAAAATTATTGCCAAACCCAATGTCATGAAGCTTTTCCCCTGTGTTTCCTTCTAAGAGTTTTATAGTTTCTGCTCTTACATTCATGTCTGTGATCCATTCTGAATTATAAAAGGCAGGGTCCAACTACATTCATTTGCCTGTGGAAACACAGTTTTCTCAACACCGTCTGTTGGAAACATTGTCTTTTCTCCATGAAGTGGTTTTGTCACCCTTGTTGAAAATCATTTGCCCATATATGTGACAGTTTATTTTTGGAATCTCTGTTCTATTGTTTTACACATCTATTCTTATGCCAGTACCACACTGTTTTTTTAATTTAAATCATTTTTTACTTTTCAATTACAGTTGACATACAAGCGTGTATTAGCTTCAGGCGTACACCCCAGCAATCAGACATTATATAACTTACTAAGAACTTATCAGAGGAATCTAGTGTCCATCTGACACCATGCATAGTTATTAAAATATTATTGACTCTATTCCCTATGCTGTACTTTACATTTCCATGACTATTCTGTAACAAGCAATTTGTACTTCTTAATCCCCTCACCTTTTTCACCCATCTCTCCCAACCCCCTTTCAATCTGGCAACCATCAAAATGTTCTCTGTATCCATGAGTCTGTTTCCATTCTGCTTCTCCATTTATTTTTGTTTTTTTTTTTAGGTTTGTTGATAGATATGTATCTATTGCCATTTTATTGTTCATATTTTTTACCTTTTTAAAACATTTTTTCTTAAAGGAGATGCTTTAACATTTCATCTAATACTGGTTTAATTATGATGAACTCCTTTAACTTGTCTGGGAAGCTCTTTATATGTCCTTCAATTCTAAATAATAGCTTTGCTAGATAATGTTGCTTGCAGGTCCTTGCTTTTCATCACTTTGAATATTTCTTGTGAATCCCTCTGGCCAGCAAAGTTTCTGTTGAGAAATCAGTTGGCAGTCTTATGGGAGCTCCCTTGTAGGTAACTAACTGCTTTTATCTTTCTGCTTTTAAGATTCTTTCTTTGTCTTTAAACTTTTGCATTTTAATTATAATGTGTCTTGGTGTGGGCCTTTTTGGGTTCATCTTGTTTGAGTCTTTTTGTGCTTCCTGGACTTGTATGTCCATATCCTTCAGCATGTTAGGGGAGTTTTCTGTTATTATTTTTCAATAGGTTTTCAATTTCTTGCTCTCTCTTTTCTTCTTCTGGCAGCCCCATGAGCTGAATGTTGGTATGCTTGATGTTGTCTCAGGTGCTCTTTACACCATCTTCCTTTTTTTTGGATTCCTTTTTCTTTTTGCTGATCTAATTGGGTGTTTTTTGTTTCCTTATATTCCAAACTGCTGATTTGATTCTTGGTTTTATCTACTTTACTATTAATTCCCTGTAAATTATAGTTCATTTCAGTTAGTGCATCCTTCATTTCTTTTTTTAAAAAAAGATTTTATTTATTATTTTTTTAGAGAGAGGGGAAGGGAGGGAGAAAGAGATGGGGAAGGGAGGGAGAAAGTGAAACATCAATGTGTGGTTGCTTCTAGCACACCCCATACTGGGAACCTGGCCGCAACCCAGGCATGTGCCCTGACTGGGAAGCAAACCAGTGACCCTTTGGTTCACAGCCCGTGCTCAATCCACTGAGCTACACCAGCCAGGGCTGTATCCTTCATTTCTGACTGGTTATGTTTTTTTTTATCCTCACCTGAAGATGTGCTTATTGATTTTACAGAGAGGGAAAGGGAGGGAGAGAGACAGGGAGAAACACATCAATATGAGAATCATCAATTGGTTGCCTCTTGCACACACTCTGACTGGGAACCGAACCTACATTCTAGATATGTGCCCTAACCAAGAATCAAACCTGTGACCTTTTGGCTTATGGGGATGATGCTCCAACCAAGTCACACCAGACAGGGCTGACTGCTTCTTGTTGGTATGGTTTCCATGTCCCTTTTTATGCTTTTAAATTTCTAAGTTCAACTACTCTTCCCCTAAATTCACTGAACATCCTTATAACCAGTGTTTTTGAACTCTGCATCTAGTAGACTGCTTGTCTCCACTTTGTTTAGTTCTTTTTCGGGAGTTTTGTTCTCTTCTTTCATTTGGGATGTGTTTCTTTGACTCATTTTGCTAACTTTTCTGTATTTGTTTCTATGTAGAGTTGCTATGTCCCCTGGGCTTGGTAGAGTAGCCTAATGTAGTAGACATTCTGTGAAGTTCAGTGGCACAGCCACCCCTATCACCCAAGCTGGGCACTCCAGGTACGCCGCCCCACATGGGCTATGTACACCCACCTATTGTAGTCAAGGCCTGATTGCTGTTGGCATGTCAAAAGGAAGGATTTACCCCCAACCTGATCTGCTGTAAGGACTGACTGTGACCACTGACTGCTGTGGAGGATCAGCTGTGCAGGGGCCCACCCCACAGAACAGGACTTACTTCAGCAGGGACTCTGATGTCCACTGAGTCCACCTCTGAGTGTGTCAATGTGGAGGTAGTTGGGTATTGTTTCTACATGGTCTGAAACTGTCCACTGGGTGTGTTTGCTCTGGGGCCTCGGGGGAGGTGGAAGCCAAGGTTGGCTGTTCCCATGTTCTGACCAGGGCCACCCAGCTTGAGCTACAAAGTGGTCTACAGATGGTTGGTACTTGTGCTGGTTTTGGAGGTGCCCAGTAGAAGCCACGCGGTGAAGTGCAGCTGACTGTTGCTAGTGTGAGGCCTGAGGCCATCTAGTGACAGGTGTGGGGCATGTGGAGGCCAGATGTTGCTTGTTTGAGAGACTTTAGGGAAGTCTGAAGCAGGAGCCAAGATAGGCCATTTGTATGGAAAAGGCACTGGAAACAGCTTGGGTGGGCTCCCAAGTTTTGTGTGGCAGGGTTTCAGGGAATCAACAGGATGGGGGAAACAGTGATAGCCGGGTTGATGGAGACTCAGATATGGGGCCTGCCTGCTGTCTCTGTGAGGGGAGGGCTCATCAAACAATGGCCTCTGCCAGCACTTTTAACTGAGAGAAAGCTGCTGCCCCCCAGCTCTTACTCTGATGCCAGATATTTGAGTTTCTCCCTGTCTGTCCCTGTTACCTTTCAAGCTACTATCCCAGTGCTGGAGCTCAGAATGAGTGAGTCAGAGTGAGTTCATTTGCAGGCCCTTTAAAAGGAACTGCCTGCAACTCCCACAGCCCTCCATCTCAGACTCCATTCCCACTGGTTTTTACAGCCAGAAATTACAGGGACTTCTCTTCCCAGCACTGGAACCCTGGGCTTGGGGGCCTGGTGTGGGGCTGGGACACCTCGCTCCTTCAGTGGGAACTCCATACCCAAGTTATCCCTCCTGATTTTTATCCACCATGCATGGGTGTGGGATCAGCCAGTTCTGCATCTCTGCTGCTTCTACCAGTCCTGATGTGACTTCTTTATACTCCTACTTTTTGGAGTTCTATTCAGCTAGATTTAAGGTATTCTGAATGACAATTGTTCTGTAGCTTAGTTTTAATTTTGCAATGGTTCTGGAAGGATGCAAGAATGGTGTTTACTTATGCCACCATCTTGACTAGAAGTCAGTACCACACTGTTTTGATGACTATATCTTTTTGTCCTATTTTTTTTAATTGTTGTTCAAGTAGTTTTCTGCCCTTTACCCCCATCCCAGCCCACCCCCCAGCCCTCCCCTCCTCCCTCCTGTCTCCACCCGCCCTTGTTATTGTCCATGTGTCCTTTATACTAGTTCCTGCAGTGACGACTATATCTTTATAGTAAGTTTTAAAATCAGAAAGCATTGGCTCTCCACCTCTTTTTCTTTTTCAAAATAGTTTTGGCTATTTGGGTCTATTGAGATTCCTTATAAATTTCAGATGGATATTTCTATTTCTACAAAAAAAAACCCTGTTGGGCTTTGATAGGACTGCATCTATTGGTAGATTGATTTGGGTGGTGTTGACATCTTAACAATATTAGCCTTCCAATTCATGAACATAGGATATCTTTCTACTTATTTGGATCTTCTTTAATTTCTTTCAGCAATGTTTTGTGTATGTCACTGTGCAAGTCTTTAATTTCCTAAGTATTTTATTCTTCTAGAGACTATTATAAAAGGACTTGGTTTCTTAATTTCCTTTTCACAGTGTTCATTGTCAGTGTGTAGAGATATGATTGACTTTTGTGTGTTGATTTTATATCCCACAACATTGCCATATATATTTATTAGATATGCTTCTTGTATGAAATCTTTCAGATTGTCTACTTATATATTATGTCATCTGTGAATAAAGATAATTTTACTTCTTCCTCTCCAATGTAATACCTTTTTAATTCTTTTTCTTGACTAACTGCTCTGGTTAGGACTTCCAGTACCATGTTAAATAGACATGGCAAAAGTGGGCATTAATGTCTTGTTCCTGATCTTAGAGGAAAAGCTTTCAGTCTGTCACTATTGATTATAATGTTAGCTATTTGTACTTTTAAAAAAATTAATTATCATCAACAAACACAATTAAATCAGGGCTCTACTAGGGTATATCTCGAAGATCCATGCAGGATTTGATAATTCCCTAAGAGGAAAACAATCATGGGTTTCCCTTTTATGTAAGAAAAGAAAGGATTTATGGGGTTGCAGTGATGGACAGTGATACATAAAGGGAAAAACAATAGTATTTCATAGGTAGATATACCACTGATCAAGAAGTACTGACTATTTTAGAACGGAAGAGTCTTTAGCATGGGGCTACCATTACAGTTAGTAAAGACCCTAGAAATAAATCAAGGGAAAGTTTCACACATTCCGCTATTATTGCTATAGCTCTTAGATGAGGTAGCAATATGCCTTGGCTACTGGACCTAATGAAAGACTAAAATAAGGAGTAGGCCTCTTATGATTGCCCTGTAATTAACTAGTACCCCTAATGCTTGTTCAGATTTTTCATGTACAAAAAGGGAAAGGGGCTTGTGAATCCAAAATCTGGAAAACAGATCTTTTTGTAGTTATCATACCAACCTTTGACTTAAATATAAGTTTTTAACTTGAAAAGCATATAATAATTGACAGATATTTATATTAATATACTTTTACTCATGTGTAAATAACTTAGGAAGGTAAATTCTCCTGATTTGTTAGGTTTTTTAATTAAAGATTTATTTATTTATTTATTTTTAGAGAGAGGGGAAGGCAAGGAGAAAAAGAGCAGCGTGTGAAAGATACACTGATTGGTTGCCTCTCACACACCCCCTACTAGGGACCTGGCGTGGAACACAGGCATGTGCCCTGACTGGGAATCAAACCAGTGACCCTTTGGTTTGCAAGCCCATTCTCAATCCACTTAACTATACCAGCCAGGGCATGATTTGTTAGGTTTTTTTTAAACATGAGTTTACTAGACAAAAGAGCTCTCATAATGATTTTAAACAAACATTTACAGAATTCCAAATAATTTAATTATTCCTATTATTTTGTCTTTTTTAGAGTACAGTAGCAGATCTTTGTGTTATCTAATGGAAAATTTTTTTAAGATTTTATTTATTTTTAGAGAGGGGGAAGGGAGGGAGAAAGAAAGGAAGAGAAACATCAGTGTGTGGTTGCCTCTCATGCACCCCCTACTGGGGACCTGACTTGCAACCCAGGCATGTGCCCTGACTGGGAATTGAACTGGCAACCGTTTGCTTCATAGTCCGGTGTTCAATCCACTAAGCCATACCAGCCAGAGCACCTAATGGAAATTTTAAGAAACCTAAAGATAGTTTAGGCATAAAAATGTCCTAATGATTTTATTAGTCTAAATTTGGGGCCTGAATTTAGGAAAAAGCAAAATGAAGAATAATTGTAGAGAAAATAATATATAAATATCTTAGAAAAGAAATATTGATACAGCTGAAGAAATCCAAAACACTGATTTTGGATTTGGAAAAAATATATGTACCCCTATGTTCATTGTAGTATTATTTACAATAGCCAAGATCTGGAAATAGCCCCATGTCCATCAGTAGATGAGCGGATAAAAAAGAGGTGGTATAGCCCTGGCTGGCATAGCTCAGTGGATTGAGTACAGGCTGCGAACCAAAGCATTGCAGGTTCGATTCCCGGTCAGGGCATATGCCTGGGTTGTGGGCCAAGTCCTCAGTGGGGACCATATGAGAAGCAACCACACATTGATGTTTCTCTGTCTCTCCTTCTCCCTCCCTTCCCCTCTCTAAAAATAAATAAATAAAATCTTAAAAAAAAAAGAGGTGGTATATTTACAATGGAATACTACTTGGCCATAAGAAAGGAAACATTACCTTTTGTGACAGCATGGATGAACCTGGAGAGTATTGTGCTAAGTGAAATAGGCCAGTCAGACAACGACAAATGCCATATGATTTCACTTATATGTCGACTCTAATGAACAAAATAAACAAACAAAATATAAACAGACTCATACATACACAGAATAGATTGACAGCTGTTAGAGGAGAGGGAAGTTGGGGGCTGGGTGAAAAAGGAAAAGGGATTAAGAAAAAAACAAACCTCATAGACACAAACAACAGTATGGTGATTACCAGAGGGAAAATGGGGTAGGGAGAGGTAAAAGATAGTAAAGGGTGGTTACCAGAGGGGGGTGTGGGGTGTGGGAGAAATGGGTAAAGATGTTTAAAAGGTACAAACTTCCAGTTATATATAAACATATATTTGTAAACTTCCAATTATAAAGAAATTCTGGGAAAGTAATGTACAGCATGGTGACTGAAAAAAAATTTTAAAAAGATAAATAAAACTGAAATCCACGATAACAATTCATAAAGTCAATTTAAACAATTAAAAAAGTTTAAATCATTAGAAAATTAACCTTGATCTTGTACAAACCAAAATATTGTGCTGGCATTATTTTTTATGGCAAATTGAAAGACACAGATCATGCCAAACATCTTCTTTTATCTTGGAACTAATGCCTTGTCTTATCTTGTAATTATAATAATGGAGCCTATGACATAAATACACTTTTAAGTGCCTATAAAGAAAATGTATATAGTATAACAATTCTGTAAGATATTTTTAAGTATTTAAGTAGATTGATTATTCCTAGAATACACACATACAATGGAATAATTTTTAATAGTTTAACGTTTTCCAGGAGAGGGAAACAAACAGCAAAACAGTGATGGGGAACTATTAAATACTTAAGAGAAATATGAAATTTCCACTCTAAAATTTAATCAGTGATCCCTCTGCAAGGAGAAAAGACAGCAGGCACTTGACAAATTAATAGAGCTACACAATGAAAAAGTCAGCATTTAGCCCTGGCTGGTGTGGCTCAGTGAATTAAATTGAAAGGTTGCAGTTTTGACTCCCAGTTAGGACACACGCCTGGGTTGCAGGCCAGGTCCCCAGTTGGGGGCTTATGAGAGGCACGGATTGATGCATCTCACTTATCGGTTTCTCTCCCTCTTTCTCCTTCTCTTCCTCCCTCTAAAAATAAATAAAAAATAAAAAAAATAAAAAAATATTTTTTAAAAAAGGCAGCATTTATTAATCTACAAAGTACAGGAGTAAAATATGGCCTATGTTAAACAAAATAATCTCTGTTTGACAAACAAGACAATTTCCTCATGACAGTTTTTTCCCCTTTTGTTTCTGAGGTACCTCTCAAATAAACAATCTTGTTTTTGTCAAAACTTCCCCAAAATGGCCACTGCAATTCTGTCCCTAGTGAAACTGTATTAGTTGGGAAGATAAGGATACAAATTAGAGTAACCGTGAGAAAACACGAAGGAAGCAGGTATCTGGCCCAGATTTAGTTGGCTCAAGGATCCGTAAGGATGGTGCAACCTTGTACCTCCAGAACTTGGCCAAAGGCCGACTGTCACTAATGAGAGACCAGAGAAAATGTCCTGATTCTGGGCAAAAGAGATTAAACAAGGCAGTTCTCAGGGACATAACACACCACTTCCTCTCTACAGTTCTATAATTTTGTGTTTAGTTTTCCCTGCAGCAAATCTGCCTGCCAGACATTAAGCTGTATGGTTACAATACATTTCTCACTACACTTTGTTGTCAACAACATGTTTCTATCTTACTTCTTCTTTCTTTCAGGGTTGGGTATCTCACCACATTAGCTGGGATCTAAGAACTTCCCTTTGCTCAGTTGTTCCAGCCGTCCCTGACATTCTTTCTGCTCCTTAAACACACCAAGCTTGTTCCTATCTTCGGGTCTTTGTATTTGCCCTTCCCTCTGCCTGAAACTCTGCCCTCACACTTCTTCCTGGCCACTTCTTCTCAGCTTCGGCCCAGTGTCACCACCTCCTCAGAGAAGCCCTCCATGATGATCTTACCTACTCACACTCTGCATATCTTAGCACTATTGCCTCCTCCCCGGGGGACGCCACTCCTCTTCCGCCTTATTAAAAAGAAACAACAGGCCCAGAATGGGAGTCACCTGTGCTAAGCACCACATCCGCGAACCAAGATTTAACACCTAACCTAACTTCAACCTCAGGATCTCCCAGGGAAGTAACTTTTAACGCGTTAACATGGAATGACCCCCTCCAGTCCCCTTGGGAAGGCAACCTTGCCTGAAACAATGTATTCTTTGCTAAGAGTTTTCCTTTTTTGCCCCCTTTTTGCCTTTGAAAACCTTTTTTCTGTAGCTTGGGGAGTACCTTTCTATTTGCTAGACGGGATGCTGATTCATGAATGGTTGAATAAAGCCGACTTGATCTTCACTCAGCTGGATTTTTGGTTTTTTGTTTGTTTGTTTTGGGGGGCTGGCAGGAGGGATACCTTGCCCAATCGCCTGCCTCTCTGGTACTCAGTCTTCCCGTCCTGCCCGGGAACCGCTCTGGGAGCGGAAACCCAACCCCCACACGGGACGTCGCTGTCCACACCAAGAAGGTGGCCAGGTGCCTCCGGGATCTGGTCGCCGGTACTAACGAAGAGACTGCACCTCACTTAGCCCCAGCTCTGTCTGCCGCAGCCCGCCGCATGACCCCTCACCCAGCGGAAGGCCAATACGCATGCTCCGCACTTCCGGCCTCGCGATGCGGGGCACGGTACTTTGAGGCGCCTGCGCAGCTGCTGGGCTGAGTTTCTGGGGAGGTTCCGGCGTGTTGGGACTGATGGCCAATGTCGCTGAGTAGCGGCGACGTGTGGGCGTGTTGGTCCAGCCGTCCGGCCAGGGGGCTTGGGTGCGGGGTCTTTGGGAGCGGAGGGCACGGAGAGAGCCTAAGGTCGCCGGCCACTGCCAGCACCTGGCATGTCGGCCGAGGCCTCGGGGCCGGCGGCGGCCGAGGCCCTGTCCCTGGAAGTCCCTAAGCCCTGGGGATTCGAGCCCGGCTCCGCCGCGGACGGTCTCAAGCCACAGACCCCGAACAGCAAGTACGTGAAGCTGAACGTGGGGGGCTCGCTGCACTACACTACGCTGCGCACCCTCACGGGACAGGACACCATGCTCAAGACCATGTTCAGCGGCCGCGCGGAGGTACTCACGGACGCCGGAGGTACTGCGATACCCTCGCTTGTGCTGTCTTCCATCCTCCGAATACTTACCCCTAGTCTTTTCCTCGCCCAGTGTCTTCTTGCCCCTTCTCTCTTTTCACTACCATCCAGCCAGGTCATTCTCCTCTCCACCAACCCCCACACCCGATCTCATCTCCCCCTTTTCATTCATAATCTCCTTCCTCTTTATCTCCAGCAATAACCTACATACACTTAGGGAACAGCTTCCCCTCCCCAGCTCTGCCAGGAGCTGTGGTGAGTGATTCAACATGTCACTTCAGGATTCTCATTATCACTCCCACCCAATTCTCCCACCCTTCACTCCTCAGCTCAAAAAAACTTGGGAACCAGCCCTGCTGCCAGCAGCACCCTTCCAGGCCACCTTCATCAGTTTTTTCCAACTGGCTGGCCCTTCGTTTCCCACTCTATCTTAGCACTGCCAACAACCAGCCTGGAGAGTTGGAGGATCTTGTTGGTCTCTGTGTTTCCCTTAATACACTCAGGGAATTCTTCTGTAAATGCAGATTGTAGAAGGAGAAGGCTGCTCTGGGTTTGCCAGGGACACCGGAGTGGAGAGTGGAGAGTTCTCTTTGGCAGGTGAACCTTACCTTCTTGGAGTGTTCCATTCAGGTTTGGGCCCCACATGCCCAAGGGGAAGCTTAAAGTTTGTGAGGGGTTGAATTCAGAGGGGGTTAACAAGGATTGTGAGAACAGGAAAATAAACATTTGGGGGGTGGAGGTCAGTTTTCAAAAATCTAAAGGTGAAGAAATTATTTATTCGGTAGGTATTTGTAAAGTGGCAGTGCTGAAGATACTTTGTTTTAGTAAATGAATCTGAGGAGATTAGCCTTACTGAGTTTACTTTTTTGTAAAAGTAAACAGGAGATATTGGACAGGAGATAACAGTAAACAAGTAAACATACAAAAAAGGGGGGCATGTAATTACAGATAGTAATAAGTTCTGTGGTGAATATAAAGGTTAAAATGGTAGTGATTTTAGAGGGCGGGGTAGACATTTAAATTAAATAGAATGGCTAGCGTTAACACGAAAGGTTAGAGGGTTATTGATAAGGTAATCTGGGAGAACTTTCTCATGGTGAGAACCTTCTCATTGTAGGACAGACTTGGGAGGGAATCAGTTCTCTTTGGGGATAAAAAGGGGTCTGTGGGGAACACTCACTGGACATGTTTTAACAGTATATTCTTGGTTAAGGCAGAAGTTTGAGAAAAATTCAGACTTGTAGTTTTAGAATCCTTCTTTTCATAAAAATTTAGTAGTTCCAGGGCCCCCAGAAAAGCCATCCTTTATCTTTCCTCTCCCCACCCCACCAGGTTGGGTGCTGATTGACCGTAGCGGCCGCCACTTTGGTACGATCCTCAACTACCTTCGGGATGGGTCCGTGCCACTGCCTGAGAGTACCAGAGAACTGGGGGAGCTCCTAGGTGAAGCACGCTACTACCTGGTACAGGGCCTGATTGAGGACTGTCAGCTGGCACTGCAGGTGAGGGGCCCTTCCCCACCTCCTGAATTCCACCCCATGCCCATGTTCCTGCAGAGCGGCTTAAGTAGTTAGATATCAGGACATTAAAAAAATAAAAGGAAATATGGGGTACTCCCTAGAGAGGCTGCCTCTGGCCCAGCGTTGACTAGCCATGACCCTAGAAAATTCGTGGGTGCTGTCTTCTGTATTCCTGCTGCCTCAGCCAGGGTGCCCCCTCAACATCTCATGCCAAGACTATTTCGGTGGTTAAATGATGTGGTTAAATGACTTCTCTCTCTGCTTCTTGTTGTTTCTACCTGGCCAGACCAGTTGTTACACTACCACCTAATTAATTATCCTCAGACATAATCCTAAGTTATTCTATTCTCCCTTTTGCCCAGAAATCAGATCATAAATAACTCTCTTGTGCCACTAAGGAAAAAAATCTAAATTTAAACTGTAATATAATGACCTCTGCGATCTGGTTCTATCCTGGCAGGCAATACCCTACCCCACCCCAGGGCCTTAAAAAATTTTTTTTGCAATGAAATCTCATAGCAGCAGGGCCACTCCCAATAAAACAGGGTTGGGGGTTCCAGAGCCCCACCTCTGTGCTTTATTTCTGTGGATCTCTTAGGGTTCTGAGGACATATGGGTTAAGTGTCACCTCCGCCACAGCTGTCTGGGTAACCTTGAGTGAGTCAATTCCTACCTCTGGCATTCTGTTCTCATGTTCCAAAAGATAGGAAAATTAGGAAATATGTACAATGTAGTGAGTTTTACATAAAGTCTTTTATTCTGCCCTGTTTTTACAGTGTTAAAAATGTCCTTTCATGATACAATATTAATGAAGATTATAAGGGTTACTTTTTTGACGTTCTTTATATATTAAAAAGTGGCAACTATGAGCAAGTGTCTATTATCTTGGGAAATACTTATTCTTGTAATCCAAAAGTATAGGATTTCTTTGGGCTGTATTTATGTTTTTCAAACTTTGTGACTGCCTCCCATAGAAAAAATGCAATATATATATATATATTGATTTATAAAATGATACTTTCAGTGGAATACACTCTGACATATTGTTTTCTTTTTTTCCTGTTAATACTGTTTGAAACACGTTTAACTTGTTTCATGACCCATTAATGGCTAACCACTTGCAGTTTGAACTGGATGTTCTTGGAAGTACATTCCTGAGCTATAGTTTTACATTTATCTAATGTTATCTCACACCCACTCCTGAATCTAATGTTTATCTAATGTTTTCACACCCACAGAATTACTCCTGTGTGTCAGGAGTAATTCTGCTATCTGCTTGTATGTACATCTTGTACCCTTGTTTGATATTTGTTTAAAAATAAGGGAAGTTGGGGTTGCATCCAAGGTCAAAGAGTTACTAAGCTCAGAGCTCATATTCAGCCCTAGGTTATCTGACTTCCAAGTGCAAGTGCTTTTTCTTCTGTACTCCAGCTATCTCTTTTCCAGGTTCCCTGAGACCATTCCCATCCCCACCTCACTTGACTAGTGTTTGCTCAATTGTTTGGAGGATTTTGTTTTTAAGATTTAGGTACCGAATATTGAGTTCATCATACTCCTCAATGTGTGACACTTAATCACCTATGAAATCTTTTCTTCTTACTTTTTTCCTTCATTTTCAGTCCCTCTGCCATGTCCCTTTCCCCCATAGGTACCCTTCCAATTCTAATGTTTTGATATATATGCTTGGATTATGTTTGTACCCTTGAAAAGCTAAAGCATTCTTAAAATTTTTTAAAAGATTTTATTTATTTATTTTTAGAGAGAGGGAAGGGAGGGAGAAAGAGAGGGAGAGAAACATCGATTGGTCGCCTCTTACACACCCACAACCAGGAACCTGACCTGCAACACTGCCTGACCCAGGCATATGCCCTTACTGGGAATTGAACTAGTGACTTTTCAGTTTGTGGGACAACACCCAACCACTGAGCCATATCAATCAGGACAGCTAAAGCATTGTTTTATATGCACTTTAACTTTCCATAAGTGGCATTGAGTTATGGATCATGTGTTTTGTTTCTTACCGGGTAATTCAACACTTTTTTCAAGATCTGTTTATGCTGCTCTACATACTAGAGGATGGAGACCTAGAATGCCTCCCCACTTCCTGCCCCAGCAAACAGTGCCACCATGAGCATCCTTATACATGTGCCCCTAGTGGGTGCTGGGTCAGGGTTTCTCATGATTGTAGCTGGGAGTGGAATTGCTGGGTCACGGGACACATACAAATGACTTTCAACAGTATCATCAAGATTACTTTCCCAAATGGCTGTAGCACTTTACACTCTTAATCAGCAGTGCATAAGGGATCTTGTTTCTGCACATTCTGCAACACATAGTAGGATCCATTGTTCTAATTTTGCCAATCTAATTGGCATAGAGTGATCTCATTTTTATTTGCATGCCTCTGATTACTAATGAGATATTTTCATATATTAGTTTTTTATGGTTTCCCCTTCTATGAATTGCCTATTCATATTCTTTACCAAATTTTCTACTGAGCTTTTTTTTTAAAATCTTGTTGCTTTACAGGCGATCCTTGTATATTTTAGTTTAGTTCGTAGGGCGAATTAAGCCCTCTTACCCTAAGACATGTATTCTACATAATAAATTTACTATTTTCTTATATATCTAAAATAGTACTATTTACCTATCATCATTGGGAGAGTTGAGAAAATAGTTACTCATGTTATTTGCTGGGTTTTCAGATTCAGTTGAAGAACCCCAATTGAAAAAGTCTGTTTCAGATCATTTCTAGTCAGTTTTATTTTTATGTAATTTTCTCCTTTATTTATTTATTTATTTGAGAGAGAAACAACAGTTTGTTGTTCCGCTAACCTGTGCATTCATTGGTTGATTCTTGCATGTGCTCTGACCAGGGATTGAACCCACAGCCTTTGTGTATTGGGACAGTGCTCTAACCAGCTGAGCTACCTGACTAGGGCCTCTAGTCAGTTTTAGATGTTGCCAGTATTTTCTGTTAGAATGTCAGCTGCCTGTAGTGTCTGTTGTTGAATGGAAATCTTTGATTTATTATTGTAAATAACCATTTTATTATTTTTAAGCAATATGTATATGTTACAGAAATTTAGAAAATTAAAATTTAGGTAATTAAAAATATCAAAGTAGCAAATGTCCTTCAGGGTCTTTTTGGGGGGGAGGGGGTGTGTGTGTGTGTGTGCGTGTGTGTGTATGCACCGAAATACAGTCATGTCATATGTGCTGTTTGTAATCTGCTTTGTTTGTTAATAATTGCCATCTTTCCATGTCAATAAAATTTATCTTGTCTAAATCCAGGGTATATGCAAATTTCTTCATTCATTCCAGAAATGTCTTTTATAGCTTGCTCATCTAAATAAGGACCCAGTCTAGATCCTTTCATCATGTCTGGTTATTATGTTCTTCAAGGCTCCTCCAACCCCAAACAGTCCCTTTTTTCTCATGATGCTGACTTGTTAAAGAGACTACCAGTGGTCCTGCACAGTAACTTAGTTTCCATATTTTCCTGGTTGTTTACTTGTGGTATCATTTGGTTTGTAATGGGCCCCATTCTGAATTTTCTATAAGCTAAATGATGGATTTAAAGGCTTGATATTAAACATTTTCATTAGAATACATTTTAGGTAATTTTATATATTTCATATTATGTTATATTTACATATCCGTAATGATTTTCTTTTTTTAAGATTTTATTCATTTATTTCTAGAGGAGGGGGAGGAAGGGAGAAAGAGAGGGAGAGAAGTATCAGTGTGTGGTTGCCTCTAGCATGCCTCCTACTGGGGCCCTGGTCTGCAAACCAGGCATGTGCCCCGACTGGGAATTGAACTGTCTGTCAACCCTTTGGTGTGCAGGCCGGTGCTCAATCCACTGAGCCACATCAGCCAGGGCATAATATTGTTAATATGACTAATCATTAATGATGCTCAGAATTAGCCCCTTGATTCAGGTGATGGTGGTGTGATCCTTCCATTGTAGTTATACTCCCTTGTTGCTAACTATAATGTGTGATGTTATTTTGGCACTATATGAATGACAGTTACCTGTCAACCACACGGCAACTGATTACCTTTACCTGAATCAATAATTTCATTAAAGTTGTAAAATAATTATAATTCTATCATTCCTTCAACATTATTACATGGGGTTATTTGTAAGGTCACACTTTACATTGTCAACTGGAAAAATTCTTGATTTTAATGTAATCAAATTCCTTCTTTTTTTCCCTAAATTTGTATCCTTTTAAGATCTTGTTTAAGAAGTTTTCTTTTTCCATTCTACATTTTTAATATCTCTATAGTTTTATCTTTCATATGTGTCTTTTTGTCTAACAGAATTCACTTCTGTAAATATGAATTACAAAGGGATGTAACTTTTTTTGTCCTTCATAGAGTGAGCTTGTTTTCCCACTGCCATCTATTAATCTGTGCTAGCCAGTGTCCAAAATGGCCACCAAAATTGTCCAAAATTCTTGCTCCCTGCTTATTCTTGCTCTGTTTAGTCCTCTCCCACACTGAATAGGGCTAACCTATGTCACCAGTAGAATATTGCAAAAATGATAGTGTGTGACTTAAAGCTAGGTCATAAAAGACATTGCTGTTTCTGCCCCTCTCTCGGATCACTCATTCTGGGGGAAGCCAGCTGCCATGTGAGGATACTCAAGCAGCTCTATGGAGAGGTCTCCTTGGTGAGGACCTGAAGTCTCCTGCCCACAGCCAGCACAGACTCTCAGTCATATGGGTGAACTGTCTCAGAAGCGGATCCTTGAGGCCCAGTCAGGTCTTCAGGTAACTACAGCCCTGGCCAACATCTGGACTCCAACTTCATGAGTGATCATGGGTCAGGACCACCTAGCTAAGCCAATCTCAAGTTCCCAACCTCCAGAAATTGTGAGATAATAAATATTTATTGTCTTACCCAATAAGTTTATAGTAATTTGTTACCCAGCAATAGATAATAGATTTTGGTATCTGGAGTGGGATTCTGCCATAACAAAAACTTGAAATGTGGGAGTGGCTTTAGAACTGGGAAGAGGGAGATTGTTAATAAAAGCCTAAGGAGTTTTAATGAGTCCTTTTATAGAAGTCTGATGACCTTTGAGGAGGCTGCAGTGAGGAAAATGTTACTGGAAACTGGTACAAAGGTGACCTTGTTATACAGTGGCAGAAGTTTAGCAACACTGTCTCCTACAGTAATGTAGAAAGTAGGAAACATACCTGATAAACTGGGTGGCCTAGCTAAAGAGATTTCCAGACAGAATATTGAAGTTGCCACCAGGTTTCTTGTTGCTTACAATAAAATGAAAGAGATGGTAAGCCAATGGAAAAACAGTTGAACAAAAAGGGCCAGGAATTATTGGGCTTGGAAATTCCCAGCCTTTCCAAATAATGATGTTAAAATGAACAAATGGCTTCTAGGCATAGATCAAATAAATACAGGGTGTTTTTGGTAAAACATGATCTAAAGATGAACCTGAGGATGTGATTGTAAAATATTTTGTTAAGACCTCAAAAATATCAAAGAAGATACCTCAGAGAAGCATTTGATCAAGTAATAGTACAACTAAAAAGCTTAAGGTGTTGTCCCTCAGCATTCTTGGCATGAGCCCAAAGTGGAGAAGAGCGTATCCCACAAAGATTTCTGTGTGTGGTTTAAGAGAATTCTATTGGCAGAAACACTAGAAGGGACAGAGACAGTGCCAGAGGAGAACAGGACTTTAGACCCCCAAAGTTTTCCAGGCAGGAAACAGGCTAAGGAAGTTGTGGAGCTGCAAGCATGGAGTTTCATGGAAAAGGATGACTCAGGGCAGAGTCAAGCGCTGTGGAGAATCATCTTGAGACAAGACTCCCAACATTGGGAGCATCAGAGAGCTCCCAACATTTGTCCAACTGGATTACAGAATTTCCATGGAGCGGTGACCCCCACCCTACCCTTTTGAACAAGAGTCTTTTAATGCCTGTGAGTATCCTAATGCCTGTTCCACCATTGTGTATTGGGTGTGTAGAAGAGAAAACTTGTCTCTTTAGTTCACAGGTCTTCAGATCAAGAGCAAATGTACTTAAGGAACTGTAGTTAAGGAACTACATCCAAGAAGCCTCATCCTCACCTGGACCTGTTTTAGATGACAGGATTCTGTACTTCAAGCTGATGCTGTAATAAGACAAGACTCTGGGGGATCTTGGGAGGGGGTGAGTGTGTTTTGTGTATGGGAGGGATTTGAATCAATGGGAGCCAGCCTCCAAGGCACTCCCAAATGATTCTTGTTCTCTAGTATCCATTATCCTGTGTAGTTTTCTCCTACACTGAATAGGGCTGACAAAACTGGGTCATAAAAGACAATGAGACCGCCACCTTGCTCCCTCTGGAGTTATTTGCTTTGGCGAAGCCAGCTGCCATGTTATGAGGACACTCAAGCAAACCTATGGAGAGGCCCAAGTGACAGGCATCAGATGTTTCCAGCCAATAGCCAGCATGAACTTGCCAGCATATGAACAAACTTTCTCAGAAATATACCCTCCAGACTCAGTTGTGCCTTCAGGTTACTGCAGCCCCAGCTGACTTGACTATAACCTCATGAGAGACCCCATGACAGAACCACCCTGCTAAGCCCCTTCTGAATTCCTGACCCATAAGAAACTGAAAAATGTTGATTGTCGACTTAAACTGCTAACTTTTGGAATAGTTTGTTACACAGCAATAATCAAAACACATTCCATACTTCCCCACTGATTTTTGGTGTCTGCATTGTAAATATCAGTTCTCATATATACATTAGTCTGTTTCCAAACTCGATTGTGTTCCGTTGTTTGTGTTTGTTTCTACACCAAAACCACACTTTTCATTATTATGGCTTTATAGGGTGTTTTAATATCTGGTAGGGTTGGTCTTTCCTCTGGGCTCCTTTTAAAACTTGACCTAAATATTAGTAGACTTTTATTCCATAATAATTTTAGAAAGTTTTATAGGTGTGTCAAAAAACTTTTTGGAATTTTTGTTAGAATTGCATGTTGTTTTTAGATTGGGAGAGGTGAGAGGAGTTTTGACATGAAGATCCTAGAAGACAGAGAAAAAGAAATAAGCCTGTGTGTCTTGTTCTTATTCTGTCTCCAGCCTCCCAGCAAGCCAGATTTATTCATTCAGCAGATGCTTACTGAGCATCTTGTGTGCTAGGCACTTACCACTTAGATGGGAAGACAGACCATAAGCTATATAGACCAGAAACTCAGAAAGTGTGAGGAACTGAGTGCCATGAAGAAAGTGAACTGATATTCTGAAAAGGAAGTAGAGGAGGCTACTTTAGTCAGGGAGCTTAGGGAGGAGGACCAGCACTCTGAGGGGCACTATCTGCGTTGAGATCTGAATGGTACAGAGGGGCCAGCCCCACAAACAGCTGAGTGCAGACTGTCTCTCGTCGTGGGAAGAGCAAAGGGCTAGATGGGCACAAGCTGGATGTACCACAAAATGGCCATCAGTGGGGGAGAAGGGTAGGGACAAGATCAGAGATGTTGGATGCTGCAGAGCCTTGTGGACAACCAAGGAGTCTGGATTTTTTCCCCAAAAGGCAGCAAGCAACTTTTGAAGGCTTTTATGTGGGTGAGTGAGTGACATTTGGTTGTGCTGTTAACTACCTTCCGCTTCTTCCCCAGCAAAAAAGGGAGAACCTGTCCCCGCTGTGCCTCATCCCCATGGTGACATCTCCCCAGGAGGAGCAGCAGCTCCTGGCCAGCACCTCCAAGGTGAGGCCCCTGAGCCCTGTAGGGTGGAGGTTGGGGGCCTCTCCCTGCAACCTGATCCCCACCCTTCTCCATCTTCTCTCCCTCAACAGCCGGTGGTGAAGCTCCTGCACAACCGCAGTAACAACAAGTACTCCTATACCAGGTGACCACCATGGGGGTAGGGAAGTGCACTGGGTTGAATCCTGGGCATAAGATAGCCCTGCTCCTGGCCCAAGGGGAGGGCTGTGGCCACAGAGAGGGACAAAAAAGGTGCCTGCCTGAATGGGAATTCCAGCTCTGCCACTTACCCACTGGGGTCCTTGGGCAGGTCATTTTCACTTCTGAGCATCAGTTTTATCAGTAAACAGGTTCAGGTGAGGATTAGATGATAATGACTAGTGTTTACTAAGGGCTTATTTTATAACAGACAGTACTCTTAAGTGCTTTGCATATATTAAATCACATAATTCTCACAATGTTTGAGGGAGTTACAATCTCCATTTTACAGCTAAGGAAATCGAGGCACTGAGAGGTGAAGTAATGTGCCTAGTTTCACCCAGTTAAAAAGTGGTGGAGCTAGGATGCCAGGTAACGCAGCCTGACTCCAGAGACTGTGCAGGGGTAGCCACCCTGCTGTCCTGGGATTTTCTCAGCAAATGCTAGTTATTTCCTTGCTGAGGCCTGCTTGGCCTGGCCCTAGGGGTGGAGGAAGCTCCCTGCTGGGTGCCAAACCCATGGACAGGACCAGAGTCTAGGTATGTGGGCCCTATGCTGGGGGGAACAGAGGGAGGGAAGCCAGTTGTGCTGAGGTCCCCTGGGCCCCGGTCTTCAGCACTTCAGATGACAACCTACTTAAGAACATCGAGCTGTTTGACAAACTGGCCCTGCGCTTCCATGGGCGGCTGCTCTTCCTCAAGGATGTACTGGGGGACGAGATCTGCTGCTGGTCTTTCTACGGGCAGGGCCGCAAAATCGCCGAGGTGTGCTGCACCTCCATTGTCTATGCCACGGAGAAGAAGCAGACCAAGGTCAGAAGGGGTTCAGGGCCTGGTTAGGGAGGGCTATGGTGGTTGGCAGGACCAGGACCCTAGACAAAGGCAGCTCAGCAGATCAGGCAGGGGAAAGTCCATCACTGAGAGTCAGGACAGAGTTCCAAGTTCTGGGGCCTTACCTGTGTAAACCATGATGCCATACAATCTCATCTGTGATGATCTTGTCGGTGCCTGGTCTCTTCTGACCTTCATGTGATGTATGTGCCTCAGGTACACCAGAGATCTTGCAAGTCTCCAAGTACCTAATACTATTTCACGCCTCCCCAATTTTGCACACATTGTTCCTTTTACTTGGGATTATTCTTCCTCATCCCTGTGTACCTAATGAACTTGTGCTTAATCTGTAAGACCCAAGCCATGCATCACTTTCTTTGGGACACCTTCACTCATGAACTTTCACCTCAGCAACCTCAGACAAAGGGGGTTTACTTTAGTAGCCAGGTGTTAGCTCTTTGAAGGTAAGGCTGTATCTTTTCAGTATTTTTTTCCCTATCTTTCTAGCACTAGTGGAGGCTAGTAGAAGAGTTTATTACACAGTGGAAGCTAGGAAACATTTGTTGAATGCATGAATGAATGACCCAGCTTCCAAAAAACTTCCTGCTTTTTGAGGACAGAAAGATAAACCAACAATTAGAATGCAGCTTTTTAAGAGTTATGTTAGTTATGTGACTCCAACCCACAGAAGGGGAACCCCCAGTCACCTCTTTGCTTCATCCCTTCTGCTCTGTCTTCATCACTCCATGTCATTGTATTGGCCTTGCTGCTCATGTTCAAATAACACACTAAGCCCACTCCTGTCCCAGAGCTTTTACACTTGCTATTGCCTCTTCCCAGACTGCTCTTCCTCTGGTTACCTACCTGGCTCCCTTCCCTGCTTTCCTTTGGCCATTGGTCAAATGTCGTCTTCTCAGTGAAGTTTTCTCTAAGCTCCCTCTTACAGCATTCCCAGCCATGACCATCCCCACCTCTTTTCCTGCTATAGTTTTTTTCCATAACATTTGTCATCCCCTGACAGTGTATATTTTATTAAATGTATGTCTGTGTCCTCCCCCTAGAATGTAAACTTCTGTGGATAAAAACTTTGTTTTGTTCACTGCTATATTCTCAGTGTTTGCAACACCTGGTACAGGGCAGTCATTAAGTAAATATTTGTCTAACGAAAGAATATACCAAGAGACTTGGTAGCAAAGGAGAGAAAACAAATAACCACCTGACTTCAGAGCTGGACCTTGAATTATAAGTGTGACTTTGCTAGTAAAGAAGTTGCAAAGAGGACAGTCCAGGCCAAAGAACCTGTGATTGCAAAGACTCGGAGGTGTGCCAGTGCAGAAGCAGCTGGGGGAAGGGGGTGGCTGTGTGACTGGACCATAGGGTGGGAGCTGGGGGTTGCTGGCCTTTTGCAGGTGGAATTCCCAGAGGCCCGGATCTTTGAGGAGACCCTGAACATCCTGATCTACGAGACTCCCCGGGGCCCAGACCCAGCCCTCCTGGAGGCCACAGGGGGTGTAGCTGGAGGTGGTGGGGGGGGCCGAGGGGAGGATGAGGAGAACCGAGAGCATCGTGTCCGCAGGATCCATGTCCGGCGCCACATCACCCATGACGAACGTCCTCATGGCCAACAGATTGTCTTCAAAGACTAATCCTGACCTTTCTCCCCGTTTTCCTCCTGCCACTGGGACCCAGTCCCTCTTCCCACACCTTTGCCCCGGCTTTGCTGGCCAAGTCGTGGGCCTTCCCCCTGTCCTTTTACTGCATGGTATAGTTCACTTTGGCTGTTTTCCATTCATTCCCACTTCATTGCTAATAACGTGGTACATTCCAGCACCTTCCCTCAGAAGAGCCCTCCAGTCAGAGCCCTTCAGAGGCCTACATGCATTCCTTCATCACCATTTTTGTCCTGCTATTTTCCCTTACCAGCTGGTTTAAAATGATTTAGAATTCCCATTCTCTTTTTTTAGTACATTATACATGCCAAAGTGTCAAGCCAGCCCTTAATAACACCCGCCACATTCTGAGCTGCCCCCCAACCATTGTGCAGGGTAGTTTGCCTCCTTCCCCTTACCTTTCTCCCTGCCTCCTTAACTTTGTGTTAGGCTGGCCTGGGCCTGCACCAGGTCAGCTATCTTCTCAACCTGTTTCATATTATTTATTTATTATTTTCGTTTTCTATTAAATTATTGGTATAAAGTTGAGTTGAGGATCTGGTGCTGACTCCCGGGATGAGGGCCAGGAAGGTACCTATATTTGCATGGGAGAAGACATGCACCCCTGCCCTGGGGCTGGTAGCTGGGAAGAAAGTAGTCAGGAGTTAGGATTTAAGATCCTGTATTTCAGCGTTCACTAGCCAGTTGCCTCCCTCAGCCCCGCCCAAACCCTGCAATGGAGAGGAGGTCCTGGCTACCACTCAAGCCATCCCTGAGTGCAGCATCTCTCCAACCCAGATGTCTGAAGGCAACACCCTCCTTCAAGGGTCTGGTGCAAAGACAAAGTCGAGGGCCTGGCGCTCAGCCCCAGCCACGTTGGGATGCCAAAGGTCCACAATGAAGACCACTCGAGGCCCATCTTCAGGGGAGCCTAGGGTACATGGGAATGGAGACAGGAGAGCAGCTGACATTAAGCACTTATATGCCACAGCACTCACCAAATACTCAAAAAAAGCAAACACTTTGTAAGTAAGCACCAAGCACTGTTCTAACCCCTGATACGCATTAACTCTTAATCATCAAAATAAACTATGAGGTAGTACCATAATTACTCCTATTTTATACAAAGTAACTGAGGAACAAAGAGGTTAAATAACTTGCCCAGGTTCACACAGCTAGTAAGTGCCTGAAGTGTATGTTGTATGAAAGGAGAGGTTAGCACTCCCTTGACAAAGGTGGAAGAGGCCCGCAGGCCTGATGACACATATGCAGTTAAGGCATTGCCACCAACTTGGTGGCATCTAACCATGTAAGTGCCAGAAGTAGCACAGGAACCCTGGTGGTCCAGGCCCTGGGTTGTAGCTGCTAAGCACTTTGAACCTACATTAATTTATTTAATCCTTCAATCACCTTATCAAGAAGGCAGTTTCCCCATTTTGCAGGTGATGGTAAAAGCTATGTGACTTGTTCAAGGCTATGCAGCTGGGAAATGGTGCTAGAACAGCAAGCCAGTGGGCCTGATTCTGTAGCCTCTCATATGACTATTTCCCTTCTCTGTTAGTCCCTCATCCCTCCTGGCAGAGCAGGAGCCCCATTACCGTTATGAGCCACCGTGTGCACGAAGGAGTCGTCCACCAGTAGACAGTGTCCCTCAGCCCAGCACTGGGGCTCACCCCCAACCACCAGCTCACAGCCAGGCGGGATCTTCAGACCTGTGGAAAAAGACCCAGGCATACCAGGTTCTATGGTGGTTCCTCCTTGCTCTCTGGAAGGTGACTTGGAATATAATTATAAAACAATGCTGGCTGAAAGAAATGCTAGAAGTACAGGGAAATGCAGTGCAAGGCACAATCTGTACTGTTTCAGAGAAAAGGGAAGGCTTCCTGGAGGAAGTGTCATTTCCTCCTAGGCTTCTGACAATTTGAGAACCTACTATGTGCTGGGCCTTCCCTCCCTGCAAGATATAAAACTAATGACTCCATCCTTGCCTAGAGACCACACAGTCAGGTACTGAGAAAACTGACCAGCCACTTCAAATGATGAGGAATAAGAAGACACCTCAGGAAAGGTGTGACACTTGAAATTATGTTTCCTGAGGGCTAGGTAGGAGTTTTCCAGGAGGTGATAAAGTGATAAACGGTAAAGACATTTTAGGTTAAATGTATAACATGAGTGTGGTGTTTGCCAGGATTAGTCAGAAGGCCTTTATTTTTTAGATCATGGTGGGAGGGAAGGCAAGGAAAGGAACATGGGAGATGAGAAAGAATCTGGATTGGATCCTGAGGCTAGTGTGCCTCAAGTGGAGGACACACCCAAGCAGTAGTACAGGAGGTGATTTTAGGCAAAAAAGGTCACGGAATTAAATAATCAGAAAATTGTTTTCCTCTCTATTTTCTCTCAGTCTTTAAAACATCAAAAAGCAAATCTCAGTTTAGTGTTATCATGACATTAACACCCCCACTAACACTGCTCCCTTCTAAACGAAGAGAGTGTAGGCTTCAGTTCCAGAGAGACTATTTAGCCAGAATCTTAAACCTTTTCTAAAAAGTTTAAATTTGTTTTTATGAGTACTTCCAATTTAGGGCAAGTAATACTGATAATCATGTTCTGTAAAGATTCTTTTTAAATAAGTAAAACAAAATGGGGGGAATCCATATGAAGATATATAGTACAGATGATAAAGGACGATGGCAAAGCTTATGAAGATGGTTTGCAGATAGTTGAAGCTCAGAAAATTCTGCTCCTGTGGGAAACAGGTTGTCCTGAAAGATTTCTGAGAAGAGGCATGATCAGAACCGCAGTGTAGAAAGCTCTGGCGGCACAGAAGAGAGGCAAGGAGGTTGTTGGTGGGCATCATCTACTTACCCAGATGGCATCTGACCCGGGCATTGGTGGGCCCACAACGGCCCTCAAGCCGGGCACCCGGAAGGAGAACAGAAAAGCCAGCATTGCCAAAGGTGTTGGCGCTCATGAAGCTCCGAAGTCCCCTCAGTGCCCGATAGGCCCTGGGGCACCGGCGGCAGTTGTTGGGTTGGCATCGGCCTGCTTGATACAGCAGGAGCTGGTAGCACCCAGGAGCCAGCAGTGGGGACCAGCCCCGAGGAAGAGGGGTAGTCCCTGAGAAATCCCAGCTCACGGCCCCAAAGTCTCGCAAAATAGCAGAGAAGCTGCTTTCCAGGAGCTCCACATCATGTCTCTGGGCATCCCGCGGCACGAAGGGCAGTGAGGGCAGGTCGGGCAGGAAAAGCAAATCTGGGCGCTGAATGCCCAGGACCCCTGGCCCTCCCCCAGGGCCTGGGCCACCCTGAGCTGCCCGCCTTACCCTACCCATCCCAGCCCAGGAGTATCGCCTGGCGTAGGCCCGAAGGCGACGGCTCACTAGACCCTCTGTCCTAGGTCCTTCCCCAGGCTCCCCAGAGCTCCCTGGGCTTGGCTTGCCAAACTCAGAGCATCCCCCAGGCCCACCACTGACACCCCCAGCCTGACTCCCAGCCCCCAGAGCATGCATGTCTTGGGAGCCCAAGCGGTAGCAGTACCAGAGGAAAAGGGAAGTGAGGGCTCCCAGGAGCAGGGTAAAGGCTGAGGAGGCCAGAGGCAACGGCCATATAGGCATGATGGGCAGGGAGACCATGGCCAAGAGGCCTGGGACATCTGCCTGACCCCAGGTCCCCTGTGCCTCCAGTTCATCCTCCATGGCTGCTCCCTGGTTACCCCCTGGGCTGTTTCCCTTCCACATTTCCACTCCGGGTTCTCTCTGCTACAGAGGTCTTCTCTGCACCTTGTATCTCCGGCCTTCTCTCCTCCTTCATGTACCTTTAACCCTCCGTTCCCTTTCTTTCCTTCTACCTCTCTCCTCTCTCACCTGTTCTTTCTCCTTGTGGCAGTTTCCTCTCTCACCCTCTGCCTCTCCTTTCCTCACCCTCTTGTCTCCTCCTCTCCTTTCTTCTCCCTCCACCCCAACCCCTCCTTTCTCTCGCTCTTTCCTCCCGCCCCTTTCCTTCTAGCTTCCCTGGACAGCAGTTCCTACCCCACCTAGACCCGCAGCCCTGGGGACCTGCAACCAGTCGTCCTCCGCAGCGGCTTCTCTCTCTCCTTCCTCCCCTTTCTCTCCCTGCCCTCTCTTCTCATTCAACCCTACCCGCAGGTGCGCGCGCGCGCGCGCGCTTTTTTCTCCCCACTCGCTCCTTCCTTGGCTCCCACACTCCCTGACGTCACTCCATCCTACGGCAGTCCTCTCAGTTTAGCTACCCCAGCCCCCTACCCAGTGGCAGCGGCAACTCAGCCAGCGGGGAACGGGTGTGGTCTCCGGATTTCCTTCTCCCCGGACCCCGAAGGGGCGCCATGTGTGGCGCCAGGGGCAAGTTGCCAACCTCTAGCCGCCCCGCAATGCGAAAAGAAGGGGCGGGACCTAGGGGCGGGAGGAACCAAGGGGCGGGGCGAACGTGCGGACTGCAGACGAAGATGCCTCGGCCTGTCCTTGAGTCTGCAGAACCCTGGACCAATCCACCTGTGACCCCTCCTACCCCTTCGCTTCCACCGGAGCCAGACCCAGGAGGGCCCCTGATTGATGGTGATGGGGGCTTCAGCCAGTCCGCCGTAGCGCAGGGGGCGGAGCCCACACAGGCTGGGCCTGGAGGAACTGTCCGCGTGCTGGTGGTGCTGAAAAGGGCTCTTCAGAGGCGCTGAGAGGCCAGAAATAAAAAAATCAAAAGTTGAAACCCCACAAACGTGGAAACCTGACATTCTCCTAGAGGAGAGGAAAGCCCATTATACATGAACTTCTGTAAAATGGAAAGAGAAGTGCATAGGAGGGCCTGGGTTATAGGCAAGGGGCATATTGGGGGCTGAGCAGGAGCGAACCCAGCTGTGTGGTCCCTCGGCACCCTGGGAAGAGGAAATTCAGATTCCAGATGTTGTTGTAACGGCGAAGAGAGGAGACCGTAATTATTTCTGGGACCGGAGTTTCCTTTGCCTCCCCTAGGGGCTGAGGGAGTGAGGATTATGGTCCCTCCTTCCTCCATCTGCACTTCCTCCTCCTTCCTCCCGCCCCCCAATAAATCCCAAGCCACTCCCTTCGCCCGTCCCCAGGATCTGACGTGGGCTCGACACCTTTCTCAGCTTCTCCCTCCCGCAGCTCTAGTGCCCGAGCTTCAGCTCTCTAGGTTCTGCAACCCCCTTCCCTCCCTGCCAAGCCCCGCTAAAGCCCAGTAGGGATCTTCCCGATCCTCGAACCCACCTCAGGCCCGGGGAAGCTGTCTTGCCTTTCCTCAGCTGAATCTCACCTTGGTGGACCCAGGAGGCGGAGCAAGAGGGTAACCCAGGAGACCTAGCTCCTTCGACCCTCTCGGCCCTCTCGCCTCCACCCCCTGCAGCCGGAGCCGCGCCCGCTCTCCCACAGATTCGAGAGCAGAGAACAGAGGAGATTGGGCAAAGAGGGGTGGGCTTCAGGCGACCTCCCAGCCCAATTCTGCCCCTCCATCCCGAGGGGCCGAAAAATTGTCTTCCTTGCTAACTACTAGCAGGAAAAGAAAATTAAAGGGAAAGATAGAAGGAGACGGAGGAAAGGTGACAGCTAGATTATTTAAGAGAGGTGCAGAGGAGACAGAGGAAAGGTGACAGCTAGATTATTTAAGATAGGCGCAGAGAAGAGAAATCAGTGTGAGTCGCCATGGGGATTCCCAAGGCCCAACACCCGCTGCCTCCCCAGCTGCTGTTCCTAATTCTGCTGAGCTGCCCCTGGATTCAGGGTAAGGATGTGGGATCATGGGGGTGGGCCCATGAAGGCTCCCAGGAGGGTCCTTTACTCTCATTTCTCTGAATACCCTGGGCCTTCCAAGCTCTTAGGGAAGGGGAGGGGCACAACTGATGGGAAGGGGCAAGCCAGGGCTTTCCAGCTCGTACCTGGAGCCCCTAACCCCACTATAGAGGAAGTGGGGAAATGAGTGAGGGTAGCTTTTAGCAGCGTCTCAGGGGGTTAAATCTAGGAAGGAAGGCTGGGTAAGTTGGGGGATGTCTGTGGAGGTGGCAGAACACGCAGAGTACCTGAGTAGGAGATGGAGATGCTGGGAGGGATGCCAGGCACTGCACACACAACTGCTCTTGGATGTATGAACAAAGACAGATGAACAGAGGCACTGCTCAGAGACCAGATAGTCAGTTCCCCTCTCTGCCCCCCAGCCAGACTCCAGGGAGAGACTGCAGAGAAAGAGAGAGGGGAGGGAGGGAGGCAGGGAGGGAGGGATTGGGGGAGAGAGAGAGAGAGAGAGAGAGAGAGAGAGAGAGAGAGAGAGAGGGAAACACCACACTGCAGAGATAGAAATCCAGAGAGAAATCTGGGCACTGCGGAGGCAAGGGCTGGGAGGTGCTGTCAGACCCTCTGCAGAGAGCAGGAGACCACCGATGTGAAAATGAAGGCAGCACCATTCCCCATTTTCCACCCTGCTGGTGCTGTCCAGTGTTCATTACAGCCAAGGTGCTCACTGAAGGCTTACACAGCTTGGGGGCAAAGGAGGGGAGGAAGGTACAGGATTGTGAGGGGCATCTGGGAGCCCCTCCTCCCATCTTAGCTCTTAGCTCAGCCTGGAACCCTATGAGCTCCTGCAGTCCCAGCTGAGGAGGGAGAATAACTCTGGAAAATATCTTTCTGGTGAATCTAGGAGTGGGGGGCAGTAAAAGGGCTCGTACAACCTTATCCCTTAGGTCTTCCCATGAAAGAGGAGGAGACACTGCTGGAGCCTGGAAGTGAGACCCCCACAGTAGCCTCGGAGGCCTTGGCCGAACTGCTCCATGGAGCCCTGCTGAGGAGGGGCCCAGAGATGGGCTACCTGCCGGGTGAGGCTCCCAGAGTGGCAGGAGCGACATAGAGGCAGAGGGAGATACATAACTCAGGGGATGGGGAGCTAAGCCAGTGAAATTCAGAGGGAGATAGAGGGAGAAGATAGAGTCAAAACTGGGTATAGACAGAGAAAGAGTCAGAATAATCAAGAGACAGAGTCAGACGAAAAACAGACGATCAGAGGAAAAGACAGATGGAAACTCAGAGAACCAGATTCAGAAAAATAGTGTAAGAGAGACACAAAAAGAGAAAGAGAGAGAGAGAGAAATACAGAGATTAGAAGATCCAGAATCATAAAATCAGAGAGTGATATGAATACTAATCAGAGAAATAAAGAGTTCCAGAGAGAGCAAAAGAGAGAGAGCTATGCAAAGGAGAGAGAAAGGGGTAGCCAGGAGAGGAACCAAATCTGAATGAGGAGACAGAGACAGAGGCTCAAGGAGACTGTCAGAGTGGAAGGGCCTTATCCAGAGGTGGGCAGGGGAAGAGAAGGCGGGAGGGTATCAGGCTGTGGAAGCCTTGGGAGGAGGTGAAGGCTTTGGGTGGGGAAAGTAGAGGTGGAGGGTTTGTTCCTTGTGGGGAAGGTCTTTTGGGTTCAGTGGGGAACCCTCAGTTTCCCTCAGCCCTACTCCCCATCCAGGCCCACCAGGTTGCTCTTCCTGTGCCCTGACTTCTCTTGCACTGTCCCAGGAACTGATCCAGACCCCACACTAGCCACCCCTCCAGCCAGCCAGACTCTTGCATCGCCCTCCCTGCCAAGGGCCACTGAGCCAGGGACAGGGCCTCTGACAACAGCCGTAACGCCTAAGTGGGGTAGGGGAGCAGGCCCCACCGCGCCGGAGCTGCTGACCCCGCCCCCAGGAACTACGGCCCCGCCCCTTTCCGGGCCTGCTTCCCCAGGCCCGCCTCTCAGGCCTGAGGGAGGAGAGGAGGAGACCACGACCACCATCATCACCACAACAACTGTCACCACCACGGTGACCAGCCCAGGTGCGGCAACTGAAAGGGAAGGGGGTAGTGTTCAAGGGGAATAGGATATGGATAGGGGAGAGGCTGCAGGGAAGGTGTGAAAGAAGCCGTCTGGGTACAGGTAGAAGCTGGGTACAGGTAGAAGCGGAGCTTCTGCTTAATAATAAAGGCTAGCACTTATATACCCATTCTAAGTACCTTTCTATGTCTTATCCATGTTGCAGTTGGAGAAGGGAGTTCCAGGCACAGGTGGGAGAGGGAGCTTTGGATAAAGATGGTGAGGGGTGCTGGGGAGAAGACAGATGAGGACCCCCAGAGTTGCTTGGCTGGGAGGGCAAGAACACAAGTATTCGTTTAACCCTAACCACTCTTTTCTTTTTAGTCCTGTGTAATAACAACATCTCCGAGGGTGAAGGGCATGTGGAGTCTCCAGATTTAGGGAGTAGCACCAGCCATACCGTGGGGCCCCTGGACTGCACATACAGCATCCATGTCTACCCTGGCTATGGCATTGAGATCCAGGTCAGTGGACTTAAGCATATGAATATGACTGTGAAACCTTCAAGCCCTTTCCTTTGGGCCCTATGGTGTGCACAAGTTTGATGTAAGAGCCAGACAACCTGTTTTCTAACTTGAATAGGTCTATTTTCTGGTATTTGGAAAGACTCCTGGAGTTCTACAACTTGGCCACTGTCACCATGATATTTGGACTGCCACATATAGGGAAAAGGAAAGCAAGGGGCGGGGGACTTCGGGGGTTTCCCATCCTGGTTGACTTGCCCTGGTGGGTCTGCGTCTGGCTTCTTTAGGTGCAGGTGCTGAACCTGTCTCGGGAAGAGGAACTCTTGGTGCTGGCTGGTGGGAGTGCCCCAGGCCTGGCCCCCCGACTCCTGGCCAACTCCTCCATGCTGGGAGAAGGACAGGTCCTTCGGAGTCCAACCAATCGGCTGCTTCTGCACTTCCACAGCCCTCGGGTCCCAAGGGGCAGTGGCTTCAGGATCCACTATCAGGGTGAGGAATTCATGGTGCTGGTGGAAGGGCAAGGGACTCACTGGCACACTGGCATAGGGACATATTCCAAACAGCACAAGTCAGGAACTTTTCCTCCTGACTAGCATCCTGGGAACAGAATCCTCAGAGGAGACCTGTGCACACTTATTTCACACACTTACAGACTTGTGTCTGAGTGTACTCTCATGCAAGTAACAATTCATCCATTCACTCACATGTTTATCTAGTGTCCACTTCATACTGGCTCTGTGTTAGCCTTGGGGACAGGAATGAACAAACCACACGTACATCTGACAAGGAACTTAGAATCTAGGTAGGGACATGGACAAGAAATCGGGAGATTATAATTCAGTGACCTAAGGACCCATATCCTTATGATGGAGGAATGTAGTATCAAATGGACCTAAATTTCTCCTAAGGAATATAGGGATAACTTCTTGGAGGAGATGATAACTAAGCTGAGACCTAAAGGGTGAGTTAGCTAGGGAAAGGGTGGGAGGGAGCAAAAGAGGAAGACAGATGTCCAGATGGATTAAAAAACTCACTCCCAGATCCAGAGAGGAGAAAAAATGTGAGCCCCTCGAAGAGTTGAAGTAATTTAGCATGGAAGACGGAATTGTCCTAGCTGTGTGATCTGGAACAAGTTACTTAACCTTTCTGTGCCTCATTCCTCATCTGAAAAATGGGGATTATGATAGTTACCTCATGGTATTATTAGGATGAACAAAGAGTTAATACATATCAACTGCTTAAGATAGCATCTGCTACACAGAGCTCAAAAATGTCAGTCATTGCTATTACAGTAAAAGCACAGAAAAGGGGGGAGGGGAGAAGTAGGCTAAGAGACCAGACCAGGAGGTAGGTTGGATCATGAAGGGCCTTATCAGCTTCAGAAAAGGAGTCCAGACTTTTTTTCTGCAAGGGAGGGGGGAATACTTTGAAATGTTTAAAGCAGGATAGCGACAGCCTCAGATTTGTGACCTAGAAAGATCCTGATGACTTCTGGGGGAAGGGAAGTGGGACAGATCCGTATATGACTGCACTCATGAGCATCCACCCATGAACAACCTACACATGTGTGTGTCCACACTTGCCTGTGCGTAGGGGGAACCTTCCCACAATGCAAGTGTGTTTTCTAGCATACATGTGTGCCTGAGGTAAGGGGCTCAGCCCACTGTCCCACTCTAGACACTGCTGGCTCTCCAAAATGCCTCTCTATGCTCTTCAGAAATAGAGGGAACTGTGTCCAGCCAATGTCCCTTTCATATCACCTCATGGCCTTGCCTGACCCTTTATTAGCTTTGCTGACCCCAGATTTCCTTCCCAGGACACACATAACTTATACCCCTACTTTATAACCTCTCCAGCCTTTCCTGAGGCTTCCACCGAGGACCTGCTCCAGGGACTCATATGTGTAAGGTGGAGGCACCCAGCACCAGGCCTGTATTGGGACAGCCCAGTGAACTAAGGGACATATAGTTGATGGTCAGGACCATATATAGGGGAACAAGGGCATGCCTTGAGGGCCCACAGCAGAGGGCTGAACTATAGATATTACAGAATGGCCCCCTGTCGCCTCCTTTAAGCAGCCACTTCCCTAGGGCATTGAAAATAGGACTCTAGCTAAGTAGAACATTGGGGGAAGCAGAGCTATTTCATAAATTGTCCTTCCTTACCTGCCTTGGTCTTCCCTGCTTTACGGCTTCTCTGGGTACCTTTGGAGACAAAGCCCCATTTAAGCACTTCCTAATCTGCTCTAGCTGGGGCCTCTGGTCCAGAGTGGACTTGTTAGCTTCTCTGACAGGCCAAAGGCTCCACCACCCCTCACGCCAAGTCCAGCAACTGTTGCTTCATTTGCTCCTCACAGTGGCCCTGGAGGTGGCCACTGTCAACTCCACCTCTGAGAGGAATAAAAAGACTCAAGGTGCCCTGGCTGGTGTAGCTCAGTAGATTGAGCTTGGGCTGTGAACCAAAGGGTCGCCAGTTCAATTCCCAGTCAGGGCACATGCCTGGGTTCCAGGCCAGGTCCCCAGTGGGGAGCTATGTGAGAGGCAACCACACATTGATGTTTCTCGCCCTCTTTCTCCCTCCCTTCCACTCTCTCTAAATGAATAAATAAAAAAATAAAAAAATAAAATTTTTTTAAAAAGACTCACGGTTATGTGGATTGCTCAGTCACCTGCAAATTCATTGCAGAGTCAGAAGTCAGAATCCTGAGTCCCTGACTCCCAATCATTCATTAATTGAGGCTGGTGAGAGGCAGGTGATGAACATTTTCTGAGCACTTTTTATATGCTGGGTACTTTGCATGTTTGTCTATTTGTTTCATTTTAAGGCAAATTGATAAGAATTATTAGTGCCACTTATAAGTTAGAGGCCCTAGAGGTGAAACCGCCTGTTCAAGGTCATATAGGCTAATAAGTTATGGAGCTAGACCTGGAACTCAGATCTGCCTGTCTCCACATCCAGTGCTCTTTGCACTGTTCCACAGTGCTTCTTGGCTGTATCAGTTGATCAGTTAGACCAGGTTTTTAGGAGACAAAATAAATAAGGCTTGGTTCGGTCTCTTAATGGCAACAGACAGTGGTTAATGTGATGATAAAATTGTATGTGTGGGACTATATATAGGCAAGAGAGCAACTAACTCTACTAGAGAGAGGAGGGGTCAGGAAGACTTCCTGGAAGAGGTAACACTTAAGTTACTCCTTGAAAGATGAGAAAAAGCAAAAGAAGGCCTTGCAGGTAAGGGAAATGTGAAAAAACATGGAGGTGAGACCATAAGAAGTTACAAATCTGCATTGTGTAGTATCTACGAGTCATATAGGTGACGGGAACTGGAGGTGGATATGCTGGGCAGGACCCAGCTGTGGGGCTTGAATGTCAGTCTAAAGCATTCAGACTCAGTTCTGTTGGTCATGGAGAGCCATCACAGGGGCTAACATTTATTCAAATCACTGTGCTCTAGAAAGTTGTTTTTAAGTCTGTCTATCTCAGTAGACTGTAGATTCCCAAAGAGCAAGGCCTGGGTCTTATCGTGTCTCTCCTCCCAGGACCCCGCCAAGGAAATTCTTGTTGAATTTAAATATATATAGAGAGGTCAGGTCTCTTACAGAATCATTGAGGGCTAGAGAGTTAGAAAAAGAAAAGACCTAGGCAAGGTGGTTTCCCCTAAGCCCTCTGCTAACTGTAGTCTGCCCCTCCTACAAGACCCAGCTTTGGTGTATTTCTTCCAAGAAGGCCTTCTTGATGAGCTCTGCCTGCTCGGAAACAGACACACAGAGCTCTTTTGAGATCAAGTTCAGAGTCCATCATTTATTGCCAAGTCACTTTCTATTTATTTGTTTTATACCATATGATTCCAAAAGAATTTCAGGAGGCTTTCAAAAAAAGAATTCAAGCAATAAAATTAAAAATATTAAGTAAGAAAAAACTGGTACCAGGCAATGTTTATTAAAATTGACAAAACAGACTGTGCGTGGAGAAAATTTTGTTGCCTGGTTCCGAGTTTCCTAGCAGCCAGTGCAAAAAGAGAGATTACACAGTTCTCACAGCAAGAAAGGAGAAGATAAAACAGCTCCTTGATAAAAGCAAAGCACTTCACTTACACTGGGCTATTCATTTAGAGAGCAGTGAGTATTAAGGACCGTAATGATAAAATAGTCAAAGTTCCTAAAGAAGTTGCATCTGGTTCCTGTGGATGAAAGCTGAGGTTCGATTACCATAGTGTACCTCTGTGAAAGAAAGTCCACTGTGTGTGTAGAGGGGAGGAAATGCTCTGAGGCACTTAATAACTTGGAGCCTCATTTTCTGCATCTGGAAAATAGGTCACAGTGTTTCTCTGACTACCTTCAAAGCACAGTGTGAACTCAGGATGTAAGCTGAACAGCTCTGCAAATATGATTTGTTTTTATTAGAGCTGGATGGGGTTTGGTCAATTGATTTACTTGAGGTCACATAGCAAATGAGTGCTAGGATCCAGAAATTCTTTGAGCCTCAGGTACCATATCTCTAAAATGGGGGCCAAAGTGGATAGATTACAAAGACTGGGGGAGATAAGGGATGTTGAAATTAGTTCTTCATGAGACAATGTGCCCATGTGAGGACTCCAGTATGGAGCCAGCTTGTACCCCCATGGGTCCTGGAAAGAGGAAAGAAGTGCTGGGGGACTAGTGAGAGAGAGTGGCATGGGAAAATGAGTCTCCCTTCTCCATCCTCTCCCTGCTCCAGCCTACCTCCTGAGTTGTGGCTTCCCTCCCCGGCCAGCCCATGGGGATGTGAGTGTGACAGATCTGCACCCTGGGGGCACTGCCACCTTCCACTGTGATTCAGGCTACCGGCTGCAGGGTGAAGAGACCCTCATCTGCCTCAATAGTACCCGGCCAGCCTGGAGTGGCGAATCCCCCAGCTGCACAGGTGAATCTCCTGCCACAGTAGGTGAGGGCTTCTGTCCTAGGAGCCCCACTGGAAGGGTCCTATGTTGGGGGTTTCCATCTCTGGGGAACACCCATCTTGAAGGAGTTTTGACCCTAAAGAGTTGCTATCCTGGGGTCTCCATCTGGAGCTCTTTACACTGAGGGTCTCGATCCTTGGGGGATCCTCCGTCGTTGGGGGATCTCCATCTGGGAAGTCCCACATGGGAGGTTTCCATATTGGGAGTCACCACTATGGAGGTCCCTTCTTTTGGAGACTCTTCATCTCAGAAGAAACCATTTTTTGGGGGGTCTCAAACCTTTGAGGTGTCTCTATCCTGAGGAGTCTTCATCCTAGGGATCCCAGCTTGAAGATTTTGCATCTGAGGGCTTCAACTGGGGGTATCCCTAATAAATCCCCATCCCAGCATGTCTGCATCTGGGGAGTCTTCTTTTTGGTGAAATCTCCATCCTTGGGGTATCCACTTGGGTTTTCCTATTCCAGATCTGGATTCCCACCTCAGTGGTAGCCTGAAAAATGTCCTATTCCCCGGGGTGAGCATGTAGGGCAAAGGCTATGCTGAGGCCAGGTCCCAGTCAAAGGTGTGGATGCAACAACTCTGAAGATGGGGGAAAATGTCACCTTAACCTGCTTCTCCTCTTCCCACAGCATCCTGTGGTGGCACTATCCACAATGCTACACTGGGCCGCATCGTGTCACCTGAGCCTGGGGGAGCTGCAGGGCCCAACCTCACCTGCCGTTGGGTCATTGAAGCAGCTGAGGGACGCCGGCTGCATCTGCACTTTGAGAGAGTCTCACTGGATGAGGACAATGACCGGTAAGGGTCTGGGCTTTGGATCAGAGGTCCCTACTGCAGGGAAATAGGGAGGCTACAGTGGGGAGTCAGACAGACCCCAAGATAGGTCTACCCAACTGGTAGACCCCAGTTGGGATCTGTGTCAAACACAGGTTAGTCATTCTTTTTCTTAGGCAGTGTAGCTGTACAAACTTAGATGAATCTCTTAACCTCTCTATGCCTCAGTTTCCTTATCTATAGAATGGACATCATAAATAGTACCTCTCAATGTTTCTGGGAGGATAAATGCATTAAGATGTGTAAAGTGCTCAGAACAGTGCTAGCACACAGTAAGCACTAGAAATGTGTTTGCATTATCATCATTATCGCTCTTCAAACAGCTGGTATCCCAGCTCTGATGGTAGTTGCTATGTGATATTAGGCAGGTTTCTTAATCTTTCTGTGCCTCAATTTCCTCATCTATGAAATGAGGGGTAATAATAATAGTATCTGACTTAAGGATTCTTGTAAGCATTAAACAAGATAAAATATGTTAAAGCTTAGAAAAGTACAAGGCATATAATTAATGTTTGAAAATTATAGCTACGAAAAGTACAGGCAAGAGTTGAGGCAGCTTCTGGGGGGAAACTGAGCTCCTGGATCCCTTCTGTTCATCCCAGGCTGATGGTGCGCTCAGGGGGCAGTCCCCTGTCCCCAGTGATCTATGACTCTGACATGGATGATGTCCCAGAGCGAGGTCTCATCAGTGATGCCCAGTCCCTCTATGTGGAGCTGCTTTCAGAGACACCTGCTAATCCCCTGCTGCTGAGCCTCCGATTTGAAGGTAACTGCCCTCCCCTCGGGCCCCAACTCCAGCACCTGCCCCTCTTCCTGATGTCCACACGTCCTCTAACCCTGTTCATCTCTGTGTTTGAATTCCTAAAACCTGACTTTCCTGCCCAACCTAAAACTACAAGGTTCCCTTCATATAGACCCCTTCTAATTCTATGAGGTGGCCTTTTCTGTTTAAGCCTCATGTATGGCTGGATCCAGGTACACAACCAAGAAAAAGTTAACCTTAACCTCTCAGTTCTTTCCTCTCTGTTGGCTTCATTCTCAGGCACTCTCAGTCTGTGGTGAACCAAGCAGTTCCAGACTAACATACTACCAACTTAGTAACTCTATCAGAAAGAGAGAAAGCATGCCACTTTCGTAAGAGCTTCGGCGAAAAATGCTAGGAAATGTTTTCATTGGCCTGGCTTAGGTCATACCACTGTAGCTCGGGGCAAGTGGTGTTATTGGCAGATTCACATCATGCAGCCATCCCTATCTGGCCCCAAATGAGTCTCACGGACTGGAATTATGGGAGGCATGTGTGCCAAAATGAAAATAGGAGTGTTGTTACCTACCAGAAAAAGAGGGACTGGATGCTGCACTGGTAGAAACAAGGAGGTCAGTGGTCATGGGAGAACAGGCATTTGAGCTGGGCCTTAAAGGATAGAGAGAATTTTAAAAGAGAGAGATTGAGAATGAGCATTTTGGGTGAAAGGAACAGTGTGAGTAATGGTAAAGGGGCAGAGAAAGGCCTGTCTGGGAAATAGAGAATGCCAGTATGATTGGAGCAGAGAATTGGCTCTGGGCCCTAATGAATGTGTAGGATTTGGACATGACACCTTATTAGGTCCAGTAACAGTGAATCTAAAAGATAAATTTCATGTTATATTCTGAGAGTGCAATGAGAATTCCTAGGTTTGAGGCCTGCGTCCATAGTGGTGGGCTACCAATGCTTTAGATTCCTGTTTTGTGTGATAGGCACCTAAGTCTTACCTCACAGAGAGTTTTGAAGCTAAGGTATGATCAGGTGGGGAAAAACAGAAATGCTCTACAAATGTTCATTTTTGCTGACTTGGGTCAAAGTCAAAGCTGAGTAGCTTTTGTGTTAACTGCACTTTTAGATCCTAGCCTCAACACGGATAATCAGGGATTATCAGAATCCAACTCTTATTTTTGAGGAGAGAACACACCTCCATGAGCCAGTGCTCCAAAGGCATGCTTCCCCCCGCCCCCTCCTTTGTAGTTTCCAGAGCCAAGTGTTTCTGGCTGGGAATCAAGCAATCTGTGTTTCAGGTGTGATTCTGCCACTGCCCTACTGTGTGACATCGGGCAAGTCGTTTTTTGTCTTTGGACCTCAGTTTGCTCATCTGCAGAATGAATGGCTGGGATTTGACTAGCCTAGGGGTTTCCCTCCAGAGGCTAGTGAGGTAACATAAATACGAATGAGGAGTGTTAGGGTTTTGGGGAAACTGGAGAGTGAAAGCTAAGTCCAAAGTCTTTCAATTTTAAACAGCTCACTGAGTGGCCAAGCAACACTTAAATTCAGCCCACGTCCTCCAGTTTGAAACCCCTTGATGTCTGTCCAAATGCTTAATGTGTGTGATTGACTCCTCTTCAGCCTTTGAGGAAGATCGCTGCTTTGCCCCCTTCCTGGCACATGGCAATGTCACTACCACAGACCCGGAGTACCGGCCGGGGGCACTGGCTACCTTCTCATGCCTCCCAGGATATGCCTTGGAGCCCCCTGGCCCCCCCAATGCCATCGAATGTGTGGATCCCACAGAACCCCACTGGAATGACACAGAGCCAGCCTGCAAGGGTGAGCCTTCCATATTGCCAGTAATCCTTCATTCTACAGACTAGCCCCTGAGTTGGGGATCCTGGGAAGTCTATTCACAAGAGACCTTCATAACCAAACCTAATAAACCCAGGCCTTGGGTAAATCTCTGTCCCTTTCAGAGACTCAGTTTTCTTAGTTAAGTAATTAGTGGGCTTGTTACAGATTTCAGGGGTTACAACCCAAATGTCTCCAAGTGCTAGAAGTGAAGTTAGGCTAAGTCATGTATTGGGTGGGCAGTAGGTAGGGTTAATTAAGAGCAGGGCTGGAGATTGGACACAACAGGACTAGGTATGTCAAGAAACAGGTGAGTAATAGATAATAGGAAACCCGTGAAGTGGTCTTGGTGCATACAATCGGGAATGGTGAGGAGTGTGCTGAAATGGAGACTGCGTGCTCACCTGGGTCCTGAATCTGACACCCTTTCTGCCTTAGCCATGTGTGGAGGGGAGCTGTCAGAGCCAGCTGGTGTGGTCCTCTCTCCAGATTGGCCCCAGAGCTATAGCCCCGGCCAGGACTGTGTGTGGGGCCTACATGTCCAGGAAGAGAAGCGCATCTTGCTCCAAGTTGAGATGTATGTTTGGGTGCTGCAGAGGGCGCGATGGGTATGGGCTCAGCAGTGTGGTATAACAACACACTAACCTGCATTCTGAGCCTGGCTGGCTCCTGTGTCTACACAAGATTTGGTGACTATATGGTCTAATGAAAGAGGAGACTAAAGAGGCGGTTCAGGATGGGGATGTGGGTTGTCAGGTAGACCTAGGTACAAATCACTAATTAGCCAGGCGGCCTAGGACAAGTAAATGGGGCAATGCAGCCTTCCTCAGGAGCTATTGTGAAAAGGGGCCTCTGGTGGAGTGTCTCTCTGGCGGTTTCTGACTGAAGCGGATCTCCAGGTTCCCAGGCCCAAGTGGTTGCAGCAACGACAGACAGTAAAGTGGGTGTGGGGAGAATACAGTGAGCTGATTTGGTAAGAGGTGGTCATGAGACTGGACAGACCCAGAAGTGGGCGTGGCCCCCAAACTCCCTCAGGCACAGCCTGTAGTTGCGAGGGATGGTAACGATCAGGGTCTGTGACTGGTCAGAGCTGGTGTTGAACTAGGCTGCGCCTCAGCCGGTACGGAGAGTGGGAGGAACTAGTAGTGAGCAGAGTTTGGGGATTGGGGAGCAGGAATTGGGAGGAGCCACAAAACCAGTGGAACCTGAAGAGACTAGCACAGAGAAGCCCATAATTGGTCAAAACTGAGGAGGAGCGTACCGGGTGGGGGAATGTGGGGCGGGACCCGAGAGTAGGCAGGATATTAATAAACTGAGTAAGGGATTGGGAATCGATCGCAGTCCAGCCCCCATACCTGGTCCTACACCCTGCAGCTTGAATGTGCGCGAAGGGGACATGCTGACTCTGTTCGACGGGGACGGTCCCAGCGCCCGAGTCCTGGCCCAGTTGCGGGGACCTCAACCGCGCCGCCGCCTCCTCTCCTCTGGGCCCGATCTCACGCTGCAGTTCCAGGCACCGCCCGGGCCCCCAAACCCTGGCCTGGGCCAGGGCTTCGTATTGCACTTCAAAGGTACCGAGGTCTTAGGGTCCCAAGATGGGCAGGGTTCCGGCAGGCCAGAGATTCCAGCGAGGCCCCTCGAGGCTGGAAGGGCGCTCTGAGTCGCAGGACAACCTCTAAACCAGCTGTGTCTCCCCTGCAGAGGTCCCCAGGAACGACACGTGCCCTGAACTGCCACCCCCGGAGTGGGGCTGGAGGACGGCTTCTCACGGGGACCTGATCCGGGGCACGGTGCTTACTTACCAGTGCGAGCCTGGCTACGAGCTGCTCGGCTCCGATATTCTCACCTGCCAGTGGGACTTGTCCTGGAGCGCAGCGCCGCCCGCCTGCCAAAAGAGTGAGCCAGGGACCCGCTCCTTCTCTTTCATGGCTCCGCCCCTGTCCATTAGAGTTTCACCGCTCAGCTTGGGCCCCGCCCATTTCACTCTACGCCCCGCCTCCGTCCTTTGTTCTCGCCCCTGTCCTGTCCAGGTTTCATCCTTTCTCTCTCTGTCCTACCTGGATCTTCCTCAGGTCCCACCCCTGTGCCCTTCAGGTTCCACTCATTTGCTCCTCTGTGCCCTGAAACTTCCTCTAGGTCTCACTCTCATCTCCGGGCTGCATCCCACTCTCTTGTACTGCTCTGGGCTCTGACCCCGTTTCCTCTGGATCCTGCCTCATCTTTTAGCGGCCCCACCACTGTTCGTTGGAGTTCTACCCCTACCTGGCCCTGTCGCATCAATGCACAGTTGCACTCTTCCTCCTCTAGGTCCTGCGCCAGTCTCTCAGTCCCCAACTCTTGACGTTACAGGGAGTTACTTTGCTAGGGCCTAGGCAGTCATTGAAGCCCTATGCTGGGTTGAGGTGGGGGTTAAGTGGAGGGATTGGGGTCCCTTCCTAACCTGTTAGAGTTCCCAGTCTAGGAGAGAAACAGATAGTTAAACAACTCAGGATCTTACAGAGCGGTAACCACAAATACTTAACATCTCTGAGCCTTGGCTTCCTCACTGGTGAAGTAGGAATAGGGGGTTGTGAAGAGCAAATGAAAAGTTCTTCACACAGTGCCTGGCGCGTGTTAACAGTGAGTAGTAACTGCTGTAAGTATGAAGAAGGGCTGTGGGAAGAGGGGTGGGTTACTTGTCCCAGGGAGGTAGCAGATTTCACAGAAAAGGTGATGTTTAAAGGAGCTGGTCGTTTTTATTTTTTAGAAGAACAAAAGGGGTGGCATCTTGTCACTTTCTCCTAAGTCTGGGAAGCCTATTACAAGGATAAGGGATTGTAGTTCTTCTACTTGGCCCCTGGGGGCAATGGTGGGGCCAACGAACATTAAGTTTCAGGAAGCCAGATTTGGGTTGGACACAGGGAAAGCTTTCTAGTGGAAACAGCTCCCCATCTCTGGGAGGATTCATGGGATGTCCAGTCTGGAACCCAGGCAGGACAGAAGAGGATGGAGGTAGGGTTCAGAGGAGATAGAGGCTGACCCAGCTGCTCCAGGCTCAGGAGGGGATCTGCCCATGGAGAGACATTGAGCCTGAAGCTGAGACCCAAATCTCTGACTCTCAGCGCAGTGGTTTTAGCTTTGCTACTCCCTCTCTGAGTCACTGTGTGCCAGGCATTTGACTGCCGTGAGCCCTGGGCCCCAAGGAGGATGACAGTGATATTGACCTCTCAGGATCATCAGAGTATATAGCGTATTTGTAAAACATTTAGCAGGGCCTTGACTGCTGTGGCTCAGTGGGTTGGGTGTCGTCCTACAAACAGAGGGGTCACCAGTTCGATTCCTGGTTAGGACACATGCCTGGGTTTTGGGCCAGGTCCCCGGATGGGGGCATGAGAGAGGCAATCAACTGATGTTTCTCTCCCTCTCTCCCTCCCTCCTTCCCTTCCCCTTTCTCTAGAAGTGGATAAATAAAATCTAAAAAAAAAAAACCCCACCAAAAACACTTAGCAGGATGCCTTGCACAGGTCTATATACAAGAAATAGCTATGATTGTGACTCTTCCACAAGGTTGAAACTCAAACGTCCCCAGTCCAGCCTGGCAGGCACTATTAGTGAGCAGAATAGGCTGGAAATGACAAGGACGAGGGGACTGGGATAGTTGGACCCCTCTAAAGCGGACAGCTGCTGTTCTGCTGATGGTATGTCATGCAGGGCCGACACTGCTAGGATTTAGCTGATATGCTCAGTACAGTAGTTAAATATTTAAAATTTTATCCTAGGGTGGGGACCTGGGTTGCCCCAATCACTCGATTTTCCCAAAGAAGCTGGAAATATAAAATGCATGAATGTTAAGATTTTCCAACTCCTGCTCCCTTCATTCTGAGAAAATAGTGGGAAGTAGGGGGTTCAGGTCTCTCCAAGCCCTAGGCTTTGGGGGAGATCTTGGAAGACCATAGCTCTCCCTGACCTTGCCCTCTTGTCAACAGTCATGACTTGTGCCGATCCTGGTGAGATCACCAATGGGCACCGCACCACCTCGGATGCTGGCTTCCCTGTTGGCTCCCATGTCCAGTACCGCTGTCTGTCGGGGTACAGCCTGGAGGGGGCAGCTGTACTCACCTGCTACAGCCGGGACACAGGCACACCCAAGTGGAGTGACCGGGTCCCCAAGTGCGCCTGTGAGTCTGGGGACACCTGGGAAGGATGGCTGGGTGGTCTGCTCAGCAGTGCGGCTGGCATGTGACCGACATGTTCCCTGCAGTGAAGTACGAGCCGTGCCTGAACCCCGGGGTACCGGAGAATGGCTATCAGACCCTGTACAAGCATCACTACCAGGCGGGCGAGTCTCTGCGCTTCTTCTGCTATGAGGGCTTTGAGCTCATCGGCGAGGTCACCATCACCTGTATTCCCGGCCACCCCTCACAGTGGACCAGCCAACCCCCACTCTGCAAAGGTGCCTGGGCAGACAGGGCTGGAGGGGTCAGTCCTAGCAGTGTTCGGGGAGTGACAGGGCTGATAAAGTCAGGTAGCAAATTTGAGACTGATGGTAACTCTGCTGAGCTCCCCATTCACCTCCTGTGGGCTCTCGTCCTCATGGGTATATCCAGAAGTGCTGGGCAAGTTCAAGGTCATAAAGCTATACTAAGGGATGTAGTAGAAGGGGCTTTGGTTTAGAAGTCTCTTACCTTCTGGATAGGTCTCAGTTTCCCTGTTTTTGAAAATGCTGCAGACCTGGGTGGTTTAGACTGCCCAAATTGAGGAACAAGGGGAGGAAGAAGGCCCTGCTCTGACTCCTCCTCCCCACCCCCACCAAGGAAAAGATAAAGTTTAGGTTGAGCAGAAGGCAGAGAGAATCAGGCTGTCCAGACCAGCCCCACTGGGCTCCTGGCCCTCTACCCAGCCTCCTTCCCTCCCTGGCTCAGACCCCGTCCCCTCCCCCTCCTCTCCCTGCAGTGGCCTATGAGGAGCTCCAGGACAACCGAAAACTGGAAGGTCAGTGAGGGCGCAGGTGGAGACCCAGGCCTGGATGAGTCGGGAGGGCAAGGCAGAGGCTGGGGGCAGGAGGCCAGGCCCCGGAGGGGTAGGGCCCAGGGCAGGAGGCTGGGAGAGCCCAGGGCTCAGCCCAGCCCCAGCTCAATGGCCTCTCCTCCTCCCTCCAGTGACCCAGACCACCGACCCATCACAGCAGCTGGAGAGTGGGAACCTCGCCTTGGCCATCTTGTTGCCTCTAGGCTTGGTCATTGTCCTCGGCAGTGGCGTTTACATATACTACACCAAGTATGTACCATACTCAGGGGGCTGCAGCCAGGGCAGACTTCCTGCCTGCCAGGTGCAGAAGCCTGGGTGAGGGGTGTTGGGGGCTCACTTCTCTATAAGCCTCTCTATCTCCTCCATTTCCCAGGCTGCAGGGAAAATCCCTTTTTGGCTTCTCAGGCTCCCATTCCTACAGCCCCATCACTGTGGAGTCAGACTTCAGCAATCCACTGTATGAAGCTGGGGTGAGCCCTCCCCTTCCCTGGAATGCCACACCTCTCGGGTTCCCCAGGATTCTATAACCTTCTCTCAAAGTGTCTGCCTACAAAGGCCACGTCAGTGAACAAAGTAAGTCAGGTGTGCACAACAGGGAGTGGTGAGGACATTGGTCAACCAGAGAATTTGAGTCCCATTTAGTCCATAGTGGAAACAGGCCCAGTTGCCAGATTGTTCAAGAAAATCCAGAAATTCAGATTTTTTAATGTGATTTCAACATAATGTAGGATGAACCAAACATCTGTTGGCCAGAGTCAGCCCCACTCCCAAACCATGGCCCCCAACCCACTAATGTTACTTTAAAAATCCAGGGTCTTTCCCCTTCCTTGTGGTCTCTCTCATTTTGCTGCCTCTTCCACATTCATCCCACCCCAGAAACTGACCCCATCTCTCTGTCTCCAGGATACAAGGGAGTATGAAGTTTCCATCTGAACCCCAAGACTAAGGCTGCAGGACCCAAGACGCCCCTCCCCTCCTCATTCTGGGCAGGCAGGAGTACAGGACCTGGGCTCTGGCTCCTTTCCTCCCTGCTGTGTAAATAGTCTCCCAGTCCCACGGTGGGGGACCCTACAGTAAATAAACCAGCATCCTGCCACCCAAACTTCCTCTTCTCAGTTGCCAAACAAGGGGCCTACCCCAACCCATGCTGTTGGCTTTGGATCCTGGCATGGGAACTCAGCTCTCCTGAGACTCCTGGGGCCCTCCAGTCCAGGTTAGCCCGTAAGGACTGCCCCTAAGAGCTGTGCTGTTCCCTTGGCCATGAAGGCTCTGCCCTTCCCAGATGCTCTGGCTCCGGCCTAAACCCTGGGCCTTGGAAGGTCAGAAGAAGGATGAAGGGGAGAGCTGGGACAAGAAGGCCCCTATCCCCTTCCTGCTATCTCCCCGACTCACAATCTCTCTCCACCTCTGCTTCTGGATTTTTGTTTTTGACCAATAAACAGAAAATCACCATTTGTAACTGGGCTGGTGGGGTGTGGGCAGGAGGGCCGCTGAATGTTGGAGATGGTGATGGTGGCCTCTCTGAAGAGAGGGCTGGGGGAAGGGAAACAATTTGGAAAAAAAGATGGAAATCTAAGACTAGGCTCAGGGCATGACCAAGGGGTCAAAACAGTGGGTTTCAGGGTCAGCCTTTGTGGAGGACTGACTGGGATAAGCCCCCTCTGCGCCTCAGCTGGCTCTCCACCAGGATGAGATGTCTCAAGGCTCTTCCAGCCGGACATGGCTGACAGCAGCCACCTGTCCCACCTCACTGTCTGACAGAGGACAGGCAGCTGTCAATTTGTCTCATGGCCAGTTGACCCCCTTTTGAGAATTTTGGTATCCATGTAAGTGTACTCTCTCCCCCACACCCCATCTTTTTGGCAATTAAGCATATCTGTTGTTACAGGTCTACCCAGTATTGGTCATATTTGCAGCATTTCTTAAACAATGAGCTTGTTTTGTATCCTGTCAGTGTCCTTTCCTTCATCTAATTTTGACACTGTAAGAGGTCTATAGACTGTCTAAAGGTCTCAAGTTAATTGAACTTAATTAAAATTTTATATTTAAATACAGTTTAACATTTAGGTCCCTCAAAAGGATACTAAAATACTCAAAAGGGGGGTGAATTTTAGGAGAATATGAGGCAAATTGATCCTGATAATAGTCTAAGTGTTGGGGCATTTATGCTGTGCCGGGCACCATGCTAATTTGTACACATTGTTTTCAACCCTCACAAAGACCCTGTGAGGTAAGGACAGTTATTCCTACTTTCGGATAAGGGAACAGGCTCGTAGATGTGAGCTGACTTCCTCAGAAAGCCGCAGTAGTGGCCAGAATGGGATATAAATGTGAACTCCACAAAGCCTACTGCACTGCCTTCTGGCCAGTAATGAACATGTTATGTCCCCATAGGCACGAAACCCCAAAGCTCGGGGAGGCCGCAGCACTGCTTTTGGTAGCAGGGGCTGCACCTCAGGAGCAAGGGTAGATCTGGTCAGATGCCACAGGCCTTGACCTGAAGGTGCTGAAGTTTGGCTAGGAGGCTGGGTTGGGATCCATGAGCTCACCTCTGCCAGCAGGCTGAGAGATGATACCGTGAATTAAAACCACCCCAATAACAGGCCATTCCAATTATATACCCACATCTGGGGGTAAAAGAAAAGGCCACTCCTCCCACATCTGCATGCCAGAAAAGTCACACCAGACCACTGCCTGGGTTGGAAGAAGGGAAGGATCTCTGCCTCTTTATTAAAGCCTTGGATTTCTGGTGATGTCCTTTCCAGCTGTGAATAGAAAGGGGTCTGATGTTTCCAGAACATTTTGGAGGCTTCAGGGAGGATGCTGCTCATGACCAGGAGTTCCCCAGTTCCCACATGCAAACCGAAGTGATTAATGAGTTGTGAAAGAGGACCTTTGAGGCGTGTTCTAGAGGGACAGAATGGGGGAGGGCACAAGAGGGCAAGAGCAGCACTAGAGAGCGTTGGGATCATCCTCCAGATGTCAAGCTGCTAGGCAGAGCTCCCTGGAAAAGAAAAAGAGTCCTTGACTCTAGACCCAAGACTCATGTATTTTTTTATCCTTCCATTCTCTTTTTTTCTTTTAAGACTTTATTTTTACAGAGAAGGGAAGGGAGGAAGAGAAGGAAACATTAATGTGTGGGTGCCTCTCGCTCGCCCCCTACTGGAGACCTGGCCTACAGCCCAGGCATGTGCCTGGACTTGGAATCGCAGGCCAGCACTCAATCCACTGAGCCACACTAGCCAGGGCTATCCTTCCACTCATCTATCCATCCAACCCTTATCCCCCACCCATCTATCTATCCACCCACTGTTCTGCTTCCATTCATCCATCTATCCATCCACACGTCTACCCATCATTCCCCATCCATCTTCCCACCCGTTTGTCCGCCCATCTATCCTCCATCCCCATTCATCCCCCACCCACTCATCTCTCTACCATCTAATCCCTTACCCTCCATCTGAACTTCTTGAAGTCAGGGACTCTATATGGCTCACTTCTATACTCCAGCTCCTAGAGCAGTGTGGCATATAGGGCTTATTAAATATTCAATGAATTTATCTGTCCATTTGCCCATCTACCTACTCTCCCCAGTCCATTCATCTGTTTCCCTAACCAACATTTTGACCTACAATGCCCTGCAATTCAAAGATCTGTAAGCTTCCATGTTCTTTCTTGAGGATGAGGAAGGCAAAGGCTCTTGGAACCCCTGGGGGCTGCAGGTGGATGAGGGGGCATCAGCTCAGGATGAAATCCTCATGTAAGCACCATTGGGAAGGAGAGGTAAACTAGTCTATGGGTGTGTAGGGCTCTCACAGGGCATTTTGTCCAAAGCCCCCCTTCGACATAGGGGGAAAGGAGAAGCAGTGTGTACTGTAGGAGGACAGCTGTCAGGAGAATAGCAAGTTAGCTATTCAGGCCCAGGGCTTTTTTGCTACTTCAAGCTGCTTCCAACACCAAAGCCCAATTGGGAAAGATCAAATGTCCCAAAGGCACTAGAAAGTCAGTTTCTTTAGGACAAGAACAGTGGCTTGTTGTCAGCTGCATTTGCCTCTGGGCTTGACTGCAAACATTTGAAGTAGCAGCCTCTGTCAGAGATATTACTATCCCCATGGTCTGTGGGACCTGACACCTAATAGACACTCAGTAAGCACTTGTTGATAGTTCTTTTTTCTGCCTTCTTCCTGAACCCCGCTCTCCTCCACCAAGCTCTTTAAAGGAAAGGTTCTCCACACCTCCATCCTCAGCACCCTCTTCTTTCTCTGCACGCCCCCCACCCTGCCCAGGGCAACTGCACACCCTTCAAATGCCACCTCCCTTCTAGATCAGATCTCTCTCACCAGCTCAGACTGCTCCAATGATTTGAAGCTGTATTTCAAACTGTCTAAAGAGTATTTCCACCTGGAATTTCTACGGGCACATCAAACCCAATCTGCCCAAAGGTGGGAGGATGCATTCCATGCTCCATGAAGAATGAGAAGGCTGGCAGGATTGAAAGTGGTGTAAACTGGGGGAGCAATTCTAGACAATGATGTTGGAGAGACAGTGGGGTCAGGAATCATGTAGGGCCTTGTAAGCCACTGAAGGACACTGGCTTTTACTCAAAACGGGATCACTGTAGAGTTCTAAGCAGAGGCACAACATCACCAGACTTAGGGTGACCCGAATCAGAACCTGGCAATCATCTGATTCCTGCACTTTTTTGCCCTAACACTTCTAATCAATAACCAAACTCAATTTTCCTGCTTTTTAAAAAAAAATTACAGTTCACATTTGATATTCTTTCATATTGGTTTCAGGCATTCATAGTGGTTAGATAGTTACATAATTTACAAAGTGATCTTCCTGATAAGTCTAGTACCCACCTGGCACCATACACACTTATTACAATATTATTGACTGTATTTCCGATGCTGTAATTTATTTACACCCCCATGACTATTTTGGGACTACCAATTTGTGCCTCTTAATCCCTTCCCCTTCTTCACCCAACCCCACAACTCCTCTTCCATGTGGCAACCCTCAGTTTGTTCTCTGTATCTGTGAATCTTCTTGTTTTGTTTGTTTATTTTTAGTCCTTATCCGAGGATATGTTTCTTGATTTTACAGATTTTATTTATTTATTTTTAGAGAGAGGGGAAGGGAGGGAGAAATAGAAGAAGAGAAACATTTTGAGAGAAACATTGATTGCTTGCCTCTCACACCCCCCCACAACTAGGGACCTGGCCCACAACCCAGGTATGCACCCTGACTGGGAATCAGACTGGTGACCTTTCACTTTGCGGGATGATGCCCAACTAACTGAGCCACACTGGTCAGGGCTGTATGAATTGTTTATAAATTTTGGACATTAACCACTTCTTTGATGTTTCATTGGAAAGTATCTTCTCCAATTAGGCAGGTCTGTCTTTTTGTTTTGTTGATACTTTCCTCTGCTATGCAAAAACTTTTTAGTTTAATGGAGTCCCATTTGTTTATTTTTTTTGTTTCCCTTGCTTAAGAGATATATAAAAAAAAATTACTAAAAGCAGTGTCAAAGAGTTTGCTGCCTATGTTTTCTTCTAGGAGGTTTTATGGTTCAGGTCTTAATATTTAAGTCTTTAATCCATTTTGAGTTTATTTTTGTATATGTACAAAAAAGTCATCATTTCATTTTTTTCTGCATGTATACGTCCAGTTTTTCCAACACCATTTATTGAAGAGACTGCCCTTGCCCCACTGTGTGTTCCTGCCTTTGTCATATAGTAATTGGCCATATAGGCATGGCTTTGTTCCTGGACGATCTATTCTGTTTCATTGATCTGTGTGTCTGTTTTATGCCAGTACCATTTTGTTTTGATTATTATAGTTTTGCAGTACAGTTTGCTATCTAGTAACATGATAGCGCCACCTCTGTTCTTTCTCAAAATTGCTGTAGCTATTTAAGTCTTTAATGGTTCCATATAAGTTTTAGGATTATTTGTTCTAGTCCTGTAAAAATACCATTGGTATTTTGATAGAGGATGCATTGAATCTACAGATTGATTTGGGTTGGTCTTTATTTCTTCTATCTGCTCTTGCTCTCATCTCTACTGTTACAGTGACAATTCAGGACCTAATCATCTCCAGCTTAGTCTCCTGGAATAATTTCTCACTGGCCACCCTGCCTCTGGTCTCTCCCCTTTCTAGTTCACTCTCCCCATTGACCACCAGCATGACCAATCCAAAATTCCAACCTCTCTCTCTCTTTTTTTGAAAAGTGTGTTTATTTACTTTTAGAGAAAGAAGGGAGGGATAGAGGGAGAGAAACATCAGTGTGGGAGAGCCTCAGTTGGTTGCCTCTCACACCGCCCCCAACTGGGGATCTGGCCCGCAACACAGGCAAGTGCCCTGACTGGGAATCAAACCAGTGACCTTTCGCTTCACAGGCTGGTGCTCAATCCACTGAGCCACACCAGCCAGGGCACATTCCAGCCTCTCTTGATCAAAACTCTTCATTGACTCTTCAGCTAGAAAAACATCTATGGATCTTAATAAGGCATACAATAAGGATCTTACTTTAGTCCCGGCTACCTTGCCTGCGTACTCCAGCAGTTAAATTACTCTGGGCCCATCTTCTCCCTGTCCTGAGAACACACACACTCTCTCACACTCATTCCACTGACCCTCACCTCTGTGTCTTTGCTCACACAAGCCCCGCCACTTGGAATACCCCTACTAACTCATTTTTTCCTGGGAAATTCTTTCTGTAGATGTCACCTCCTCCAGGAATCTCCATGATTCTTTTGTTTCTGTCCCAGCTGAGGTTGGAACAAGTGCTCTTCGTGCTGTTTCCATTTTCATCATGGACACTCACCCACAGTACACTGTAATTGGCCATACTTGACTGGCCCCACACTAAACTGGGAGCTCTACAAGAGCAACAACTGTATCATTCCCTTCTGTGTCCCAATTCCTAAAACGAGGACTGACATATCATGCAAACTCTACATGTTTGGTTAATACTGAATGACCTTGTCATCCAGGGACCCTGGACATACCTTGTCATGAGGGGAGGGCAGGAGGTATGCCTTGGTGCAGGCATGGTTTCTGTCGGAGCTGCAGATGGCGGAAGGAAAGAATAGGGATAAGAACTCTGAGTTAAAGGGTCAGAGCAGAAGAGAATAGGACTATAATGTCTAAAAAGCCCCCTACCCTTCTGAAATGTTGTCACACCCTCACTCTCTCCTCTTACAGCTCCCCATCTTTCTCCTAGGACAAAGGGCATCTCCCTTGAAGCCTCACTCACCAGGTGTCAGTGCCTCGGGTCTTGGTGAAGATCACTAAAAGTAGAGGCCCCAGAGAGAGAAATTACTATCCTCTAATTACATGACCAAAGGCGTATGTGGCTAGGGAGGAAGGGGCTGAGGTGATCCCCTACATCAGTGAGCAGTGGGCCCTGCCTGGATTAGCAGGTGTGGGGTAGTCTGGTTAAGAGATGGGGGAGATGGGCACAGATTTCCGGAGAAGTCAGCTGCAGTTGGGAGGGAGTCAGGAGCTTGAGCTAGAGGTACGGGAGAGTCCCTGGACACAGTGGTGCTGAGTGGGGGGAGAATCACCGTGTTTGGACATCTGAGTTCCTCTGTCTTGTGTCTGCTTTTCCTTGGTCGGCACAGGGTTCTTGTAGAAACCAGCAATAAACAAGGCCTCATCGGTGAGTTCTGCACTGATCTGGGTCAGAAATTCCTCGGAATGGGATAATGAAGCCTTCTGATAAAGGAAAAGTCAGAAGGGTCAGCCTGGAAACTCCTATACGGGAGTACTGGGTCTAGGGGCTTGCAGGCTGCAAGGTATGGGTCTAAGAAGTCTGGTATTAAAGGGCTGGGCCTTGAGATTTGGCCTAGAAGGCGCTGTAAGTGGGGAGCAAGCCTTTGGGGGCCTCAGGGCCTAGAGCTGAGGGCTATGGGCTAGGCGGGGAGGTCCCAGTGCCCTCAGCCTAGGAGCTGTCTACTTCAGTTTACCTCCACCTTTAGCACTCCCCTGCAATGCTCACCGAACCTCCACCCAAGAATGTTGTAGCTTGGGACAGCTGGCTGCCCTTTTTCTCCTTGTTCCTGGTACGAGTGGATTCCATCCCCCTGGGAACAGTTGGAGCCTTTGTTAGGTTGAGAAACCAGCCTGCTTCCCCCAAACCCTTCTTAACACCATTCCCCAGGCTTAGATTTAAATGAGGGGTCTAGATAAATCATCTTGTCTCAGTTCTCTGGGTATGTGTGTGGCGGCGGTGGGGGCGGCGCGGGGGGGGGGGGGGCGCGGGGAGGGACCGGAGGCGAAGAATCGTTGCCTTAAATACTCCTGGAATGAGGAGCTGGGTGGGAAGTCTCACAACAATCCCCTCCCCCGACACGCCCAGGAGGCCTCTGTTTCCTTCCCACCCAAAGAAAGCCCTTCCCAAGAATAGACAGCCGATTTGCCGCCCCCAACCTGGCAGATGGGTTGAAATCTTGGGCTACTCAGCAGGAGGGGAGGCGGGGAGGTCTAGGGGTAGACAGGGAGCTGGAGCTGGGGAGGAAGGTAAGGAAAGAGGGGCAACCTGGGCGGCGTCGCTACCCGTTGCTACAAAACCCTTGTTTGCGAGGATTCCGCAGTCCCGTAGCCAGGAGACTAGGGATTCTAGAACTCAAGGTCGGGAGTGGGCGAGGGGGGAGGCGAGCACTTTCCTAGCAAGTCGCACTCGCTCCTCCGGCTTCTCCTCCGGAGGACTGTGACTCGAGCGCCGGAGGCTGGAGAAATTTTGGAACATCACTTAGGGTGGAGCCTGGGACCTAACTCTCCTACCACTAGGGGCAAGCAAGTAGTAGTAGCCTCGCCCTGGGCCGCCCTTCGGCCTGTCTAGCCATCATCTCTTAGTCTGGGCCTGCTAGAGCCAATGAGGCCGGAGAGAGGCGGGGCGGGGAAGAAAGCAATGTGGACTGTACTAAATACCCTTGCCCCGGGCACGCAAACACTCAGGAGGGCGGAACCTTTTTTCCTTATATTTGTCTGCAGGGAGTCACACCCTCCTCGGAAAGGAAAGGAAAGATATTTTTCTAGGCCTCCTACTCTTTGGACCTCTCCTTCCTTTGCTCGGCGTCTATACTTTGCCCCCTCTCCTCCCTCGGTACTTTGGTACGAGCCATTGCGATGGGGCAAAGGGAGGGAAAGGGAAAGGAAGCGGGCAGGTCTTAAAGGGGCCGCAGCCATTTTTTAAAAGCCTCTTTTTCCTTTCTCCAAATTTAGAAGTCTGAGTGCAGAAGAGTAGGCTCTCGGAAGCTGAGCACAACCGGAGCAGGAGGGACCACAGCTGGAGGCTGCAGCGCCTCCGGGGTGGGGGTGGGGGGCGGAGACGAGGGTCTGCCCATAGGAAGGGTTGGGTGTGCGAGCCCCCTGTGCCCCGTGCACATCAGGGGCTGCTTATGCCCCCGCCAGCAGTGAGCTTTAATATCTGGGACCAGGCAGGGACTGTGGGGTCTTGCGCGCAGTTGGCGCGGCCGGTGTGCCGGGCCGGAGTGTGACGCCGTGCGGCGGGGCTGAGACTGAGCTGGCACTTCCGGATCCGACCCGGGGCAGTAAGGGCACCGCCGCGATGCCAAGCGAAAATATCTTTCTGTTTGTGCCTAACCTAATTGGTGAGTGCTGCCCTCGGCTCTGGGCTGAACGGCTGAGAGAGGGGCTTTGGGCAAGCTCCCTGATCCCGCCCTGTCTGCCCTGTCCCATCCTAAGGTTATGCCCGGATTGTCTTCGCCATCATTTCTTTCTACTTCATGCCCTGCTGCCCTCTCACGGCCTCCTCTTTCTACCTGCTCAGCGGGCTTCTGGACGCTTTCGATGGACATGCTGCTCGAATCCTTAATCAAGGTGACAGACAACTCCTCCCAGCCAGCCTTGAGGCACAGCAACCCACTGCCCCCTTTCCTGCCTCCTTAGGACCTAAGGGTGGGCGGGTGTTCGGGAATCAGGGCTCCGTCATTCCCATCTCTATAAAGTGGAACTGAGAAGCCCCTTTTTACAACAAAGGGATTTAAGCTAGCCGTTGAGAAGAACTGACAAGACTGGACACGGCAGTGGCTGTGCTGGAGTTTTCTGCATTATTATCCATTCAGTGGGTGTTTACCGGATATCTGCTGTGTGCCAAGCACAGCAATCCCGACTCCAGAAGTCCTGTTTAGAGGGAGGATGGAGAGATAAGGAAGATGGCTTCTGGAGGGTTGAATCTGTTCTCCAGACCCACCTCCAATACTTCCCCTAAGACTTCAAGTCTCCTTGCTTTGAGACCTTGGTTCTGAGATTGATGAGTTAGTTGTAAACTAACTTTCTCACCCCCTCTTCCACTCTCTCTTCACGCTCCCATGCCTCCTCATTTTATGTCATGGAGCCCTTGCACCGACCTCACACCCTGTGGAGACCAGTCCATTTTCTTCCCCAGGTAGTGAGTGGTGGACATTTTCCATCTGTTAGACTTCGCATCAGAATGATACACCCAATATTGCCCCTGTTGCAGATGCTCTGCTCCCTAAAAGCCCCTTCCCAACTAATAGCCCCGTTTTTCAGGGACTCGGTTTGGGGCCATGCTGGACATGCTGACAGACCGCTGCTCCACCATGTGTCTGCTGGTCAACTTGGCGCTGCTGTACCCTCGCGCCACCCTTCTCTTCCAGCTCAGCATGAGCCTGGATGTGGCCAGCCACTGGCTGCACCTCCACAGGTGTGCAGCTCTGGGGGTGTTGGCCGGCTGAAGAAGACACTCCAGTACGGAGACTGACTATATGGGAGGGTGTCTGGGATGGCTTCAGGCTTCTTGAGAGGTCTCCTTTTCAGCTTGCTTTGTTGAAGGACCATGGGCAAGTCCTCTCTGAGTCAGCTTAAGTCCTGTTTATAGTTGAATTAAGCAGTCCCTAAAACTCTGACTGGATATTTGAGGATTCCAAATAGATAACAGCTCTTGGGAAGGGGTATGGGGGCTTTTGAATGTGGCATTTGAATCTTGGCTCTGTCCCCAACCAGGTAATTGTGTGACTTTGGGCAAGACAGTGGTCCTCAGCTGGGCTCCAGTTCCTCCTGTGTACAACAGAGGCGGTCCCAGGACCTTCCTTGTGGCGGGTGCTGTGAGGATTACATGGTTGTCAGTGGTAGTGAGTGCTCATGGACTCCCCTACTTTCTCTCCAAGTTCTGTGGTCCGAGGCAGTGAAAGTCACAAGACGATCGACCTGTCTGGAAATCCAGTGCTTCGCATCTACTATACGTCCAGAGTGAGCATTTCCTACTCCTCCCTTATTTACTCAGCTAGTGCCAAACCCTGGGCTGTGTCCTGGTCCCAGGTTAGGAGAGGGTCTGAGCACAAAGGGGGAACAACCAACCCAGGGGACGAGAGGCCTAGAAGCTGAGGTATGAAGGAGGGTGGGGTTAGTTGGAGGGCCTATGTGAATTGCTCCAGGCAGCAAGTGGTTTTTAAAGAGAGAAGTGATATGCTGAGATTGCTCTTCACCCACCTCCCCAACTGCACCCTTACTTTCCCAGTACAGTTCCAGCTCCCCATCCTCAGAGGGTTTTGGCTCCCCGCCCCTGTGTGTCTGTGTTGGGGTGGGGGATGCACACTGCCCCGCCCTCTTGTTTAAGCAGTGTTTTTGCTGTTTGGGCAGCCTGCTCTGTTCACCATGTGTGCTGGAAATGAGCTCTTCTACTGCCTCCTCTACCTGTTCAGTTTCTCCGAGGGACCTTTAGGTAGGAAATGAGGGGCTGAGTTGGATGGTGGGAGGGGTTCTGGCCTGCCCAGGGAGATGAAGGCCAAAGACTCATGGGCCCCTCCCTCACCTGTGTCCCATTTTCTGTGTTGCTCTTGTTCCCTTCCACAGTTGGCTCTGTGGGTCTTTTCCGAATGGGACTGTGGATCACCGCCCCAGTCGCCCTGCTCAAGTCCCTCATCAGTGTCATCCACCTGGTCACAGCCGCCCGCAACATGGCTGCCCTGGATGCAGCAGATCGTGCAAAGAAGAAGTGACCCTAGAACTTCCATCCTCTGGCTGCCCACCTGCCCTGGAGTCTCACTGTGCCACACGGCTCCCCTCTCCCTCCTAGGAGCTCCAGGCTTGTGTCTTCCTAACATGTTGTCCAACCTGCTGGGAAGGGGGTCAGCCTCTTTAGTGATGTCATGTTCTCCGTAATCCTGAAGGCCAGTTCTACCCGTGGACTCCAAATCAGGAAGGATGCTCAGGAGCTCCCACCCACATGGGCAGTGCTTCTGGGGGCACCAAGAGGCTTGCCTGAGGACTGGGCATTTTCAGACCCGCTGGCTTGGCCTTGGGGTCTGGCTTGGCCTGAGACTTTAGGGACACTTGCATGAGGGAGATGGGGTAAGGACCAGGTTTCCCAAAAGGCAGGGAATCAGACCTCTGCCTCTGGCCAGAGGAAGCCGGCGGGTCCTGTGGCTGGGAGACGAGCCATCTGGATTCTTCTCCATTGCAGTGTCCTCTTTCTAATCTATCCTAGCTCTGAAAGCCTGAATAATAAAGGTAGGGGCTTCACTGTCCTGGACTTGCTTTCCTTTGAAATAGCCTTGGACCGGGGCTGGGTTGGGCTTGGGGAAGAAGGAAGGTCCGCCTGGATGCTTTTCCCTCAGTTGTTTACTGGCTAGCTCCTCTTCTTCATTCCACAGAGACCTCAGAGTGAGATCCTCCCTGCCACCCGAGACATGCCATGTCCTCTTGCCCACCTGCTTTATTTCTTTTATGATACTGTCACTAGCTGTCTACATTTATTTGTATGCCTGATATTCTCTGCCCCTGCTGGAATGTAAACTCCATAAGGGTACTGACTTTTTGTGTTCCTTCTCTGTTCCTGCAATGAAGATTAACTTTAACCTGTGATATCATAGCTGCTTAATAAATACTCACAGGTAGGTCAGTTGGTTTCTCAAGAGCGCAGTCCTTATACCACCTGTGGGATATATTTTAAAAATTCAGCTGCTAGGACCTGCACCAGAGTTGGAATCTCTAGGGATGGGCCCAGAAGTCTGCAATTTTAAAAACTCCAGGTGATCGATTCTTCTTCCCAAGAAGGTTCAAAATGTGTCCCTTACACATTTTCGGGGCATCTCCCAGATGGTAGATGTTGTCCTGGACATTTGTCCCTAACAGCTACTCCTACCATCTGAGCTTTCTCTGCTGGCTGGCACTGGCTTTCTTTTTCAAACTATATTGAGCCCACCATATGCCAGATCCTGTGCTGGGGGCTGTTGCAGATGTTATTCATTTTGTTCTTAGAATAACTTAGCCAAGAGGCCCTAATGTCCAGGAGAGCTGAAATTCAGCCGGAATGTGTTGAGCCTCAATTCCCGTCCTCAGCTCAGGATCTGTGGGAACCGGCCACTGCTTCCAGCTGGCCCTCGGCCCTCGGCCCTCGCCCGGGTTTGTCCGGGGTTTGTCGGGGACCTTCCTAACCATTATCTCCCCATGCCGGCCTGTGAGTAGTAAGTGCTGTAGCACTTAGGTGCTGGTGGTAAAGGGTGTGGGCATCTTAGGAAGCTGATAGGGAGGGACTGAGGCCAGGAGAGTTAAGGCAGAGGAAAGGGCTGATTTTCAGCTAAGGGAACAGGGAGGCCAGAGAGCAAGTTTAGGAGATGGAACTCGAGATGATATTGCAGGAACACGTGCTGGGGCTTGGGGGGAACGGAGAACTGGTGAGAGATCGTGCGGCGCCATCAGGCAGCCTGAGGAGCCCAGTAGGGTATTTGGCCCATCCTGAGGGCCGCATGGAGCCATTGAAGGAATCTTTCAAAATAAGAGGCAAAATACTCACAGGGCAAAATAGATTAAACCGCACACGCTACAAAAGGATGATGGAGTTAACTGCCACCTAAAGCTCTCACTTCTCCCTGGAGGCCACCACTGCTGCTCATTGCTTATGTGTCTTCACACTTACACGGATATATCCTTCCATAGTTTAAGTTTTTTGTGCTGTTCTGCTAACAAGTTGCCACTGTTCCAAGTGGTTTTTGCTCGTTATCCCATTTACCTGACAGCTATGCTGTACTGCGTACTAAACGATACAGCAAGGCTCTGATGGCTCATTTTCTAACAAGGGAAGAGGTCCTGCGGAGAAGGAGGCCAGAATCCTGCACCCTTAACATTGACCGTACACAGCAATCCACATAAGTGGTCTTAATGGTGGCATAGACTTCCGTCATCGATTTGTTCGACCAAGTTCTGCCACCGCGAACAGTGCTGCAATAACTCACCTGGACTCGCCTGGGGGGCCCTTGTAGGATGAATGCTGAGTGTTAGGCGGTGGCAGGGACACATTTATACTTGAAGATGATAGTGATTCACAAAGCTGAGCTGCCCCTCCGGCTCTGTAGGTGTCCCCCTACCTGGCCTGCCCCCAGTCAAGGTGTGAGAAGGCCTTCATCCTTCCTGAGTCAACTCCAACCAAATGAGTCCTCAGAGCACTCAAGCCCTATGTCCCTGAGTGCCTCCTGGCTCTTGGGTCCTATCCATTTACAGTGATGTCAGGAGTCTGTAAATCCAGCTACCTGATCTGAAAAAGGAGAGGGTTGGGCAGGAGTGTGAGCATCTTCCACTCAAGTGCAATATGCACCCAAAGCCTGAGGGACCAGAGCTGAAGACAGCTTGGTACCTTTGGTCCCAGGTCCGGTGGCTGGACTGCGCCCAGGAGGAACCTGCAGGGGATGAGCCTGGGTTTACAGCCTAGGATCAGGTGACCCTGGGACCTCCTGGAGGGAGGGGTGGGGAAAGCCTGGGCTAAATGGAGGCACTACATTTGATGGGGGGACTTCAGTGGAGTCACATCACGTATTGCTGTGGCCTGGATGTTTGTGCGCCCACAAAATTCACATGTTGAAACCTAATGCCCAATGCGATGGCATTTAGAGGTGGGGCCTTTAGGAGGTAACTGGGTTATAGGCCCTCATGAATAGGATTAATACTCATTATAAAAGAGTCCTGAGAGCTCTGTCATCCTGTGAGGACAGAGCAAGAAGGTACTGGCTATGAAAAGGAAGATGGACCCCACCAGATCTTGACCATGCTGGTGCCTTGATCTTGGACTTCTAGCCTCCATAACTGGGAGAAATACATTTCAGTTGTTTATAAGACACCCAGTCAGTCTGTGGTATTTAGTTACAGTAGCCCAGATGAATTAAGATATGTGCACTAATAACTTTCTGAAATTCAACCGTGTGCTTTCAGATTGAATGAATAACCACCATGAGAGACATTCCATTGGCTCACTCCACCCAATGGGCTCTGCCTCAGAGAGGTCACGGGAGGGGCCCCAAGAATCTGCTGTTCCCTGAGATGGCCTTAAGTCTCCCCCTGGCGCTCAGACTGTTATTAAAGGTACCCTAACTGCTGTAACAAACTACAAGATGTACAGGGACTCAAACATGATAGAAGTTCATTTTTAACTTAGGGTAAGCTCTAATCAGGTGCTCCTGACTGTGAAGTAGCTCTCCTGAGACGGAGATCTGAGGACAGAGGCTCCTCCCATTTATGGTTCCACCACTTTCACCATGACTTCTAAGGGCATTCAGCTTGCTTGCAGCGTGCAGGCAGGAGGGGTGCGCTGGGAGGACTGCACAAGGCTGGTTTGTGTGGGAAAGCAGACAATGGCCGCCTACTGTCTCCACTCACATCCCATGAGCTATACCTCAGTCGTATGGCCACATCTGTGTGCAAGGGAGGTTGGGAAATAGAGATGAGGAGTGGGCCTAGGAAGAAGAGAAAATGGATTTGGTAAACAACATCTTTCCATGCTGAAAGTGATTTTTCTTTCTTTTAATATATTTTTTAAAAATTTAATTTATTTTCAGAGACAGGGGAAGGGAGGGAGAAAGAGAGGGAGGGAAACATCCATCAGTTGCCTCATGTACACCCCCCACTGTGGACCCGGCCCACAACCCAGGTGTGTGCCCTGACTGGGAATGGAACCTCTGGCCCTTTGGCTCCCAGGCTGGCACACGACACTCTGAGGCACTCAGCCAGGGCTGATATTTCTCGGTAACGATAGATTTTTCTTTTACAAGCAGTCGTAAACAAATCCATTACTTTATCTGGTGTTCGAACAAGAAAAGCCATTTGCTCCAGTGCTGGAGGAAAACAGGCTGCATTGAACTTCATCAATGATCAGACTGGTCTGTGTTGTGTGGGCAGTGGAAGGGACCTTCAGGATAAACCTGGTGCAGGGACTGTCTTAGGATCTGGCTCCGCTGTGAGCTGTAACTCCACCGTATTTCCGTCAAAGTGGTGCGATCACCACACAGCTGTGCTGAGCCCGTCTTCATGCGGTTTAAAGAGCTGCCTCCCCTCTTACCTTACGATACCTCACAACCTTGTGAGGTACATGGAGTGATCGGGATAAACTAGATTATGCTGCGGTAACATCCCCACCCCCCAAACCTCAGGTATGTATACAGCAAATATTTACCTCTTGCTCCTGCTGCGTGTTTACTGCGGGTGAGCCATGTCTCTGCTTCATGACCTTCTTCTCTCTGGGAACTAGGCTGATAGACTAGTATACGGAATATTGCTGATCACCACAGAAAGGGGAAAAGAGAAGACAGTGATGTCACTTCCCCTTGAATTTCACTGGCCAGAGCAAGTCATATGGCCAAGCCTGATAGCCATTAGAGATTCATTTCGTATGGAGACTTCAGCTCATCGATGGAAATGAGTCCAGACCTCAGGGGTGAGATCTGAGATGGAGAAATGGATTTTGAAGCCAGTGGCATGAGACTGGCCAATAACGTAGCAGAGCAAGGAGACGGCGCCCAGGGTGAGTCACAGTTTGGACTGGGCCGGGCCGGTGGAGCTGGCCCCGGAAACTGAGGTGCAGCCGGTGAAGTGGAAAGAAGACTGCGTAGGCTGTGTCACAGGAACCCCGTGTGGAAGAGGGGTGGACACTGTGCCACATGGTGGGGAGGCTGAACAAGGAGGACCTGACTACTGGGTCTAGTGACAGGGATGTCACTGGTTATGCTGATATGAGCAGTTCCCATGAAGCATGGGGTAGAGACAAGCTAATAGGAGTGGCTTGAGGAGATAATGAGAAGTGAGGAATGGAAACAGAAATTTGGCCATGAAGGAAAAATGAAGGAGGAGTAGCAACTGGAGGAAATGTGGGGCTAAGGGAGAGTTTCCTTGTTGGTTCTGTATGGACAGAGTGGAACATGTTTCCCTGCTGGTGACAATGACCCAGGAGAGGAGGAATTAACTGGCAGTGCGGGGGGGAAAGGCGAGAGATGCAGAAGTGGACTCAGGACTTGAGACAAGTGGGACCTAGAGCCCAGGGGAGGAACTAGGCTCCTTGGGAGTAGGAGGGGGACAGAGAGTCCGGATGCCGGTAGGTAGTTTGTTAGATTTGCTGCAGAGGGCGGCCTGCCCAACTGCCCAAGTCACTTCTGTTTTCTCAAAGAAGTGAGAGAAAGTGGGCAGGGGTGCGGAAGGGTGAAAGGAGAGGAGGTGTGGAGAGTGGTTCAGAAGGGGACCTAGCGCAAGCTAGAGATGTGTAGTTTCTTTGAAATTTGTTGCCATGAATTTAGAATGAGATCACTCATTTTTCATGAAGACGGTGCCCCAAAGTGAAAAAGGAAGCCCCTGCCCCTCCCAAAGCCGAAGGCAAAGTAAAGGCTTTGAAGGCAAAGAAAGCAGAACTGAAAGGTGTCCACAGCCACAGAAAAAAGAAGACACGCGCATCACCCACCTTCCGACAGCCGAAGACACCGCGACTCTGAGGGCAGCCTAAGTGTCCTTGGGAGAGCACGCCCAGGAGAAAGCAGCCTGACCACTGTGCCATCAGTCACGTTCCCCCGACCACCGAGTCAGCCACGAAGAAGACAGAAGAAAACGATACACTCATGTTCATCGTGGAGGTCAAGGCCAACAAGCACCAGATCACCCAGGCTGTGGAGAAGCTGCACGACACTGACGCGGCCAAGGCCAACACCCGGATCAGGCCTGATGCAGGGAAGAAGGCACATGTCTGACTGGCTCCAGACTATGACGCTTTGGAAGTTGCCAACAAAATTGGGATCATTGGATCGGAGTCCAGCTGGCTAATTCTAAATATAAACATTTTACGCTGAAAACAATTAAAATGAGGTCAGCCAGCATGTGGGGTCTTCCTCCTCCGGCAACACACAGCTGGTCAGGGCAGGATGGGGCTTTTCCAACCAAGTATCATGTGGGAGGGGAATGGTGAGGGTGAGAAGGGAGGTTTTGAAGGAGTAAATTACAGGTCAGGGTCAAGGTCACTAACTCCCTGAACTGGAGGAATGTTGTTGGTAGGTGAGGGGGAAGCAGCAGGAGTTGAAGTCTCAGAGGTGAAAGTGGCCATGGGAGCCGGTGGCTGAGATGGGAAGGAATATCCCCACTATGACCTCTGACCTTGCCCGCTGTCAGAGGCCCTGGTCGATAAACAGTCGACTTAACAGGTGCCAGCTACCAGATAAAGAGCTTTAAGTTAATTATCTCTCAAGGGAAGGAAGGTGGAAGCAAGTTTGGAGGAAGCAGAGGTGAGGGCCCGATGCACTTGGCTGTTCCAGAACCCTGAGCCAGCACCACCCAGTGCTGTGGGCAGACAGCCCCAGCCTCAACAAGCTCAGACCTGAGTGGAGCCACTAGCCACACAAATGCACCTCAACCTGGAAAGGGACAATGCTCTTGGGGTTTTTCCCCCAGTCAGGGGAAAGGAATAAAGAGCCTCAAAAAGGCTGCAGTCCTGCTCAATAGGGGGATTGCTGGACGATTTCACAGATGGGAAGAGATGAGAGAGGCTGAGTTGCCCCCATTTAGTCCCACAGCCAGTAAACCCAAGCTTCTTTCTTCACCTTGGATATTTTGCTTCCTTAGCAGAGACCGGGCAGGCCTGCCAGTTACGGCTGTACCCGGGCCGAAGTACGGTTCACCATGCAGCCTCCACTTGTGTGCCCAGACCAATGCACCTGGACTCTTTCCCCAAATAAGGGCCCCTCACTAGTCACGGGAGGGGGTGGGGAGGTGAACTGTCCCCCCCCACCCAGTGCTCTTGAAGGACCCATACTAGAAATCCAGGAAGGCACTCCAGTTTCTACTGCCCCTCTGCAGGACCCTCTTCCGCATCTGAGACAGACCAGTGCACAGGTGCCTTGCTTGCAGGCCTGCCAGGTGTGACCAGCAGGTGGCACCAAAGGGGCCTCCCAAGTGCTGAGGGCAGGATGGATGCACCTGCAGCCAGACTCCAGACTCCCTTGACAAAGCTGAGGTCCCGGAGGAAGTGGCAGTGGGAAGAGATGATGCTAGTGCGGGAGCCATCCCAGAGCGGCTGGCCAGGGATGGCCAAGAAGGCCCATCCTCTCACCAGTGGCATCGCCCCCCCCACCTGGAGTCTAAGGAAAGCTGACTGACCGCCTGGAGGACAGTCTGGCTGATGAGTAAGACTCTGGGGCCATGGCTCTCGGGGTGACTTCACGTTAGTCTCCCTGCCTCAGTTTCCTCCTACATTACATATGGGGTTAGTTTGTAGAAACTATCTCAAGATTTCAGGGGTATTCTCTACCCGCCTCCCCCACCCCCTGCCCACCCTTGCATTAAGCTCCCCTGTGACATAGACTTCAGGCAACAGAAGAGGGTGTAAATGCCCGGAAGTGTAAATTTTTATTTGTCGACACAGTATGGAGCTAAGGCACGATGCAGTTGCTTCCGAGACCTTAAGGGACAGAAGAGGACTGGGGAAGAAAGTGCTGTTCGGTGCCAGGCCCCCCGGCCACCTTTGTGGCTGGGGCCTGGGCCTCAGACCCAAGCCCTAGCAGACCCAAGGCTGTGTTGAAGAGGTTGACAGGAGTGGAGCCATCAGTGATGAGGGTTGATTTCAGGCCCAGGCTCTGAAGCAGTTTTACCTGGAGGGCGCGAGAAGGTGAGAAGACAGAGTCAGAGCCTAGCCCTTCTCTCATTCCCCTGGCCGCCGCCCTAGGGTGGGCTGCTGTCCACTCCGATCTGACACTGCAGCCGCCACCCCAGCGGCCCCAGCCATCCTCATAGGGTTAGTCAGTGCTCAGCGAGGAGCATGAGGGGACTGACGGTGTCATCCTCCAGCCCTGGGAGGCCTGAAAGATATGGCCCCTGCCCCAGCTGCCTCCAGGAGCTCAGCATTCCACCCTCTGCTGGCCAGTTTTTTCTGTTCTTTAAACGCACCAAGTTTCATTGTGTCTTTTCACGTGGACCCTCTCCTGGGAAGTCCTGTCAGCTCTATACAGTGCTCAAGTATACCATCTCCAGAGTGACCCTCCTTAGACCAACTAATTTGAAATGTCGCCTCCCCTTTCACTGTATTAACTTCCTTCAAAGCAGTAGTCACAGTGATGTCCCATCTGTTTACTGTCCCCCAGAAGCTCCAGTTCCCTGCTGAGTCTGGTACAGTGCCCAATATGACACCATGCTCGGTGATACAGGTCAGGACGTGGCATACAGGGACAGTTCCATCACTACCTCACCTCACCCCTCTGTCCTCAACATCTCTCTAGATGTTGTATTTGCCTCCCCGGCTCTGCCTTCTTGGTTCCAAGTATGGTCCCAAGACACACGACCCCCTTTGTACTCTCCCCGCTCTCACCTGCATCTCCGGCCCTGCCACAGCAAGGTCCCTGATGGTGCTGGGGCCCAGGGCCTCCGTCATCTGCTTGAACTTCTTCACCTCCACCTCAGCCAGCTGCTGGGCCTTGCTCACCTCCAGCTCCAGCTGGGCCCGGGCGTAGACCAGTTCCAGCTCTCGTACTTTCTGTACCCGCTGGAGCTCAGCCTCCTGAAAGGGGAGCCTTCTTTTAGTCATGTGGCCCCCAGGGACAGTCCAGCAAGTCACCCAGCCGGCAAGGCCGAGGGAGCTGAGGTGAACGGGATGGAACTGTGAATTTACAGCCAGTCAGGCGTAAATCCTGACTGTGCCAACTTTTAGGTAGTGACCCATGGGGGCACCCTGAACCCTCAGTGCCCTCATCTGTAAAGTGCAGTAATACCTCCTTCACGGGGTTTCAAGCATTACATAAGATCATGCATGTAAAACACACAATACCTGGCACAAAACCATCGGATGTGTGGGTCCCTATTACATGTAAGATGGGCGTAATACCCGTCTTTGTCTTCCATGCAGGCATTAAGTGACTTGGTAGAAAGCAAAGGACTTTATAAACCACAAAATGCTTGAAAAGAGCTGTGCGGTAGGGTACCTGGTGCCCTACTCAGCTTCAGGGACTGCAGGGATTGGGCCTCTTCCAGTCACCAAGGCCACACCCTCCCAGGGGCATCTCCCCACTCACCGTCTCAATGGCCAGGGCCTCCGCCTTCAGCTTGGCCTGCAGCACAGAGCCCTGCCCCTCGATGCGTGCAGCCTCCGAGCGGGACTCAGCCTCCGCCTTGGCGGTCCCAGTGCTCTCCACGGCAGTGCTGGAGACAACCCCACAGTCAGGCGACACCCGGGAGAAAGCCGCCCTGCTCTCCTGCAGCCTTGACTTCTGCTAGCAGCTTTCACAAACGCACCCCTGGCTCCCCGCACCAGCTGCTTTGCCAAGAGCTTTGGCAGGCCATCTTTCCCTTTAATGATTATTATTATTTTACTCTATTTCTTTAGTTTCTGACCCACCTCAGAGCCTCCAGCTCCAAGAGTTCCCTGCGAGCTTTCTCGGCTTCTGACTGGTCCAAGATTTTCTGCCGCTCAAGCCGGCCCCGGGCTTCTTGTTCTAGTCTCTGAGCCTCGTGCCTGGGTGGGAGAGGGGACAGGGAAGATGCTGGCGTGAGGCCAGAGCTGGGACAGGAGCTGCAAGAGCGGGACCACCAATCTACTGGGCGCCCAGGACAGACCCCGGCCCATGGGAGGCACTCAAGATAAAGCAGAAGAAGGGTGTGTGCGCTGTGGGCCTGGCATGATTCTAGACTTAGAAAATTGTGGCCAAGGCCATGCTGTGACACAACCTTTCTTCTAGTGGGGACAGAAACAAATAACTTAGGATGACTTCAGACAATGACAAGCCCTGAAAATGAGTGACACAACAACGACTTGGCGAACAGGGTGCTGCTTCAGTTAGGGCGGAAAGCAAAGGGCTCTTCAGGGAGGAGCCTGCCCTGAAGCTCCCAAGGAGAGAGCCCTGGGCACAGGAAGCAGTCCTGGCAGAAGGCCTCAAGCCCAACCGTGCATTTGAGGAGCAGAAAGGAGCTGGCGGGCCTGCAGCCAGGGGATGAGGTGAGGTGGGAGAGGCAGGGCTGGACTCCAGAGTGCCTGGAAGACCGCAGAAATGAGTCTGGGTTCTCACACAAGCAAGGAGAGAAGCCACAGGAGCAGGGTGACATCTAGTCACACTTTAAGTGGGCCAAGCTCCCTGCTGGGTAAGGATAACAGCAGACTGACCATCAGGGGGAGCCACTCACTTGGCAGCTGCCTCCTGGGAGTTGGTGGTGATCTCGATGGCCAGCTGGACGCTGCGCTGCAGGGCATCCCGGGTCCTCTGGTCCACAGGCTCCACTGACTGCACATCCACGCTGCTGACCACCAGTCCATTTTGGGGGAAGACGGCCCGGTCTCGGGCCTGGGGCAGGACCTCACTGTCAGACCCCTTGGCTTCCAGAGTCTCAAAGCCAAAGACAGCAGTGCGAATGATGCGGGCTGAGTTCTTGTGGAAGTCATCGAAGGTGACAGAAGCCACGGCCCCCCGCACCCGGGATGCTATGGCCTTGCAGGCATCACCCACGAAGTCGGGCACAGAGAAGAGCTTAGCTGTCTCCTGGGGGTCCTTCCGGTTGCGCAGCTCAAAGTGCCTATGAGCAAAGAGGCCCAGAACAGGGAGGCATTTTCCTCCATGAAACAACAATTCCCCCATCTTTGAGTGGGGCTCCTACACCCGCCCTCCGTGGCTGGGCGGGGCCTCTCAGGGTAGAGAATGCTGCTTAGCGCCCACCGTGTGCCACGTGATATCCTAAGAACCTTACACATGCTCCCATCTCATTCTCTGTCACTCTGTGAGGAGCATTATCCCCTTCACGGAGGAGAAAATAGAGGTCCAGAGAGGTTAAGTGACAGACCCAGATTCAGCTGAATCTAGGCAGTGTGGCTTCCAGGGCCTATGCTCTTAGCTGTCCTGCTCTAGTGCTGCAGAGAGCAGCGCCTCATCTGCCTCCATCAGGGTCCCGGCCACTCAGCCAAGAGGCAAAGACACCCCCTAAGCAGTGTCGAGCATTGCTCCTGGGTGTAACTTCTCTTCTCCACCTCTAGCTGCTGCCATTCAAGCTCTGACTACACATGGGCATTGTTCTGATGCTTGCTGCAGCCTGTCCTCAGCCTGTGAGACGGATGGTCACGTGTCCTCCTCATTTTACAGACGGGGAGACTGAGGAAAATGCCAAGTCACTGGCTCAGGTCCACAGCCAGCAAATGGCAGAGCTGGGATGCAGACCCAGGCCACAGCCCAGAGCGTGTGTAGTTGACCTCCTGCCCACACGGCCCACTCCCGCCAGTAGGATTGATCTTTTTTACAGCCTTGCAGTTTATGTGTTTTGCTGAACACATGCTACGTTTAGCTGGGGAGTGTCCTCCTATCACGTCCCCAAAATCCTGCTCCCGGGAGGTGAGCCCACATCTTCCCTGTCATTCCCCTGGGGCGTGAGACTGGATTTCTGGGAACCCCTGCATGGCCCTCTGGACCACAGCACAGTCAGGCTCCCGCCCCCATCCTCAGCCCAGCACTGCGAGGAGGCATCTCTCGTTGTCAGGGTTCCCCGGGGCTGCTCCAGCAGAAGTCCCCGCTGCTCCTCCTGCCCCTTACCAGTTGTACGCGAGCTGCAGCTGCAGCCTGGCATGGTCTGCGGTTTCGATGGTGATGACATCTGTGAAGAAGTCAGGCCCCAGCAGCAGGCAGAGTGCACGGCGGGCGTGGGGACGCTTGGGCCGCCCAGCCGAAAGGGACAACACCGTGAACTGCTCCTCGGGACCCAGTGACACCAGCTCAGGCCCAAACACCACACTGCAGAGGGAGCGGTGAGTCAGACACTGGGGAGCCTCTCTGGCCACCCTCTCCGGCCACCCTTCCCAGCCCCTCGTCCAGCCCTCACCGAGCTCTCTTCTCCCTGTAGTCGTACACCTGCACGGCAGCGTTGTGAGGGACGCGGTAGCTGACCACTCGGGTCTTGTTCCGGGGAGCAGAGGGCTGAAGGGTCTTAGCCTTGTCCTTCTCACCCCTGTCCGCCAGCGGGTCCTGCCCCCTGTTCAGCAGTTCCTCCACCCCAGGGGGCAGCTCTTTCTCCCACAGGACCTCGTCCTGGGTCAGCATGTACGTGCTTCCAATCACAGCGCGCACCTCAAGAGAGCAGGACAAGGAGGGACGTCACCAGGAGAGGTGGAAGGGAGAAAGCCCCACCCAGCAGTTCTAAAGCAGAACTGGTGGGGGGGGGGGCCCTACCGCAGCGGTTAGACAGTCTCTGCGGCGAGGCTGCATTCGCGTTGGCCACCGCTGGCTCCCCCGCCTTGGGCAAGCTGCTTCGCCTCTGCGCTTCAGTTCCTCATCTGCTCCTCGGACCTGACAGGGGCCACCTCACAGAGTTGAGGAATGAAGGACATCTCACACGTCTAACGCTGAGAACTGGGCATACAGTAAGTGCCTGATACTAACTTCTTCTGTAATTTTCCTTCATGGGGCAGCCTGGACAGTGTCCTGGGGACAGATGCAGTCCTAGGAAATAGGCAGCACGCACTAACACCGCCTGGATTCTGAGCTCTACTTCTAGGTTGGACTCTTAGAGAAAGAGGTCAGAGATGTGGTCCTAGGTCACACTGAGGTCAAGGTTTCAGGTAAGGAGGCAAAGAGGAAGGATTCTATTAGGAAAAGAGCATGAGGGAGGAGGTGGGTTCTCGCAGCTCCTGTGCCACACCCCAGTCAGACCTTCACGCCAGGGGCCAGGTTTGCAGTGGGAACAGAGTCCCCATCCTGAAACCCGGTTCACCTTCTCCCTAGGGGGTTCCTAAAATGTTAAGCTAAGATATTTAAGACAAAGGAAGGCAAACACTCCACAGAATCCCCTCGCACCTACTAGCTGGCGGCTCAGCAGCTGCTGTCAATGTTGCTGAAGCCCCCTCGTGGCCACCACCATGTACCTCCCCCATCAGCATTGCCCGTGGGCCTGGAGCAAGCCACATGGCAGTGACAGTGCCCAGCCCTCAGCTGTCACCTTTCCAGTCTTGACATCCTGCACATAGATGCCCTCGTTCTCATCCAGGGGGATGGCCTGACGCTCTTCCACCACCTCCACCTTGGCCGATGGCACGTACTCCAGGGGCCCACGGATGAGCCAGTGGTCACCAGCCTTGCGTGAGACCTTCTCCTCATCTTCCTCCTCCTCCAGGGGCTGCAGGGCCCTCAGCAGCAGCCCCTGCTGCTCTGACAGCACGTATACATCCTGGATACCTCGTTCCAGCATCTCTCCTGGCTGGAGGAAAAAAGACTTCTCTCCCTAGTGGGGAGACATAGGGTTAGGAGCAGCCACCACCCAGGGTAGCAGGCGCCTCAGCTGGCCCCTCTCCCAGCCCCATGGGGCCGTGGACTCCTTTTCAGGACAGGAGCCCAAAAGACACTTTCCCATCTGCACGTTACAATACAGTGAAGGGTTACTGGGACCGTGAGGTACTCTCCAAATGCCTACAGAGCCTATCTGGTCAAACCTGCCCTTAAAAGATACTGTGAACTGTCAGGACCTGAATCCTCACAAGCTCAACAGTTAAGAATTAACATGTTGTCACTCTTAACTTCTCCTATGTTTTGTGTTGGGATGGTGTAGACTGGGCCTTGGCAAACTCTGGTCTTTGGACCAAATTTCACCTGTTGCCTTTTAAAAAAATATACAGGGGTAGCCAAGGTAGGTTTACAGTTGTAAGTATGCGAATCACAGAATTCACTGTACTAATATTATTATTAACCTACTTTATTACTACCCCATATATATTGAGATATAATCCACACGCCATGACATTTACCTATTTAAAGTATCTAATTCAGTGGTGTTAGCACACCCACAGAGCTGCTCAGCCAGGACCACGGTCTAACTCCAGAACACGCTCATCACTCTGGAAAGAGACACTGTGCCTGGTAGCAGTCACTGCCCAGCCCACCCACCTATTTTCTGCCTCTGCAAATGCACCTCGTCCAGCCAGGTCATGTACACGGCCTCACACAGGATGCGGTCTTCTATGTCTGGCTTCTTCTGCCGAGCATGGTGTCTAAGTTTACCCGTGTTGTAGTGGCTGATCGACAGCTCGTGTTCATATCTTTCCACAGCTGAACGATATTCCATTGTTTGGATATACCTCAATGTTTATACACTCATCGGCTACTTTTCTCTGCCTGCTCACACAAATACAATGCTACAGGAACACCGGGGCGCTCGTCCACTGACAAGCTGTCTACGCTGCTTTTGTAGAACAGCAGCAGAGCTCAGTAGCTGCCACAGAAACCTTACTGATCGTGAGGCCCCAGACATCGGCAGTCTGGCCGACGCCAGTTGATCCCTTAGGGTTCAGAGAGGGGTTGTGGTAGGGGCTGGGGAGAAGGGTAAGCCAAAAGATTTTTTTTAAAATGCAGGATAACAAAGTTTCCAGAAATATGAGCGTCACAGTCTGCCGCACAGGGTGGGGCCAGGGAGGCGCTCCCAGCAGAGGCGGTAGGTGACTCAGGCCAGGGGCTGCTGGGGAGATCAGTGGGCCAGACTCTCAGAGCTAGAACCTAGGGTGCCCAGGCACGGAGGGAGCCACGACAAGCGTGGCACTCCCAGAACATGTACCCAGGGTGGGGGGAGAGAAGGGAGAGAGGTCTGAGGCTCTCATGCTGTTTAAGGGCATTCACCCTCTGGGGGAGGTGGGGGCACTTACCTTGACCACAAGTTTTTGTCCCAGCTGGTTCTTGCCATCTAGTCCGACTGGGTCGAGGATCACGCAGTAGTTGCGGGGGCCCAAGGTGGTGACAGGCACGACGCCCAGCACCTCCTCGTAAACATCCGGCACGTGAGCTTCCGTGTCCTGCACTGTCACCAGCCACTCCTCCCCGGTGCGGCGGGCCACCCCCCTCATGTCTCGGAAGTTCTGCCGAGCCCGGAGGTGCAGGGCTGTCTGCAGAGCAAGACAGTCGGTGTCTGAGTAACTCCACCTGCAACTGCCTCAGGGGACCTGGGCAGTCCCCTGGCCACCAAATGCTCCTGGGTCTCAGTGCCAGTTTCTACTAACCCAGGAGGACTTTTAACCCTCCCAGATGACCCAGGATACTCCTCAGGTTATCTCGCCTCTGAATTTGTCTTCTAGCGACCCTAGAAATATGGCTTCTCTTTTTCACTCCTGCGTCTGCCACCACCTCTGCCACTCTGAGCAGTCCCTGCCCCAGGGTCCCTTGATCCACATCCACCAGAGCACAGACCTTTTCTGTAAGGATCACGGCGTCCACCAAGTCCAGAACCTCCTCAAACACTGCCGGCAGATAGGCGCCAACGGAGCGGACCAGCCATTCTTCTCCTGAGTGGAGAGCGCAGCAGTAGGGTCAAAGGTCACCCAAGCCTACTGCCCAGCCACCCCTTCCCAAAGCCTGACAACAAGGGACCTACAGGACTTTGTACACAAGGAAATGACACTGTCCCCAGTCTCAAGGGCCTGACAAGAGTCCTAGTATTTATTCCTTTCTTTGAGACTAGAGGAAAACTAACCCCTACCCAAGAGAATAAAAGAGCCCTTCTAAGTGCCCCGGTTGCTGCTGTGCCAATACCACTATGACTTCTCTAAGCTCCAAAGACCGACTTTTTTCCTTCCCATGAGGTGGGCAGCTTCTATCAGAGCTATAGATGGCGCTGAGGTTTTTGAAGAAGGAAAAGTGCCTGGGTACCAGTTCCAGCCTTGCCCTTCCCGGCCGTAAACCCAGGTAAGTAACCTAATTTCTGTGCCTCCATCTTATTATATAGAAAATGGGAACAGTGGTGGCTCAAGGCTATTTGAGGACCAAATTAAGTTATTATTTGTAAGGCATTTTGAATCACACATGACACAGAGGAAGCGCTGCATTTAAGACATTGTAAATGCCACTGCCAATTGCATGTGAACGCCAGACACGGCCACTGCCCCCAGCTCACGGGAAAGGGTGCGGGGGATGGAAAGGCATGTCAACTCGGTCTCGGTCACCGCATCAAGGCTGGGACGTCGCCTGCACTAAGGTGAGTGCGGGAAGCAGCTGGGAGCAGCCCCCAACAGCTCATAGGGATTCCAGGTAAGCACTTCCTCCCAGGCTGTACTGACTCACAAGTGGTTTTTTCCCATCCTTCCCCCACTCCCCCTGCAGTTGAGACAGGCACAGCCATGGCCTGCCCACCTGTCCTCAGTGCTCCTTCCCAGTCCCACCTGTCACCCTGTCTTTGCCGTCCCGGTCCCGGCACTCTTTGCGGGCCCTCAGCCGCAGAGCCTGGTTCTGCTTGATGATCGTGGCCTGAATGATCTCTACGACCTCCACCTCCTTCTGGGGGATATATGTGCCTTGGAAGGGAAGATGAGGCCGAGGTGAAGGTCAGAAGATATCAGGGTTATGATGGGAAGGCAGGAAGCCTCCGACCCCAACTCCAGCCCAATGGAAAGAACTTACCAGGTCCTTCAAATAGCCACTCATCTCCTGCCACAATTTTATCTCCATTGCTATCCTCAAAATCCAGCAATGCCTTAAGATGGAGTGCAGTGTTGGGCAGAACCACCTGCAGTGGGGTGATGTCCTAAAAGGGGAAGAAGGGGGGTCATGGGCCAGCAGTGCTGTGACCCCAGGAGTCTCACTGACACCTTGGAGGTCAGGATCCACAGCATTAATCTTTACGTATGTCCTCAAGTAAGACTCAGAATGGAAAGTACAAGACAGGGGTTGTCCCAAAGCCATCTGCTCTGAGGAACCAAGACAGGGTTGACACAGCAAGAGGATGCCACTGCTGATGAGCTGAGGACACACTTCCTCTGAAGGAAGTGTTTAGAAATTGTTTTGAACTAGAAGTTTGGGTGGGAAACTGGGTAGAGGACCTGACGGGAGACGTGGAAGATACATCTGAAAAGTTGAATAACTGAGTATCTCATGGCCTGGTGTGCACTGGGGCCCTCTGGGAAGTCTAAGGAGGTGGGAAGGTATCAACTGCTATGACAGGCACATTTAAACCATGTGACTTTGTTTCAAGATTGCCTCATGGTCACAAGATGGCCACTGCACTCCAGGCATCATATCCCCTTCCCTCAGGAAGAGGAACCTGGCAAGAAGTAGCCACACCTTTTAGAAGTTTGTAGAACTGTTTCTACGGGTAGGATTTCACTTGATATTTGATCTGAGGGAGGCAGGAAAGTAAGGAAAGAGAGCATGGTGGATAAGGAATATGAGCAAGGTTACACAATGAGTAAGGAACAGAATCAGGACTTGAACCTCAGTGTTTAGTGAACCCTACCTGCCTCTCCTTACTTCAGCTGGGTGGCCGTGGGGCAGAGAAGGTCAAGTCACTCTACTGTACCCACTGACCACACCTGGGCTTGAGAGAGGCAGAGCTGGAGGTCGCTGCCCTGGCAAGCCCTTCCCTGCACACCATAAGTGTGCATGGCACTCCGCTGGCAGTGGGGGGACAGGACGTACCCCGTCGTCACAGAGTTTAAGTGCCCGCAGGTGATACGACACAGGCACAGACCGTTCTCTCCAAGCAGGCTGTGCACAGTGCCAAGGGAGAGAGGCTGCAGACACTCAGATGAAGGAGAAGTTAGGGAAGGCCCTCAGAAAGTGGCATTTGAACTGGGGCTCAAGGGAGAGCTGACTTTTGATAAAGGTATGAGAGGAGGGGGAGAAGGTGAGCGTTACGGGAAAAGCACAGAGTCCAGTGTGTTTCCCAGCCCCCACATCTCCTCTCTCCGCACTTCCTATCTGTTCCATCGCAAATCCCGTCTAAATGTATCTGTCCCTGCCGATGCCCTCACCCAAGCTGTCAACACCTCTCGCCTGGATGATGGAAATAGCTTCCTAATTGGTCTCCTGGCTACCACCTTTGTCTCCCTCCAGTGTCCCTCAAGCCTTTGCAGGCAAGTTGCCAGCTTGGGTGACTGGGTACCCACTAGTCTCACCAAGTAAGATTGGGAATACGGGAAGAACAGACTTGGGGGTCAGGAAAAGCGTTGGTTTGGATTTCCAATATGAGGTGGCTGTGGAACACCCAGGGAGGGCTTCCTAAAGGCAGTTAGGCGACTCTGAGCTAAGGGATGGGGTGTGTGTTCAGTGTGGACCATGAGAGCACGAGAGGACACACCGGGGTTTGGGACACAAGCTGAAGGCAGAGAGGGCAGTGAGGAGGGGACCCCTCTACAAAGATGGAAAGAAGACATCCACAGGACAAAATGTAAAGATGCATTTTAGAAAGAGAACAGATCAACAGAGCAGATGTGGTTGAGAGGGCCTGTGAGACACAAGGGGACTGTCCACTGGACCTGCAGTTTGGACATCTCGGTGCTTTGTTAAAGGGAGTGCAGTGGGGGCGGGGCCGGGCCCAGATGCAGGGGCCTGTGGGGGAACAGGGCAGAGGACAGCAAGTACCAGTTGCCATCAAAGAGTGAGTGGGGAAAGCAAAGCAGTGAACAGCTAGAAATGAGATTCACAGGGCCACTCATAAAAGTGCATACAAATTTAGCATATTCTAGGACCCAGCAATTCTTATTAGTCTCTACTCTTACAAGAACAAAAAACAAAAACCAGCATGCACAAGGATGCACAGACAAGGATATTTATTACAGCACCGTGTTTCCCATATAAATTGGAAACATCCTAAGTCTTTTACACCCAGCAGGGGAATGGCTGAACTGCTACACATCACACAGAATTACAACAACAATTAAACAAGATACAACTTATGTACCAAGATGCACGAGTCCATTCAAAAGACACTGGCAAATAGCAGTATGATAGCACTTATGCAAATAGGTTCTGATACTTTTTTGGATACATGTTGATGTGAACACAGTCATTTCTGGAAGTGTGTGCCCTGAATGAGTGGTCGTAGAGGCCTCTGGGGAATGGAGAGCAGATATTGGTGGTGGAAGTCAGGGAGGACTTGGCAGCCTTATGAATGCATTCCTTAGAATGAAAAACTTACATAAATAAGCCTTTAAGGCCAGAAAAGGATGGAAGAGACAGAGCATGCTAATTGGCCAAGAGAAAGCTATCAGTAGTGACGAAGTCAAAGACAGGGGAGAAAAGCTCTAGATGCGGAACAAGGGTTCAAGAGATAACGGGATGAGCTCCCTGGGCCCACCTGATGGAGGGGAACCTCCTGGAGCTCCAGCACGTGGGGAGGAGACCCGAGTTGTTCAAGAGTGCAAGGGCAGAAAATGGAAGAGACTGGAGAATAATAAATATTTAGAAACACACAGAGAAGAGCAGAGAGAAAGCTGGCTGGGAAGGAAGAGAACCAAGGAGCGGGGCTTGGGTTGCCATGGACCACTTGACCTGCTCCTACTCTCGGGAGGGGGCAGGGACAGGTGGGAGAATTACCAAGTCCAGACTGGACACGGCACTGGGCGGGGCTGAAGCGGAACAGAAGGGACAGGGTCAGAGCTGAGGTCAGGAAGGCCAAGTTGTTGACAGGGTCATTGCAAGAACATTAATGAGGTTCTGAAGAGGACAGGGGGGCGAGGGAAGGGTGGACCAAGTCCTCAGTGAAGACTGGGGGAAAAGTGATGCAAGGCAGAGGTAAGTCTGACTCCAGAGTGGAAAAGCAGCATCTCAGAGGCACGGGGCTCTGAAGGGGGAGGGCCCGGCCCTCGGAGACCGGAGCACATGGGGTTTGAGACAAGGAGCTGCTGAGGGCTGGCATGCAGAGGCTAAAGAGGCAGGGATGGGAAGGCTTTCTCTCCACCTTTGGAACTTTTAAATACTGGTGTCCCACCACCTCGACTGCTCACCACCCAGACGGGAATTTAGTTGTCTGAGGTAGGCCATGGATATGGGTAATTTTCAACTTTTGACAGTTTCAGACTTAAATAAAGGTTATTCTAATGCAAAGAACACTTCGACATTGTTCACTCAGATTCCTCAAGGGTTAACACTCTAACCATTCTTCATCACTTTCTAGCTCCACACACACACTCTTCTGCAAAGTGTTTGCATCTAAGCAGACAGGAACATCTCAAGTTTCTTGTGTCACACTACTACGCTCCCAGGATCAGGAAGCACTGCTCAGTGGAGGCACCCGGAGTGACACAGCATAAGAGGGTAAGGAGGTGAGGCAGAAGGACAGTTATGGACATAAAGGCGGAGGCCCACTCGCTCAGGCCCAGGCCCTGAGCACAAGGACAAGGGCCTGGCTGCAGTGCAGGCCTCCGATGCCTTCCCATGGGAAAGTCACAGGCATGCGCACCTGGACCTCATGGTGCCCACCAGTGCTGTCACTGCGCACCAGTGTCTGGCACTGTTTGAGTGAACAATGTGCTCATGCTTGGCACAGGTCACTTAGCGCCAGACTGGCCGGGAGCTTCCAGCAGGCTCTGGAGCCTGGTTGATTAGGTGGTGAGATGGGCCGACAGCTCTCAAAAGAGGGGAAAGTGAGTCTGTTGTAGGCATGTGAGGAGCGAGTGGGGGTTTGGGGAGGTCAGTGGAAGAGCAGTGAGTAGATTCTACCCTTGGTGAAACCAGGAAATGTTGCCCCCACCCCCTCCCATGGTCCCAGTTTGTTTTCCCTCCAGAGGCAGTGCAGAGCCCTAAGGCGAGGCGGCAGGACAAGCAGAGTGGGTCAGATACCTTTTCCAGTGCCTCCCCTGGGTACAGGGGGAAGGGGTCCTGGGCCAGCCGGATCTCCAGGTCAGCGTGGCGGAGCCGTACTTGCCCTGTGACATCGAACAGCACTGAGCCCTCGGCATCCCGGGACACCGGGTTGGCCACTGTGCAGTAGTGGCGTGGGGGGACAGTCACCATGCGCACGGGGGCAAACAGGACCCTGTTGGAGGGTGAGAAGTGGCGTGAGGACCCAGGAGACTTCCAATCCCAAAGGAGGCAGTGAGTGGAAGAGAAAGCTCCCTGTCACCTGAGGGAGGGCCAGTCCACAGGAGAGATGGATGACAGTGCCGGCTGGACCGACGGGCCCTCCTCAGCCCCAGTGTCCCCCACAGCCCAGTCTTGACACCAACCTCTCATTGTCCTGCCGGATATAAGTCTTGGGCCCAACCTCCACACGGGACACATTGCTGTTCTGGTCCAGCACGTGGATATAGTGGTATGGGGGGATGCGGATGATGGACTCTTCAGTTGCCATGGTAGCTCCTGTGTGTAGGGCAGCATAGAGAGTGATAGACAGAGGGGGCACATACAAGTGAACACAGGGGGCCTAGGATGATGCAGGCGTGAGCCTGAAAACTGACTGGGGTTGGGGGAAAAGGACCCTTTCTCTTCCAACTCAGATTACTCTACCCTTCATTGCCTCTATGCCCCCTCCTCCTTTTTCTTCCCACCCAGGGCAGCACAGCTCATCCAGATATCACCCCTGCCAAGAACTGGCACGCACAGTTAACCACAGAAGCCCAGGGTTCTCGGCTGATCCTTCCTTTTAGTCGCATCAGCTTCACAGCCCAAGCTGCCTGCACTTGCCCAATCTCCAACCCCCATGGTGTAGAAGAGGCTGGGAGTGCAGGTCCGTCTCCGGGGGTGCCTTGGCCTTCTCCAGCACAGCAGGGATCAGCAGAGCCTCCAGAGGGCAGGCAGCCTTTATTTCAGGGAATCCCAAGGACCCAAGCAGTATTCAAATGTTAGCCCATAGCCCAAGAATATCTGCATAATCTTTGTCTGCTCCTCTACCCCCACCCCTGTGCTTTAAGCAGTCCTGGGATCCCTGATGGAACTGATGCTCTTATAGAATCAACTGGATTGGATACAGCATAAATTATTCTAGTTCTTTTCTCCTCTTTCTCTCTGGTTCATTGCCACCCTCTACTCCCTGCTGTCGAGAGTAGTGGGGAGAGTGAAAAGTCAGAGGGGTAGATGAGCACTGTATTCCTCCTACCCCGCCCTCCCTGCTCCTGAATCCGGGTCGTTCCTCCAGTGCTTGGCCCATTCAGGAAGTCACACCTTCTACCTAAACCCACCACTGCCTCCAGCATGCCTTGGACGTTGGACAACATGTGCCTTTGAGTCACACAAAGGGAACCAAGTTTACTAAGCAACCCAAAGCCTTGTCTTCTGAGACTTTGGTCAGACGGCTTTGGAGCCGCCTACTCCATCACTCATCCAGCTTCCAGCCTGAGTGAGAAATGGGAAGCGAGAGAGAACTGGCACGGGAAAAACAGGTAGAAGCTATGACATTGCAGAATCAAGGGGAGGCCCAAGAGTTTTACCTGATCTACACAATCTGTACAATTTCAATGTTGGGGTTTAGAAATAGGGAGTTTTCACAAACCCTCAATTCCTGCTTTTCTTGAAGAATTAGGAGCTAGACCCTACATTCCCACATAGCAAAATTGGCTACAGCCAAGTAGCAGCTATGACCTTCAGATGGAACACAGATTTTCCTGCTTACCAGTCCTTACCACTCCCTGCTATATTACACCAGGCCTGTTGCACTCATAAGTACCTGCCTGGTTCCTGTTTTACTTATTTATTTTAGATTTTACTTATTTTTCAGAGAGAGAAGAGAGGAAGGGAGAAAGAGGGAGAGAAATGTCCCTCAGTTGCCTCACACACCCTGGCCTGCAACACAGGCATGTGCCCTGACTGGGAATCAAACTGGCGACCCTTTGGTTCACAGGCTGGTGCTCAATCCACTGAGCCACACCAGCCAGGGCCTGGCTTCTGTTTAAAATGCTGTAACTCAGCAGCACCAAATAGGACTTTCTACAATGGTGGAAATATTCTGAATCTGTGTTATCTTTGGACCAGCCACATGTGGCTACTGCACACTTGAAATACGGCTAGTATAACTGAGGAAGTAAATTTTTAAAACAGATTTTATTTATCTATTTTTAGACAGAGGGGAAGGGAGGGAGAGAGGGAGAGAAACTTCAGAGTGTGGTTGCCTCTTGCACACCTCCAACTGGTGAGCTGGCCCACAACCCAGGCGTGTGCCCTGACTGGGAATCGAACTGGCGACCCTTTGGTTCGCAGGCCCATGCTCAATCCACTGAGTCATACCAGCCAGGGCTAAATTTTATATTTTAATTAAAATAGCCAAGTATGAAGGTACCACATATGATGAAATGAATTATTAAAAAAAATAGCCAAGTGTGTACACCTGAAACTAATACAAAATAATATTGAATGCAAACTGTAATTGGGAAGACAATAGGCACGTGCGGCTGGTTGATCCCATATTAGACAGTGTAGCTCTAAGTAGCCAAATCCTAGATAGGGACAATGTGTCGCTCAAGGCCACACAGCAAGTTAGTGGTGCTATCCAGATGAGAATCGCAATCTCCAGGGAGTGCCCGTTCCAAGCAGCAGCAGAACAGTGCAGCGGTTAGGGGTGCAGAGTCAGTCTGGGCCTCCCCACAGCTCTCATTCTCCGCTTTCCTGCCTTGACTGCTTCCTTAATGCCTCACCTCCTTTTAAAAGAAGTTAGTTTCAATCTGTTTTCCCGGTACACTTTTCACACCAGAGGGATGTTATTCTGCTCCTTATTCTTTTATCTTGCAACTTTGTATGGGATTTGGCCTTGATACTTTTTCCATTGCTCCTTTTTCTTTCTTTCTTTTTTTTTAAAGGATATTTATTTATTTTTAGAGGGGGGGACGGGAGGGAGAAAGAGAGGGAGAGAAACATCAGTGTGTGGTGGCCTCTCACATAGCCCCCACTGGGGACCTGGCCCACAACCCAGGCATGTGTCCTGACTGGGAATCAAACTGGCAACCATTTGGTTCACAGGCTGGCACTCAATCCACTGAGCCACACCAGCCAGGACGCTCCTTTTTCTATATGAAGTGAATTCCCCCTTAACTTGCAGGAGAGTGGCTTTTCTAAAGCCAGAGCTCCCTCTTCTGCTGACTTCAGGTAGTGTTTGAAAATACTAGGGCTGGTGTTCTGCTTTGGGGGTTCTGTTCCCTCCTCACTCTAATCTGGACCTTCTCTTTTCTTCCTCTCTACCGCCCTATTCTGCTCAGCTGTGCTTCCAATCCCTGAAATTGCCCCCTGATGTGGGGCCCCTGTTCCCCTGTGGGCTGGAACTGATCTTGGTTCTAACCTTTCCTGAATGGGTGATCTTAGACAAGTCCCTTGCCTTCCCTATACCTGTTTCCTGGCCAATAAACTGGGAATGGATAGGACATTTACTCAAGTTATGAGGGCTGAGTTCATCATAAAGCACCTGGAACAGAACCTGGCTCTTCAGAAGCACTATGTCTTATGGCTGAGGGAGGGTGGCCTGAGACCGCTTCCTTATCCATTTAGGGCATGTGCCCTAGCACCAGAGGCTCTCTGTCTCACCTGGCATCTCAGCCTCAACCCTCACTATTTACTGGTCAGGAATGTGGCAAGTCTTTGGTCGCCACAGCTGTGGGGCTAGAATAACAGAAAAGAAAGGGGCATCTGACAGCCAAGTGAAGCCTTTCCCAGCTGCTCCTTTGCCAGGTTCTCTGCAGGGCGGAAGCCTGGCCAGGAAGCCAGATGGAGGGAGAGGAATAGCTAGGGCTGCAGGCGGAGGCACGGAGAGGGCTCCATGAGGCCCCACAGGGAAGATCTGAACTCTAGGTTATGCAAGGCTGGGAAGCAGGCTCTGGAAAAAGCCTCCAGTGGCTCCTTGTTGGATGATCCCTCCCACTCCCTATGGCTGAGGGCTCTCACCATCTGTCACCCCAGCTGGACTCAGTCAGCAGGGTTGAGAGCCTGGCCCAGCTCAGTGACTCAGCTGCAAGTCATCCTTTCAACAGATCAAACTGGACTTTCGCCTTGTATGAGGCCAAGCCCATGCCAGTAGCCCATGTTTCAGTACCAGGACGTTGTCTTACCTCCCTGACCACCAGTCCACCATGCTCTAAAGCTGTTCCTTCCAGCTAGACCATCTGCCAAGTTCACCCAAGAAGAGACTTTGCCTTTTCACTCACCATCCACAGAACTGAGTTTCAATAGAGGGCCTCTTGGGAGATCCGGGGAAACCATTTGACTCAGGCAGCATGTTGGTGACAAGTCTCAAATTTAGACTTTTGTGGTTTACCAGATGACATGTATACTTAGATCATTTTACTTCTGATATATCGAGCCCTCGAAAGAGCACGGTTAAGAAGTCTGTTGACCTTTGGAAGGTCCTGCCCTGACTTGGGTGTGGCCCCAACACCCCAAATTCACTCACAGCTCTCCCTTCAGTGCCAGCTTCTGAGATCTGTCCTAGTCTGTCCTCTGGGTACATGTCCAGATTTGCCTGATCACATGTCCCTCAAGTGTCATGAGGCTCCTGTAAGAACTGTCGGCTTTCACCCAAAGTCTCAGAGACCAGCAGCTTCCTGGCTGCACCACACCTCCCCGCTCACACACCAAGAAGGCAGGGGTAATGGGTGGGTGAGCAGAGAGCACAACAGCCTGTAAAGAGATGCTGGGTTCATCCTCTCATTGAGACAGCTCTTCACCTGCGTCTTGGCTCAAAAATAAACCTATGCTACTGCAAATTTTAATTGACTGATGAGTCACTCCATATCAGAGATCTTCAGGGTCCGTTGTGAGTGGCTGACAGTGAATCTTAACTGATGCCCAGGTGACCAGCTACACTGTGTATTTGGTCTGCAGTAAGCAGCAGCAGCCGCACCTGGAAGCTTGGTAGCAGCACAGAATCTTGGGTCCCACCTGAGAGCTGCTCAATCAGTTGGCATCTTAACTAAACCCCAATGATTTGGGCTCACATTTAAGTATGAGCAGCCCAGGTCTGCAGCAGCCAGTCTCAGCCCTGACTATACTGGAATCACCTGGAGAGCTTTGGAAACCACCGGTCTCTGGGGATTCTGGTTGAGTTGGTCTGAGGTGAGGTCCAAGCATTGCTGTATTTAAAAACTCTCTCCTGACTCATGTAGCAAGAATTTGGTCCTGCGTTGCCAGCATGTGCTTGAGCCACTTGCTAGCCTCTGAGCCTTACTTTCCTAGCCTTCTAAGTGGAAATAGAAGTGACTATTTCCTAGGTTTAGATACTGGAAATTAGTGAACTGTAGAGGGTGAGACTGGAGGATGCCCAGGGGGAGGAAGAACAAAGATGAGCTCAGATTACAGACCGCTGCTCAAGGGCAGGGAATTCCCTTTATTCACCCCCAGGGCCAAGTTGTGCCCTAGCCCACACAAGCCCCACCCCGACTTTTTAAAAGATTCTATTTCTTTTTAGAGAGAGGAGGAGGTGAGAAAGTGAGGGAGAGAAACATCAACGTGTGGTTGCCTCTCACGCACCCCCACTGGGGACCCAGCCAGCAACCCAGGGAAATGCCCTGAACTGGGAATCGAACCAGCAACCCTTTGGTTTGCAGGGCCGAGATCAATTCACTGAACTATATCAGCCAGGGATCACAACCCCTCCTTGTCCCAAGTCCCAGACTCCTGATCCAGGCATGCCTGCAGCTGGAGGTGAGGTCAGTGACTCAGCCTAGCCACCATCACCTCCACCAAGCTTAGGGTTAGAAAGACAGACGCACATGAAGCGCGTCACGAACAGGCGCGTATCTTCCCAGTTTACCTTCGCTGATTTTACACATTCTAGTTTTTGTTGGGAGAATGCAAGAGTCACATTACTCAGGTACTGCAGAGAGACTATTTTCACCAGACAGCTTCCTGGTTAAGGGAAATTGTTTCCCGCTTTAGGGGACTATAGTGGAAATTTTTGAGAATTTGTCTCACATAAATCGTGTAGTAGCAAAATTTTAGGAACTTTTCTCCCTAGGAAAATCTTATCGAAGCTCCAGCCCAACTGGGCTACTTTGTGGGAAAAACAGCTCTGCCAGCCTGTCAGGATGCCTCTTGCCCTACATCCCCCCAGCCTCCCGAGTGCTGCTGATTACAGCCCATCATTGAAGGCAAGGATTGCCTAGATTACAAGTGACCAGGAACAGGGCTTCAGAACCCCTGATCCAAATCAATGTTTTCTAAACTCATCCAGTCACAGGACTCAGCTGGGAGTGCTTCCAGGTCTCGCAATGGGCCGAGGAGACTCTGGAACTTTCATTATCATTGGCAAGTGCCCCTGGATAACGACTCCCACTTATTAAAAACTTAAATGTCAGGCATAGTGTTAAATACCTTTAATTAACTCACTTAACCCTCACAAAAACCTAGAAGTTAAGGAACTTGCTCAGGATCATGGACTAATCAAAGTTCAAAGCCAGAATTCCACCTCAGGTACCGGGACTGCAGAGCCTCCAAACGAGGAGCAGTTTGGCTTCTCAGGCACAAATGTCAATTAAGATTGTAAACCTAGAAGAAGGACTTGGGTGGGGCTGGGTTCTCTCCAGGAAATAATGCCAACGGCAATTCAATGGTCAGCACTTTCTGCAACCTGGGAGGGCAGCACCCACAAGGAGGCCTGAGTTACCAGGGAACCCTCAGGTGGCTGTCTTATCTGCTCATGGCTTTGGAGAGCTGCCCTGCCAGAAAGCACCAACCCAGGGCAGGCTGGGTGCCCTGTGTGCCAAGGGTAGAAGGCAGGAGTTTCTAGGGAGTTAGTTGGCAGGCCTCCTGCCAGTCTTTCCCCCATAATCCAGGGGTCTAGCCAGGCAGGGAGCAGAACACAGGGGACATCTGTCTCACCCACTATCCCCTACCTTTCCAGGCTTCACTCCTGAGATCTAAGAGCCCCATAATTACAGGCTGGTGGGTCCAAATGAACTTCCTGTTCTTTTTCTTTTCAACACATATATTTTTAATCCTTGCCTGAGGACACGCTTATTGATTTTAGAGAGGGGAAGGGAGAGAGGGTCAGAAACATCAGTTGGTTGCCTCTTGTATGTGCCCTGACCCGGAAACAAACTCATGACCCTTTCGGTTTACAGGACAACACTCCAGTCAACTGAGCCACACTGGCTAGGGCTGAGCTTCCTGTTTTCTACTTCCTGCTCACAGAGATGAAAAAAAAATTTTTTTTTAAAGCCTTGTTCATCAAACTCCACACCTTCTGGAAACTAAGACTGGCTTAAGATCTTTCTGCTAATGACTTCTTAAAAGATCTACAAGGCCCACAGCTGGCATAGCCCTGAGGGGGGCAGTATGAAAACTTCAGTATTTGGCAAAGTTGAGGGATCTCAATGTAGACAAATCACATTCTAAGGGCTCAGGGGGACAGGCCAGAGCCAAGGTCTCCAGTCGGAGGCCAAATGAGGACAGCAGGACCCAATCTAATTCCAGGAGGGAGTGTGAACAGGCCCCTTAAGCTTCCCCTATCCTTACTTCTGACATGGGAGCTGGAAGTCAGAGGTCTGAGATTTTGGAAGGGACGGGTGTTGGTGAAGTGACAAACTGATCCATCTTTACTTCAAGACAGAAAAACTCCAAGGAAAGCAAAACCTCTAAAGGCCAACCCTCCACCCACCTTCCCCCTGCTCTGCTTTAGAAAGGTCTTACCTGCCCCAGCAGAAGGAAGGCCCTAGAAGGCAGGACAGCGCTAGAGAGAGCCTTGAGGGACACAAGGCTCCACTACTGATTCGACGTTTTGGGGCCAGTATGGACTCACATAAAGAAGCGTGGCTGACTGCAGCAGACTCTTCCGATTGAGGAAAACCCAGGGCCCCAGCCCCAGGAATCACTTCCCGGCAGGGAAGGGCGGGGCAGACTGGGGGGGTGGGGCTTGAGCATTTAAAGAGCCCTTGCAGCTGGTTCTCCTTTTCTCCTCTGGGCAGCTTTGACTGCAGCTCTTTTAACACTCAGAGCCAGCTGGCCCCACTGGAAAGAGACTGGGATCTAAGGCAGGTGCCTGATTGAGTTCATCTCTGCCCCATAAGGCTCTAACTTCCCAAAATGGGTGAAGACAATTCTGCCCCTCAACAACTGTCTGGGTTCCAGCTCAAACCCCTCCTCTAAGAGAAGATAACTTTGTATTTTTTATTTTAGATTCAGAAATTTCAGGCCAGGTTTTCAAATAAATGTTCAACAGAAAACACACACACACACACACACACACACCCTCTTCCTGGCAAGGTGCTGTTAGGAGCTTGGAGTTTTGCTCCTCTTCCAAGTTTCCCAGCACCCTGAGTTAGGGAAGAAAGGCCCCAGGAGCACCAGTCAGTATTTCCACTGCCGGGGGAAGAGACTCCCTGAGGACCGGAGTGGGGGACTGCTGGGGCTGGGGTCCTCGGAGTCCAGGCTGAACAGGTCCCTGCCAGTACGAAGGATCTGCTCCTCCAGCTTCTTGTGTCGCTTCATGTCTGAGAGGACTTTGTCCAGGCGGGCTTCCCGTTTCTGGCTCCGGGCAGAGCTTCCTGGAGAAGGGGAAGGTGAGAAATGTGGAAGGGAGTGAGGCAGTGTACACCTGCATGGATATTAGTAATTATTGGGGAATTAACAGTGAAGACCACCCCAGGCAGTGGAAGAGCAAGTGCAAAGGCCCCTGGGTAGGAATAGGGAGGTCTGTTCAAAGAGTGTAGAGAGTTGGGGAGATGTGAAAGATGAAACCAAAGAAATAAGGTGAAAGCCGTGATAAGGGGTTTGGATCTCTTATTTTAAAAGGAAATGTCTTTGGAAGCCTGGGAGAGGGGTGTAGGACTGTCTCTCAACATGCTCTTCCCCCTCTCCCCTGCAATGACAAATCAACCAGAAATCAAGAATGGTTCTGAGGGTAAATTCTGGGAAGGCCTACGGGGTAGAAATTGGGTCAGATTAGGAAATGTAAACAGTAGTATAGGGATGTGGATCTAGGTAATAACGCATGACTGGGAAGACTTGGACTTCTGGGGAGATGGAGATAAAAGAAATGGGAGCCATGATAGAATTATCTGTGTTATTCTTTTAAAGGAATATAAGGTTATCAATTTAAGCTGACATGATGGCCCCATTGTGTGAATGCTCTCCTGCAGCAATAAGGCACCAAAGGCCTCTTTTAGGGAGTCACTTTTTGGGTAAGTGGGAGCAGAGGCCCTTCACCTTCCCCCAACTCTTCCCTCTTGTCAGTACCTGGGGTGCGTCTCCGATCAATCAGGGAGTCCTTTGGTGTCATTGGCTCATCATCAAAGTCAAATTCTGTGGGCATGCGCGGTCTGGACAGGTGGACAGAGAGTAAAGGATGAAGGTGGTCTCCTCAAACACCCACACATGTGTTTCGCCCAGCCTGCCAGCTGTTCCTCTCCTGCTCTGTTCCCACCCTCCATTTTCCATGCTCTGGGGTCCCACCTCCCCTCCCTATTTCCTCCTAGCTTCAGGGGAGCAGCCTCAGAACAAGGTGTAAGGGTGTGCCCTCACTTTTCCTCTTCCTCCTCTTTGGCCTCTGGCTCCTCATCCGATCTCTCCTCTTCACTCTGGGCCTCAGGCGTGGGTGGCCGGCGGGGCAGGATCTCTGCCTGAAGCTCCAGGGTACCGTGGGCAGCCAGCAGTTCATAGAGCCGCTGGATTTCGGAAGGGGAGGGCATCCAGGATTGCCCATCCGCGGGCAGCTCCACCTCCTCATCGCTGCAGGGCACGCACCAGTCCTCGGATTCTCCCTTGGCATGCTCTTCACCCTCAGCGCTGGGGGCTTCTCCCTGCACCTCCTCGATCCCAGACCCCTCACGCTCGGCCTCCTCCCGTACTCCTTCCCCCTCTTCCTCGGCTTTATTGGCCGAAGCCGAGGGGACTCCGGTATCTCCCACCCCCAGAGCTTGGAGGCCGGAGGTCACTTCCCCTTCTTCAGACAGAGGCGCTGCCGTGCTGTCCGCAATATCTCCATGACCCCGGACAAGGGACATAAGCCACTAGGGAAGGAACCCTGCGATTATAGGCGAGGCAGGAGTACTAAGCGGGGGATTCCCCCGACCCCCAGGAACTGGGCTCCCCAGGGGTGTCCCCAAAGATATCTCTCCAACCAATCAAGCTCCAACAGCGGTCTCTGCGACCAGACCGCCCATTCCCAGGAGGGGGCGCTTAGTTTCCTCCAAGGACCCCGCCCCACGGATTGAGATCCGGTACTCGGATGTTCCCAGAGAACTGCAGAAACCACTTTCTCGGTCAGACCGTTCTTCTCGCCTTCACACCGCCCCTCTCCACACCTCGCAGTTCCGCTATCTCAGCCGCCGTACACACCTGGAGCCTTTAAGACCTGCCTCGCAGGCTGCGCAGGGTCACATTACGCAGGCGCACAGAGATGGCGCGGAAGACTCCACTCTAGTGAAAGCTACTTGGAAGAGGAAAGCAAGGGAAGGCTTGCACATGCGCAGGTAGGCGCTTGGGCATTAAAGGCTTCGGCCCACAGTAAAGATGGCCGCCGGGACAGTGCAGGCGCATAGTATTTAGTAGATTCTCCCCCAAAGAGGCAGTACTAGCGCACCCGGTGGCGAACCGATGGGAGGACCAACTCAGGCTGGAGGAGAGTTTCATGCAGTCTCCGTTTATTGGTGTTTCAGGCTCATGCAGCATCCGACATACAAAAAGGGAGAATCAGTTTGATGTATCTTTTTTTTTGACTTTTAGGTTTCCCCCAATACACACTTTTTTTTTAAAGGAAACAACACACCCCCCAACTCCGAACTGCGTCGTAGCTCCGCCTCCGCCTCCCTATCGGACTGTGGCGTACAACACACCTCCCTCCTCCTCTTAGAAAATAATTAGATATAGAGCTCTTCGCCCCGTCCTCGCTCCCTGAGGCTGGGGGCTTTGGTCCTGTTTGGGGGGTTCTTTCACTACAAAGCACGTGAGTGACCTCAGCCCCCTATGCCTTTAAGAAACTCGCCAACACGGTTAAAAAGCCTGGGGCGGGGGCTGCAGGTCAAGTCAGGCTGACAGTGGAGGGTCAACAGCTGCACCCCCTGCCTTCTCCCAGGTGCGTGTTTGGAACAGTGCTCACCACTCCTGCACAAGTCCCCAAACGAGCTCCGGTTTGCCAGTTCTGCGACCCCATGGCGCCTTGTAGGCATTCAGACCTGGGTGGTCCCAGCAGAGAACAGCACCGGGGCTACAGAGTCCTCTCCTGACGTCGCCGCCCTCCCTAGCCTGATCTAAGTGTTGGAGTTTTTGCAGAATAAACGATGGCAAGACAGTGGAGGAGAGGATCTTTAGGGGAGGAAAGGATGTTGAGGGTAGATGAGGCAGGAGGAGGAAGGGGGCAGAGGGTGTGGAGAGGAAAGGAGAAATGATAAAAGGAGAGAAGGAAGAAAGGAATGGGGGAAGATGCAAAGACAGTGAAAGTTGGGGAGCGGGAGGTCAGGGTTGAGGTGCCAGCAATTTGGGAGGTTGGAAGAAGTGCAGGAAAGATGGGAGAGATGAAGGTGGGCTGAGAGCAGAGTTTGGGAGATGTTCAGAGAGGTTTCCAGAAGTGCAGAAATAGGGAGACCAAGAGGCTGGACTGGCTGCAGGCAGAAGTGCAGGGAGACTGGAAACAGTGCAGGGAGAAGGGAGGCCTACAGTTGGCAGAGGAACCTGGCAAGATGCAGGAGCAGGAAAGAAACTGTAAACAAGGCTGCTCAGGCTCCCTTGGTCCCTATGGGTGTGGGCCTGGGCCATCGATTGGGCTCCCCTCAGGGAAGCAGGGGAGGATGGGCCCAAGGCAGCTCCCAACAGGAAGAAAAGTCTTGGAATGCAGGGCAGAGCCCCTCACTTATACACTGTGGAAGAGGAGAGGAAAGGACAGACAGACAGTTGGGGTGGAGGGTGGAGGGGGGAGACAAGGAGAGACAAAGGAGTGGAGAGGACAGACAAGAGAGAGTGTGGGGGGAGGGGCAAGAGTTAGTAAAGCCGCCCTTGCCAACCCTTCCATTCCTCCCAGCCTGTCCCAGACCCCCACTCACCGCCTAAGTTGATGACGCAGGAGGCGATGATGATGAGGACCCCCCCTACCAGCGCCACGATGCTTAAGAGCTTGGCCACTCGACCCAGACGCTGGGCCCCATCCACATCCCCCTGCTGCAGACTGTTCCTGGACTGAGGTTAGGGTGAGGGGTGGGGTACCATGGCCCAGGTCAGGAGAAGCCAGCCCAGCAGGGATCAGGTGAAAGAGTCATCCAGAGGAGACAGGCCAGCCATAGTTAGGGAGGAAGGAGAGAGGCAAGGGGGAGGAGGGCACAGGTCAGCAAGGCTGTGTGAAACACGTCTGGATATCCCTCCCACCTGAAGGGATGGGGCAATAGTGGCTCAGAGGGTGAAGTCCTAAGGAAAGGCAAGCAAGGTCCTGTGACTTGGAAGTGAGATCCATGCAGAGAGGGAAGGCCAGGCACTCCTGCGGCTTTGTTCCAGTGCAGGAAGCCAGGGTCCCATGAGGCTCACCATGATGGCATAAGCGAAGGCCACAATGTTGACAGGCCACATGGGGCAGAAGCAGGACAGGATGGCGAGGATGATGTAGTCCCGAGGTTTCTGGGTGCCTTCACCCCCCTCTATGCCAGACCCTGCTAGCTGGGAGCTGGGGTGGCGGCTCAGGCTACCTCGGGGAGATCCTGGATGCCCACCGTGAGCCCTTCCCAGTCGGTCTTCCTCAACAAGCTGCTGCAACATGCGGGGGGTAGCCCCATTGGCTGGGGGGGGTTTTGTTGAAGGTGGTGAGTGAGGCTGGGGGGGGGATGGGCCCTCTTCCCCATCACCAGCCTGCAGGGGAACCACTGCCCCATTCTCCTGCTTTTCCCCTTGACTCTCAGTCAAGACCTCAGTGGTGGGGTCCTCCTGGGTAGGAGGCTCTGTCTGAAGGGCTGGCTTGGGGGTGGGCTGGGAACCTGACTGAGGGTCCAGCTGGGAAGTGGGCTCTGAGGCTGGCTCAAACAGGCCTGCAGACTCCAGGTTGGTCCCCTGGTCTGCAGTGACCTCTTTGCTCACTTCTGGCTGGGATGCTGGCTCTTGGCATGCTTTTGTGGGACTGGAGTTGGCCTTTGGTTCCCCTCCTGAGCTTGGGCTGAGGTCTTTGGCCTGGGCTGTTTCTGGGGTCCCTGTTGGGATCTCTGTGATTTCTGGAGCCATCCCAGCTTTGGGCTCTGAGTCCATAGCCATAGGGGCCCCAGTGATGTCTGGACCTGGCTGCAGGGCCTCTGGCTCATCTGGGACCCCAGCTGGGACATGGAGAGGGCCAATTTTGGCCTCAGAATGGCCAGGTCCTTCTCCCTGGGTCTGGAGACCCTCCTCTGTCCCCTTCATCCCAGAGACCTCAGAGCTGCTGGCTGCCATCTTGAGATGGGAGAGGGGAGAGGGCCTCTGAGGGGAGGACGGAGCAGCAGAGACAGCAGCAAATCCTGGAAGAGGAGGAGACAGGCTTGGTGTGAGGAGGAAAGAGGCAGCTCTCAGAACTGCAGCTTAAGAGGGCTATATGTTCCTGTCTCTGTGCCAGCCTAGGGCTGCCTCTGGAGAGGAAGAAAAGTTGCCTTGGGGTGGGATATCTCTGGGGTGGAGTGCTCTGCTCAAATTATTCTGCTTGGGGAGCCCTGGGAAGATTAACTCTTTTGTAAACAGGACCCTCCCATGGTCTCCTCCTGGGTACCCCCAACAAGATTCAGCCTCCCAGATCCTAGCAGATTCCCCAGTACCTCAAAATCAGGCTGTGCAGACACCCATACACTCTGACAGGCAGACTGGGCAGAAGCAGGCCCCTTACTCACATAACACCCCGCATCCTCCCTTCCTACCTGGCTGCCAGTGGGTGCGGTTTTCTTGCTGCGCGTTTGGGGGTGCAGACACCCCCGCTCCTCCCTGGGGATCCTGGGTGTCTCTTCTGAGCCCCTCCTCAGCCCCTCTCTCAGGGATTCCCTTGCCCCCGGGGTGCCCCCAGCGCCTCCACCTTCCATTGGCTTGGCGCGCCCAGCACCACCAGCCAGTCGGCCAGCACCCGTGTTCCTGTGCAGTGCAGCCCTCCCAGGCGTCTGCCTTCTGTCTGTCCACTCCTACCCGCAGCCTCAGTGCATCCCCGTCTCACCTGGACGCTAGCCTCCAGACTGCTCCGGCTGCTGCTGCCACCGCAGCCGTCGCCGCCGTTGCAGCAGCCGCAGCCCAGGAGGGAGCAAGGGAAGGAGGGAGGTGGCGGGTCTCCCCTCCGCTCTGCTCGTCCCCTCCTCTCAGGTCCCCTCCCCTACGCTCTACTGCCGCACGCGGCTGCCCCCGCCCCCTCCAGGCCCGCCCAAGGGAGCCACGCGTGCCAGGCCCGCGTTACCCAGGCAACCCGCGGGGGGACCACTCGCGCCAGCTCCCTGCTCCTTCCCACGCGCACCTCCCGGGGGTATCCCCTTCCCAAGCCCCGGGCCCCTCCCGCCAACGGTCACCGGGGTCCAGACAGAGACAGGGTGTTGGATGAGATGGAGAGGGGTCTGCGAGAAGCAGGTCCAGGGAGACAGGCAGGGCCGGGTGGAGTCACCCCTACTAGCGGAAAGAAGGGAAGGGAGATGAGGCAAAACTTGGGGAGGCTGCAGGGTGGGGTTTCAAGAGGAGGGGCCCTGCGTAACAGGAAGTCCCTCTACCGAGAAAGCCGCAGCAGAAATTGGTATGGGAAGACTCAAGAAAAGGGTCGCTGGAAAGGAGAGGAACTAGGTTTGGAATTCCAAGAGGCAGGGCAGAGAGGCTGCAGGGGCAGTCTGAAACAGCAGGAAGGGGCTGGAACAGAGAAGCCCGAGTGAAGATGGGGGAGACCATGCTGAGAATGGACAAGTACAGTTGTTATTCTCAACCTCACTGCTCCCAGTCCTAGGGCTCAGACTTCCCCCACCTTTCTGCAGCTATATCTACATCATCCACCATCACCTCAGGGCCTTAACTGTGTGCAGGTATTTGGGTGGGTTGTAGCAACTATTTGGGTTTCTAACCCAGGCCTCTTCAAATCTACAGCAGCTGGCTATTCTGCACCTGTCCAGATTGGGTATCCCCCAGAGACCTGGGGGCCCTGGAACTTGCTCTCCACAGCGTCTGGACACTTGGCCTCACCCAGAATCTGGGCTGCAGACACTTGTGCTGCCTCGAGGGAGGGAGGAGCCAGAGCTGCAGAAGGCAGAGCAAGGCTGGGACACCAAGCCCAAGAAGAAACCCTTTGGGAATGGGAACAGGGGCTTCAGTGAGAGCAATTCATTCAAGCCAGAGCCAAGGTTTTATTTAAAATTTATTGTAATGGGATCCACGCAAGAGGGAGTGAAGGGTAGGGAACATGCAGGGGACACTGGAACACGATGACATGGCCAGGGCCTCAGTTTCTATCTTGGGGGAGAGGGATGAAAAGGCCAGGGCTGGAGCTGGGGTGGAAGAGGAAAAGGGGAGACACCAGCTGCCTTCCCCCCAACCCCAGGCAGCACCTCTAGTCCCTGGACCCCCCCATTTACCCTGGCCTCATAAAGTTCCATCTCTTGCCCTGCCTCTTGCCCAAGTGGCTCCTTCTATTGCTCCCTTTGACTTGTTTTCCCCTGACAAACTCTCCAGTAGGATGATGCTTAGGGCCTGACCCTAAACAACCCCACCTTATGAAGGTACCACCTTTGCCTTCCCTGTTTCTGCCTCTTCTCAAATCTCACCTTTTCCCCTCTAGGACAGAATCTTTGATTCCCCTCCTTTCTCTCCTCCCTCCCCCTGGAAAAAAAAAAAAAAGCACCAACTCCCCAGGGAGGGGCAGCAGACAGTAGGGGGGACTAGAAGGAAAGCAAGAAGGGCCATTAAGGGAGAAGGTTCACAAATCCCTGGAAAGGCAAGGCAGAGGGTTACAGAGAGGAGAGGGGGTGAGGGCAGTGGCTGCTCCTGTCCTCTGCCACCCCTGCCCACTGTCCAGGGAGCTTCAACACAACCAAGAGGACAGGTGTGTGTGTGGGGTCAGGTCTGATAGGAAGAAGAGAGGAGCAGGAGAAACAAATTGTTAAAACCTAGTGAATTCCCCTAAGAAAACATTTCTTCCTCCTTTCCTTCAGGAGGTTCCATGGGTGGTGGGGGAAGCAGTGAGGAGTTGGTGGGAAGAGAGGGGTGGAAAGGAGATTGTACCAAGGGACTTTCCTCCATTCTCCCCTCTCCCCCTCACCAACTTGGGAGTTCACCAGGGCTGGGAGGGAAGTGGCTGAGAGCTCACAGGCACCCCCTCAGCCCCAGAGAGGGTGCCCACAGCTGTAGGAGGGGCTGCCACTGATGCAGCAGCTGCTGCTGCTGCCGCCGCCGCTGCTGCTGCTGCCGCCGCTGCCGCTGCTGCCATTGGACAAACCTCACCGGTACCTGCATGGTGAGAAACACCAGATCACAGTGCCATCTGAATGGCAAGAGCCTTGTTGCTTGTGCCAGACTCTCCCCCCTGGGACACAGCCGTTGCTCACTTCCTGTTTGGTTCCCAGAGGCTTTGGCCTGTATCCTTACCCAGTTCTCCTGAAGGGCCCTCCCTGTCCCCAGAAATCTCCCTAACATGAGTGGTAGGATGGACATCCCTGGCCTTCCTGAGATCCCCTATTGGGCCCCTTGAGCCCCCTTGTCCCACACACACCATCCATCCCCCCCAGCCATGCCCCACGCCTTGCCTGGTGGGTGCAGGGGTCCCCCTCAGCAGGTGGACTGTGGCTGGGGGGCATCTCCCGGGACAGGGGGTGCGGCCCCCCCCAGATGGGTCTGCATGTGGCCGGCCAGCTGGGCGGGGGTCTTGCAGTGCACGCTGCACAGCTTGCACAGGATGCGGTCAGCCCGCGGGGCCTGGAGCCCATGGTCCTTCACCGCGTGGATGCGCAGGTATGCTGCCGTGGTGAAGCCTATGGGGGGGGGGGGTTGGGATGGGGGGATGGGATCAGCCCGATGGAGACCCCAGAGACGGGGTTATTCTCCTAGGCTGGGGACGCCTTCCTCAGATGGTGGCCCTGTCCTCCTCCCACCACATCCTTGGTAACCTGGGGCCAACTACTCTGCTAAGGCTGGTAGGGCACAGCCCCACTCTGAACTGGGACCTGGTTGAGTAGGGTCTGCTCTTTGGCATTGGTACCCAGAACCCATTCTCCATGGCTAGGGGCTTTCTCCTAGGGTGACAGGCCACTGATTCCTAGACACTTGAAGGGTTGACCCTCAGTAGAGACGGCTGTGTCCCCTCCCTCCAGTGTCCCATACAGTCTCAGCCCAGTTACTCAGTGAATAAGCAAATCTATTTAAAAGCAAATTTTTCTGCTACTGAAGCAGGGTACATGCTTGTTAAACCCCTGCCAGTGTACTCCACTTGTCCCAGGAACCGAAGATGAGAACTTGTGGCTGCATAGCTGAAACCGTCTCTCAACCCTTGGGTACTGGCTCACTTGACCACTCCTTCCCCAAAGCAGCCATGTCCCACTCCCATTCTCCCAGAGGTTGACTCTTTTTGGTAGATCATCTCTTCCAGCTGTGCCCTCTTAGAACCTAATGATGTACAGTGGTCCCAATGTCACTCCATTTGCTTCCTAGAGGGCTCTAGATGCCACAAGCTCTCAGCTACAGCACCTTTAACTCACATCTGTGGAAGGGCCTCTGGCTTTGTCCCCACCCTTTGTCCCTGGCCCTCCCAGCATCCCTCAGCATGTACCTTTGTTGCAGAGCTCACAGACATGATGAGGGCCCTGGCTGTGCACCTTCATGTGGTCCGAAATATAAGCGGAGCTCAGCATCTTGCCACATACGTGACACGGCACCTTCTCCTCATGTCGTACTGTGTGCGCCCGCAGTCGATCCTTCGTAGCAAAAGCTGCCTCACATTTCTGGGGAAGGGGGAGGGGTGTGGGGGGGTGTCAGGAGAGTTAAAGCTTCAGGGAGTGGGGAGAGGGGGCAAGAGGTTAAAGGAATCAGAGCCTTGGGGATCTTTGATCTGTAGGAAATGGGAGTGAGACGATGAGGCCTTGAAGAAGGGATGAGAAAATGGAGTGAAAAAGCAAGAGAGAAAAAGGGGGTCTGAGAGGCTGAACTCAGACAACTATAATGAGGATCAAAATCATGAAAACCAAGACGGGAAGAGGTGGGCTTCCTACCTCACATTTGAAGGGCCGTTCTGTTGAGTGCACTTGTCTGACGTGACTGTTGAGGTGATCCGGCCTGGGGATATGTTGGGGGTGGGGTTAGGGCCCTGGGATGTGGAAATGCTCCCAAATCTGCTAAAGTTTGTATAAGAGGTCTTTCAAAGTTCCCTGAATTTACTCCCAAGCCCCGAGCTTCGGAGTTCTACTTAGGCAGGAAATCTCTCCCCTGCCTTGTCCACGCCAAGCTTTCCAACTATCCAAGGGCCCACCTCCTTTGCTAAGTACCACCCCCTGCTCCCTGGTAACCCAGAGAGGTTTTTCTCCCTTCCTCCCTGGGAGTGGCTCCCAGTCTCCATCCTCAGAAACCTCCTCCCTCCCCACCAGCAAGGCTAGGCCACCTCCATCACAGTCCCTCCCTCCCCACCCACCGCCTAGTGAGCGGCCAAGGCCCCGTGCACACCGGGAGAAGCTCTTGCCACAGTGGGAGCAGTTGTAGGGCTTGTGCACAGCGCCGTCATGTGAGCGCACGTGGTAGCTCATGCGGTCCTTGCGCTTGAAGCGCTGTTGGCACACAGGGCACTGGTAGGGCTTCTCGTCGGAGTGCGACAGCTTGTGTCGATTCAGATGGTAGACGTCTCGGAAGGCCTTGCCGCACATCTCACAGGCGTGGTTCTTCCGGATGCGCTTTCCCGAGGCAGTGGTGGTCACTACGCCACCCGCTGCCACTGCGGCCGCTCCGCCACCGGCACCCGCCTCTCCCCCTCCTCCACCGGCTCCACTCAGTTGGGGCACACTCAGGAGGCTCAGGGGCACCATGGTGGGCATCTTCATAGCACCCGAAGGGACCCGGCCAGCCTTGGCTCCCGTGTGGATGGCCTCGTGCCTCCGAAGGTTGTAGCCGTTCTTGAACTCCTTGGCGCACAGGGCGCAGATATAGGGCCCCTTGCTCTTTGTCTTCTTCTCCAAGGCAGATGTGACTGGGGCCACGGCAACCGTCGAGGTTGGGGCTACGACGGCAGTGGCTGCGGCGATGGTGGCGGCAGAGACAGGGGGCGCGGCCTCGGCAGCGGGTGCCGACACCGGCGTGGGTGGCGGTGGGGGTGCAGGCGGCTGCTTCAGAGCCGCTGTGTCCACTGTGGAGGCTGCGGCCGGGGTTGGGGGCGCCGCAGCAACGGCGGCAGCAGCGGCAGCAGCTGCGGCCGCGGCGGCTGCGGCTGCAGACTCCTGGGCGGCGGCGAGAACCGGGAGCAAGTCCACCTGGAGGGGCTCGGCCGCCTGGGCCTGGGGCGTGGGTGGGGGCGCCGGCGCGGCCTGCGGAGACAAGGCACCCTGTGGGCTGCGGCCGCTGGTAGGCGCCCTCCCGGCCCGGCCCGCCACGGCCGGCCCCCTACTCACCTGGAATGGACTCTGGGCGCAGCCCTGGGAGGCAAAGAAGCGGGACTGGAGCTCAGCCCCGACCTGCAGGGGGTTCTGGGCGTGACCCTGAGGTGGCGGGAAGGAGTTCATGAGGCCGCCCACCCCCCGGGAATCCAGGCCCAGCACGGGGAAGGGGGGGGCCAGCAGCGTGCAAGGGAACACGGGGAACATGGCCTCGGCCACGGTGGGCCCCCTGGGGCTCAGCGGGGGCCGGGGGCGCGGGCCGCACGGGGCCCGGGCTCGGGGCGCCGCCCCCGGCCGGCCGGGTTGGGCCGCGCCGAACGCATGGCCCGAGGGCCGCCCCGCCGCCCGCGCACCCCGGCCGGCGGGAGGGAGGGAAGGAGGGCGCCTGGCTGGCCGCGGAGCGCAGCAGCGACGGTGGGGGCGGGAGGCCCCCGCGGGGCCGAGGACCGGGGGCGGGGGCCCAGGCGGTGGCGGCGGCGGCGGCGGTTGGAGCCTGGCGGGGCGGGCTGGGGGGAGCGAGGGAGCAGCCTCGGCCCCCGCCGCGCGCGCGCCCAGCCGGCGCCTCGGGGAGGGCGGGGGAGGGCGCGAGGGAGGGAGGGGGACAGCTGCGCGCGCACCGGGCGCGCGGAGGGG
>CM052540.1:84907126-84960605 GCA_028533065.1 Trachops cirrhosus | reverse complement strand
CTGGGGCGGGAGGAGGAGGAGGAGGCGTCAGTGGGGGAGGGGGAACCCAGGGAGGAGGCGCGTGGGGCGGGCGGGAGGGGGAAAGGAGGAGGAGGGTGGGGGGGAGCGGAGCACACTGCGCGCGGGGAGGGCGGGCGGGGGGCGCGAGGACACACAAGAGGCTGGAGCGGGCGCGAGCGCGAGCGCGCGCGAGGCCAACGGGAGGGGGGGAGGTAGAAGACGGACTCTGGCGGGAGGAGGCACCGGAGGAGCCGCCCAACAGGCCCAGTCGTCCCAAGCGCGAGACCCCTAAGACGGCTGCTGATTGGCTGACGATAGCACAGGTGGTGGGTGCGCGGGAGACAGCGGCTTCTCTCCCCCCACTTCAAAGATTTTTACCCCCCTCCTCCCTCCGCCAGCGGCCGTTATTTCGCGCGCACGCGCACAAAAACCGCTGTCGTTGACGATCGGGAGAAAAGGGGAGCGCGCGCCAAGGGTACAGGTGGGGCGGAGCTAAACGAAGCGCGCGCCCGCCTAACGGTCGTTGTCCTCCAGGTTTCGCGTCAGCTTTTTGTTTCATATCGGCCACCGTCCTTTCCAGCTCCAAGTTTATTTACAATCCTGCATTGGCGCAGGTTTTTCCAAAGATGGCGCCCAAGGAAGTTAGCAACGGGGCTTGTGGCCAGTCCGAAAAGCAGTTATACCCCTCGTCCCGTCCCCTTAGTCCCAAGAATCAGGCTGAAGCAACGGAATTAAAACTGTATTTATACAAGAAACGGCCATACAAGGACTGCAAAAAAAACAAAAAAAGTCGTGTGAAGAGAGAAGCTGGCAGTCAGGAAGAGCTGCAGTGCTGGCCCGCGGCGAGACCCAAGATGTTCGCCTGCAAGAGGGAAGGAGAGAGCAGCTTTAGCGCTGGGGGTCGGGTACAGGCCAGGGAAAGGAGGGGGCCAAGCCATGAGCTCACCTTTAGGAAAGACTCCAGCTGTTTCCCTGACATGACCTGCACGCGTTCCAAGTCCTCCACCTGGCAAGACAACTGCGATGGGCGAAGGGTCTAGGGGGTACACCAAGCTTTTCCCCAAGTCTCCCACGTCCATTCCAGGACTGCTCTCCTTGGGCCATTACCTGGCTGAAGGGGCCGTGGAGCTCCCTCCAGCCCACGATGAGCTGGGCCTTCTTCTGGCCAATGCGCTGGAGGTTGCGCAGATCCCGGGCCGAACCTTCATTCAACATATCTAGTATTTTTTGGCGTCCATGGGCCAGTAACTCTGGGCTGATCTGTAGCTCCCAGCAGTCCTCAGCCTTCTCCTTCGGCTCTGTGGCATCCAGGCACTCCAACTATGAGGCAGTGGGAGGTGAGTGACAAAAACAGCAGAGTTTGCTGTACAGCCCATGCAGGCTTTGGACTCCTCTGCCAAGAATAGGAGACTAACAGCAGCTACCTTCCCCGCCCTCTCCAGCCTCTCCTTCCCTCCTGTCAAGTGTCTGTCCAAAAACTTTCCCTCTGGTCACTGAGCTGAGTCTCATTTTATCCAACTTGTGAAAGATGGTAATAGAGTGGCTGTGAAGATTGAACGAGTTTGTAAATGTAAAGCACATAGTAAGCCCTTAAATCTAGTACCTCATTTCTAAAAAATAAGCTCTCTTTTCACTCCTAGGAAAGCACAAAGGAGAAGGTAGTCAATAAATGGCTCCTCCCCCAACCATGCCATCTCCATTCTTCCACTGTTTGATTTCTGCAGTGTTTAGATCATGTTTTCCTACAGGGGCTCCTGAGTTTGTAGAGGGCAGGACCTACTTTACACACCATACTATTAAGTAGTTACTGAGCATTAGAGCTATCAGGAAGGAAAGTAACAAATAATAGACGACTGCTCTGCTAGGTACATGCATATCACTGCATTTCATCCAAAATATCCTTTGAGTTATCTGTGTATTTAGACCATATGCACCTTAAAAGAGTTGTAAATAGCTGATAAGTATTGACAGATCATGTAATTCCATGCCACTGCTCTCCCACTATCCCTTACTTCTAGGCTGTAGGTATAGCCTAAGCCTACAGGTACTCTCACCTTTCTCTTGCGGCTTTTCTTCTTCAGGATGTGAATGTCAGCATTTGGGGATGCCGCCTGCTCCTGAACTGAAAGAACTGGAGTCATTACAGAAGCTACTTTTCACCCTCCCTAGTAGCGACTTGCTTCACCCATTTGATTCCCCAGTTCCCCTCCACCCAAAATTAACTTCTTTTGTTGTGTTTCCACATGACCTTTCTTATACCAGTATTTGAAAGTAATCTCAGTTGGTCTTGTATGATAATCATTCATGCACTTGTCAGCCTACCCCATTGTTCTAAGTGCCTAAGAGCAGAGCATTAGCTCTATTTCAGATCTTCATCACCCACCCCCAGGGCTGGCATATGGTGGAAGAATATGAATGACATGAGGACTACTGCTAACACCTACTCTCTCCTGAGCTGTTATCTGTGCCCTTCTGGCCCCCAGAGCCAAACTTACTCAGTTGTAGGGGAACCACCACAGCCTTTTTGAGGGGTTTAGCCACTGTGACTGTGCGGCGGGCAAGAGGTTGGAGCACAGTGGGAGAGCAATTCTCTTTCTCTTTTGAGTCCATGGCCTCCTGGGCCTGCACCTTGGCTTCTAGTTCTTTTTGCTTCATCTTAAGCCTCTGTTGAAAAGGATCAGGGAGGGATGTGACCCAGAATCAACTTTAGGGCAGCTGGAAGGACAGTGGGTTAGGAAAGTGAGTGTGCAGGGCTCCAAGGAGCTAGTGGGCAGGGTGAGGACCAATGGGATAAGGTACCAGGAGACAATTGGAGCCCAATACAATTAAGGGCTTTCTAGTGATCAGAGCTAGTGAAACAAGCTGCTTTTTGAAATAATGAAGGGAGGGACTGTTCAAGCCTCAAGCCAGGAACTTAATTTGAGAGCTAGTTTTTAGGAAGTGGCAATGTCTTAACATTTGTTTCTTTTACCTGGAATTTTTTCCCCCCTCTCACCTCCTCCCATCTGATCTCAATTATTTTTCAAAGGTTAGCAATGTTAAAGACATTCAAGCAGAAGCTGAAAAACAGAGATCCCAGTGTTGGGTGAAAACTAGATGCCAGTCCAGCCTTTCAGTGTCCTTATCGGAAGATCCTCAGATTGCTTCACAAAGCCAACAGGAATCCCAGCCCCAACCTCTGCAACACTTACTTCAATCTCTAAATCCTTCTCCTCCACAGTCTTCATTAGTACCATCCGCTCTCGCTTTGGGGTGCTCAGCAGAGGAGTCCCCTGGGTCCCCCGGGAGCCCAGCAAACGGTCCAAGCTCAGAAGACGTTCCAGCATGGCTGGGTCCATGCTACTTAGCTTCTGTAGGGGGCTGAATAGACAAAGAGGTTATTCCCCACCTACCTCTCCTCTCATCATCCTCTCCAGCAGCAGGATTCCCCTCATCATGCCTTAACTTAATGTATTATGTGGTTCCAGAATTTTATGTGGTGTTAACTTGTTGGACAACTCTGAGCAAGTCATCCAGACTCTATGGGTGCAGTGTGGAGATCGATTACTGCCTGCCCAAGTAACCTCTTAGGAATACCAGATCAGATGAGAACAGGCATTTAATGAACACCTAAGTTCCAGGAATTCAGGGCCTATGTGCCTGTCCGTTTGTAGTAGTCAGGGAAGCTTCACAGAGGTCATCAACATAGCTCTGAAAGCCACTAAAGACCTCAAATGCCAAGACTTTTTCTTGTGGACAGTAGGAAAGGGCTTCTCAAGGAGAGCCCTGAGCATAATAATGCCTAACATCTGTTCCTTCTGTCTGGAGTTTTTACCCCCTCACATCTGATCTCAATTATCATTCAAAGTGAGTTTGATGCCACCTTTCCCATGATGTCTAGCTTGATTGTACGTCATCTTTCCTACACTCTGACCTAGCTCCTCAAGGACAGGGACTGCCCTGTTCTTTATGTGCAAGTGCCTAGGAAGAACAGGATCAGAAAATATCAAGTGAACATTAGAAGTCTTTTATTCCTTCCTGGCTCTGACAGAACAAGTAGCTTCTTCCTTACTGCACTCCGTATTACCTACATTGCATCATATACTGATGTTTCTGTCATATTTCCTCTACTAAAATGTAAGCTCTGCGAGGTCCCCCATCTCTGAGCTCACCCTCAGAATGCCTATCTGGCAGAGAGCTTGCGTGTTCATATGTGAAACATGTGCAAGTATGTATGTTTCTAAGTTTGTGCACATAGGAGAGGGGACTGCTGACAAATAGCTTGAGAGGACAAGATGGAAAGATGGGTTTCTGAGTGAACAAGCACATTTTTATGTCCTTCTTCCCCAGCTACAGTAGCCCCCTGGGCACTAAACCTTGGCCTCCTCACTTCATCTTTGTTCAGTATTCAGTATAGGCAGACTTTATTTAGGCTTCGTAGAAATAAGGCAAAATTAAAACTGCACCTGACTCCTTGAAGTTAAGGAGGGCAGGTAGTGAGAGCAAGACCACTAAAACAGAGGTGACCTGAAGATTAGTGCATACTGGGCCATGAGACTATAGGAATTGGGGAGAGAGGCCACACACCCAGAAGGGACTCAGTTTAGAGAGGCTTTGTCTGGATTTCGGGTGGAAGCAGGGCAATGTTAGGACAACAACCAGGTTCTCAGAGTTATGATGAGATTGGACTCTAACACACAGATTGAGAGGCTCAGCAAGACATATCTCTTCATTTCTTTCATGTCTCCTTTGCTTCACTTTTACCCTCTGGACCTGAAAGACCTGACCCAGAGTACTCAGTGAGCCAGAAGCAAAAGTACTTGTCCTTGAAACAGCTGTCCCAACATGTGAGGTTTTTGCCTAAAGAGGTTGGAAAATGGAAAGGGAGGGAACTAGGCGCTGAAGCAGGAAGCCTCTGTAGAGCCTCAAACAGCAGCACCCAGGAGAGGAACAGGTTCACAGCTCACAGATCTGACAGGCTAAACTCACTGCTGCTCTGCACACAACCCAGACATAACGGGAAAGGGAATATACCCAAGGTCTGTCCCCATCTGCTCACCTGAAATTCTGGGAAGTAGAGGCTGGAGGTGCTGAGGGCTCAGGATTCCCAATTTCCTCTGCCTCGGGGCCTTGGGCTCTCTTTGCTTCTGAAGGGCCTACTAGTTCTTTCTGAGACATTTTAACAGGTGGCAAGACTAGGAAAGATGGGGTGGGGAGTATGTCAACCTCTGTGCTACTGCTTCATGGATTCAGCAAACCCCCAATTGTCCAGACCAGCCTTTTCACTCCTGCCAACCCTAGTCCTCACCATGAAGCTGTAGGCTCTCATTGGTGAAAGGTCGGTTGATCACCTCCTTGGACCTGGCAGCAAAGTTGAGTGCAGAGACTGTGTCTAGGTAGAAGCATCTCTCAGGGGCAATGTTGGCAATGAGGATGCTGTGGGCTGAGCCACCCAGAGAGTCCTGAGGGATGGGCATTGGGCAGGATCGGCTGGTCAGAAGGCCCCCTATTTCCATTTTTGACCGCTGTTTCTCAATATCCCAGAAGGCATAACCACCTCCTCTCCAGCCCCTTTTGACCTGATATGGGTGGCCTGACCTGCAACAGGCGAGTGAGCTTGCTGTCCCGGTAAGGCACACGAGGAAGGCCCTGGTTTAGTGAATCCACCACCTTGCCCAGTACAAAGAGGGAGGAGTTGATGGCTCCACTCTCCTTCAGCCTCAGGCCCTTGTTGCCTGTGCGCCGGTTGTCCTCTGAGCCAGCCAAATCAATCAGGTAGAGTTTCCCCTCCCGTTGGCGAAATGGGGCCAAGCGTTCCCGCTGATCCACCTAGGGGTAAGAACAAGGGCCCTAGGCTTAGCTCAGGCCCAAGGGGCTTCCCAGGTCCTCACCTGCAGTGGGCCTCACCTTAACCAGGAGCACAGCATGGCTGCGGGAGGAGCGCTGGTTCAGCCGGGTGGCTCCTACAGTCCGATTTCGACTGGCTGGCAGGAAGTGCTGCTCAAAATCAGCAAAGCTAGTGATGGGCTTCTGCGTGAGGCCCGGAATCAGTATGTTTCCTCGACAGTCTTCTCGGATCACCAGATCTCCAGATGCGGGGTCCAGGAGGTCTAATACCTATTGGAGCAGTGAAAGGTAGGGCTGATTTTCCTGTTATAGGCTGCTTTCTTCCTGGGGATCAGTCTTCTTTTCTCTGCTGGATTCTCAAAGTTGTACCATCTGCTATCCCAGCCTCTGTCTTTCCAGGTCTAAGCTCCTTGCTACAGCAGAGCTTCATGTTCTAGAATTCAGTCTTACTTTGATCCTTTGTCTCTCTCCTCCCCAATCAGAGCAGGGCCTCACCTTTTCCTGGTAGATCTCTAAGTAGGACATGGTGACAGAGAGGGCCCATGGGCGGCCCTCAGCACCCTCCTCCCTTGTGAGCTGTAGGAGGTCCATGAGAGCCCGGGGAATCACTCCAGGTTGCTCTGGGCTACCCAGCATTGTGTGCGTCTTCCCTGGGAAAGAATAGAGAGAGCTGTGAGATTTTCCTTCCAACTCCATAGCCCTTTCTAACCCATAGTTGTTACTTATCTGGCTCCCTTACCTGCCCCTGTGGGCCCGTAGGCAAGCACACTGGCATTCTGCCCTTCTAACAGGTGCCTTAGGATTGGCTGCACTGATCCAGCATAGATGTCCTGCTGAGAACTCCTCTCCCCATAGAAGGCATCAAACCTGCAAGCAGGAAGAAAGGAGGGAAATGATGGATAGTTCCAATCTCACCCAGACCTAGAGGAAAATACTGGCCTCAGATTTAAGAGTCTCTATGCCTTTTCTTACATGAAGACCCTCAAAAGCACTCACTGAATACCTGTTTCATCCCAGTCCCTGTACTGGCGTTAGGAATACAGAGATGAATCTGATGTCCCTGCTCTTGGGAGTTCTGCAGTCTGGTAAGATGGATACATACCCATACTTTGCTGTGATTCAGGAAACAAAAATACACCAGAAGAAGTAACTGATTCTGCTGGAGGAAGGAAGATTTTGCCAGAGAAAAGAAGGACATCCTAAGTATCAAAAATAGCACACAGACAGGACGTGGAATGCAAGGTCAGGGCTTCCCAATCTTCTTCACATTACAGTATATATAGAAGATTATTTGTATACCATAATGGAATAAATAGAGGATGTTGCTTATGACTTGGATGAGACTCAACCCACCTACGGTTCACTCACTGCACTCTGGTGGAGATGCTGTGGCTAAGGCCACAGCAGGGATTAATGTAAATGGAGTATAGAATATACTGGGCAGATGAGGCTGGAAAGAAATCAAAGCCAAACCGTCAAGGGTCTAGAACAGGGTTGGCGAACTTCTTCTTTAAAAAGCCAGAGAGAAAATATTTTAGGCTTTGTGGGCCACATGGCTCCTTTCACAATTACTCAATCTTGCCATTGGGAAGCAGACTTAGGCAATATGTGAATAAATTAGCATGGTTATGTTCCAATTAAGTTTTATTATAAAGACTACCGGTCAAACTCCCGCAGGCTGTAGTTTTCAGCCCCTGGCTTAGGATGACAGGACACGGAGTATGAACTTTAAAACTCCAATGGAATTTTAAGGTAGCCGTCCTTATGAGCTCTGTCTCCCAAATCTGGGTGATCTTCTGTGACACCACCCAGCTGTAGCCTGGGTTGGTTGGCTGGTTTATGTTTCTCCAACCCTTCCCACTCCTCCCCCGATCTTAGCTGGGGCTCCCCTTTATTGCTCCTTCCCTACATTGTGCCTCTTTCCCCCATAAAACATTACTATGTATGCCTGATTCAGCCTCTGGTCTTCCCCACAGTATCCCTACAGCCGACTCATCACAATGGGCAACTGTAAACACTTCCTAAAAGAAAAAATGAAGGTGGGGGAACAAAGGTGTGCTAAGGAAGGAACAAGGATTCTGAGGAAGCACGTCTGAGAAACTGTGGGCAGGCCTAGGAGAGAGAGGTATGGGAAGGAAAAATGGCCTAAACCTTACTGGTATTTGAGAGTCTCCTGGTGGTTCCTCCAGTTGGCAATCTCTAGCGAATAGCTGTCCAGGCCCCGTACACAGGGGATATCATTTGCTTCAGCTGCTCCATCCACAAAGGGCCTCAGTCGCACAGCCACCCTTACTCGAGCTGGAGGTGGGCGCCGACCAGCTCCCACCTTGCTTAGCCGACAGCGACCAGCTCCTGGAGAAGAGAAGTTTTAGCATGAAGTATGTATAGCACAGAAGAAATAGGGACCAGCTTTGCTGAGATGTAAGGGCAGGAGTATTAGAGGAGGAGGTTTCTGATATAGCTGGGCTCTGAAGGATGAATAGGAGCTTGCCAAGCATACCACGTAGAAGGAATAGCATGGGCAAAAAAAGCAGAGAGGTATGAAAGCATGGGATCCCTTGGAGAACACCAGGCACTACTCTGTGTGCATTGTTAGCGAGGGCGAGCAGAGAAGGGCAGGATGGAAGATAAACATGAATCAAATATATAGTCTCAGGCAGCGTATGGTGAGGGGGAGTTTGGAGGAGAGAAATTATATACACATCAGAGACTGTAAGTAAGCAGTCACTACATGCCAAGCACACTTTAATCTTCATGGTGTCTCTGAAAGATAGGTTCTATTAGTACCATTTTATTAATGAAGTATACCTCAGGCCATGTGGTCATTACTTCATCTTATAGCCTATATTGTCTTTTCTGCTCTTCAAAGGAGGAATAGGCAAAGCCTAAAAGCAAAACAAAATCCCAGCATCTTAGAAGACTAGAGACACTCATTGCCAGGGTAAGGGAAGAAGGCCTGGAGGCTGGGACCCTGGGGATACCATTGGGAGGACCAGTGGCCACAGCTCATTTTGGGAGCTCTTTTCCATCCTGGCCATGCTGTGGGTGTCCCCAAGCTTGGCCTCAGTTCCTTCTCTGCTCTCCAAGTAGGTCCAGTGGGGTGCAGACTGTAATGTGTACTCAAATAACCTGGAACACCTGAGATTCTACATTTTTAGCAAACTCCCAGGTTATGCTGCTGCTGGTGTTAGGACACACTTTAAAACTTAAAAAATCCTCACCCAAGGATATGTTCATTGATTTTAGAGAGAAAGGGAGAGAGAGAACTATCAATGTAAAAGAGAAACACTCATCGGTTGCCTCCCGTATGCACCCCAACTGGGGATCAAGCCCACCAACTTTCAGTGTACAGGACGGCGCACCAACCAACAGAGCCCCCAGGCCAGGGCGGGACATATTTTAAATTGCCAAGGTGTATCGGTCTAGCACCGGACAGGGTTGTTTAAGGTTTAAGAGTTGAATTTGCCCACACCTAAAGCCACTCAATTTCTGTGCCTCCACGTCTTACCTGGGGTTTATAATATGTGTTTACATGTGATATATGCACATGTGTGTGTGCCTAACTGCTAACGATGGCCTTCTCTTAATGGGGGATTACACAGGTTTATTTTCTATGGTACCCAGTTCTGTAATGCTGTAATGTTTGCATTAAAAAAAAAAGAAAGAAAAAAAAGAATGGCACTGTGGACATCTTGTTTGGAAGGGATGCGATTGAGAGGCGGCCCCTAGTCTCTCTCTGTCCCAGCTTAGTTCACAAAAGGCACTGACATGCAATCCTTCTTTATGTAAGCTTTCTGTTCAGTTTGCTTTCCATAAGTAAATCTAAGTCATTAAAAAAAGATCGAGTATCATTAGAAAATACATGAAGAAAAACTCAAAAAAAACAACCTCTTTATTTTTGTGAGGATTAAATGAGCTAAGAAAATGTTATGAGGAGGGTATTTCTCTATTTTATGTTGGAGGAAACCTACTGTAGTTCACAGCTAAAAGCAAAATTCAAACTATTGTATACCAACCAGGAGAGTTTTTGGCAGCTCTGGCTCACTCCTTTTTGCTGGTCCAGGGAGCCATAGGCCTTATATAAGTCAAGAGGCTGGTATGTGTTGACCAACACAGAAACAACGAGACAAAAGAGGCAGACAGACTACCCCTGGAAAGAATCTTACACATAAGTAAGGCTTACCCATAGTGGATGGCCTATTTCAATAACTGGGTCTCCGTTCTTCACCTAACAAATGAAGCTAATTATACCGTTTCTCACTTTATGGTTTACAAAGTACTTGGGCGTGCAGTTTTAATTTGATCCTTATGGCAATCCTGAAAGTCAGCAGCAAGTAAGTAGAAATTAAATTCTCAGTTATTAGCTTGACTTTGATCAAGTGACTTAACATCCATTTGTCCTGGTTTCCATGTCTATAAAATGGGGTGGGATGGGCCTTTGGAAGAGCTTAATGAGGATTAAAAGAAATGGCATAAAATTCCAACACAATAACTAGCATAGATGAAGTAGGTTCATTATTCAAGATAAGGCAGCCTGGATTCAAATCCAAACTCTACCACTTACAACTAGCTAAATAACCTAAGGAAGTAATTTTCTATTCTTGTGTCTTAATTTCTACACCTGTAAAATGGGAATAAATAAATATACCTACTCATTATGTTGTTAAGGCAGTAAATAAGGTAATTCATGTAAAAGTGCTCAGAACAGCATTGGTTCTTGGTAAAAGCTCAGTAAGTGTTTTCTATTTACCCCCCATTTTTCAAATGCGGGAACCTCAAACAGAGAGGTTCGCTAAGTTGCCCATTGCTAGCTAGTGACAGAGCTTCAAAGAAAGGTCTGACCCCAAAGTTCATGATATGACTCCCCAGGCCATCCCAGCTGCTTCATCTTTGTATCCCTGTGGGCTTTGGAGTCTAGGACAAGTTCCACCTAACAGCGATGTGAACTTGAGAAGGCTTAATGTCTGCAATCTTTAAAGTTTATAAAGTTTCTCTTTATAAAAATAACAGTATCTATCTATCTATCAAATAACAGTATCCTCATAAGATTGCCAGGAGTCATAAAGTATACATACTTTTTAGGCACAGTGGTGGCAGCAAGTGCTGGTGAGTGTTAGCTATTGTTGTTCTTATTATACTCTTTCTCTTGCTACCTACTTACCAAGGCAGCAACTAGCTTCAGCCCTCACCATTCAGCAAGGTTACCAATGACCCCTTACTGCTGAATACAGTAGACATGCTTTGTCTCCATCCTGTCTGACTTCCCAGCAGTATTCAACAACCTGATCTGTTTTCCTTTGGGAAATGTACTTTTTCCTTAGTTTCCATGCCACCCAGTGTGTTTATACCTTCTGAGTTTCTGCCATTCCTAAATGTTTTTCCTAGGCTCCTTCTATCCTCTCTCTAGATCAGGATTGCTCATTTTGGCTCTATTGACATTTTGGGCTGCATAATTCTTGAGTCGGGGCTGTCCTGTGCATTGTAGGATATTTAGCATACATGCTAAACACATAAACTTTAAACACAAAGTTTAAACACATATGCCATGGTATTTCATGCCACCCCTCTCCCCAGTTATAACAACCAAAGATGACTCCAGATAAAAGTCCCCATGGGAAACAAAATTGCCCTTAGTTGAGAAGCACTACTCTGATTCATTTCACAGGCATGGTCACCTGCTCTCTTGGCTTTAATTTCCGTCCTAAAGCTGATAAATCCTAAGTGACACCTCCACACCAGAGCTTTCCCTTGAGCTTCAGATCCACATTCCAGGCTGCTGCCCTGGCATCTTCTCTTACATGGTTTGAAGGTACATGGAACTCCACCTGTCCTAAACTGAACTCTTCCCCTTCTCTCCGAGACGTCATCCTCCTTCTGTGCTCTCTAACGGAAATGAAAGGAACCAACCCCAAAATGGGAATCTTTCTTAACTTCACCTTCTCTCTCACCTCCCACATCAGTTATTCATTACATTTGTCAATTCTACCTTTTTAAATGAGTCCACTTCTCTCTGTCCCCACTGCATTGTCAAGGTGGTCATCATCTCAACAGTCTCCCAGCTGGTCTACCTGTCTTCGGTCTCACTCCCCTCCAATCATTCTCTCTCCCCTGCCTTCCTTACACTGTAAGTGCTCAACCACAATGAATTTCCTTCAGTTCCCACAACACACCAAGTTTGTCCATACCTTTGGGCCTTTGCATGTACTGTTCTTTCTCCCTGCAGTATCTCTGTACCCCACCAAGTGACTGAGGTAAACACATTACTTTCTCTAAAAACACCTTCCCTTGTAAAATGACTGCCCCACTAAGGCTCTGTTAGGTGCACCCATGGCTCTCTTTAGCTCCTCCATCCAAGCACTGGTAACATTACACTGTAACTGCATCATTTGTCCGTCTTTTCTGTCTAACTACGAACTCAGTAAAAACCATTCTTACTGTGCTCACCTTTACATCCCCAATACCTAGCACAGAGTAGGCTCTCAGAGAGTATTTGCTGAACAAATTAAGATTTGATGAGTAAACTAACATAAAACATTAACTTGTTTCCTGTTTTCATAAAAAAAGTGGCTCACTGTCATTCTTGCCCCAAAGCTCAAGGTCTAGCAGAGGAGGGAAGAGGCACATGTAAACAACTGTTTACAGGACAAGAGACTCTCCACTTCATCATAAAAGCAACTTTGAGGTTGTGTGAGGCTAACACGTATTTCTTCTAGTTTTCCCCTGTCCTACAATTCCCAAGTTTCATTCAACTTAACTCTTCCCTCTTTTATGATGAGGAAATTGAGCCAAAGAGAACATCTTTGGCCTCTCTTTACATCATAAATAAGAAATCCCTTGGTAGTTTTTTGTCCTGCCAAAGTCTGGCAAACTCCTATCTAACCTTTGAAGCATACCCCAAGTATCGCTTCTTTAATAAAGTCCTCCCAGAACACCGAAGGACTTATGTCAAATTCTGTACTCTCTATAGCAGTTCATACATGTCTCTCAATGCTTTTCGTGTTATGTTTATATGACTATCTACTAAAACAGACTATAAGCTCCTCTAGGGAAGGGTTCATATTCATTCAGGTGTTTTTATGACACCGACTATAACCAGACACAGTGGGTCTTGGAAGAGTAAGAGCAGGTTGTGTTCGGACAGCAAGAAGTCTATGTGCTTGGACATAATGGTTAAGAGCAGAGGCTCTAGAGAGTCAGGCTGGCTAAGTGTGAATTCAGACCCCAATGTTTACCAATTGTGTTAACCTTGAACAACCTATTTAACCTATTTATGCTTCAGCTTCCTCATCTGTAAAACCAGGGCAATAACAGTAAACTACCTCCTCAGCCCTGGCCTTGTGGCTCAGTTGGTTGGAGCATCGTCCTGTACACCTAGGTTGCAGGCTCGATCCCCAGTCTGGCACATACTTCCTGACCGATGTTTCTCTAACATCAATGTTTCTGTCTCTCTCCATTTCCTCTCTCTAAAATCAGTAACTATATCCTCGGTGAGGATTAGAATAATAATAATAATAATAATAGCCCTGGCTGATGTGGCTCAGTGGACTGAGCGCTGGTCTGCGGACCAAAGGGTCACCGGTTCAATTCCCAGTCAGGGCATATGCCTGGGTTGTGGGCCAGGTCCCCAGCAGGGGGCGCGAGAGGCAACCGCGCATTGATGTTTCTCTCCCTCTTTCTCCCTCCCTATCCCTCTGTCTAAAAACCAATAAATAAAAATCTTTTAAAAATTGTAAACCACCTCATAGCATTATGTGGAGATTAAATGATTCATCACCATAAAGTTCTTACAACTGTGCGTGGCACCTAGCAAGGGCGCACCATGTGTCGGCCTTTCAACTAAAAAGAGTTGTTTCTCCAAAGGACATGACAAACAGTAAGGGACTCGAATAAATTACCGTGGTTCCCACCATAACCACTAACCAGAATTCGGAAGAGAGCGGAGACATATGTAAACGAATACAAGATTCTGAATGTCCTAACAGTCTTTCCAACCCTAAAATAGCATTGACCTTCCCCGGCTAGAGTAAAGAAAACAGTCCCTTATTTCCCTTTCCTGTGGTCTCAGCGCGTCTTACGCCCAGCTGCAGTCCGTCTAAATCTCGCTGGCCCTCCTACATGTCTTAGGGATCTCCCCGCACCGGAACATGTCATACACAGAATCCTTCCCTCTGTGCAACCAGCTGCATTCTTTTTGTCCTTACGGTTGGCATGTTTACCACTTTTCTCTCGCTTACTCACGTAATCTCGAGAGATGGGGTCATCGCAAAGAAATTGAAGCGCACAGAGGAAAAGTGAGCTGGGTTCAAACGAGGTTCTAAGCGCCAGAAATCGGGTCTCAACCCGAGGGTACTGATCCGCGGGGAGAGTAGGAGACAGTGGGAAGAGAGGTGGGCTGACCAGCTTGCGACTCCCATCTTGTCGCCCCTGTCCTCGCGCCCCTCGGAGACAACCCTCGGAGCCCGGATTACATTCCGACGCATTACCCCACCAAGCTCCAGACCTCGGCCATAGGACCAGTTCATGTACCTGTGGTCACTGCGGCCATCTCGCGTCGCCTCAGAAGCGTCGGGACCCCCGACATTCCACTGCTTCCTTGGATCCGCCTCTCCTATTCGAATTTCCCGGTGCCCTGCCCCCTCTCTTAGACTCCACCAATCATAGCTATTCGCCGCCGGAAGCCCCTGCAGGGGCCTGCAACGCCCCGCCCTTTAGCGCTAGCCTCCGAGTCCTGCAAGAAAAAGGTTCCGCTGCCGGAGGACGCTAGCGTGCACGTTAGCGGTCCAGCCGTTGACGTCCCGGCCCGCGCGCCTGGGCAAACCCGAGGCGTTGATGTCCGTGGCCTTTGGGAGAGCTGCAGAGCTCTCCCAGATTTGAGGCGTACATTTGCGCAAGTGCAGACTTTTCGCCTCAAGCAGACAGTGACCGATTTATCCAAAAATTTCCCTGAGCCGAATACTATTCTTTTGGCAGAAGAGGTGATTATATGAGGAAGGAAAATGTTGCGTGGGAACGGGATTATTCTAAACGACTGGTAGCGATCTTCACTTTCTACAGTTTCTTGCCTCTGAAGTTTCGCGCGCTTGTGAGACCGGGGGTATTTATGGATTGTGGGACTTGACCTCAGTGCCAGTCAGTGGTGCTTTAACCACTTAAGTCCTGTAAGTCTGGAGCATGCTTGATGCATTGTGGATAGTCACGTTGCACTAACCTCTTGCTAAGCCCAAAGCCGCTAAGTGAGGTGCAGAGGCCAGTTGTGCCTCCTTATGTCGCATACCTGAGCCAAGGAAACCAGCTCAGATGTTCCCTAATTTGTAACTCAGCGTTCAACATGTGAGAGTGAACGGTAAGGAGGTGCTTGGTCTGTTACTTAGTCAACTTCACGCAAGGTCCCATATCCTATAGGTTCAACCGTCTGTTAAGTAGTTCCCTATCCTTTTTGGAAGCTTAATCAGGGAAGATCATCGCAACTTTGAGCTCCTGGTAGGGCCCTGGTTCAGACATGTCCACCCTATTAAAAAACAAAACAAATAGCCCTGGGTGGTGTGGCTCAGTGGATTGAGTGCTGGCCTGTGAACCGAAGGGTCATCGGTTTGATTCCCAGTCAGGGCACATGCCTGGGTTTCAGCTCAGGTGCCCAGTAGGGGGGCTACGCAAGAGGCCTACCACACAATCATGTTTCTGTCTCTCTCTTTCTCCCTCCCTTCCCCTCTCTCTAAAAATAAGTAAAGTATTTTAAAAAATAAATAAATAAAATAAGAAAAACACAAATATTAGTCCAGTGGTTTTCCATTTTTTTTGGCTTGGAATCCCTTTACATTCTTAAAAATTGAAGTCCCTTAAATCTTTTATCTATATGGGTTTTTACCTATTCATATTTACTGTATTAGGAATTAAAACAAATTTAAAATACTTATTAATGCGCTTAAAATTACAGTAACAAATCTATAAAGATAGAGTAGATTATTAGTCGTCAGAGGATGGTGAGTGGTTGGTGTGTTGGGATTATTGCTAATAGGTATGGAGCTTCTTTTTAGGGTGATGCTTTGTAATTTGTGGTGACAGTTGCACAGCATAATGAGTATCCTAAAAACTGCTGAAGTGTACACTTACAAATGGTAAATACAAGGGGGAAAAACAAGTGGCACCTTAGTTTTATTATGAAAATAGTTTTGAGGTTGCAGACCCCGTGAAAGTGTCCCAGGGACCTCCCGAATTTCCTGAACCACACTTTGAGAAACACTGACTTAGAAGCTTGACAGTTTGGTTTTCTCTTGCACTTCAGAAAGGGCTGTTAGGGTTTTCACATTTGTTGCCAGATATTTGATAAGATGCCTGCCAGAAACAGTGGGAACAGCATGGGTCACAGAGTCGGATTTCTAAGGACCAATAAATAGCTCAGATACAGGGCTTTGCTGCCAGGCCGCTGGCAGTAGAGATTTGGCCTCTTTGTGCCTCCATTTCCTCAGAGTTTAAGAGAGAATAATGGTTGAACATACTTCCTGGGGTTGGTTTAAGGATCTGCATCTGCCTTGTGGAAATTAGGGTTGTTGAACACCTGATATTCAAAGAAAATAAGATAATTCTGCCCTGGCTGGTGTGGCTCAGTTGGTTGGAGCGCTGTCCTGTAGACTGAAAGGTCACTGGCTCATATGGGAGGCAACCAACTGATGTTTCCCTCTCTCTCCCTCCCTCCCTCTCCTGTTCTCTCTCTCTCCCCGATCCACCCCATCATCCTCTCTAAAAGCAATGGAAAAATGCCCTTGGGTGATAAAAAAAAAGATGATTCATTTCACAGTGTATTATTTGCTTGTAATGTGCTAGCCACTGTCCTAGGTGGTAGGGATGTCATGGTGAATGAGGAGATACACACGCTCCCTATTTTCCTGGAGTTCATTTTTTTTTGTGGAGATAGGAGTGTTGAAGCGGGCAATGGTGACCAACAGCAAACAGAACTTTTAAGGGAAGACTGGGTATTAAGATCTGCATCTGCCTGGTGGAAATTAGGGTAATTAAACACCTGATATTCAAAGAAAAATCAACTGAAATTTTTTAAACTTCCAAACTAGACCCTGAAAAAGCAAAGGAGAACAGAGGAAAGTAGAACATAGCATTTACATCATAAAAATTGGAAAGATACTAGTGGATGAGGCAGATGATTCTGTTCTCCAAGACCAGGAAGATTAAATGAGGGTGACCTGGGGTAAAAGGTATAGTAGAAGTGATGAAGGAAACAATGGGGCTACAAAGAGAGGACCACACTTGCAGGGCCAGGTGGGGAAGGAGTTCTTAGATCAGCTATTTTCAACCTTGTTCATCTCATGGCACGCATTGACTAATTACTAAAATTCTTCAGTGCACCAAAAAATATATATATTGCTGATATAACAAAAAATAGATATAATTTTGATTCATCCATGCCAGACAGCTATTGTTGTGTTGGCTGTTGTCATTTTTTTATTTGACAATCTAAGGGAAAAGAGAGGTCAGTGTCCCTGACTAAATAGTCAGGTATTGCATATTTTAAAAATCCTCATGGCACAGCAGTTGAAAATCCCTGCCTTAGATAATACAGCACCACAGCCGGCCAGGAAGCTGACACCAGTCTGCCCAAAAGGGCGCTGAGGACTGAAGTTAGCTCTGGTGGCTGCTGTGCATGGGCAGGTTTCATGTGCTCACTGGCATGACGAGGCTTGCTCTGCAGAAGTTGCCTTGAGAAGACAAAAAAGAATAGTATATTAATGTTTAAAACGAAACAATATATTGATCTCTAGAGCAAGAATTCTCAAAATGTGATTTGGGGGTCCTTGGCCTCTGAAAAGTTAAAACTGTTTTCATAATAATACCAAAATGTTATTTCCCTTTCATTCTTACCCTCTCATAAGTGTATGGTGAAGTTTTCCACAGTCTGCATAGTACGTAGACACAGTCAGAAGAGTGGTTGCCTCTTGGGAGCTGGGGGCAGGAAGTGACTGGGAAGGGCCCAGAGGGAATTCCCTGAGGTGCTGGTAATGTCCTATTTCTTTAAAGGAGTTTGGGTTTCACAGGCCTATGCATTTGCCGAAGCATGACATGGTTTTCCAACTGTGTGATCCTCATATTGGAACTTTTTGTAAGATTTTGTTTCTAAGATGTTTGAAAATCATGGACGTGTGAAAAATGCCCGGGTTTTGCAACATCAGAAAGACCTATGTTTAATCCTGACACTGCTACATACTGTGTTTATGACTTTGGACAAGTAATAGCATTTAGCAGAGTACCTGACATGTCATAAGCACCTAATAGATATTTGTAATGTGACTGAATGAACTAACATTATTTTTCTGAGCTCTAGTTTTGTACTAAGTCCAAAAAATCTCATTTTAATTTGCTTCATCAAGATATAGAGGGTTTCTAGGTGAGTCCCCTTTTGATGGCAAACTGAAGCGTAGAATAGAAAAGATGCTTTTTGTTGGAGTTTGCTTAGTTGTTAAATACCAGGGAATAGTCATGGGTGTAAGTTTGGGTGGGGAAGGGGACACAGTGACCTCTGACATCCGCCCTTGTATCTCTCATCTGTCCTACAAACACATCAGCTGCTTTCTGTCTTGGTGACTTCATCTGAAAAATGGGAATCATATTACTACTTTCCAACAGATTGTTATCACATTTAAATGAGGTAGTTTTGAAGAGTACCTGAACTCATGGTAGATGCTCACTAAATATTAGTTGCCTCTTCCGTTTTTCATCTCTCCCAACTGTTTCCCCTGAAATAACCACCCCCCAGAAACATGTATGAGTGCTAATGTAATCTTCCTGTCTGAATGATCCTTCAGTGTTCTCTCAAATGCCCTGTGTTAATAATTGATTTTTATTTGCTACCCTTCCCCAACACACACAAGTCCAAATTCACAACACCGAGGATTGCACACTTTCATTGGCTGGACTTGAATTGATAGGTCCCCAAATGTTTTAGAAATCCATGAACTGTAGCCTAAGAGGAGTCTTCCATGGCTTGCAGAGTTGGGTTCTGTTGGTAATTGTTGTTTAGTGATTGGACTCCAGCTATCTCCTGGATGGCTGTATGAGCTGTGCAGGTTGAGGCTCTCTATCCTGGGGACCGCTCAAGAGGCCTGGCCCTACGTTCCCTTGGCGCGGCTTTCTCCCTGCTCCCCTCAGCGAGGGAGCTGGAGGATCAGCACCAGCCACTGTAGAGTCCATGATGATCCAAGTGAGGAAGTAGTCATGTCACCTGGTTAATTTGATGGTGCCTCTTTTTTAAAAATATATATATAAAGACTTTATTTACTTACTTTTAGAGAGAGGGGAAGGGAGGGAGAAAGGAAGGGAGGGAAACAGCAGTGTGGGAGAGGTATCCATCTGTTGCCTCGCGCATGCCCCCAGCTGGGGATGTGGCCGGCAACCCAGGCCTGTGCTGTGACCAGTGAATCAAACCTGCAACCCTTAGGCTTGCAGGCAGGCACTCAATCCCTCCACCCTAGCAGAGGAGGGTCGTCTTTCTGAGAGATCATCTTTCAACTCCAAGTTGTTATCAGAAGGGCTTTGGGCTCCCTTTGCAGCTGGTGGCCTTTGGACCCTTCACTTCAGGCATGATCTGAAGCATTCCTCACCCCAGGCGGCCTCAGGCTGCGGCCATTCCAGACATGCTCTGTTCCTGGCCATCACAGGCTGTGCTTCTGAGACCTGCGTCCCCACACTCACATCTCAGTTATTCCTATAAAACGCTCCACCGCTGGACCATGAGGCCAGTTATTTTTATGTAGCAGTAAATTCCTAGAAGTTTAAATTTGGCTAGGGTATACTAAAATATTCAGTAAAAACTAATCTGTGTTGCTGTGAAGATATTTTGCAGACATGGTTAGCATCCACAATCATTTTAAGTGAACATTATCCTGGATAATCTGGTGGACTTCATCCAGTCAGTTGAAAGACTTAAGAGCAAAATTGATTCTGTGTGGTATCACTTTGTGTGGAATCTAAAGTTGTAAAGTCATGCTCATAGAAACAGAGTAGGATAGTGATTGCCAGGAACTGGGAAGCACAAGAAACGGAGAGATGCTGGTAAAAGGGTACAAACTTTCATTTTTAAGGTAAATTCTGAGGATCTAAGAAACAGCGTGGTTACTATAGTTGATAATATTGTATTGTATAATTGTAAACTGAAATTTGCTGAGAGTAGATCCTAAGCTCACCAAATTTTTTAAATGGTAATTACATGAGATGATGGATGTGTTAATTAATTTGATTGTGAATCCTTTCACTATATATATATATATATCAAATTATGTTGTATACTTAAACATATTACAATTTTATTTGTCGATTATACTTCAATAAAGCTTGGGAAAAATTTTAAAGAAACTGAAGTTACTAACAGTATAAATTTTGATAACCTAACAAATTAATTTGCAGGGGGGAAAAAGAGCAAAACTGAAGTTTCTGGCAGGGGAGTTTTCAGAAACTCCAGACTGCCGGCCTGCCCTACAGAGTTCAGACTTGCCTAGCCAGACTCTGCAGTTGCAGAAGTCAGTTCTTTGCGATAAATGTTGTTACGTATATATGTATGTATATCTCCTATTGGTCCTTTCCCATAAAATCTGACTAATACAGCCAGTAGCTTTACTAATTTAATTAAACAAGTAGCCCTGGCTGGTGTGGCTCAGTGGATTGAGTGCTGGCCTGTGAACCAAAAGGTCACCAGTTCAATTCCCAGTAAGGGCACATGCCTGGGTTGCAGGCCAGGCCCCCATGTGGGGGCATGTGAGAGGCAACTTATGGATGTATGTCTTGCACATCCACGCATTGATGTTTCTTTCCCTCTTTCTTCCTCCTTTCCCTTCTCTCTAAAAATAAATAAAATCTTTAAACAAGTAAAGGTTAGGTATTAACTCTGTCAAGTTTTACTCCATACCCACTCCCCATACAAACTAACCTATATCTTCACTCATTTGCTTTATTCCTTTTTTCTTAAAGTTTCCTGCTCCAATAAATTCATAACCTCCTCTCCAGACACTTCTGAAACACTGTTCCATCAGTTATCTCCTCTTTCCTGAATCTTCGGCCTCTTCCTCTACTCTCTTTCTTCATCATGTAAACATGCTTATGTCTCTCTGTCTAGAAAAAAACCTCCTTCCTTACATCCTTCATAACTATGACTTGCCTATTTTTTTGACTTATTAGAGCCAAACTCATTCAGCTCTTGCAGCCTGTATTTCCCATTCATTCCTTAACCAATCCCAGCCTGGCTCCAGCTACCCTCAATCTACTGAAACTTTGTCCAGATAATTAATGACCTGATTGCCAAAGCCAAGGAAACTGAAGTTTGTCCTTCTGTTGACTTAGTGGCATTAACCACCCCTTGAAATTTCTTTCTTGCCTTCTGAAGCATCATTCCTCATTTCCTTTACCTCCAAGACCACTCCGTTTTTAATTTCTAACTGATGATTCTTCTTTGGACCAATAATTAAAAATTGACATTCCCCAATCCTCTGACTTCGGCTTTCTCATTTTATATGCCCATAGTTTCCCTGGGAGACTTCTTCTACACTCATCACTTGAACTTCATTACCTATGTGCTGATGACTCCTGAATCAAAAAGCTTTATTTCCAAATATCTCTCTGCCTAATGTTGGATCTCAACCAGGGTGTATGACAGATTCATCAAAATGCAACAGGTCAAAAGCTAATTAATTTTTTCTTTTGTGTTCCCCCATCTCGGAAAATATCCCTCTCTTCCCAGTTGCCCAAGCTACAGATGTGGTAGTTTTCCTAGACTCTCTTCATTCACTTGCCCTCATTCTTTCAGTTATCAAGTTCTTCTGAGTCTACTCTCCCCCTCAAATTGCTCAAATTCTTACTTTTTCTTTCTTCCTTATATTACTGCCTTTGTAAAGACATTTCATCATTTTTTAAAACAGATTTTATTTATTTATTTTTTAGGGAGGAGGAGGGAAAAGGAGAGGGAAACATTAACATGTGGCTGTCTCTCACACGCCCCCTACTGGGCACCTGGCATACAACCCAGGCATGTGCCCTGACGGGAGATTGAACCTACAACCTTGGCATATCAGGACAACACTCTAACCAACTGAACTACCCAGCCAGGGCTGGTATGCCCTTTTTTTGAGGATGGTGTTTGCAGCATAAACACTGTGAGGAAGTGGTAGCTTCCTAAGGAAGGAACCCCAGTTCTGAGAGAGCTAAGCAAGGATACCAAGGCTTATGGGTAAAGGTAGGGAGGAACTAGGTTGGGATAATAGGCAGAGTCCTTGACACATTAGGGTAAACTTTGGGAATCAGGTGGGTTCCGGCAAAGAACAAAGGATAATTGTCCAGGCCACTCATATACAGTGAGTGGGTTAAGGTCAAGAGAGGGAGGTGACAGCCTTGGGGAAGAGGTGCTTTCTCAAGGGGAGGGGAGGACAAGGTGAGAGAAGGGCTGGAGAGTGGAAAATGTTGACTTTTGGCAGTAAGTCACAACGAGGCCTTACCCTCAGCCTCTGAACTCCAATTTGGGTAAACACTGTCAGGAGCTATCCTTGAAAAATGAGTTGGTGCAAGTCAGAGTATTATTTCCTTTTGGTAAACAATGAAGAAAAGCCCAAGACTTTAACACTTTTCCCTCATCCTCCCATACTCATACTGCCCCGGTTTGAAATCCTACAGATAGCCAAGAGTGAGATTCACACATATATACCCAGAGTCAGGAGGTGGATCCCAGCTAGAGACACCCACATACACACTAGCTTTAGCCATGTCCTTTTATTTTTTTAATTGAGCCTTGTGGATGGGGTTAGTGGTAAGGGGGTTCTCCCACCCCCCCACTACATTGCCGCCCTGCCTAGGAGAAGGCTGGGGCTCAGCAGCTGCTGCATTCACTGGGGTAGACATCCCAGTGCAGGCCAATGGCATTTATAAGGGAGCCAGATCGGCCACTGATGAATCGAAGCACGGTGTTGGGGTACAAGGGGACAGCATTGAAACTTGTGCCTGTGTCCTTCCCAAAAGGCAGGTAGCGGCCCTTGTCAGTCACGAAGACCAGCTTCCTCAGATAGTACTTGTACTTGCCAGACACCTGGATCACTGATTCCCCAGGGTGCAGAAAGATCTCCTCCATGTCTCCCTGGGTGCCACCCACATAGTCACTCCACACCTTGCCATAGCGCACCTGAAGACTGGGGACAGGGTGAGGATGGAAGGAAGGGAGACACTGAGTAGGGTGATCAGAACTCAGGACCTCTTGGCCTACACCCTGAGACCTTCAAACTGGTAACAGGGATGATAAGTCTCCTGCCAGTCCTATAGTATGTGAGGGCTGGGTGAGCCCTTGGAGATCATACAGGGAACTTCAATTCCTCATGTTGACCACAAACAGGCTCACAGAGGGAAAACAACTTGCCCAGAGTCACCTAGACAGTAAGTGTCAGAGCTGGAGCTTGAGGTCTAGACTCCCACCTGGCCCCCCCTCCCTCTACCTGAAAGAAACAAACCAATTTTTCAAATATCTGAAAGGCTCTCATGAGGGAAAAGACTGGTCCAGGATGCAGATCCAGGATCAGAAGGATGCAGGTTTTGAGAGAGGCATCATGCAAAGACAGGGGATGCCAGAGGGTATTTAAACCTTGAATGGGGCCCTGGCCAGGTAGCTCAGTTGGTTAGAGCATTGACCTGATACACCAAAGCTGTGGTTCAATCCCCGGTCAGGGCACATACAAGAAAGCAACCAATAATACATAAATAAATAGAACAACAAATTGATATCTCTCTCTCCCTCCATCTCAACCCAATAAATAAAAATAAATAAACCTTGGGTAGGGGCCAAACTAGACAACTTCCAGGCCCCTGAGAACATATGGTGTGTGATTTACCCAAGGTCACTCATGTTTGGGTTATAGGGGTCTCAGCAGTGCAGGTCTCGATCCCAGCCTCTAACAACTTCCACTTACTGTGTTATCCCTGGTCTTGTTGATTGAAACGGGTGTGACCCAAAGTGACTGAGAACTTCCCAATTAATAAGATCCTAGAAGGTTCCCCAATCACAGAAATTCAAAGAATCTTACCCTACGATGTAGTATCTGTTGACTCGGATACGGATGGCAGTGATGGGGCCATCCATCTGGTTGCCAGAATGAGAGAATCGTTCTCCACCACCGCCTCCATACTCTCCATTATAGGAGGAGGACCTAGCCTGAACTGTTGGAGACACAAATTCCCTGAGAGCTCAGTTTCTCCCAACCATCCCTATTCCCCCCACAACTCAATTCCCACCACCCCGAGCCTGCCTCTGAAAGCCGTGGTCACCAGCAGTGAACCTGGTACTGGGCTCCTGGCTTCTTACTTACTGGCATTGGCATAGGCAGACACACAAAGAAGGGCAAGAAGAGCGATGGTCAACATTCTGGAGCTGGAATGAGAAGGAAGGAGAAAGTGAAGATTTACGCTTTCCCTTGGGACTTTATTTATCCAAGCATCTCTGACCTCCAGTTGAGACTCAGGCTTCTTGGTCCTTCAAGTCAGACCTAGCCCACCTAGTCTTGGGCTTTGAAAGGGTTGTCCATGGTCCCCAGTCCTGTTCCTTGCAGGTACTCCTGCTGTGTCCTTAACCCCTCTGCCTCTCCCTGGTCTGCCTGTAGCCAACCTCCCTCTTCTGTCCCAAGCCCTAACACTCTCTCTGGATTAAACTGTGTCAAGCCCTGTCCCCTCCTGGCACAATGTAGGAAAGGACTTTTCTAAGAAAAAGTAGAGCCCTGACTGGTGCAGCTCAGTCGGTGGGGCAGAGTCCCACAAAGTGAAAGTTCTCTGGTTTGATTCCCACTCAGGGCACACGCCTGGGTTTTGGGTTTGGGCTGCATACGAGGGGCAACCGATCAGTGTTTCTCTCCCTCTCTTTCTCCCTCCTATCCCCTCTCCCTAAAAATAAATTTAAAAATTTAAAAATAAAATAGAATGAAAAAGTAGAGGAAATCTCCAAATCATAGAAATGGTTGGGTTTACCAAACCAGGAATCTGAGAAAACCTAAGTGAAGTCCACCTGTAGTAGATTGGCCTGGCCTATGGGGCATCGGGGGTATAGTTTAAAGTCCTACCTTCACCCTGGTCTAAGAAGAAAAAGAGGATTTTAGAGGTGTGCCTCCGTGTCACCTGGGGAGTGAAGGCAGTGACAGAGGAGACTATGCCGACCCTGGTTTCTAAGCAGGTCTGGTGGAGGTGGGATAGACTGAAAAGTTGTAGGATTTGGGACCAGCTTAAGATACTAGATCCTGGGTACCTGGTCTATTTGTCATAACTCCTCCTCCATTAACACATATTTGGCCATATCCATGCCCTTGAGCATCCCAAGTGTCTCCAGTTCTTCAACTGAGACCCAGATATCGATGTACCTATGTCTAGCTCAGATCCAGATGCCCCATTTAACTGACACCCAGGTCTCCCCTCTGCTGTTCAATCCAGGCAGCCTCTTCTCCCACTTAGCTTGAATTCCCCTAACTCAAATCCAGGCATCCTGTCACCCTTAGCTCAGGCCTCAGCCACCCCTCACCTGGCAGTTTCAGGTACAAAGTAACCCCCCGGAATCTGCCAGGTTTTTTATACCAGGCCTAAGCCTTCCCCCTGCTCCTTATCGTGTGAACCTCGCCTCCTGGGCAAACATGATCAATCTCTTAGGGTCAGTTGTCAGGCAGGGCCTAGAACATCTTATCCTGCCCCTCCTCCCAGGGGTTACAGGTGGCAGGGTGGGGTTCACTCAGGAGGAGCAGAATAAACCTGAGAAAAGGTCTCCAAGTAAACAGCCAACAGCTTTCAATGGGCAAATTTACTAATCCCCTCTGGGTGTAGCCTAAGGTTCTCCCTCCTCTACTGAATGTTTGCAGGTGCTCTCGTCTGCAATCTGTCATCTTTAAGGATAACATTGCCCTCTCCTGCCATTTGAAATACCAGTTCTCCTAGAGAGGGATTGCACTGTCCACATCTTATACTTAGGAGGGCCTGCTATTTGCCAGACATTTTTTTCTCTCTATCCCGATATTTTATATGAAAAAAATCAAACATATGGAAAAGTTGGAAGAATTGTACAATAAGTACAATATACACACCATGTAGATTTTACCATGGTTAAATTTTGCTGCACTTCCTTCCCCCACCCCCCAATTCATCCTCAAACTTCCAGACCCTTCACAATCATTTTCTTCCTGAGAAGGGTGACTTGGGGTTGCAGGTGGACACTGAACACCTGCAGTTCCTCTTCCGGGAACACACAGAGTCAGTCCAGTGTGCACGCAGGAAGGAAGCTGAGGGACTGAGAGTAAACACATCCTCCTGCAGACGCAGTCCGGACTCAACACCCTCAGGACCCCTAGGGCTATAGCCCTGGGGCTGTAGACTACACAGAACAAAGGAACCTACTGTTCCTTTCAGTAGGTCTTAAACTTCCCCAGGGTTGATATCAGAGATTTCTTATCTTTGAAGGCCCTTCTCTGCCAAGATCTTTCCTCTCCACCCCAAATCCCTAGGACGGACTCCTGAGTTCTACTTCCTGACCCCTCTAGGGTTGGGCCTCTAACCCTGAGTCAGCAGGTCCTTCCTAGTGGAGAGAAGGATGGTGCTTTAGTTATCAATGACCATTATCAATGCATTCAGAACACCCCACCCCTTACAAGCTCACCACCTGGGACTGAACACTCCTCCAAGGAAACAAAGGGAACCTCACCCTGCGGAGCTGGAAATAGAGTGGGGATCCCGGCATGGAGACTCCAGGTGCCAGGAGGACAGCCAGGGATGCCACGTCTGAGCTCTCCTCCCCAACTTTCTCCAAGTCCAAGATAGGTGTGTCCAGGTGACATGACTTCTACCTCATTCCAGCCATTCTGTTCCGTATGTCCCTGTCCTCTCTGTTTGCCTTTCTTTCCCAATTCTCTCATGTTAAACCAAAAACTTAACTTCTGTGGCTGAAAGCCTTTTTCAAAGCAAGTTTATTGAGCTATATACGCTAATCAGAAAAGGACCAGCTGCTGGGGCATGAACTACCAGCAGCAGGGCTAGGTGGAAAAGACAGCATGTCCACTGTCCCGGAGTTAAAGGATCTTTTATACACTATGTTTTGGGGAAGGAAGATGTAAGTTGTTTTTGAAAGAATTTACAGTAGCTACAGACAAGAGGGGTTGGAAAACGGTAAAGGAGGGCTGTTCTAGGGTAGGAGCACAGTCCTTAAGGCAACAGTCTGAAGTTCATGCATATTCATGTTGTGGTGTCCGCAGTGGCCTAATGCACGCCAGGAGCTTGATCCAAAGCTCTAACACACACCCAGGAATGTGACTAGTCTTTTGCTCACTGGCCCACAGCTATTAACTGGTTAATTATTGTAGCCTCTTTCTCTTACTCTCCTGCCCACTGTAATTTAATTTAGGATGTTTCAGAATTTTTTTCTTGTCAAGACATTTCCCCTTATGTCCTGATCTTCCCCCACATCTCCTGTTCTGAGGCTTTTTCTTTAAATTTCCTCTCTATATACCTTTTCCTTCTGTCTCTTCTCTTCTTTGTTTTTCCATCTCTTCCAAACTCTTTCTCTTTTTCCTCTCTATCCTCTCACCATTGTCCATCTCAACTCTTTCTTCTTAGGAGCATATCACACAGTATTCAACCAAAGTCAGAAAATAAATGATGGCCGCTCAGAGAGGTCCGGGGTAAACACCATGGGACGATGCCCTCATCTTTCCATGCATGACACATCAGGGACCCTCAGGACACAAGCTCCCACAGCGTCATAGGTTCACTCTGGTTCACTGACCCCACCTATGCAGAGATTCAGAGTTTCCCCCAGGCCTGCAGACTGGTCCCTGGGTTCCCTAAGACAAGCCTCCAGTCCCCTCTCCAGAGTGCAAGAGTTGCCTTTCCTGTGATGGAAGGAGTCTCAGGGTTCATCCTCTGTGGACCCAGAGACGAGGCAGGCCACTGTGTAGCTAATGCTGTACACCTAGGGTTTGCTCAGATGCAGTGCCCGAAGAGCCAGAAGGAAGAAGGTAAAGGCAGTGGGACACCAGGCCCCACTCTGCTTCCACCTCGTCAGCTCCAGCCTGATCTGTTTCACATTTAACCCATATGCCAGCTGGGAGTCCACCTGCACTTAACATCCTGATGAAGTTGCCTTAAACCTCACCCCACCCCCAGTCATATATGCAGTGAAAGTCCAAACTCTCCCAAAGCCTCCTGCTATCTCAACCTGTCTTGTGGTCTCTGCCTCCCGGCAAAGGAACTCACTCAACACATTTATGGAGCATCTATGTTGGAGGCACCGTTCTAGATGCTGGAAAGATAGCACAAAGGAAGAGAGTCAAATCCTACCTGCCGGGAACTTGCTCTCCAATGTGGGCAATCTGACAAATGAACGACTATGTTACTGCACGATATGTGCTATGAAGAAATAAGCAAAGCAGAGGGAGAGCATGAGGAGGGATGGAGAGGCTGTTCCTCTGCTGGGGGCCCTCTGCTCAGGTAACATTTGTGAAGAGATCTGATTGAAATGATGGAGAGAAATACAGATATTTGGGTGAAGAGTAGACCAGGGAGAATGGACAAGCACCAAAGATGTAAGCAGGAAGTGTGTGGGATGAAGCCAGAAACAGCAGGGAAGGCAGGGCGGCTGGAGTGTGTCAGAGAAGCCTGTCAGAAGTGAGGTCTGGGCGGCAGGCGGTGGGGGGTGGGCAGAAGGGGCAGGGCCTGGGAGGCCACTGTCATGAGTTTAAGTTCCTTCTGAGAGTGAGGGGAGCCATTGAAGGTTTTTGCCTTTTCAAAGGATTACCTACTCTGGGTTTTGATAAAGGAAGAATGGACTGGAGGGTAGGTAATTGTGGAAGTGGGAAGTCATAGCAGGAGCCACGTGGATATTTCCTCGTTTTACTGGGTCCCTCTTTCCTGCACTCCTGGACTGTCTGAGAGCTATTCCTTCTCTCAGACAAAGCAGCTTTGTCCTCTTCTTAAAGTCTTGGTGCAAATTCAGACCCCAAAGTGACAATCTGCCCCCTTATCTTTATCAAGGATTTTTCAAAAAATATTTCCAAACAATGGCATATGTGCTTCCTGTTAATTTTCCACAAACTTTCTCTACCGCCTCACTTATACATCGGGCCTTCATGGCGGTTTCATCTGAACAAAGGATTTTACCACAAAAACAAGTGTGAACACTGCTTTTCTGTTCACCCTTCACTGTTCCAATGAATAGTCTAACGAGCAGAAGTGACTTCACTAAATGCAAAGTGGGGCCCTCCACCCCCTACCTGCGTGCCCTGTACCCCCCTGCCAGTCCCTGCACTTTGCTCACACTACTCCAGCTGCCTGAAAGACTCTCCTCCTTCTGCTCACCCAGTATCTTTCACTCTCAAGACATTCAGCCCATACTATCACCACCACCCCCTTATACCCACCAACCAACCTTCTCTCACAAACTCCTTGGGTCCCTTCCTTCCCAGCACCTCCAATTCAAACAGAGTTCCTCATTCCTTTCTTTGGTCTCCTTCCCGCATCACTAACCTGGTTCTATTTACCCTGCACTGTAATTTATCTGTTTATGTGGAAGCCTCCTATTAAATCTGAACACATTCTTCTTTTTAAAAAATTATTTATTGATAGATTTTAGAGAGGGGGGAGAAAGAGAAAAAACACCAATTTCTTGTTCCTCTTATTTCTGCACTGGTTGATTCTTGTATGTGCTCTGACTGGGAATCTAATCCTCAACCTTGGTGCTTCAGGATGACACTCTAACCAACTGAGCTATTGGGCTGGGGCCCGAGAACATTCTGAAGCAGGGACTGTCTTATCCAGCTCTGAATTCCCAGCTCCTGCATCTCAGCTGGCACACAGCAGGTACACCATAAATGACTAACAAATGCCTAGGGTGCAGTGAGACTTCTATTACATGGTCCTCCTCTGTCTCTTCACACATCTGTGTCTCTCTTCCTGCAGGGTTGTATTTGGGTTTTCTTTAGTTTCCTATTTCCAATTCCTCTGGAGAAACTCTGTATTCAGAAGAATACTGGACATTGTCCTGGCTGGTATGCTCAGTGGATTGAAACCAGGCTGCGAACCGCAGGGTTTGATTCCCAGTCAGGGTACCTGCCTGGGTTGCAGGCCAGGCCCCTCCACTGGGGGGGTGTGAAAGGCAACCAATCAATGCGTCTCTCACACACCCATGTTTTGCTCCTTCTCTTCCTCCCTCCCTTCCCATCTCTTTAAAAATAAATAAATAAAATCTTTTAACAAAAGAATATTGGACATAAAGACAGAATTCCAGGTTGAGGTTTATCCAACACTTCTTAGCTGTGTGAACTTACAGAAGTCACTTCATTCTTTGGAGCCTATGTTTCTGCATTTGTAAAATGAAAAAAAGAAGTCTCAAGATCAACCAGATTCTTCAAGGACAATGTTTTTTAAACTGTAGGTCTTAACCTAGTAGTGGGCCATGAAATCAGTTTAACAACTCAACACCAGTATGTTTTAAAAGAAAACAAGAGAGCATCATATGCCCAAGGCTAAATATTGTTGCAGTTAAATGCTGTATACTGTTGTATTGGCCCACAGTACAACATGGGATTTCCTGTTGTGAACTGCAGCTTAAGAAAAACAAAAACCTTAAAAATAATGAGAGCTCTACTACTCTGAGGGTGAGGTTCTTTATAAACCAGCACTCAATTTGAAATGTCAGGCCAGAAGTGGCTGGGACACCTCTAGGGCAGTAACTAGAGCAGCACCAGAGACCCGACTCCAGAGAGGCGAGTATGTCATTAATCACTTTTGTAAATTGTGATATAATTGACATGTAATATATCAATTGAAGGTATACAACATAATTTCATATACGTATGTGCTACAAAATGAGTTAATGATTTTTTGAAGTCAGAAACCTATAGCAATGTACAAAGTAAGAATTCACTGACAGAATATTGTATTATAAAGAGATATGGACTTAAAGCCTGACTCTAGCCCTTACTTGCTTCATGACCTACTGAGTTCCTTCATCTGTAAATTGGAGATAATGAGACCAACACATTTTTGTCAACCTTCTGGTAGAGAACTGGCATGTGGTAGGTATTGAGTAAGTGTTAATTCTCTTCTCCATGCAGACTTCCAGAAAATATAGCCTTTCTTTTTGGTCTCCAGGTCAAGGCGATCTGGGCAGCCATGATCTTTCTCGAAGTTAGCTTCACTTTATGGCTTAGCTTGAGTTCGGATTCTACAGATGTTGTCAAATGCATAATAAGGCTTGAAAAAGAATTTTATGTAGGTCAGTTTGGAGGACTGCAGTTACAGTCACTTGGGAACCTGGTTTTAAGTTTCGTTCATTGAGGCACATTGACAGGGCAGCTTTGTTGGAGCCTCCATGTTTTTGCTTTCAGTCTCCCCGTCTCACTGAATTGTTTGATCCACCGCAACTCTCCCACCCTTTGTTTAGTTCATCCTCCCTTTGCTTCCTTTGCTTTCTTCCTCACAAAGAATAATCACTCTCTAAACATGGGACGATATAATACTCGAAGGGATGAAGCCCCCACCCATCTGGGCAGGTGAGACTCAGCCAGACCCAGTGCTCACTTCTGCTGGATGGGCTGCTATCCAAGTGGGAGTAAGCTGAGATCCTTCTGCCAGCACACACTTGTTCTTGATTTGTTTTGGGAAGAATTTATCTAAAAATATGAGCAGATTTGGCCTCTTTTATATGCATCATGTAAGTTTCAAAATAGTCATCTGCTCTTGCACATGGCATGTTCCACAAGTGCATTAGACAGAGTGGTGTGGAGTCCTGGTGAAGAGCACGGGCCCTGTGGGAGCCCAGCTGCCACCACTGAGAGGCCGTGTGCCGGGGCCAAGTTATTTTACTTCTCTCTGCTTCTGTTTTCTCATCTTAAAGGAGAAGGAGGAGGAGGTGGGGTAGGAGAAGAAAACCGTACCTGTGTCCCAGAGTTGCTGTGAGAATTTAATGGTGAATGTGAGCAAAGCTCCAGCACACGTATGCATGGTGAGTGCCAAGAAAGTGTTTCTCTATGTATCAGGTGAGCACGGGTAAGACCAGAGTCTCATTCTAAGGAGTGGAAATCCTGTGGAAATGAGAAAACATAAAATTCCTAATTATCCCTGATGTTTTCGTTGTAAACCTGAATCATGTATTGCTAGCATTCCATACATATGCTTCAATTTTGTGCTTTCCCTTCTCAATTGAACATACTCCAGACCAACCAAAGCCCAGTGCATGTCCAACTGAGGCCAGAGTCACTGACTTTAGCATCCACAATATTTTCTCAACTCTGTTCCTATTGTACCAAGTTTATGAGATCTCGTGTCTTTTCTCTAGCATCATCACTTTTTCATGTCCACTAAATGTATAAAAGAATAAGGGCAAAATGCTCAACCAATCACAGAACACTGATACACAGGCAAAGATAGCTTGAATCTAATGCAATCAAAAGCATTTATAGAGGGCACTTGGATATGGAAATGAAGCTGCCTGCCCTGCAGGGGCTCAGAACCACCTTGAGGGGCAAACCTAAAGGAAGAGCTCTGCAGAGTGCCGTGAACGAGCAGGGCCAGCAGATCCAGATCAGCCAGGCACAGAAGAGGGAATGAAGATCCTGCCCACGGCCAGTGAGGCTGGTCACAGATGCCAGGATTGCAGAGTGAACAGAGAGAAGCTGGCTGAGGTCCAGCTCTGCCATTATCTTGGGCAAGTTACTTAAAGTCTCTGAACCTCATTAGTAAAGAAGGGATAAGAACCACTTCAAAAGGTTATTTTAGAGGTTTAAATGAGAAATACTCATTAGTAAAGGAGGGATAAGACTCTCTTCAAAGGGTTATTTTAGAGGTTTAAACGAGATAAAAAAATGTGCTTAGCAAATTGCTAGGCACATAAAAGATATGCAGTCATTTATAGCTGGAGCAATAGCATAGGAGGAGTGGAGATATTTGAACAAGGTAGGGAGATCAGCAGAGGGTGCAAAGTGGGACACATCTTCCTTCACTACAGAAGAAAAGCAGCAAGGCAGATTAGGTCTGTAAGAACTGAAGGAAGCCAAGAAGAATCCCCAGGCAAGCCTTGAGTGGAGCCAAGAGCTGAGCCCGATGTTTATTTTCTAATTACTAATCTACCCCTGCTGGAGTGGGCATAAGAGGCAAAGGGGGCCAATCCCACTCTTGGAGGCTGAGAATCAACATGGGAGAGAGCTGGAGCTCCTGCTCTCTTTGTGCAGAGAGAAGAGGCTATTGGTTCATGGAGAGAGTTGTTGGAGTTGGGCAGAGCTCTTTAGGAAAGTTATGAAAAGTTTGGAAGAGCAACTGTATGTAGGTAAGAAAGAGAAAGATCCATGTTACAGGATGATTGAGCAACCAGGTGGAGTTGGAGACACTAAATATGATGAGTTGTGTGGTTTTTCTCCCACAGAACTTACTAACTTGGGATAGGACAAAAGGAAGGTGGCTGTGTTGGTCCAGGGAAAATATATGAGGAAGGGGTGGCAGAAGGACCAGCTTGACAAGTGCTGGAGAGAGAGGGCCTGAAGCAATACACTATACGGTCAAGGTTATGGAGGAGGTGGATTGAGGTCAGGGAGGGTAAGTACTTAGTGATGGACTCCAGGAAAAGGTGTCAATAAGATGGACCGGCAACATGGAGTGGGAGAAAGGTAAGGCTCAGAGCCTGGGGATTTTGATGGTCAATGTAAAGCAGTCTTGAATTTAAAGTCTTAAGATTTAAGCTCTGGCTGGTGTGGCTCAGTGGGTTGAGTGCTGGCCTGTGAACCAAAGGGTCACAGGTTCAATTCTGGGTCAGGGCATATGCCTGGGTTGTGGGCCAGGCCCCCGGCTGGGGGCGTGCAAGAGGTAACTAATCAATGTTTCTCTCCCTCTCTTTCTCCCTCCTTTCTCCTCTCTCTAGAACAATAAATAAATAAAATCTTTTAAAAAAGAAAAGATTTAATGTGAGTCCCTAATGTGAAGGGGCAAATTCTTTATAATCTTTCAAAGATGAGAAGCAATGCTAGATCAAGGTGGAAGAGGACCCAAATGTTGAATGCCTACTGTATGGGGTGCTTTATATAAACTATCTAATATGATCCTCCCAACAGTCCTTCCAGTTGGTGATTCGTGAAAAATAGAAATGCAGACACAAATTAAATAGATTGCCAAGGGTCTCAGAGCTGTTAAGCTGGGCAGCTTAGATTTAATACCAGGGCTGACTGGTTCCAAAGCCCATGTGCCTTCCACCTCCCCAGATTTCCACAAAGAGGGGACACTTGAGACTTTTCTAATTTATTTTTCACAGCTCTCAAGGCTGGAATCTCTGACTCTTGGTCCTTTGGGCAGCCAGGTAGGTGAGATCTGGTCAGACCTGGGCAGTGATGAAATTCCCCTGAGCTCAATCCTGTCTTTGTTCCCTGTTGGCAGCAAGATGGCCCTGGGTAAGGGCTGGAACTCTCAGCTGGGCTGGGCCCCACTATAGAGAGCACAAGTGTGAAGGGGAAAGCAACAAGAAGTAACCGTACTCTTTCACTGAAGCTCTGAATATGTTTCATGTGATTGACATGCTCAGTAAATCATTTATGTAGTGGAAAGAGGATATTAGAAATTGTTAGATCTGAGTTCAGATTCAGCTCCAGCACATGAGTTGTGTAACTTTGGATAACCTGGACCAACTTTCTCAGTTGGCCCAGAATTAAAGGGTTTTCTGAGACATGGAATTTCAGTGCTAAAACCAGGATATTCCCAGGCAAGTGGGACAGTTAGTCACTCCAAACAAGCTAATGAAGCCCTTTAAGCCTCAGTTTCCTAGTATAAAATGTGGCTCTCTGTTGCCTGTTTCTCTGCTTCTTACTACTTTCAGTTGTGCTTTTCAGAGAGCACATGAGCTGGGATTAAGGTTTAAATTTTCTCTGGCCAGAAGTTTAGAATTGACTGTATACTCCTGTATCTGCTGAAGCTGAACTTCTGAAGTGCAAAGCAACTTTCCCCAACATTCTGCTTGGAGCCCTCAGCAGATTGTTGGAGCTCATGTTGCGGCCTGGACCATGAGTCAAGAGCCTCCTGAGTTGATCACCTCCCCTCCGTCCCTGGCTGTCGCTTGATTCCAGATAAGTGTGGCAAGGTCCAAGCACACCATGCTCGGTACGCAGTGTTGAGATGGGCCTTGGATGTGCGTGGATGAAGGCAGCTTGAAAACTAAGCTCCAGAATTCCAGTCATATTAACATTGCATAGAAAGAGGTCTTGGGGCTTCAGCCAGAATGGGTGGCATGAGCATGGCAGGAAGGAAGCAGATGAAGTCTTCCTGCAGTAGTCTCCCTGGAGCCTGCTGCAGATTCTTTTCTTGCCTGAAGCTGGTGGCCTCCACATTTTGCCCAGGAGCCAGGTTCACAGCAGTACTCAACAATGTAGGGTGAGAAGGTGTGGAGCTTTTGGTGATGTAGGCGGGTTCTGGGAGAAAATAAGGAGAAGTGGATAAACTCAGCAGATGTAAATCTGGAAACCCACAGTTCCCCAAAAAGTTAAACAGGGAGTTACCATATGACCAAGAAACTCTACTCCTAGGTATACACCAAAGAGAAATTGAAAACACGTAGAAACCTATACAGGAGCCCTGGCTGGGTAGCTCATTTGGCTGGAGCTTTGTCCCCATATAACAGGGTTGTGCTTTCGATCTCCCATCGGGGCACATATAGGAATCAACCAATGGAAGCTTGGATGGGTGGCACAAGAAACCAATATTTCTCTCTCTCTCTCTCCTTTCAGCTCTCTCTCTAAAATCAATAAAAAATTTAAAACCCATACATAAGTGTTCATAGCAGCATTACTCATAATAGCCAAAAGGGGAAACAACCCACAAGTCTATCAACTGATAAATGGATAAAATGCAGTATATTCACACACCGGAATATTACTCAGCTATAAAAAATGAAGTACTGATTTATGCTACATCGTGGATGAAAAGACAAAAGGCCACATATTATATGATTACATTTGCATAAAATGCCGAGAATCAGCAAATCCATAGAGACAGAAAGCAGATACTGGCTGCCAGGGAATCGGAGAGTGGGGAATGGAGAGTGACTACTAAAGGGCTACTTTCTGAGGTGATGAAAATGTTCTGGAATTAGATAGTAGTGATGGTTGTGTGGTCTTATGAATATCTTTAAAACCACTGAACTGTACACTTTAAAAGGGTGAAATTCATAACATGAAATAATAATAAAGAAAATTTGGTCACCCAGTCCTGCTGCATATAGAAAGTGCAGCAGTGGAGCGATGCATTCAGGATCCAGCTGAAGCCCCTGGCATTGGGATAGAAGTGCCAGAGGATGGAGGCATCTCCTGGAACCAGGATGCAAGTGGGTCCTCCAGTTGGATGTCAGGTGGCCAACAGCCCACACAGGGAGTAAATCTTCCCGATGGCCAGTGATGGCCAGGTATGTTTTGGAGTGTATGGAGCTTAATGTTTTCTTGAGAGCATCTGTCTCTACCAGAATCAGACTAAGAAGCTGAATATGGTCAAGCTCCCTACACACAGGAGCTAGGAAAAGATGTGGTAACCCCTGGGGCCTTTCTTTCTCAAGGATACATCTACCGAGCAACAATGTATCACAGAATGTAGAGTCTGATGCTGGGTACTGAAAGCCTTAGTCTAGAATGGACCTCGGTGAGTCTCCAAATGGCCTCATGGCAGAGAAATGAGACCTGCAACAAGTGGCCACATGGACACGGGGCTCCTACCCATACTTAGCTCAACTGATTTCTTCCTTGAGATCCAACAGGTCCCATTTATCTCCTGATGGTGACTGAGCTTCAGCTTCAGTTTAGGGCTACAGAGAACTCTTGAGGTATAGGGCGGCTAAATTGGGCAGAGGGGACCCAAGCAGAAGTGAAGGCAGCACCTACTCACTTGCAGCCTAAAAGACTGCAAGACTAGCAAGTCTTTTAGGCTGCAAGTGAGCAGAACTCCAGGGGGTAGCTCACCAACTTCCCAAATCTCTTACTTTGAGGATCATGTACACTAGGCCTGGCATCACCTGGACCTTCTGATTAGACAGAACACAGCACAGAACTGTAGCTTCCAGTTTTGTAAACACGTGTTTGCTCAGAGAGGGTGCACTGCTGGAAAAGCCTGCTTCTTCCCCCTCCCCTGTCTGCCCATCCACAAATAAATCAGAGTGTTTTATCCAGGAAGTCTTCCTAGTCTCACACACACAAGGAAGGCACACATAACTAGCATATACTGAGACTAGAAGGAGCTTGGGCCATGTTGGTTCTAGGTCTCAAGACCCTGGTTGCTCACTCCCTCAAGTAAGCCCCACGAGGACAAGGACCATGTCTGACTGTTCACTGTCGAATCCCTATGCATGCCGCCCAGTAGATAATAAATATTGCTTGGATTTGTGATTTTACTAGTAGCCAAAATGTTCCCAACTCAGTTTAGGGTTGACATTTTGCATTCAGGTCCTTAGGAGGGTTCCACACACAAGGGTAGCCAAACTCCCCACAGCATCATCATAGCTGTGCCCCTGACTGCAGCCCCATTCAGCCCATCCTCAGAGATTCCGACACGCCCAGGCACACAAGAGCACAAGCCCATGCATCCAAACATGGGAGTACTCCCATCTATACACTCTCCAACCCACACTGGCTTCTCTTCCCCAAAATGAGGTATTCAGCCATATTTCTAGCATGATGCTTGCTAGTCAACCTGGCTTGGCTGCTTTTTTTGGAAGTCCAGACCAATCCACCTTGGTTGGTTCCTGATAATTTTCCGTGGAAGCCCGGAAATAGAGTCACTCTTTAGGAGATCCTGGGTGAATAAATAAACATCATTCACTCTTGGCAAGCCTTACCTGCTCACCCTTCCCACCTAACAGAGAGAGGACTCCAGATCTTAGACTTTAGAGAAGTCACGGAAGGTTTCCCAAAGGAGTGATGTTTTAGTGGAGTCTTGAGGGACTAGTAAAAGTTGGCCAAGTAGAGGGGTGTTACGATCTTAAGGGGAAAGATATAATGTATTCCCAGCACCCAGTAAAGTGCCACATCACTAGGCATTTATTGGATGGGTGGATAAATAAATAACACACATGAGGAAGGCAGACAGTGGGCTCGGGGAGCTTGAGTTTGTCTGTGTGTGAGACTGGAAAGGTGGGTTTGGAGCCAGACTCTAAAGGGTGTTGTGTGCCTAGCCAAGGAATTTCAACTTGATTTTGTTGGCAATAGTAGGCCCTCAAAATTTTTAAAGCAGCTGGCCAAGATGGAGGCATAGATAGATACACTTTGCCTCCTCATACAACCAAAAGAAGGACAACAACAAACTTAAAATAAAAAATAACCAGAACTGCCAGAAAATCGAACTGTATGGAAGCCTGACAACCAAGGAGTTAAAGAAAAAACATTCATGCAGACTGGTAGAAGGGGCAGAAAGGAGCAGCTGGGGTGGAGAGGACTCTCAGTGAGGCAGACTGGGGCAGGCAAGGTGGTGGGTGGCAGACCAGGTTGTCCTACATTTGCTTGTGGGTAAACTGGGAGGAACAACTAGGGAGCAAGACAGACCACACAACTCAGGGTTCCAGCACCAGAAAATAAAGCCTCAAAACCTCTGGCTATACAAACTTGTGGGAATTGCGCTGGTGGGAAAAAAATCCCAGTCTCATAAGAGAGTTCATGGGAGAAACCCACAGGGTCCTAAACACACACGAATCCACCCACCTGGAAATCGGCACCAGAAGGACCCAATTTGCTTGTGGGTGGCAGGGGAAGTGACTGAAAGCTGGCCTAGAGCTGAGCAAGCAGCATTGTTCCTTCTTGGACCCCTCCCCCACATACAGCCTCACAATGCAGCAACATGGGTTGCCCTGCCCTGGCAAATACCTAAGGCTCCACCTCTTACAATGTAATAGACATGCCGAGACAAAAAAATATGGCCCAATGAAAGAACATATCAAAGTCCCCAAAACAGAAGTAGGCAATGAAGAGATAGCCAACTTATCAGATGCACAGTTCAAAACACTGGGAATCAGGATGCTCACAGAAATGGTTGAGTATGGTTGCATGATAGAGGAAAAAGTGAAGGCTATGAAAAATGAAATAAAATGAAATATACATGGAACCAACAGTGAAGGGAAGGAAACTAGGACTTGAATCAACAATTTGGAGCAGAAGGAAAAAAATAAACATTAAACCAGAACAGAATGAAGAGACAAGAATTTAAAAAAAAAATGAGGAGAGACTTAGGAACCTCTGGGACAATTTTAAACATTCCAACATCCAAATCATATGAGTGCCAAAAGGAGAAGAGGGAAAGCAAGAAATGGAAAACTTATTTGAACAAATAATAAAGGAGAACTTTCCCAATCTGGCAAAGGAAATAGACTTCCAGGAAGTCCAGGAAGCTCAGAGAGTCCCAAAGAAATTGGAACCAAGGAGGCACACACCAAGGCACATCATAATTACATTACCCAAGGTTAAAGATAAGTAAGAATCTTAAAAGCAGCAAGAGAAAAGGAGACAGTTACCTACAAAGCAGTTCCCATGAGGCAGAGGTGTCAAACCCATTTTCACCAGGGGCCACATCAGCCTTGCAGTTGCCTTTGAAGGGCCGAATGTAATTTCAACTCCTTAACAGTTAAGGAGTAGTTACATTTATACAGTCCTAAAATTACTTCAGCCCTTTGAAGGCAACTGCGAGGCTGATGTGGCCCCCGGTGAAAATGAGTTTGACACCCCTGCCATAAGACTGTCAGTTGATTTCTCAAAAGAAACCTTGCAGGCAAGAAGGGGCTGGAAAGAAGTATTCCAAGTCATGAAAGGCAAGGACCTACATCCAAGATTACTCTATCCAGCAAAGCTTTCATTTAGAATGGAAGGGCAGATAAAGTGCTTCCCAGATAAGGTCAAGTTAAAGGAGTTTGTCATCACCAACCCCTTATTTTATGAAATGTTAAAGGCACTTATCTAAGAAAAAGAAGATGAAAACTATGAACAGTAAAATGACAACAAACTCATAACTATCAACAACTGAACCTAAAAACAAAAACAAAAACAAGCTGAGCAAACAACTAGAACAGGAACAGAACCACAGAAATGGAGATCACATGGAGGGTTATCGGTAGGGAGGGGGAGGGGGGAGAGAAGCATAAATGGTAGGTACAAAATAGACAAGGGGAAGCTAAGGATAGTATAGGAAATAGAGAAGCCAAAGAACTTATATGTTCGATCCATGGACATGAACTAAGGGGAGGGGGGATGCTGGTGGGAGGGGGGTGTAGGGTGGAAGGGAATAAAGGGGAGAAAAAAGCGGGACAACTGAATAACATAATAAAATATATACTTTTAAAATTTTAAAGCAGAAAGGTGATAGGATCAGAACTATCTTTTTAAACGATTAACCTGGAAATGACCAGGATGGGGAAGAAATGAGAGTAAGGGAAACTATGTCAGAAGGCTGTTGAATAAGGTGGTGGCTGTGGAGATGGGAAGGAGCAGATACATTTTCAGAGTACTTTACATATACAGTCACCTGGACCAGTTGGCTGGGGAAAAGGGTAGGAAAGAGGAAAGATTCCAGGTTATCCCACACATTTCTAGGTCAGCAGACTGGGAGGTCATAATGTCGTTAGTTCAGAAAGACATAAATAAGCTTAGAGAGAGAGATGGCTTTTGTAAAAGAGATTCTTATTATGAAATATTATACAAATATATTAAAATACAATACAAAAGCCCTGGCTGGTGTAGCTTAGTGGATTAAGTGCGGGCCTGTGAACCAAGAGATCACGGTTCGATTCCCAGTCAGGGCACATGCCTGGGTTGCAGGCCAGTTCCCAGCAGGGAATGCACAGGAAGCAACCATACATTGATATTTCTCTCCCTCTCTCCTTCCCTTCCCCTCTGAAGATAAATAAATAAAATCTATTTAAAAAAATGAATGTTTAAAAAAATAAAATAAAATACAATACAAAAAAGAAATGTGCACAGGAATGTTGAGATGTCAGCACAGGTAAACATGGCTCACCTCCTTGCACAACCACATAAAATTACAATTAAACTATAGAACAACTATCATTCAGAACCGTAGAAATTGAGCTGAATGGAAGTCCTACAACTAGGGAATTAACAAAGAAACCATATCAAGACTGGTGGGTAGGGCAGAGATGGAGAATAGGCTGGTCTTAATCCACGTGTGGCACATAAAAATTGGCAGGAAGATCTCAGGAGCAAGGGGTCCCAACTCTGCACCAAGACTCCCAGCCCAGAGTTCCAGTGCCAAGATGATAAGTCCCCATAACTTCTGGCTGTAAAAACCAGCAAGGATTGAGGCTGTGGAAGACGGAAACTTCTGGAGTCTCAGGTAGTTCCTCTTAAAGGGCCCATGTACAGACTTACTCAGACTCACTCCTTCTGAGCTCCATTGCAGAGACAACAGATTGAAAGGCATCAGAGACATATGGGAAGCAACTGAATTTTCTGGCATCAGAGTGAGAGCTGTGGGGGTGGGCAGCTTTCTCCCAGATAGAAGTGTTGGCAGAAGCCATTGTTTCTTTTTTGAGCCTCCTCTGACAGAGACCACAGGTGGGTACCATATCTGACACTCCAACAACCTGGTTCACACTGTTTGCCCCACCCTGGTGATTCCCTGCAGCCTGGCCCCACCCAACTTTCAGGCCCACCCAAGCTGTTCAGTGGCTTTCCACATGAATGGCTTGTTTTGGCCCATGCTTCAGATTTTTCTAAATTTTCTCAAACTAACAGCATCTGGCTTCAGCAAGCCCCATACCTCTCACTAAGTTGCCCCAGGCCCAGCACCAACAGCAACCAGCCTTGGTTCACAGATTGGCCTTGCCAGGTCACCTGCAAGCCCAGGACAAGTACCAGCCATCTGCAGATCACTTTGTAACTTATGGTGTATGACTCTGGACAGAACACAGGTGGTGGCTGACCTTGAACGTGCCAACAACAATCAAGGTTCAACTACAACAGGAGGGTGTACACAGCTCACATGGTGAGCTCAACTTGAATATCCAGCTTGGGTTATAGGGAGGGCTGTGACACTGGACCCTACAGGACACCTGCTACATTAGGTCAAGCTACCAAGCCTAGGAGATGTAGCAGTTCTATTTAATACACAGAAACAAATACATAGAGGCTGCAAAAATGAGACAAAGAAGCATGGCCCAAATGAAAGACAGAACAAAACTACACACACACACACACACACACAAAAACTAAACAAAATGGAGAAGAACAATCTACTAGGTGCAGATTTCAAAACACTGATTATAAGGATGTTCAATGAACTTAGTGAGAACCTCAACAACATAGAAAAGATCCAGTCAAATGTGAAGGATACACTAATTGAAATGAACAATTTACAGGGAATCAACAGTAGAGTGGATGAAATTGAGAATCAAATCAGCCATTTGGAATACAAGGAAGCAAAAAACAACTAATCAGAACAGCAAGAAGAAAAAAGAATCCAAAAAAATGAGGATAGTGTAAGGAGTTTCAAGCATGCCAACATTTGCATCATGGGGGTGCTGGAAGGAGAAGAGAAAGAACAAGAAATTGAAACCTACTTGAAAAAAATAGAGATAGAAAACTTCCTTATCTTGGTGAAGGAAATAGACATACAAGTCCAACAAGCACAGAGAGTCCCAAACCAGATGAATCCAAAGAGGCCCACACCAAGACAGATCATAACTAAAATGCCAAAGGTTAAATACAAAGAGAGAATCTTAAAAGCAGCAAAAGAAAAACAGTTAGTTACCTACTGGAGAGCTCCCATAAGACTGTCAGCTGATTCCTCAAAAGAAACTTTGTAGGCTAGAAGGGATTGGCAGGAAATACTCAAGTGATGAAAAGCAAAGGCCTACAACCAAGATTGGGTTAGCTCACCTCTGCTCTACCCGGCATCAGCTGAAGTGGTGGGAAGGCTGGGGCTGGGGTCATCTGAAGAGCTGCTCATTAAGGGGTTGGGTAGTGGGCTCTCAGTTGGGACTCTAGCTGGGACTTTAACCAGGGCCCCTACAGGTTTCTTGGGCTTCCTTACATGTGACAACTGGGTTCTAAGTGTGTGCATCGAGGGGCAGGATGGAGTGTGCTCAGGCCAGATCCAAAAGCCATGCTATCACTTCCGTCATCTTCCACTACAGTGAGTCACCAAGGCCAGCCTATATCCCCGAGGCAAGGATTAGATCCAGTCTTAGGATAGGAGTGTCAAGAAATTTAAAGACGTGTTTTGAAACCACCGCACAGACTTAGGAGCAGATAGCACCAAGGACAGAGCTCTGCACTGAGCCTCACACAGCCATCTGCCTAGTTTACAAAGAAATAATTTTTTTTCTCACTGGTTCCAATCACAGCCAAGCTCATCCCTGAACACCTGGCTCCTGGAGCACCCACATCACAACTGAGAACACACCCCCTCCAAGATCTGTTTTCTACATTTCTGTCCCAGAGACTTCTCTATTTCACAGACTCCTTGAGTAGCATCCCGATTCCATTTTTTCAGAAATTCTTGGGTAGGGGTGAGGGGAGAAACTTGGAAGTCAGGACACCTGGGTTCTGATATCCAGCCTGCAGAGCCTATTTAAAAAAATATATAGCTTTGTCCTGGCTTGTGTGGCTCACTGGGTTAGTACCAGTCTGCGAACCAAAAGGTTGCTGGTTTGATTCCCAATCAAGACACGTGCCTGGGTTGCCAGCCAGGTCCCCGGTGGGGGCACGTGGGAGGGAACCACACATTGATGTTTCTCTCCTTCTGTTTGTCCCTCCATTCCCCTCTCTCGAAAAATAAAAAAATAAAAATTTTAAAAACTTTAAAAAACACAGGTTTATTGGGGAGTAAGGAGATTATGGGGAATAATTTTCTTTTCGATGTTTCAATTTTCTGTAGTATTATTTAAATTTCTTATTGTGGTAAATACACAAAACATAAAATTTACCATTTTAATGAATTATAAGTGGACAGTTCAGTGACAGCATATTTGCATAATCGTGCAACCATCGCAACTGTCCATCTCCAGAACTTTTTTATTTTCTCAAACTGAAACTCTACCCATTAAATAATAACTGCTCTTCCCCCCACTCCCCCAGCCCCTGGCTACCACCATTCTACTTTCTGTCTCTATGAGTTTGACAACTCTAGGGACCTCATATCGGCAGAATCGTACAGTATTTGTCCTTTGTGACTGGCTTATTTTACATAGCATACTGTCTTATAGGGTCATTTATATTTTATAATGTGTCAGAATTTCCTTTCTTTTTAGGGCTGAATAATATTACTGTGTGTGTGTATGTGTGTGTGTGTGACATTTTGTCTATCCATTCATCCACTGATGGACATTTAAGTTGTCTCACTTTTTGGCTTGTTGTGAACACTGCTGTACGAATATCTGTTTGAGTTTCTGCTTTCAGTTCTTTTGTACATACGTAGAGTATAATTGCTGGATCATGTGGCAATTCTATGTTTAATTTTTTGAGGAACCAGTTAAAATTTTTTAAGCGTTTTTTAAAAAAAGATTTTGTTTCTTTATTTTTAGAGAGAGGGGAAGGGAGGGAGAAAGAGAGGGAGAGGAACCTCAATGTGTGGTTGCCGCCCACGTGCACCCACCGGGGACTTGGCCGGCAACCCAGGCATGTGCCCTGACTGGGAATCGAACCCTTTGGTTTGCAGGCTGGCACTCAATCCACTGAGCCACACCAGCCACTGCTGAGCTTTTGTTTTTTTTTAAAGTCATTAAAAACTGTTAAGAATCAAAACACCCAATTTGAAACTTAGAAACAGAAAAATCATGTTTGATCTTTCTGGTTTTTAATAATGTTTACCCTTCCAGTGTTTTTATTTTTATTGAAAGAAAGACTAATTGAAAGAACCATACATAAGAATTTTCAGGTTTATTTATTTATATAGACTTTTTAAAATACTTTTTTATTGACATACATACATATAACATTAAATTCACTGTCTTAACCATTTTTAAGTGTTCGGTTCAGTGGTATTAAGTTCAGATTTTAAGGCTTATAACCTCCTCAAATTCTAGTCTCATCAAGTTCCTGCATGTCGTAAGGCCCAGAGCCACGGGGCTCTTCCTTTCTACCAACTCCCACCCCTGTCGCATTCTGGGCCCCTTCCGGCCCTTTCCTCAAAACTGCCAGGGCAGAGCGATCTGAGTCAGACTGCCCCTGTGATCCCCTTTTGTGAGACACTAACATTTCAACGTAGTTTTGTAGACTTTCACATTAAAGGGCTGTCACTTTGCAAAACAGAATACTAATACTCAGGAAGAGGTGTTATTACATTCAGGGAGTTTGCCAGACCAGGAATTTCTATATATGCTGCCCCCGTCCCTCCTAGTACATGGGCTATGTGACTTTGGACATGACACCTCCCTTATTTGGGGCTTACTTGTCATCTGTCAGTGAATGAGTCAAACTAGACAATCTGAAAGGACTCAAGTCCAGGAGCTGTTGACACTCCACTGTGCCCCCGCCCAGGCTCCTCCCGCCCTGGGTAGCAGGAGAAAGGGGCCTAGCTGGCCAATGCTCGGCGTCTTGGAGACATGTCCCAGACTGTTTTTGACCCTGGACTCTTCCCAGAGGCCCGATATTATTGTTATTACCCAAGCTTCACCTCACAGATATTTTCTTTTTAAAGATTTTTATTTATTTTTAGAGAGAGAGGAAGGGAAGGAGAAAGAGAGGGAGAGAAAGATTGATGTGCGATTGCCTCCCACATGCCCCCACTGGGGACCTGGCCTGCAACCCAGACATGTGCCCTGACTGGGAATGGAACCAGTGGCCCTTTGGTTCGCAGCCCAGCACTCAATCCATTGAGCCACACCAACCAGGGCCAAACATTTTCTAATGAACACTGGAGCTAAATGGTCTGAAGATATGGAGATATATGTCCATGAAAAGAGTGGAGGAGGCTAGCTGAAGCAGGAGGACATGTGCGGGCTGGATGGCAAGAGCAGGTTTGGCAGGGCTCAGTGGGCAGGACAGGGACAGAGCAGGTAGAGGGAGGTGCCTTGGTGTCAAGGTGGAGGGAGTGGGGGACGGACGTGGATGGAACAGAGTCTCTGTCTCCTCTTGCTTGGCCTCTGGGTGAATATTCTGGGTCCTGACTATGGGGTGACACCAAGTTCAACAGAGCCACTGCCCATTCTGGCCCCACCTCTGTTGCCAGGAACCCGCCTGCTCACCACAGTGACCACATCCCCCAGGTTGCCTTAGAAACACTCCTCGGGGTAGGGGAGTTGGGGCACAGTTGCCCAGCAACAGGTGGTGTCCTCCCTTCCGCCCTCATCTGAGGCGCTGCTCTGCGCCCTCCCACAGGCAAAGGGAAGAGCTGCTCCGAAGGGAGAGAGGAGCCTGAAGACAGAAGACTGAAGCCAGCCGCTGTAGGTGGGAATCCCCGGGAACAGTACCCACCACTTCCTCTCTAGGCCCAGCAAGATCTGAGGAGATGGGAGGAAAGATACCCTTGGGACCCTTTGAGCTCTGTCTGAAGCTCCTGGGGACAGGGAGGGAAATAGGGCTTCTAGGAGGGGGTTGGGGGTTCCCAATGGAAGGGACAGGCTGCAGGCCTGGTGTGCTCCTGACACCCCACCCCGTGGGACTCCTCCAGCCCTTTCTGAGTTCTCTCCGTTCCTGTCCTTGCGTGGACCTGTTTCTCAGGCCAGACTCCCAGCCCCCTGACCTGTTTCCCTACTCCGTCTTGTCTGGGCACTTGCTGCCGCTTGCCCTCTCTAGGTTGTGCTTCCTCTCCTGATTCCTGTCTCTCCGGATGCCTTGGACTCCAGAGCAGCCCTCTGGGCACACAGAGGGGCCCCCTGCATCGGAGCTGGCCTCATGGCCCCCACTGCCCTGCGGACCTTGTATCCCCATCATGCTGGCCCTGGCCGCCCTGGCCGCCCTCTTCCTCCTCACTACAGCAGTGCTGGCTGAGCGCCTGTTCCGCCGTTCTCTGCAGCTGGACTCCAGCACCCACGCACCCACCCTGGTCTGGCGCCCTGGGGGAGAGCTGTGGATTGAGCCCACCAGCACCCCCCGAGAGCGCTCTGAGGACTGGTATGGCTCTGGGGTCCCCCTGCTGATGGACCAAGCCCCAGATCCTCCTACCCCCAGGGGCACCTTGGAGGCCCGAGCAACGGCCCCACCTGCCCCTTCAACTCCACTCTCCCCTCCTAGCTCCTTAGTCCCCCAGATCCCATATAAGGTCCCAGCCCGCAGCACCTTCTGGGGGCCCCAGGCCTGGGAAGGAAGACCCCACGCCCCAGGCCTGGTGAGCTGGGCTGAGCCTGAACAGAGGCTAGATTTGGGGAGCCCCCAGGCCCAAAGGCAGCGGCCAGGTAGCCCTGATCCTGAGTGGGGCCTCCAGCCTCGGGTCACCCTGGAACAGATTTCCGCTTTCTGGAGGCGTGAAGGCCGAGCTAGTGTGGGTTTCTGAGTCCCCATGGCCTGGAGGACGGGCCTCCTAGAGACCTCTGAGGAAGGCCCAACCTCAGAGGGACCTTAAGACCCTGAGGCTCCAGCCTGGGAGCCCAGCTGACAGTTGGGGCCAGGGAAGAATGCCCCAGGCCTTTTACATCTGGATTTCAGTTCAGCTGGACCTGGGTCTCCCCAGCTGGGTGTGGACAGAGCCTGTGCCGCAGGGGAATCTCAGAGCTGCCTCTGCTTAGAGGCCTGGGGGAGCGGGGAGGGGCTGCGGTGCAGTGAAATGGAGATGCCAATGACTCTGGGCCCCAAGCTGCCAAGATCACATCTCTGATTAAGAACTCACTTAAGAACTCACAGTACAAGACAGGCATTACATAGCATCACTGCAGTGGCTTCCACCTTCCTTCATTGTGTGTCTAAGATGCCAATATCAGAGGGACGGGGTCCCTCGGATGCTGACGAACAGACTGTGTGGTCATGGAGTGTGTCAGCTGTGCAGCAGGAGAAGACAGGCATCCAGCTTCCAGAGCCACAGATCGTCCCTCCAGGAAAACACATAAAGAGACGTCAAGACCAGGCAAAGGAGCATCTTATTCTTTACGAACTGTGACTTTGACCCCCAACTCACTGCAGCAAAGCTGGGGAGACAAGCTGGAGAGGGCCTCCCTTACTTCAGCTGGGACCTAGAGTCAAAGGAAACCACGGGGCTGCTCTGCCCGTCCTCTCTCTGGGAGCTGCCACATCCCAGCCCTCTGAATCTTACCCTCCGTGGTGAGCAGTGGTCCCCAGCCTTTTGGGCACCAGGGATCAGTTCTGTGGAAGACAGTTTTTCCACAGATGGGGGGGGGGGCGCGGGATAGGGGAGGGGGAATGGAGCTCAGGTGGTAATGCAAATGATGGGGAATAGAATGAAGCTTTGCTTGCTCACCTCCTGCTGTGCAGCCCAGTTCCTCATAGGCCATGGACCCTACCAGTCCGTTTCCCTGGGGGCTTGGGAACCCTGATGGGGAGGGAGGCGTGGGCCAAGGAGACAAGAGGTTGATCTGATGGAGAAAGGAGCACTGTCCCAGGGCAGGGCAGCTCCCAGTATGCGGCCTCTGGCTTTCTTCCCTCCCAGCTTGCTGGAGTGTTCCAGGGAGACAGATTTTCCCCTCAGGCAGGCTTACTTATAACCCACCACCACGGAGAAATGGAGCTGCCAAATGTCCTTAGCCCCGTAGCCATCTGTATCAGCTGGCCACCTCTTTGGGAGCACAGGTTGGTGGGGGCGGGGAGAGGCAAAGGCGTTTCCATTTCCCTGACATCTGACTCCAAGCTGCAGTCCTGAATGGCAGGGTCTTTGCCATATCAGTTTACCACCTGTACTATTATTTACTTTATATTTTTCTTTAAATTGGTTTGCTATTTGCTTAATAAATTTATTTTAAAAGGAATCTTTTTTGTATCACCTCTGTAAATGGAAAACCAGTATCACTTGCCATAAATAGAAGGTAAAACACGAAAATACGTACACTGTAAACAAAGATACTAAGTTCTAAGTAGACGTTCCCTGCTGGAGGCACTGATCTTTCTTGAAAAAGGACACAGTGAGTCTGCAAATGTTAGCCATTCTAGCGCCACCCTGAGGCTTCCCCCAGAAGTACTGAGCCCTGCACAGGGAACAGCAATCCTGTGCTACTTAATGCTGGCCAGGGACCACCCAAGTTCACCCACACAGGAAAATACTGCTGGGCAGAGGCCAACACTTGGCTCTTTCTGATCACCCCTTGGATGCCAGAAGAGGAAGGAGAAGCAGGGGAACAAGAAGCCTCTAGAAAGAGGGACCTCTCCCCAGCTGCACTCATCCAGTGCCTGGTCCTCACACCTCCCCTGAGCCAGGCCCCGGAGCGGGAGGAATTGGACTTAACCCCTGCCCTCAAGGAGCTCACAGTCTCTCTATCGGCAGGGGTGGGGGCGCAGGAGGGTGAGATGGGGAGGGACACATAACTGATACAAGACAGGGCTCCCTTTCCACCTCTGTCACTCATGAGCTGGGTAACTATGTCACTCCTTGTCAGGATCAGCTGACAGGACTAGGGTTCTGGGGAGTCTGCCCACGAGGAGTGATCAGTCCGCCAGGGAAACAGAACAGAGATGCAGTGTTCAGAGCTTGGACACCTGCACACCGAATGCTCAGCAGAAGCAGAACTGTGGGAGGGACACCGGAGACAAGGCCCCGGCTCTCAATCTGGCTCTGTCACTCATTTACCTGGAGACTTCAGAAAAGTGATTTTTATGTTACTGGGCCTCACCCAGTACACCAAGAGAGCTGAAAGTCAAACAAGGTGCTCTATCGGGACTTTTCTACCTGTGACATCTCAGGATGTTGTAAAATGAAAGGTGCACCCACGCACGCATGGATGAAGGTGATCTTCCTGAGGTGGAGTTCAACCTGTTGTCCCCAAAGTCACCTTTACGTTCTCAGACCCAGAACACAGTCTAGAATGTATCAGGAGCCCAAAGTAAGTAGAATGAGTAAGCGGGTGGACTAAGAGAGGCATCAGTTGTACCCTTTCTCCTTTCTCTTTACCTTAGACCTCTCCCACTCCCTTCTAACACCATCTTATTACTTTCTCATGGTGAGTCCTTCCTTTATGCCTTTAGGCATTTGAAACATACTTACCGTATGGTCCTTTACTCAATCATTCCGTTTTCTGGAGTTCTAGGTGCTCACTCTCATTCATGACAGATGGCTTCCTCTTACTTAGGCTTTCTAATCAGGGGCTGTGAACTCGGCTTCAGCAGCGCCTCATTAGTGGGAGTGCACGCGGTCAGTTCGAGGGGATGTCCGTAGAGCTTCTGTGTCTGCTCCTGCCTAGGATGCTTTGGGGGTATTACCAACGCTGGACCACATTTCTTATTAACTTTATTTGGGCTTCTGAGACCACAGTGTAAACCTGAGCCCCAAATCCAGGTGAGGTCTAACCTTTGGTTATGAACTCTCAGGTGGGACTTTCTATTGCCCCTGGGGTCTCAGAGTGAAACAGACAAGGTTCTTTTTGCTCCCTGGGCTGATAGAAAAAAATTTTTTTTTCTAGCCTGCTCTTTCACTGAGCATGTCACCTTCATATTGGGGTCTCTGTGGTCAGTGCCCCTGGCAAGGCCTTCTCTCCAGTCTGCAGGTGAACATAAAACCCAACCCCTTTCACCACCAAGCTCTCCAACCACCTAGCAGCTCACACGGCTCTGGTTTTCAACTTCCTCTTGGTGTGTGACTCCAGGGCATTCCCCTTACTTTCTTGAAACACAGCTGTGCATTTTAAAGGATGTTTGCTTGATTTTATGCAGCATTTCTAGATGTTTCATGGTGGGGATGTGCTTGTCTGGTTATAACTACATAGTATCTCACACACACACAAAAGCCAGACTATTTCCTCTGTAAACAAGTACAAATCTCTCCCACCTTAAAACAGTCAACAAGTAATTCCCCATCCCTCACCACGTGATGTGACCTCCTACCTCTTTCACAGACAAACTTCTGGAAAGAGCTGCCTGTTCTAGCAGTCCACAGTTTCTTGTCTTCCCATCACTCTGCAACCTGCTATGGATTCTGCACTCTTTCAGCCTTCTCCAGAAACTATTTTCACCAAAATCATAGCCTGCATTTTTAAAAAGATTTATTTATTTATTTTTAGAGAGATGGGAAGGGAGGGAGAAAGAGGGAGAGAAACACTGATGTGAGAGAGAAACATCGATTGGCTGCAGCTCACACACACCCTGACCGGGACGGAACCCACAACCCAGGCATGTGCCCTGACCGGGAATCTCTTGCTTTATGGGATGAACACCCAACCAACTGAGCCACACCGGTCAGGGCATAGCCTGCATATTTTTAATCAAGGGACACTGTTCAGTGTCCTCTGGGCAGCGTTAGACATTTTGATCCCATTCCTGACACATTCTGTTCCCTGCCTTCTGTGACTTCACGCATACCTGACTTGCCTTCCCTCCCTCTGGCCATCCTTTCTGACTCTTTTGCTGGCTGCCTTCCCTGAGGGTCAGCCCTGGACTGCTTTCTCTCCCTCGACACACTCTTCCTGGGCAGTCCCACTGATGCCCATGGCTTCTATTGCTATCCCACGCTCTGGTGGCTCCCCAAGTCTCTGCCTCCATCTGTGGCCGGTCTGGGCCTCCTGGAGGTGTTCTAGCATTATTCTCAAGTAATAGCACCAATGGGAGAGAACACAAGGTGGTTAACTGAAAGATTATCTCAGAACCAGTCCGAAGCCGCCCCTGGGTACCGTCAGTATTTGTCCCCAGAATAAAATCAGCACCCCCAGAAAGTGCAGGGGCCATGAATTCACATGTATAAAAGAGGCCAAGCCAGAGATACAGGCGAGTGACGTGGACCAGGGGACAGAGGCGAGAAGAGACTGCGTGCCAATCTGCAGGTGTGGTGGCCCCTTGGAGCTGCCACTCACGTCCATCCTTTTGACTTTTCAGCAGAAGCCAAAAACCTGGGTTTTTAGGTAAAATCAACCAAAATATTGACACACACACACACACACACACACACACACATATATATACACTCATACACATATAGGCAATGTATATGAGTACATGTGTACATATGTGTATATCTTTTAATCAATTTATTTATAGAAGCCAAAGGAAACAAGGCTGTGGGCCATACGAACATCGTGAACCACCAGCTGGAGATCCCTTCTAAACAGCCCTGAACGAGTGCCCCTCATTATCTTGGCTTCTGGTGCTTTGAGGTGGGGAGGCCCGATCTCAGAAGGCCTTAAATCAGGCTTTTCCTCACCTTCACATTATTGACATTTGAGCCAGTGATAATTCTTTGCTGTAGGAGACTCTCCCGTGCACTGTAGGATGGTTAGCAGCATCTCTGGCCTCTGTCTGCTAGGTGTCAGTAGCACCCCCCTAGTTGTAACAACCACAACCATCTCCAGACATCACCAAGGTCACCCAGGTGGAGAGGGAAACTGGAACCTCTGATCTAAGTGAAGTATTTTAATGAATTAACACATCTGCCCATGGAGATTGTAGCCTATTCCAAGAATAAGACTGGAATTAGACTTCCGGCCAAGACGGAGGCATAGGTAGACACTGTGCCTCCTCGCACAACCAAAAGAAGGACAACAACAAATTTAAAAACAAAAGTCAACCAGTACCAACAGAAAATTGAACTGTATGGAAGTCCGACAACCAAGGAGTTAAAGTAGACAAATTCATCCAGAGCAGCAGTAGGGGTGGAGTTGGGTGGCCAGCAGGAGTGGGGTCGAGGCAAAGCAGTGGTTGGAAACCCCGGGCACGAAAGGCGGCAGCTGGCAGACCCAGTAAGGTGGCGGATTGTGGAGTGGCACGGTGCACAAGGCGGCTGGTGGACCAGGCGGTCCCACATTCATGCACAGATAAACCGGGCAAAACTGGGGAGCAAGACAGACTGCGCAACCCAACCCAGGGTCCCAGCATGGGGAAATAAAGCCTCAAAACACCGATTGAAAACACCTGTGGAGGTTGAGGTGCCAGGAAAGACTCCAAGCCTCACAGGACAGTTTGTTGGAGAGACCCACAGGGTTCTAGAACATACACAAACCCACCCACCCAGGAATCAGCACCCGAAGGGCCCACTTTGCTTGGGGGATGTGGGGGAAGTGACTGAAATCTGGCAGAGAGAGGAGCAAGCACCATTGTTCCCTCTCAGACCCCGCCCCCACATACAGTGTCATAACCCAGTGACTGGGTTGCCCCGCCCTGGTGAACACCTAAGGCTCCACCCCTCACTACGTAACAGGCGTGCTGAGACCACAAAAATGGCCCAAATGAAAGAACAGATCAAAGATCCAGAAAAAATATAACTAAGCGACGAAGAGATAGCCAACCTATCAGATGCACAGTTCAAAACACTGGTAATCAGGATGCTCACAGAATTGGTTGAATTTGGTCGCAAATTAGATGAAAAAATGAAGGCCACGCTAAGTGAAATAAAGGAAAATGTACAGGGAACCAATAGTGATGAGAAGGAAACTGGGACTCAAATCAATGGAGTGGACCAGAAGGAAGAAAGAAACATACAACCAGAAAAGAATGAAGAAATAAGAATTCCAAAAAAAAAAATGAGGAGAGGCTTAGGAACCTCCAGGACATCTTTAAATGTTCCAACATCCGAATTATAGGGGTACCAGAAGGAGAAGAAGAAGAGCAACAAGTGGAAA
>CM052540.1:84882179-84906626 GCA_028533065.1 Trachops cirrhosus | reverse complement strand
GGGCCCAACACAGCGAATGAAAGAGATCCAGACCAAGAATTTCAAATCACTGGGGCCAGGGAAGATCCCTGCTGGCTTCCAGAGAGACGAAATGCTTCCTGAGAGTCATGCCCAAGAATGGAACGGGGTTTCTCAGGGCTGTGAGAGCCAGAGAGACAGCGGTGCACGCAAAATACTGAGAACAGATGACTTCCCATCTCGATTTCTCTATCCAACCTATAAAGTGTGAATGTAAAATAAAGACATTTTGAGACCTAGCAGTCTCAGAAATGTACCTTTACTTATCAAGTGTACCCTTGCTTTATCCCTTGCCCCCACTGAAGAGGGAGACATGGAATCCAGCAGACTCAGGATCCAACTCAACAAAGACATGAGGGGGTCCCAGCAGATGGTGAAAGGGATTTTCAAGGAGACAGCTGTGCAGCAGGCCTGGGAATAACTACTCCAGACGCAGGTAGGTCAGAAGGCTACACAGAGGGGTCTCTAAGAAAAGTAAGCCATTAGAAAATCTACTGTGTTTGAATGTAATGAGATAGTTAAATCTCAAGGCGGAGTTTAGGCTTGAATTAATGTTGTACGTACAAAGCAAACAAAACAACAAAGATGCTTTCCTTTGGTTAAAATGCAGCCAAATATCAGGAAGCAAGTGACCTATAGATAGCTCTTGGCTGGTGCTAAGGCTTCTGAAATTTTTAGCTCAAATGGACCAAAGAGGTTACCCAGGGACGTATCCAACTAGAGATATGTGGAAGGATCTCTTTGCCCCTGACCATTTTCTGGGTGTGCTGTGCTAGACCCACAGAGCACTTCAGGCCTGAAATAAAGAAAGCTGCATTACCTGGGGTAAATCTCACATGCACAGAGATTGACAGAGATGTTATTCACAGCCTCATAGTCAGCTTTTCTTCAGTACTTTGTAGTTCGGTCTTATGTGCTGAGATACTTAGGGCCTCAGAAAGCAGGTCTTAAATGTTCCTGAGTAACTGCCAGGATGAACTGTTACTCAGGAAGTGGCTGGAACAAAGTACGGTGGTGCTAGCCATTTACGGAATTCTACCTACCACACTGTCTGGAAGAGCCGTTGATAAATTAATACATGTGTCTACACCACATAATACCATGGTGGAATTTTCTAAAGATCCAAAGTTGAATTGCTCTCAGATACAGTTCAGTTGGCTAAAAATATCTTGCCATTCTTAAATGCTTTCAGCTTTCACTGGCCTTGGCACTCCAAGCGTCACACCCTCTGAGTTTACTGACTGGCAGTCTGGTGTGATCTCTTGTCTTTCCAGACCCTCTTGACTGAGTGCAGCCCCCCACCCCCGCCGCCCCGGTTGGTGGGGTGGGTGGGTGGGTGGAGGTGTGGCAGGAGGGATGAGTAGATGGAAGGAGGGTGGGTGGATGGGGTGGGCAGGTCAGAATGAGAATAGATGGAAGCTGAGTGCGTGGGTAGGAGGTGGCCAGGACGGTGGATGAAAGAGGAGTGAGAGGGTGGTAGAGAGAGGGGAGGAAGGTTGGTGAGTGAACACAGTCTCGGTGATCTCTGGAGTGCACAGGGCCTTGAAAAACCACTGAGATACCTTGGGCAATTGGATGGGGATCTGATAAGGAGATTAAGTTGGAAAAGTAAGTGAAGAAGACACCGCTGCAACCCCTCCTCATCTTTCATTCTTGAGCTGATGCTAGGCTTGGTATTTATAGCCTCCTCGTCTATTACTCTGGAACCTGCAAAAAGAGACGGATCAGAAAATGGAAGGTGGTGGAATTACGTTGCCCTCTGGTGGCCATGAGGGGATTTGATGCTTGGTGGTCGCAGGTATTTTTTTCATTGTCTATTCTTCCCACACTACTTCACCCCTGCCCCTCACTAGAATATAAAATCCACAAGGGCGGGGATTTTTGTCTGTTTACTCATTGATGTATATCTGGTGTCTAGAATATTTCCTGGCACATAGTAGGTGTTCAAACCCTGTCCCATGATCTCATGTGTGATTCTAAACAGGTCTCTTAACTTCATGAAGCCTCCATTTCCTAATGAGTAAAATGGAGACGTTGACACCCACCCCACCCGCATGAGCGTTAACTGAGGGAGAGGGACCTACCTGTGCTGAGCAAGGGCGCTCAGTCAAAGTGTGCTCCCTTCCTACTCAGCAGCCAGTGCTGGTGATGCACCCCATGCTAACAAACAGGAGCACCTGGTTTGGTGGGCATGTTTGCCATTATGGCCATGGGCTTTGTGCTGGGTGGGTGGCAGCCTAAGGAAACACCCAAACCTAGTTCCAGGCTGGCCAGATCAGGAGGAACTGTGGGCGAATACATAGGGCGATACCAGGCGAGGGTGAGGCTCCTCTTTGCAATCCACCCGCTGTCTTCCACCCCCACAGTCATACCCAACTCTTCCTGCTGCCGGAACCATCGGGCTCTGTGTAGCTTCTGAGCCGGTGCAGACGCTGTTTCCTCTGGCCATATTACCTCTCCAACCCCACTGCCACGACCCACGTTCAAGCCCTCTGAATGGCTGCTTCAGCCTCCTCGCCCTGGTCTCTCTGTAGCCACTCTAGCCCCTCAAATATATCTTCCTACGGTAGATGCAATCTAACTGCAAATATGCTTATCTCACTTTCCAGCTTCAAACTGATTGCTCTCAGGACAGAGTCCAAGTCCTCCATTTTGTGGTCTGGACTCAGCCCAACTCATAGCCAACTCAGTTCTCCTGATCCCAGCCTCAAATCTTACACCAAACAATCCGAGCCACTCCGAACTTTGAGGCTTTGCCAGTGCCATCTCCTCTACGCTGCTGTTGCCTGCCCAGAATCCAGTTTCTTTTCCTCTGGAGGTGACTTAGGGCTGACCTATTTCTGGGTTCAAGGGTGAGCTTGACACTTAGCCCGGTAGATTTCACCTTTCACTCCCCTTTGTCTTGTTCCAGCTTCCTCCATTTATTTCATCTGCTTGGGTCCTGGAGGCATTTCAGTTTCAGACTTCTGGTATACTTCTCCCTTCTGCTTCTATCAGGCTCTCTTTCCCTCCTGGATCCCACGGGTTTTGCCTTCCAGTTCCCACCTCATCCATGGGTCCCAGTTTCTCTGCCCTGACCCCCAGAAGTACCCCTGGTTCTTTGGGGGTTCAGTTCTCCCTCTTCAGGTCTGAGGAGCTAGGGCTCAGAGGTCTAAGTTCCCTGGAGTGGGGAGCCTGCCTAGCTGTGCTGTTCATGTTTTCCCTGGAGAAAGGGCAGGAGGATTCAGAGGTGAAGGCATGTATTAGAGGACAGGAACATCCCCAGGTGGCACCTCTGAGCTGTGTGCTGTAAAAGCGGCCCCTTCAGTTCAGGGTATTACCAAAGGTAGCACGGCCGGCGTCTCTGCTAGCTGAGTCTGTGTTGTGTGCTCACAGCCTGTGCACGGCAGGTGTGTGAGCTGTCTGGGGCTTTCACAGCTGTTTTCTTGACCTGCCCCCTTCCCAGGCCCCTCACTGGTCTCCATAGTGGGAGGAGGGGCTCAAGGAAGGATACCTCCCTAAAGGCGGAGTGGGACTCCAGTTTCCCCCTAGAGAGGTAGCCTCCGGAGATGAGAGCTGTTTTTCTCTCCTGGCAAAGGGCAGAGAAGAGAGTGGGTTCTGGGAGGGGAGAGGCAGCCCCAGACTGGGACCTTTCTGAGAGGAGTCGCTTCAGAGACCACCTTCATCCTAGGGAGGCCTCATGTCCTGGATCCTCACAGAGCCACCCCAGAAGGGTTAGAGAGAGATGAGCCCTGGGCTTGAGGAAAGGGTAGGAATGGCCACACAAGTGAGCGAGACCTTGGGTGTGTGTGTTTGGGAAACCAGATTCAGATTCCCTGCTTAGATCCCTGGGTCCTGGCTTTGCATGCAAGCAAATTTGACCTCTGAACATGCACCCCACCAACCCCATCCCTCACTCCCTCAGCAGACCTCTGCTCTGGCCCCAGCTGCTCTGTGCCAGCTGTCCTTTCCCAACCGACAGCCCCGTGGAACCAGACCCTAAAAGGCGTTTAACACCAAACAGAGGGTTTTCATTTGGGGGAAGACGCATGGTGAAGTCTGTTGGGGACCCAAGAAGTGAGGAACGGAGAGGTTCTCACCTGCACCAAAGAGGTGATAACAGTAGCCAGAGGTGAGAGGCAAAGACTTAATAACTGGTATGACTAGGACATCAACCAAGTGGAATGTTCCAGCTGAATGTCATACTTGATGCCGCGTGTCCTCAAATATAAGATGCTGTTCGTTGTAACACACAGTCTACTACTCAAAAGGAAAGTCATCGATTAAACTATGACCAATGCTTTCCCATCACTCACCATTTCTATTTTACACTTGTAGAAAGAGCTCTTTGGGACTTATTTCAACAGAGATGATCATGTTCCATCCCTAACCTGCGTGCTCAGGCCATGACGGCTGCACGATGGCTGGTGGCTGGTGGACAGTGGCCACGAACACCGTCGATTAAAGACAACCTTGACTTCAGGGAAGGCAATGTGTGGGGGAAAAGTGTACGCTAGGAGAGATGAACTTTGGTATTCTAACATATACTGAGCACTTACTATGTGTTAATTACCACTCAAAGAAATCTATAAGGCAGATCGTTTATTAGACCCCGTTTGCAGGTTAGGAAACATCAGGTAAACAGGGGTAGTCAGCCCTTTGGGGTTACACAGAAGTAAGTGGCTGAGCCAGGACTTAGCTCAAGCCAACACTGAGAATGTCCTGTTGGCCACTGTTCTCACAGGTATGTAACGTTGAGGGTCCCGAGAAACCCTGTTATCCCATTGCAGGTGTTGGTTGCCTTCTTTGGCTTTAGGAGTGGCGGGCATGGGGCACTGGAGGGTCCCCACCAGCAAAGAGCTTGAGGGAGAAGTCGAGAGCTGGGGCCGCCTGGGTCAACATTCCCAAAGAGATGACATCGATGTGTGGCCCACAGAACTGAGGGAGGTTGCCCAGTGTGATGCCCCCGCTGGCCTCTACACCCACACTCGGGAACCGGGCCTTCAGTGCTTCAGCCGTAGGGTGCAGCTCCTGCAGGACACAAGCCAAGGGGAGGTGACACCCCCTAACATGGTCCCTTCCCAGGAAGTAGTCCCCGTCTCACCTCCGGCCTGAAGTTGTCCAGCAAGACAAGGTCTGCTCCAGCCTCCGCTGCCTCCACGGCCTCCTGCGGGCTGCTGCACTCCACCTCCACCTTCAGGGCGAAGTTGGCCACCTGTCGGGCCCATCGGACCGCCTGACAGGCCGGGAGGGTTAGAGGGAGAACAGGTGGCGGTGTTAGGAGCACAGTGAGCTGGCACTGGCATTTGAAAGGTCCCAGATGGATGACAAGTTTAGGGTTCATGAGGAAAATGGGCATTGGGATGGTTTCTTTCATATTAGGTGAAACCACATGAAATTACCACTTTTGGATCAAAAAATGACCAAATAGCCCTGGCCGGGCAGCTCAGTTGGTTAGAGCATCATCGGGATATTCCAAGATTGCGGGTGTGATCCCCACTCAGGGCACATACAAGAATCAACCAATGAATGCAGAAATGAGTGGAACAACAAAATGATGTTGTGCGCTCTCTTTCTCTCTCTCAAGTCAACAAATTTAAAAACATCTTAAAAATCTTTAAAAATGGTCAAATACCAGCAATATTTAGCATTGGCCCCTGAGTTGAATTTGACTGGGAACATTAAAAATGTAAGGGGCCTTCAAGAACATTTTCACAAATGGGAAACAGGCACAGAGACTCAAGAGCAGCCTGCCCAAGGTTGGAGCGCCATCAGCGCTGGCTGCCCACAGTCTGTCCTTCACTCCTGAACGTCACTCCAAGCAGTAGAAGAACGTTTGTAAAGAAGCAAGGCCGACCGCTCATCTTACAGATGGAGCCACTGAGGGATTCAGGAGTCTCATCCCCCAACTCCCAGGCTGTCACTATTCACTGGGGTCCTTGGAAGTGGGGAAGGGCTGTGATGGGGGTTGGAGCAGGGCCCCGGCAGGGGCCAGATGTGCACCTTTTTCACATCACCAGCTGCCGTGACATGGTTGTCTTTCACCATCACCAGCCCTCCCAGGTCATAGCGGTGAGAGGCAGCTCCACCTACTAGGAGCCCATACTTCTCTACCAGCCGGAAGCCTGGCGTGGTCTTCCTGGTGCCTGCCACATGCCCGGCCCAGCCAGTCCCCCTGGCAGCCGCCACAGCTGCAGCAGCACAGCTGGCAACTCCACTGCACCGGGCCAGCATGTTCAGGGCCACCCGCTCCCCCAGCAATAGGCAGTGGGCAGGGCCCCGAACCTCGGCCACCTTGGTCACAGGCACCAGCTTTGATCCCTCAGAGAGGAACCAGGAGACCTGACAGTTGACTTGGGCAAAGATGGCATCAAAGAAAGGCCTCCCAGCCAGTACCCCTGGGGATTTGGCCCACAGTGCCGCCTGTGAGGTGGCTGGCCCTGTGACCAAGGCTGTGTAGTTGAAGGCGGGACAGTCCTCTCGGAGCCAGCCATCTGCCAGGGCGGCCAGAGTGGCAGGGGGCAGCAGGAGCGCCAGGCCTGTGAGGGAGAGAGAAGACAGAGTGTAATGTGGCTGCCTCTCCCATAGCCAGAGGTGACTATCAAAACACAGTTGACTCGAACAGCATGGGGGACGGGGTGGCAACCCCACTGTGCAACTGAAAATTCCCACATAACTTTGACTCCCTCAAAACTTCAGTTGTCCCTTGGTGTCAGCAGGGATAGCTTCCAGGACCACCCCTCCACCACCAATACCAAAATTCATGGGTGCTCGAGTCTCCTATATAGAATGGCGTGGGTCAGTGCATACAGCTGGTCCTTCATATCTGCGGACTCCCAACCATGGATTGAAAACAGTATAGGTGTTTATTGAAAAAAAATCTGCGCAAAAGTGGCCCACACAGTACAAACCCATGTTATTCAAGGGTCAATTTCATTTACCAACCAGCATAATTGGGCACTAGCCAATCAGGGTAAAGAATCTGGGGGCCCTGGGAGAGGGGCTGGGGTGCTGGGTGGGCCCTCTAGCCTGGTTAGGGTTGCCGGATTGAGCAAATAAAAATACAGAATGCCTAGTTAAATTTAAATTTCTGACAAACATCAAAGATTTTTTTCAGTATAAATATATCCTAGGTGATATTTAGAACATACATAAAATATAGTTAAAAATTATCTGTTGGTTATCTGAAATGCAAATTTTAACTGTCCTACATTTTGTCTGGCAGACTTAGTACTGGATCAGCAGCTAGGAGAGAAGTGAACAGCACCTCGAAGTCGCCCTGCAGCATCTCCAGTCTGCCTGCATAGAAGGGCCAGTTATTTCCGAGCTGAAGCCCCCAGTAGAATATGAGCTGTGTGCCTCTTTCATTCCAGGCTTTTTGTAGCACCAAGTGTTTTATAGCTGCAAGTTTTTCTAGGTGGAGACGGGAACAGAGGAGAGTCCTGTAGGCTGAGGTCACACAGCAAACTGGCAGCAGAGTAAGACCAACCAGGCATTGTGGTCATGATGGGGGGTCCCTCTGACTTGGCCCTCTGGCCTGGAGACCCTCCCACACCTGACGTTTCGACAAACTCTCATCTTTCTACAGACCCGAGCTGTACAAGGAGGCTATAAACAGGGAAGTTGGGTTTGAGCCCCCTCTCTGCGGGACATGACTCCAGGAGTTTCAGGAGTGTGGATGAATCCTTTGCCTGTAAAATAGTAGTTATTGACCCAGTGGCCTCTAAGGTCCTTCCTACCCACACGTAAATGTGCCCTTCACGCCTGTTGGGTGAGAGGTGACTGCGGAGGCCAAGCTCAGGTACGGTGCATCATCGCCATCTGTCGGCCAAGAGAAGATCGGCAGCCCCATAGAAACCCAGGTGAACGGAAGACAATTCAATGGCATGTGAGGAAGTTGGGTTGGGGTTTGTTTCCCCCACTTTTGCTCCAAGTTGAAGATAACGCCATATACTCTGCCTTGCTCCACTCTGAGAAGCAGGCCTTCTTGTCCAGCCCTTCTTCCCCAAAGCCACATACCCAGTCTTCACCCCTCATCCCCAACCTTCAGCCACAGTCCTGTAATTGAATCTGGCCTCCTTCCCCACATTCTCTCCCACAGCTACCCCAGGAGTCTCCCATCCCTCACTCAGAGCCAGCTGTGCCCCGGCTGGGGGGTGACTCAGCATAGCAGGGGGTTGAGGGTTGGTAAGATCACCTGGTCAGGGAAGAAGAGGAGGGCTCTGGGAAACACCAATATTTAAAGGACCCACAGAGGCATTGCTGTCAAAGAGAGAAGCAGCCCCAGGAGAGAGTGGGTGTTTGGATTTCAAGAAGTAGAGTGTGAGCAGAAGCAAGAAAAAGAAAGGCTGAAACAGCTATTGGACTTAGCAATTAGAAGGCCTTTGCCAGAGCAGTTTTGGTTCTGTGTGGTTGGAGCGGGAGGTGAGGGAGTTTAGACGTAGGTGTGGACCACTCTTTAGCAAAGGTGGAGAAAGCAGAGCCCTCCACCTGGAATGCACATTGGAGTCACCTGGGGCGCTTTCCAGACTGTTGGCTGTGCAGGCCCATTCCAAACCACCTGGGTCAGTCTTTGGTTGGTGGGGGGCGGGGTGGTTGCAGGCACCCAGGTTTTAGAAGAGCTCCCACTCTGACTCAGATGCACTTGAGGATTAAGAAACAATGAGCCAATACTCACTCGGGACCACATGTTGCATGCCTCCATTTATATGAAATGTCCAGAAAAGGCAAATTGAGAAATACAAATGTCAGAATAGTGGTTGTCTGGGGCTGGGGATGAACTTTAAATGAGATCTTACTGGGGTGATGGAAATGCTCAATGGTGTTGACTGTATAACTCGGTAAATTTACTGAAAATATTTGGAATGTCCAGTTAAATAAGTAAATAAGAACCAATGCACTGCCAAAGGGCAGGAACTATTTTGCAACCCCAGTAAACCAGTGTATCCAGGTATCAAGCATCAAAAGCCAACATCAAGGAGAAACACACTCCCAATGGGAGAACACACCACCACCAATTCACAATGAAACCAGAGGACAGAGGGACACATTAAACTATCCCACGGGGATGCAACCAGCAAAATTCAGACCAGACAAAACCTGCTAGAGGATAACCCAATTTCTTCAGCAAATACACTTCGAGGAAACAAAAGATTAAATCATCTTAAAATACATACTAACCACAATCACAGTGGATGGATCTTACTTGGATCCTGATTCAAACATACAAATTGAAACCAAATTAGAACCTTTATGAGACAATTGAACATCTGAATGCTGCCCTGAGGGGAAGGGAAGAAGAAAGAGCAGGAGAGAAACATGATGTGAGAGAGGAACATTGATTGGCTGCCTCTCCTACACACCCAGGGGAATGAGCCCACAATCCATACATGTTCCCCTGGCGGGGAATCAAACCAGCGGTGACCTTTAGCCCTGACTGGTGTGTCTCAGTGGATTGGGCATCGTTCTGCAAACCGAAAGGCCTCAGGTTTGATTCTAGTCAGGGCATATTCTTGGGTTACGGGCCAGGTCCCTTGGGAGGCATGCGAGAGGCAATAGATCCATGTTTCTCTCCCTCTGTATCTCCCTCCCTTCCTTACTCTCTGAAAATGAGTATGTAAAGTCACAGGGCTGCAATGAGGAGGGAGTAAGGTGATTCACAGGCAGTGCCTGACCAGACTTTTTTGAACCCAGGTGTCTAACTCCAGCAGCTTTGTTCTGCCATCTATTTATTTGTTGATCTATTTGGCAAACACCAGAAGGAGACAGAGGCTGGTTTGCACTGCAGCTTCCAGACTGATGGCCTTTTCTTTCCCCTTTTCTCTCTAGAGAAGAGAAATGACCTCCAAATAGGGCCAAACATGCTGGCCCATCATACAAGTAGTAAAATGATCTACAGAATTTCAGAGAAGTTAAAGAGTGGCAAAAGAGAGGGCTGAATGGTAGGCTGGGGCCAAACCGAGTAGGCCTTGAATGACAGGAAAGAGTTAAGGTTTTGTTCAGTAGGCAATGGGAAATCATGAAAACGTTCAATCAGAAGTCACACAATCAGAAATGCTCTTTGAAGTTTAAATATGTAAACTGTGGCTAGGGTTCCTGAAGATATAAGTTGGAAGGCTGTTGCAACCTCTGGGCAAGAAGCAGTGAGCCAGGGCGAAGTGGGATTGGGAGGGCAGTCCTCCCACGGCTGTAAGAAAGGGGCGCACTGCTACTTGCACCCCAGACTGGGTCTGGCCCCGCCCCACTCGCACCTGACGTCTCCACCTTTGCCTGCCAGCCTGCCTTCTGTTTGTGCCCCAACTCCATCCTCACCCCTTCTTCCCTCAGTTCCCCAGCCTTTATCTCATCCCCCTTGACTTGTCTACTACCTCCTGGCTTAATTCCCATGGCTCAGTGATCCCAGCGCCAGCCCCCCTGAGTTAAACATCAGGTGTGGTCACATGCGGGAAGGCAGCGTTGCAAAGGAAGCCTCACCAGGCCAATCCCCAGAGGCAGATAGGAACAGGATGAGAAAAGGCTCAGGTGATGCCATGGAGGTAAACCCATAAGATGTGGCAACTGGCTAGCTATTGGGGTGTCAGGGACAGTGAGCAGTAAACGCTGACCGTGAGGTTCCCAGTCTGAGTAAGAAGATGGTGAGGCAGAACAGAAATGGAGCTGGTTGGGGGGAAGACTGAGTTTGATATGGCAGGGAGGTGTCCAGGTGGAGATGGACATATAGAGCTTCCAAAAATGCAGCAGAGCCTGGGCGGGCTCAGAGCCCCGGAGACAGATAGGAGGGGTCAACATTACCACCGCAACATAACTACCGCGGAGGGATTCCTCTGGGCCCGCGCTCTGCATGTAACCCTCACCACAAGCCAAGGAAGGACACTGTTTTCACTTTATCGATGAGGAAGCAGAGGCCCAGCAAAGCTAAACATCTTGTCCGAGGTCACAGAGCTAGCTGGTGGCAGGAATGGGACTTGAACTCCGTCTGTAGCTCTGAGGTCATTTCTAAACCAAGAGCTTGTTTGGGCCCCCAAGAGCTGCCTCCACAGTCAAGCCAAAGGGTCTGGGTTTGCAGAACCAGCAGAAGCCCAGAGCTGGGGAAGAAGCCCAGTGAAGATTCAGAGAGCTTACAGGTAGGGCTCCTTTCACACATCCTGTCATTTGCCCTCCCAACAAACCTGTGAGCAAGGAACTATTATTGTCATTTTAGAGATGCAAGGAAATGAGGTTCTGGGAAGTCCGGTGACTTGCCCGAAGTCACACAGCCTGTTCCTGGTGGGGCCCAGCTTCAAACAGGAGCCTTTTGACCACAGAACCTGGCCCCCATCATTCTGCATAGTCTCCTTAGGGGCGTCATCCCCGCGCCCCTTCCCCCGCAGAGGGTCAGTGGACTCAAGCCCCCTCCCCCACCCATGGCAGGTGGGACAGGACTTTGCCTCCATTTCTCCCTCCCGAGCTGCTAGCCAGGAGCAAAGTCCAGAGCTGCTGGCCATCCAGCCTCCCACTACCTGTCCCCTAGAGCCCCAGGAGATGTGCCCTTCTCCAAGCCACCCCTGGCCTTCGCTGGGGCTCAAGCCCTTTACTTTCCCAGAGCTTCTTGAGACCCAACGTAGAGAAGAAAGAGGAGCGACAGGAGGACTTTGGAGGACAGAAAGGAATGCTTGGGGTTCAGAGAGGTTTGAGGGAGATGGGGGAGGTTAAGAGAGTAAATGGGAACCAGAAGAAACTTGGCCTTCCTGCTGGGGTGGGAAGATAAGGCGCTGAGATAGGTTGGTGTGGGGAGAGGGGCAGGAGGGTGGGGGAGATGGTGGTCTGGGGTGCTTTTCTTTACCTTCAGGCTCCATGACGGCTTGAAGCGGCTGGCCCCACGGGCGGGCGCTGGTGTCTGCTGCTCAGATCCAATGTTCAGAGAGGCCCGAGGCTGGGGGTGGGGCAGCCAGAGGGAGGCGGGGAAGGGCCCTTGTAGCCAGCCCCTGTCAGCGCTTCCCAGGTTCTCTGGGGCTCCCTCTAGTCCTCCTTCAGGACCCCCGGGGTTGTAGTACCTCATCTGCTTTCCATACTCAGCTCTCAGTTGTGTAACAACGCAGAAGTCCTCTCCTCTCTGAGCCAAAGGCCCTGTTCTCTCCCCACAGCCAGCTGTCCCCAGAACATGAGACTGTGAATGCAAGAATGTGCTCCCTTGTGAGGGCTGGAAAGCTCTCTCAGTGGTGCACTAGGAACATTGGGCCTTAGACCTGGGCTCCAATCCTAATTCCATCCTTTTCGATCTCAGTACCTTTAAACCTTTTTCTGTGCCTCAGTTTCCTCTTCCTTAAAATGGGATGGTACCTACCTCGTGGGTTCAACTGAGAATCAAGTGAGAAACCTCTGCCAGTGACACAGAGTAAAAACTCAGCAAATGACCATTTCCTTTCCCTTTCCTCTTCCTGAGATACTTGAAAGACATGGATGGATCAGGGCTGGATTTCCGACCAGGAAAACTGAGAAATTGCCAATGACCTGTACTGGGACGCCAGGCAAGTTCCTGTCCAAGAACAGCTGGGCCTCCATTTCTTCATGGGAAACTGTGGGCTGAGGTCACCGGGACCCTGACTGTCAACCCACAAGCTCCTCCCCAGCCTTCTCCCATCTCTTTCTCTGCGGCCCATGACCCTGCCCGGACTGGGACTCGGGTGGATGAGTGAAGGCCCTAGGGCGCAACACCGAAGGAGGCCTCGCTCACAGGGTCTAATTTGCCCCTCAGCACCTTGCTTGCCTCACTCTTGTCTAGGACTGCCCCTTTTGGCCCTTCTCGAAAGATTTTCTCCTTTTGTTCCCTAGATAGCATTTTCTGCAAGTTCCTCTCTTAAAGGCTCTGTGCTGTCACTTACAGGTCCTTTCTCCTACATCCAGCCCTCGGATTTTGGTGTTCCCTCAGTGTTGGTGGGACAGTTTCTCTTTTCCTCCTGGGCACACAACTGAACTACATTTCCCAGGCCCTTTTGCACTGAGGCCACTGTGTGACTGAATTCTGCCTCCTGGAATGTGAGCAAAAGTGACATGTGCCACTTCCAGACCTGGCCCATAAAAGTCTTCCCATGAGCCCCCTGCCCTCTCTCCTCCCCAGGAATGACAGAGCACAGAAGGGAAGGAGCCAGGGTCCCTGAATGGCCTCATGGATGGTCACCCTCCAAATGCCAGTATTGAACTGTTACATAAGCAAGGAAAAAATTTCTCTTGGGTTATACCCCTGAGTTTTATCATCCTTAGTTACAGTAGTTAGCCTGCCCTGACTAACACACTGAGAGTCTCTCCATAACTCTCTCCTTTTCTCATTCTACACAGTGAATGCTATAGTTTATGCATTTGTCCATCTACACATATACCATTATTTAAAGATAGATAGATAGATTGATTGATTGATTGATTGATTGATTTTATTTTTAGAGAGAGGAAAAGGGAAGGAGAAAGTGAGGGAGAGAAACATCAATGTGTGGTTGCCTCTCACATTCCCCCTACTAGGGACCTGGCCCGCAACCCAGGCATGTGCCCTGACTGGGAATCAAACCAGCGACCATTTGGTTTGCAAGCCAGCATTCAATCCACCGAGCCACACAGCCAGGGCCTTATACTGTTATTTAAATTGCTATCTAAAATCAGATGACTCTTTAAAAAAAAGATGAAATCAGATGACTCTTGCTCTGGCTGGTGTAGCTCAGTGGATTGAGTGTTGGCCTGTGAACCAAAGGGTCACGGGTTTGATTCCCAGTCAGGGCACAGGCCTGGGTTGTGGGCCAGGTCCCTAGTTGAGGACATGTAAGAGGCAACTGATCAATGCACATCAGTGTTTCCCTCCCTCTCTTTCCCTCTCCCTTCCCCTCTCTCTAAAAGTAAATAAAGTCTTTAAAAAATTAAATAAAATCAGTTGACTCTTAAATCCATATCTTTTGCTCTGATATCCCTCCCAAGATCCAGGTCTTTATTTCTAACCATCCCTCTAAACATCCCTTCTAACACTTCTAAAAATGAACTTATTAAGTTTTCCACTAAAATGCTCACCTCTCTGCATTTCCACCTAATGAAATCAGCATCTCAGTCTCCCAAGATAGAAAACTTGAAGTCCAACCTCATTCTTCTCCCATCACCTCAACTGCCAGTTGGCCCTAAACCCTATTTTCTGAGTAAATATATTTCTGACCTGACCTCTTCCACCGTAAGCCGCACCCCCACTGTATCTAACTCACACTAGAATAATGCCCTCGTCTTGGGCCCACACTGCCTTCAGCCCAACCTCCTGGATGCCAGGGTCATTCAAAAGACAGATCTGGCCCTGACAGGGGTGGCTCAGTTGGTTGGGTGTCATCCAGCAAAGCCAAAGGCTGCCACTTTGATTCCCGGTCAGGGCACATGCCTGAGTTGCAGGTTTAGTCCCTGGTTGGAGCATGTACAGGAGGCAACCAATCAATGTTTCTCACGTCAATGTTTCTCTCCCTCACTTTCTCCCTCCCTTCCCCTCTCTCTAAAAACAAATAAATAAAATCTTTAAAAAAAGAAAAAGACAAATCTGATCTTGCCACATGTTTACTTAAAAACCATTGTTTGTTCATGCATTAATGCATTTATTCCTCCATTCAGTAAATAAGTATCAGTTAGCTGCTATGTGACAGGCCCTGGTCTCTGAAGCCACAAAGATGACATGTGGACTTGGACACATGAAGGATACCATCATATAATTACAGCCCAGTTGTTTCTGCTGTGACACAAGGTGTTGTAAGAGTGGAGGAGAAATATTATGTCTGTTTGCGGTGGTGGCCTTGAAAACATAATGACACCCTGACTGGTGAGGCTCAGTGGGTTGGGTGTCATCCTGCAAAGCAAAAGGTCACCAGTTCCATTCCTGGTCAGAGCTCATGCCTGGGTTACAGGCCAGGTTCCCAGCTGGGCGCATGCAAGAGGCAACCAATCGATGTTTCTCTTGCACATCAATGTTTCTCTCCCTGTCTCTCCCCCCTTCCCCTCTAAAAATAAATAAAATCTTTCAGAAAAAAGAAAGAAAGAAAGAAAAGGTGGCGGCATTTGAGCTGAATCTTGACAGCTGAGGAGTCTGGCAGGAAGTCAAGTGTGTGTGCTGTAGGGCAGGCTGGGGGTGGGCTGGCTTTGGCCAGACTGTACATAAATGCAGCACCAAGTATGCAGCTCTCTCCATGCAGCTGACACCTCCTGAAATCTGGACCCTGAAATCTGGGCCGTGGTCCAGCTGTCCTGGTGCCACAAGCTGGTCAGGCAGGTGCTGAGCACCCTAGGGTGCTGAGGCACACCGGCGCCCATTTGCAGCTCATTTTTGGGAACAAGTAGATTGTCTCCAGAACACCCCAGGTCTCTGTTGTCTAATGTCTCTACCCCAACCTCCCCAGAGCAAGACAGTCGCCCACTGTGTAGGTGTCCCAACCAATTCCCCCTTAGCATTCGGAGCGCTCAGGGCTGATGAGGGTCACTTCTGCCTGAAGCCCCCCACCCCCAGGTAGCCCACCCTCCACACGTTCTGTCTGCCAAGGGCCAAAGATCAGAGTTGGGGATGCAGAAGAAAATTAGGTGTACATGTTCATTTCCAGAAATGAAGTGTCCTTAAAACCATGCATTGAAGCCCTTTTCCTGTCCACAAAGTGAATTAATAGATTTCTCAAGACCACTCCCACCCAGATCCTCTTCCATTTGGAATTTTCATTTTGGACGACAAAGCTTTATTTGTAATCATGATCTTAATGTGCACTTTGGAGATAAAAATAGAAACATGTATTTTAAAATAGAAGATGAAGAATAATACACTGTATATGACTCTGTGGTGTGAATCCTGTATTTAAGAAACTAGAATGTGCTGGTAATTAACTTTTGCAAAAGAGGAAAAATATTATTTTACTGTCCGGACGGAAAGGTTTTCAACACTTTTAATTTTCTGCCCCTCCACAAGAAAAGCACACAGGCTGTTCGGGGAGCTGGCTACAAGGGATTTGATGAGGTGGGAGGGCTACCGAGTGGGGCTCAGGACTGACTGGGCAGGGGTGGGTAGAGGAGCAGCAGGGCCAGATCTCCAAGGGGTCTTATTCTGCATGCTAAGGAAGGTGGGCTGTATCCTGACAGCCTGAGGGGGTGCAGGGATAATCTGGACAGAGTGGTCTTTTAGAAGTGTCACTAGGACTGCCAAAGGCAGAGGTTGGAAGGGATTGGGGTCGGGAAACCAGAAGGGAAGTCTCAGCAGGACCAGGCAGGGTATGATGAGGCCTTGAGAGAAGGAAGGGGTCCCAGGGACTGTGGAAGAAGAGTCGGCTGGACTTGGCACCGGGGCTTGAGGACAGAGGAGCGAGTGGGGTCTGGCAGTGATTCTATGTGTGTCTGCAGAACGATGGCACGGGCTCCCCTGCTATTCCAAATGGAGCGCTCCTCCTAGGAAACCTTCCCTCGGCCAAAATTGGATACTGTGATAAAGTAATCACCATCCATTTATATGGAAAAATTAGGGGCATTCCCAGAACCAAAAGATACCCTGCCAAGTCATGCATGAAACCAAAGCAACACTAACATATAGTAAAAGCAGTGCCACTCTCGCTGCTGGAGGTGCATGGGGTGCGCGCTGCCCCTATAGCCACGGCCTGCAAACCCAACGCTGACTACTTTTTTCTCTGCTCGCCTTTTTTGGTGAAAGTGAAAATCCTCTTCATTTCTTTCGTTTAATGAAAACAGGTGCTAACGTAGGTCTTTTGTAAAAGTGAAGGGGCAAACAAACGTGACTCTCCAGCAGCGGGAGATACCTACGTGTACCACCTGCTGAGGCCCCAAACAGAGGAGTAAAACTGGCTTAAGTTTAACTTCCCCACCGCTTCCAGACTGAATTGAACCCTCACGCCCTTCTTAGCATGGATGGTTCCGCCCGGCCTTTCCAGCCTCATCTCCCACAACCCTCTTCAAACCATACCACCCCCCACCCCATCCTGCCCAGGGAGCACTTATTTGTTAATGTTTTTTGTAACTGTACAAGTGATTGATATATATTGTATAAAAGTTGGAAAATATAGAAAAGTGTAAACAAGCTCTGGCTGGTGTGGCTCAGTGGATTAAACGCTGACCTGGGAACCAGAGGGTCTCTGGTTCAATTCCCTGTGTTGTGGGCCAGGTCCCCAGTGCAGGGCTGTGAGAGGCAACCACACATCGATGTTTCTCTCCCTCTCTTTCTCCTTCCCTTCCCCTCTCTCTAAAAATAAATAAATAAAATCTTTAAATAAATAAATAAAATCTTGAAAAAAGAGAAAAGTATGAATAAAATCACCCACAAAGCTGTTACTTTATAGATAACCACAGTTACTACACATTCCCACTTAACATTATATTGTAGACATTTTCCAAAGTCATTACATAGCCTTTGAAAACATTTTAGCATCATGGTAAGTATACTAAGCCATTTACAATTATTTTTATAATTGATATATTTGGTCCTCTCTTGCCACTATATTTTATATTTTTTTGTTTCTCTCCTTGTTTTTCCTTTTTGGTCTCACAATATCTACTCATCCTTTGCTTTTTTTCCCCACTAGAGAATTGAAAGGCATCTATCTGTTCCATGACTGTCAAAAAAGAATCTATACTAACCGCTCACACTTCCCCAGCGTGCCTTTGTGCCTGCTGAGAGCGCCCTTCTCCCCTTTCAGCCTGGCAAAATCCTTCTTAGCCTTCAAAACCTCTCAGGAGTCATCGCCGTTCATTCACTCAAGTGAACATTTACTAAGGTCTTCATACCCGCTGGCACAGGAGTCCCCAGGAAAACGGCAGTGGACTTGGCAAAGACCCTGTGAGACACACTCAGAGGAAGCCTCCTAACCTGCCCCCAGGGGCAGTGTGCCACTACTTTTTTTGGTACATTCATAAAACTTTTTTGTGCTTTTATTGGAAAACTTTTCACATATTTTGATGTTTTCTGAACTGAGCAGAGCCCCATGGGGCACCTTCCCCACCCCCACCCCATTTCCTGCAGGATTCGCCCAGGACCCAGAAACCAGTATTGGTTCAGAGAATGCCTGCCTGTGCCGGATGAGCAGGGTGCAGCTGACAGCCTCTGAGCTCAGTGCCGACATCATCTAAACCTGAAATTGGGGCACTGGGTTTGATAAATCTAATACAATTGTGGTATCCTGAGAGACTTTCGGAACTCACTTCTGCTGTTCTGTGGCTACAGCTAGTCCAAACAATGCCTTGTAAGAAGTAGAAAAAGGCGCCAGACACAGCTTCGTGGGAGCCCAGCCTGCATGGTGAAGGCAGGGTTTCCACCCCAGCTCAGCCCGTCTCCACAGGCCAGGCACAGGCCTGTGGTGGCCAGGTGTATCCTTGGCCACTTTGTGCCCCTTCTCTCCCCCACCTCACGACCTGGCCCCCCCAGTTCAGGCCACATGGCAGTCACACTCACACAGTTCCCAACCTCCTCTCTCTTTGTAGGTCAGTCTGACTGCTCTCAGCCGCTGCACCCTGTGACTCAACTTCCTCTTTGCAAATTTCCTCTTTGCCCTGGGGAAATACCAACCACTTCTGGCCCATGTGGCACCCTGGGCTCTGGCATGGGCTGGTCTCAGAGACAGCCAATTGGGTCTTGTCCCCTCCTGTCTGTCCCAGATCCACAGGGGAAGCCCCTGGTTCTGCCAGCCTGTCCTAGGTCCTCATTTAGCTCACTCTCACTGACTTTGACTCCAGTCCAAGGAAAAGAGCTTGAAACAGACAAACACATTAAACATGTAACGGAAGAGTGTCACCAAGACACAGCTACCAGGTCTCCTGTCTCCCTCCCTCCTACGCTGGGAGGCTGTGAGAAAGGAACACAGCGGCTGAACTGAAGAACCACACTCAGGTCACAAATGCAGTCTTTCTATTAAGCCCGGCATTCCTTTATTGGGCAACAGACAGAGTTAAATCTACCACCTCCACCTATTTAAGCAGAGATGAGGGCACAGATGTTCTCAGCAGGTCCTCAGGTTGGCATGTCCTCAGCTTCCGAAACCCTTCCTGCCCCTCCCTCACGCACTTCGTACTCACCTCTACCCTTCACAAACCACCAAATCCTTGCCTCTTGCACACAAAACACACCCATGAGTGGACCCGCACAGGTGCTGGGGTTTCTGAGAACCATTCCTGCCCAGAAACCTCCATCCTCCAGGGGAGTAACAGCTGAAGCCTTTGGCTGCCTCAGTCCATAGTTAGTTCTAAGGGAGAGTGTGGTGGCTTGGGACAAAGGCCGGCCTAGAGTCCAGGTGCTGTCACAAGCACACTTGAGAGCACAGCTAGATGACACCATTCCAGGCTGGCCCCGCACAGAGCACTGGGCCCTAGAGTTAAACGAGTTTTATGGAATGACCCAGGGACTGTCCTAATCTATGGGGTCAAATATACTTTCCAGAGTAATCCTAGATGGGAGTTTGCTGGTTTTTCAGTTCCTTCTTCTCAGACTCTGATGCCCCTGAAGAATCCTCTGAGCAATTGTAGGTCAAGGAAATTTGGCCTTATGGAGACTTGGCTTCTGGTTTCAAAGGCAAAAATGTGGCAAAAAGAGTTGATGGAGAGAAGTAGGGGTTGATGAGGAAGTCTTATTCATTCAGTCTTCAAACCTTCAGCGGGTGTAGGCCCCCGCCTCAGTGCTGGGTTCAGGTGCTGGGTGGCAATGCCAGTGTGGGGTGTTGGGTGCAGAGGCTGGAAGTCCCGGGGTTAAGAAGCTAGATGAGGGTTCAGAGTGAAAATGTTGGGTGAAAATGCTAGGTGATGATGAGGTTGGAAGTGATGATAGGAGGGAAGGTGATGTTAGAAATAATTCTGACCTCCAGTCTTGTATTCACAAGCACTAAGGGACCTCCACAGCTCCCACTTCCGGTCCATCAGAGTCAGCAGCCTCCACGGCCCCATTCTCACTGCCCACAAGTGGCTCTTCCTCCCCCTTTAGGCTGGAGGTTGACCCAACCTTTAGCTCCTCTAGGACCAAGGAGCCCTGGCGAGACTTCCGTCTACCAAAGAAAGTGGTGAGTGTGGGTCGCCGGCCGGAACCCTCCCCCTCTGGGATCCCAGAACCCTTGTCACCACCAGACCCTCCTGCTGTTGTTATCACAGCCTCCTCATCAGACACTCGGGCGGGCCCAGCCCAGGCGTCTACCACCCCATTGCGCTTTCCTCCTCTGCTTAGTGTCAGGGCGCCTGTCCTCCGCTTCTGCCGCTGGCGCCACAGCAGGAGTAGTGCCAAGAGGACAATGACCACCAGAAGAGCCACGAGCACAGCCACTATTAGGGTATTATTTGTCCTCTGATCTGGACTTACGGAGGGCCCACTCTCTGTGTTCGTGGAAGCCTTTTGGGTAGTCATGATGGGCATCGTTCCCCAAGCGGTGGGGGAGCCACTGGTCTCCTTGGGAGTCTCCAAAGAACTAGTTGCCATTGTGCCAGGGAGTACACTGGTCTCACTGGAAGTCTCCAGATAGCTAATCGCTATGGTAATGGGGGGTCCACTGGTTCTATAAGAGGTAGCCAGAGAGCTAGTTGCCATGGTGACAGGGAGTCCACTGGTCCCATTGGAGCTTTCCTGAGAGCTAGTTGCCACGGTGATAGGAGGTCCACTGGTCCTATTGGAGGTTTCCAGAGTGCTAGTTGCCATGGTTACATCAGTCATATTGTGAAATCCCAGAGTATTCATTGCTGGTGGAGTGGGGTTACTGTTTACATCAGAGATTTCCTGGAACGCTGATGGCTTCTCGGTGGAAACTTCTTGGGAGATTGTTGGTCCAGCTATAGAGAGTCCACTACTGGCAGTGACGGAAGTCTCAGGAGAAGACACCTCATTGGCTGTATAAGGAGTTGAGGAAGGTGGGATGATCTGGTGCCCAGTGCTGTCATTTTTCTCAGGGACCCTTGATGTATAATTGGAGGTCATTGAGTTAAGGTTCGGGGCCTCAGAGCTTCTTGTAACCAAAGTAAAAGGAGAGTTTATGGGTGTAGATGCCTCCAGAGAGGCCAAGTAACCCCCAAAGAAGAGGAGAAGCAGGATCATTTCCATGACAACAGGCATGAGCAGGAGTTGGGACCTGAGGGTGGGGAAGTGGGAGAAATGGAACACATAAGGAGCTGTGGTAGGACCTGGCCAGGCCCTTCCCTCCAGCCCACTTCCCTGCCGACTGCAAGACCTAACCTGTGGTTTAACGGCTTTTTCCACCCTTTCTTTTACTATTATCAGAAATAACAGGGGAACAGATGTTGGCAGCTCCCCTATCAACTATCCCATAGCACCCCCACACCCAGCCTTAGCAGCACGCACTCTGGCAATGGCCACCCCTCCTGGCCTTCCCTGACCCTATTCAGCCCCAGTGGCTCCTGATACTTTTTCCCCATCATCTGTCAGTGTCTTTACAAGCCATAGGCATATTCCCAGGTCTGCTGAGACCCCTGCCCCACCAAGTCACACCCCCTTACCTGCTCGCTTGATAAGGACACAGGGCTGCGGCCAGGCTGCTTCAACTCCTCCTGAAGCTGGGGCAGGACTGGGCAGACAGGGCCCCAAGGGGAAAGGAAGTAGCCCTAGCTCCACCCACCCCACCCCAGCATCCTGCCCCACCCACCCTGTTCCCACAGCTGCCATGTGTTGAGAGCAGCATCACTTACTCTTCCTGGGGTCTGAGATGGTGTCAGAGGCTCTGGGGTCTTAGCTGATGTAAAGGCAAGGAATCTGAAATGGGGATTCCTGGGTATTAGCTGGGAAATGGGATGGCAAGAGGTGAAGGGGGGATAGGGAAGGGCTTCAGACCTGGGGTGATGGAAACGTACGTACTTGACAACTAGGGGGTGCAGAGGAGGAAATGGGAGGAGAGGGTGGTTTCCTTTGCATCTGTGGTGCCCAAGCTGTTAGGCCAAGAACCCAAGGTGGCACTGGCCTAAGAGCTCCCAGGAAGTACAGGGCAAGAGAAAGCCCTGACTCTTCTGGGGTCAAATAAGGCCTCTGCAAGTTGCATAGATGCCTGGTGAGCTCTTGACAACTTCCCAAGAAGCTGGGGAGCGGGGGTGGGAGGTGGGTGGTCACCACAATGGTCCCAGTTGTGGGTGCTTAACTAAATCAAGCACTGCATATCTTATGATCTTATTTTTGTAGAAGGTTAATAAAGATGTGGGAATCTACATGGAATAAAAGTGTGGAAAGATATCTACTGAGGATTAACCAAGTTTCTCAGGATAGGTATGAGTAGGAAGTTCTTTATTTTCTTCTGTGGATGGTTGCTGTTTTCTGACCTCCCCCTAATGTAAAAGCTTTGACTTTTGCTATGTGTGTGGTTTTATTTTTCTCCTTTCTTTTTAAAAAATCTAAGCTGATTTGCACATTGTAAAAGCAATACATGTACATGACAGATGACTGAAACAAGTCAATGTTAGGCCCTGGGATCTTACACCACTCCCAAGCTAATGAGTGAAACTGACACAAAGACCAGAGACTCCTGGGTCAGAGATGCAGGAATTCAGAAGTCACCGAACAGCAAGCAGCCCAAGCATTACGTTTTCATCAGCTCCCCTTGCCCCAAGTCCCCCAGGGGTGACACACAGGGGGACACAGCCCACAGCTGAGGAATTGCCCTCTTTTCAAGCAGGTGATAAGGAAGCCTGCTCTTTGTCCTGAAGGGAGAATTTACTTCATCCTTAGACTTACTCACTGCTAACACAAACCTGAGAAGTGGCCTGGATCTAGAGCAGCCAGAACTTCACTTTCAGCGTACCACCCGGAGTGTGTGGGAATGCTATAGTGGATTGCCTCTCCAACAGTCAGGAGAGTATGAAATGAACAGGCTCCACACCACCACCAGCAGATAAACATTTGTAACAATGTCTGTGTTTACACATGCATGCATTTTATTATATTAGATTTCATTACACACACTGTTCTGCACTATTCTTTTTTTACTGAACTAACCTAAGATGGAGAGAGGGAGGGAGTAAGGGAGGGAGGGAAGGAGAAAGTGAGGAAAGAAGGAAGGAAGGAAGGAAGGAAGGAAGGAAGGAAGGAAGGAAGGAAGGAAGGAAGGAGGAAGGAAACCATTGCATCGTTGGACCTTTAGGTTATTTCAACATTTTGTTACTGCAAACAGAAAAGTAAGAATAATTGGCTGCAAAGCAATAGGAGGTTAAAATTTTTTTAATTCCAAAAACAATCAACAAAACTGCTTGTAAGACTGCACAAAGATTCCCAATTTTCCAATTTTTAAAAAAATTTTATTTATTTATTTTCAGAGAGGGGAAGGGAGGGAGAAAGAGAGGGAGAGAAACATCAATGTGTGATTGGCTCTCACACGCCCCCTACTGGGGACCTGGCCCACAACTCAGGCATTTGCCCTAACTGGTAACCGAACCAGCGACCTTTTGGTTTGCAGGCCGGCGCTCAATCCACTAAGCCACACCAGCCAGGGCCAATTTTCCAATCTTTGAAAAAAACAACAAAACAAAACACTGCCTTGGCAGGTGTGGTTCAGTGGTTTGAGCTCCAGTCTGCAAACCAAAAAGTCGCCAGTTCAATTCCCATTCAGAGCACATGCCTTAGTTGTAGGCCAGGTCCTCAGTGGGAGGTGCTCTAGAGGCAACCACACATTCAAGTTTTTTTCCTTCTCTTTCTCCCTCTCCTCCCTTTCTCTAAAAGTAAATAAATAAAACCTTTACAAAAAAAACACTGAAGCAAAATTCACTTTTTAAAAAAATTGTCATTCTGACTTCCAGCCAAGATGGAGGCATAGGCAGACGCACTGTGCCTCCTTGCACAACCAAGATAGGGACAACGACAATATAGAAACAAAATAACAACCAGAACTGACAGAAAATTGGAGAGTATGGAAGTCGGACACCCAAGGGTTTAAAAATACACACGTTCATCCAGACCGGTAGGAGGGGTGGAGTCGGGCTGGGCGAGGGACATGGAGCAGAGAGCTGAGCAACTGGGGCGGTATGCAAGTCCGCAGCAGGCAAACCTTGGTCGCACAAGCCGCGGTGGCTGGTGGGCCCCAGCCAGGGGGTGGTGACCAACAGACCCAGCGAGGAGGCCATTGTGAAGCAAGACACTGCACGCAACTCAGGGTCCCAGCACTGGGAAATAGAGCTTTGGGTCACTGACTGAAAAGGAAGGTCCCTCAGGGTGCACAGGCCCACCCACACTGGAATTGGTGCCAGAGGGGCCCAGTTAGCTTGTGGAAAGTGGCAGAAGGGTCTGAGGTCCTACAGAGAGCAGAGCAGGCGCCATTGTTCCTTCTCGGACCCCACCCCCACATACAGCATCACAACCCAGCAACTGGGGTGCTCCGCCCTGGTGAACTCCTAAGGCCCCGCCCCTCACTGCAGGAGCTTGACAAGACCCCCCCCCAAAAAAAAAACCCCAGCAAAAAGATGGCTCAAACAGAAGAAGAATTGAAAGCTCCAGAACCCATCCTTTTAAGCAACCAA
>CM052540.1:84827288-84881679 GCA_028533065.1 Trachops cirrhosus | reverse complement strand
AACAGGAACAGAACCACAGAAATGGAGATTACATGGAGGGTTAGCAACAGGGGAGTGGGAGGAGAAGCAAGGGGGAAAAGGTACAGAGAATAAGTAGCATATATGGTAGGTAGAAAATAGACAGGGGGAGGGCAAGAATAGTATGGGAAATGTAGAAGCTAAAGAACTTATGACACATGGACATGAACCAAAGGGGGGGAATGTGGGTGGGAGAGGGTGTGCAGGGTGGAGGGGAATGAAGGGGGGTTAATGGGACAACTGTAATAGCATAATCAATAAAATATATTTTAAAAAAAGAAATAAAAGATGGGACATTACAACTGATACCACAGAGATAAAAAGGATCATAAGAGACTTCTATGAGCAATTACATGCCAGCAAATTTGACTACCTATAAGAAACAGATAAATTCCTAGAAACATACAACCTCTCAAGACTGAGCCATGAAGAAATAGAAAATCTGAGCAGACCAACTACTTGTAAGGAGATTGAATCAGTAATCAAAAACCTCCCCCAAAACAAAAGTCCTCAACTAGATGCCTTCACTGGTGAATTCTACCAAATTTTAAAGAATTAATACCAATCCTTCTCAAACTCTTCCAAAAAATATAAAAGCGAACACTTTCAAACTCATTTTACAAGGCCAGCATTACCCTGATATCCAAATCAGATAAGAATATTGCAAGAAAAGAAAATTACAGGCCAATATCCCTGATGGACTTGGATGTAAAAATTCTTAACAAAATATTAACAAACTGAATCCAATAATACATTAAAAGGCCCTGGCTGGTGTAGCTTAGTGGATTAAGCGCGGGCCTGTGAACCAAGAGATCATGGTTCGATTCCCAGTCAGGGCACATGCCTGGGTTGCAGGCCAGTTCCCAGTAGGGAATGCACAGGAAGCAACCATACATTGATATTTCTCTCCCTTTCCCCTTCCCTTCCCCTCTAAAGATAAATAAATAAAATCTTAAAAAAATATATTAAAAAAAACTGTCGCTTTATTTCCGAAAATGTCATTATTATTAAAAAAATAATAATAATAATACATTAAAAGAATCATATACCATCATCAAGTGGGATTTATTCCAGTGATGCTTTCAATATCCACAAAGCAATCAATGTTATACATCACATTAACAAAATAAAGAATAAATATCATATTATCAAGTAGGTGCATAAAAGAAATTGACAAAAGTCAACAACCATTTATGATTTTTTAAAAACCCTCTCAACAAAGTGGGTATACAGGGAACATACCTCAACATAATAAAGGCCATATGTGGCCAGCCTACAGCTAACATTATACTCAAAAGTGAAAAGCTAAAAACTTTTCCTCTAAGATGATAAACAAGAAAAGGATGCCCATTCTCACTACTTTTATTCAACATAGTACTGAAAGTCCTAGCCAAAGCAATTAGGCAAGAAAAAGAAATAAGAGGCAACCAAATTGGAAAGAAAGAAGTAAAACTGTCTTTATTTTCAGATTATATGATATTATATATGTAAAACCTTAAAGACAACCAAAAACTACTAGAAATAATAAATGAATTCAGAAAAGTTGCAGGATACAAAGTCAATAACAAAAATTAGTTGCATTTCTATATATTAACAACAAAACCATGAGATAGAGAATTTAAGAAAACAATCCCATTTAAAATGTCATCAAAAAGAATGAAATAAAACAACCTAAGTGTCCTTTGACAGATGATTGGATAAAGAAGATGTGGTTGGTACACATATATGGTGGAATACTACTCAGAAGCAAAAAAAGATGGAATATCACCATTTGTAATATGAATGGATCTTGAAAGTATTATGCTAAGTGAAATATATCAGATGAAAAAGACAAGAACCATATGATTTCATTATATGTGGGTTATAAAACAAAAAACAACAAACAAACAAACTCATCGATACAGACAATAGAATGGTGGTTACCAGAGGGGAAGAATGAAGGACAAAGTATAAAGGGGGTCAAATACATGGTGGTGGATGGAGACTAGAATTTGGGTGGTGAGCACACAATAGCATATACAGATATTATATTATAAGGTTGTACAACTGAAATTTATGTTACCCTGCCCCAATAAATTTAATTTAAAAAATAAAGTATCTAGGAATAAATTTAACAAAGGAGGTGAAAGGCCTATACACTGAAAACTTTGAGACATTGATGAAAGAAATTGGAGACGACACAATCAAATGGGAAGATATCCTGTGCTCATGAATTGGAAAAATTAGTATTATTAAAATATCCATACTACCCAATGCAATCTACAGATTCAATTAAAAATCCAATGATATTTTTCACAGAAATAGTACAAGCCATCCTAATATTATATGGAAACATACAAGATCCCAAATAGCCAAAACAATCTTCAGAAAGAACAAGAATGAAGGCATCATGCTTTCTGACTTTAAACTATATTACAAAGTTGTAGTGGTCAAAACAGTATAGTATAGGCATAAAAACAGACACATAGATCAATGGAACAGAACAGAGAACCTAGAAGTAACTGACATATATATAGTCAATGAACTTATGACAAAGAAGCCAGAACATACACATGGGGAAAAGATAGTCTCTTTGATAAATGGTGTTGGGAAAACTGGACAGTCACATAAAAAAGAATAAAAATAGACCCCAATCTTACACCATACACAAAAAAATCAACTCAAAATGGATTAAATACTTGAATATAAGACCAGAAATCATAAAACTCTTCGAAGAAAACATAGGGGATAAACTTCTTAACATCAGTCTTGGTGAAGCTTTTTGGATTTGACACCAAAAGCAAATGGAACAAAAACAAAAATAAAAACATGGGCAATACATCAAACTAAAAGCTTCTGCTCCACAAAGGAAACCATTGACAAAATAAAAAGGCAGTTTAAAAATGAGAAAAAATATTTTAAATCATATATCTGATAAGTGTTAATATCCACAATATATGTACAGCTCATACTATTCAATAACAAAGAAACAAACTATTGAATTCAAAATGGGCAGAGGATCTGAACTGGTATTTTTCCAAAGAAGACATACAGATGGCCAAGGGATAAATGAAAAAGGTGCTCAGCCTCACTAATCAGGGAAATGCAAATCAAAACCATTATGAGACACCACCTCACTGTGTTAGAAGTGCTATTATCAAAATGACAAGAAATAGCTCTGGCTGGTGTAGCTTAGTGGATTAAGCGCGGGCCTGTGAACCAAGAGATCACGGTTCAATTCCCAGTCAGGGCACATGCCTGGGTTGCAGGCCAGTTCCCAGCAGGAAATGCACAGGAAGCAACCATACATTGATATTTCTCTCCCTCTCTCCTTCCCTTCCCCTCTGAAGATAAATAAATAAAATCTTTTAAAAAAATGACAAGAAATAGCAAGTGTTGGCGAGGACGTGGAGCAGATGAAAGCTGAGTGCACTGTTGGGAATGCAAATTGGTGCAGCCATTATGAAAAACAGTATGAAGTTTCCTCAAAAAATTAAAAATAGAACTACCTTATTACCCAGGAATTCCATTTCTGGGTATTTATCTAAAGGAAATAAAAACACTAATTAAAGAACATAGCTGTACCCTTCTTTTTATTGCAGCATTATTTACAGTGGCCAAGATACAGAAGCAACCCAGGTGTTCATCAACGGATCTATGAATAAAGAAATATGGTGCACATGTATATAATGAAATATTATTTAGCCACAAAAGGAAGGAAATCTTGCCATTTACAACAACACGGATGGATCTTGAGGGCATTATACTAAGTGATATATGTCAGACAAAGAAAAACAAATACTGTATGATCTCACTTACACGTGGAATCTAAAAAAACAACCAAAACAAAAAAACAAACTCATTGATACAGAAAAGAGATTGGTGGTTGCCAAAGGTGGGGAGGTCAAAATGGGTAAAGGTGGTCAAAAGGTACAAACTTCCAGTGATAACATAAATAAGTCCTGGTGATGTAACATACAGCATAGTGACTATGGTTAACACTATTGTATTGTACATTTATTTGAAAGTTGCTAAGAGATTAGATCCTAAAAGTTCTCATCACAAGAAAAAAAACTAACCGTATGGTAATGGGCATTAACTAGACATATTGTGGTGATCATTTCACAATATAGACAAACATCAAATCATTATGTTGTACACTCGAAACTAATATACTGTATATGTCAATTATATCTCAATTAAAAATTAAAGAACATAGCCCTGACTGGTGTGACGCAGTGGGTTGAGCACTAGCTTGCAAACCCAAAGGTTGCAAGTTCAATTCCCAGTCAGGGTGCACGCCTGGGTTGCAGGCCAGGTCCCCAGTTGGGGGAGTGCGAGAGGCAACCACACATTGAGGTTTCTCTCTCCTTCTTTCTCCTTCCCTTCTCCTCTCTCTAAAAATAAATAAATAAAATCTTTTAAAAAATCAACAAGAAACATAGATGATGAGAATGAGAGAGAAAAATTCAACCTTAAGAAAGGACCAATAGAGTGACCAACCTCAGATTTGATTTCACATTTGACTAAGCTTCCTGGGATTGACCCTGAAGGGAACAATTTGCATAATGAGTTCTCTTAGTCAAAAAGGGGTCAGTGTTTTCTTGGCACTCACTTCTAAAATTGATTTTCATGTAAGAATACACTTCATACCAGTTGATGTCATGGATATAATAGCCAATGGGCAATTCATCAATCATGAATAAGGCCCTGGGCTTTGGAGTCAAACAGACTAGACGGAAGGCAACTCCACCAGTCTTTAGCTCTGTGTACTTGGGCACATTTCTGAGTCTCGGTTTTCCTGACCTTTAAAATGAGAGTAACAGCCCTGACCAGTTTAGCCCAGTCGATAGGCGTCATCCACAAAGGGAGAGGTCTCCAGTTTAATTCCTGGTCAAGGCAAATGCCTGGGTTGCAGGTTCAATCCCTAGTCCCTAGGGTGCATGCAAGAGGAAACTGACTGAGGTTTCTCTCCCTCTCTTTCTCCCTCCTTTCTCCTCTCTCTAGGAATAAATAAATAAAATCTCTCTTAAAAATAAACAAAGTGAGAATAACAGATTTACCTCACAGTGTTGTTTAATTTGTTCATTTATTCCACAATTTTGTTGAACACTAACCATGTGTCAGGCATATGATATAGAAATGAACTAAATAAAGTGCCAGTTGTCTGTCCTCCTGGAAGTGACCCTCTCCCAAAATGAGACAGAAACTCTGTGTGGATATATAATGATAGATATTATGGAGGAACATAAAGCAGAAAAGGGGATATGGGAAATTCTCATTTCTACAGGAAGGCCTCTCTGAGAGGGTGACATCTGAGCAGAAACCTGAGGGGCGTGAGGGAACCAACCATGCAATCCCCAGGGAAGGGGATTCCTAGGAGGACAAAGCCAAGTCAAAGGCCCTAAAATCGGATCATACTTGGCATGTTATGGAAACCCCCAAGGAGGCCAGTGAGGCTGGAGCAGGGCACATGACAGGGAGAGGGTGGGAAGGGGAGGTCACAGAGGAAACAGAACCAAATCCATTGAGGTGATCTTGAGGACTTTTGCTCTGAGTCAATGGAAAGATGTTGGAGGGCTTCGCCTTTGAAAAGGCCTCTTCTGGATGCTACAGGGAAGACAGACTGTGGGGACAAATGTGGGAGCATAGAGACCAGTGAGGGGCTCCTGCCCCCAACCAGAGAGATGACTGGGTCAGAATCAGGGTGATTGCAAATGTGGAGAGAAGTGGTTGTCTGCCGAATATCTTTTGAGGTAGAACCAACAGGTTGTTTTTTTTAAAAAACATATGGGACATGGGGATGTGAGAGAGAGGTTTGTGGACAACGCCAAGGTCTTTGGCCTGACCAACTGTAAGAACCGAATTGTTGTTTCCTGATGTGGGATGGCTGGGGGTGGAGAATACAAAGAGTTCATCTGGGGACATGCTAAATGTGAGATGCCTATTAGACACCCAAGTGGAGATTTCAAGATGTAAATTTGGGGGGCATCAGCATTGAATGGTGTTTAAAGCCATGAGTCTGGATGAGTTTACCTCAAGAGAAGAGGACTGGCACTGATGTGGGTCCTACTCCAATTACAGAGAGAGCCATGGTGGCTCAGAGGCTTCCTAAGATCACCCAGCTGGTAAGAGGTAGAATCAGGATTCAAAACCATGTCCTGGTGTGCTCTTCCTCCCAGGAGCACACCTGTGCCTTTCCCTCCCCCTCTCCCTCCCCCACAAGTGGGCATCTACCAAACTTTAAGGGTCCTCACAAGACTTGCAACCAGGGGATCAGTGGGCAGCGGCAGCTGTCCCAGCTTACCCCCTGAACCTGTGCCCAAGGCCCCCTCTCTCTCATTTTCCAGTGAGCTGACAGCAGCCACACCTTGAACAGTTCTAGAAAGTCAAAGCAGCCTTGCCTAGGCTCTTTTCTGTTGCTTCTTCTATCCTAAGCCCTTTACTGTCCCCAGTTTCATAAATGTACTCTCAAAATCAAAACACACACACACAAACAAAAAAACCCACAGGTCCTAGTTCAGATCTTGTACTTTTTTTCAGTAAGTAGTCTGTGTAGGCTTCTATCAGTCCAATTTGACCCATGGTTATAATTTAGAATATTTAGAGAATTTAACTATTGCAGATTTAGATATTTCAATCATTACAGAAGGTTCAATTGGACAGCACTGCTGTAGAACCATCTGAGTTGGATTCTGTTTCCTGCTGGAATTAACTGGTACATGCCCCCACGTCCATCAGAACCAAGGCACTTCTATTGGGTTTACATATTTGGGAATCCAGTTTAAGCTGTCATTGATCCTCAACTACTCTTACAAGCATTTGAGACACAATGTTTAGGAAGCCGCCTGGAAGCTGCAGCAACTGGATGCCCCTGAGGCCTGGGAGCTACCCCTTCAGCCTTTTTGAGGTCTGAGGAATGGGACCCAGGGCTCCTGGGAGGATGGTGTGGATCTTGGCCAACAGGGAAATTGCGCAGGATGAGGACCCCGTGAGAGGACTATTATTCTGCCACATAGCACCCCTCCACAGAACTTTCTCAGTAGGGGCCATGGTGCCCCGCTAGGGTTCCCAGCCTTCCGAAGGCAGGGGTGCAGGCTGGGTGCTGCTCAGTCCCCCATTACTGACCTCAACCCTCAGCTGGTGAACATGGGCTTACTCCAGTGGCATCTTGGCAACCAACCATACCATGACCTCCATCCTGCTCCTCTCCCTGCTCGTGCTGCCCAGCATGCATGGACTTCTGCTGGTGGGCCTCATTTACCTGGTATCCTGAGTCAACGGGAACCTCTGCTACCAGGGGCGGGTGCAGCCAGGTGTAGGGCAGAGGGAGTTGCTAGGTCTTGGTGTTAGAGCAGGCACATGGGGAAGGGATCTAGCGGTGCCTTGAAGGTATGCTCAGAAAGCAGTATCTCCCCGTGTAAGCATGATGCAGAAGCAGTCCCTAGTGCACCATTCCGAAAGCGTGGGGTGGATATCTTCATTCCCTTCATAGGTTTTTAGGCAGTATTGGGCCTGCATGAAGTACGAAGTCAGAATAAAAAAGGGATTCCATTTCCATTCTCTTCCAACCCCTTTATGCCAAGAAAGCAGTCTCAGGTTGGGTGTGATATGTTCTCATGCGTCTGGAGCACGTGCTGTCTTCCCGTTACTAGGGAACAGGCCTTGGGCTTAGGGCAGGTGGAAAAAGTGTCCAGACTTTTATAGCCCTGTTTTGTTTTAATGGTATATTTTTATTGGCTACCTTTTTTTTTATTACAGGTGGTCCTGGCATCCAATTTATTGTGATGGTGTTTTCAATAAATAAATTTAAGTAAAGGAAAAGGAGGCACAATGTTTAACCCTCATACACTGCAGTTGGAAACATGTAATAGTGCAGCCACTTTATAAAAGTTCAGCAGTTCCTCAGAGTACTGAATTTTATTTACTTATTTTTAGAGAGAGGGGAAGAGAGGGCAAAAGAGAGGGAGAGAAACGCTGCTCAGTTGCTTCCCCAACTAGGAACCGAACCCACAACCCATGCATGTACCCTGAACAGGAATTGAACCGGCAATCTTTCATATCAGGGCAAAAACATGAATGAGTTAAATCACGTGAGCATAACCATAGGATCCAACAATTCCACTCTTAGGTATATACCCAAAAGAATTGCAAACATAAACTTTTATACACATGCAAAAACTTGCTCACGAAGCAGTATTTGTAACTGCCCCAAAGCAGAAACAACCCACAAGTCCAGCAACTGACAAGTGGGTAAACAGAATGCAGTGTTCATACGGCAGAGCAGCATTCAGCTTTGAAAAGAAACGGAGCGGTGACACGTGCTGTAACCAGGGCGAACCTTGAAGAGTATGGCCAGCGAAAGAAGCCAGTCACAGAGGACCACATATTGTATGATTCCTGCATTTGAAATGTTCAAGAAAGGAAAATCCGTAAAAACCAAAGTAGATTGGTGGTTGCCAGGGGTGGGTAGATGGGGGAGAAATTGGGTACAGAATTTCTTTCTGAGGTGTTAGATACGAATGTTTTAAAATTGATTGGGTGATGCTGTAGAACTCTGTGAATGTATTAAAAATTCATTGAATTATATACACCTTGAATTGTGAAATATGTGAATTATATCTCAACAAAGTTGTTATAAAAAAGACATGATGTCTAAAAGCAATGGAATTTTTAAAAAGTGGCATGTTATTAGAAACAGGGAGGTAAGTATCAGTAAAAACAGCTAAAGGAGTTAGAACAGTGGTGCGGGAGTGAGATCTGATGGTGAGACTGCAGGGCTTTGCTATGTTTTCATTTGCTTATGACTTGGAATGCTACTTGAAGTTTTAAAACTATGAGCATTATTATATTGATAGCAAAATAAAGACTTTTTTTAAAGAGGGGTTTGCTGCTGAAAACAATCCCTTTATGAAGTTGTTTAGTATCAAACCCCTGAGTTTGGGGGCCTGTGTTCTCAAGAGTCACTTGCACATAAATAACCTAGCATGAGTCAGTCTGCCCTGTTTCCCTTGGGGGACAAAAACAGTGCCCCATGAGCCTAAGAAAGGGTCAAATGAATCCTCACAGGAGGAGGGCAGAGGGAGGAATGTGAGAGAGCTCCGTGGAGGAGTCTAAAGTGAGTGTTCCAGGGAAAGGAAACACCTTAAAACAGAGGCAGAAGGAGAGCTCATGGTGTTTGGAACAGAAGTCTTGTTGAGATCCCTTGTGTCCCAATTCTGAACTTGTCATGGTCCTTTTGTACCCCAGTTCTCCATTTCCTCCCTTGAGCCATAATTTATCTGCCGAGACTGGGGAGCTCTAAGCAGACCTGACCTGCATCTCAAACTACCCTTCTAAACCCTTTTTGACAAATATGGACTGAGCATCTACTGTGTACTAGGCATGACACTCAGTACTGGGGATATACAGACTCCACGTTTCCAGCTCTCATAGAACCTACTGCAGCCATCGGGAACAAAGGGAAAGCACAAGGACTTATGGGACCACGAAACAGGAGGTCTTACTCAAATCTGGGAGTCAAGAAACTTTCCTGGAGGAAGTGATAGAGAAATTCCTATCGGGTCCCAGTATCGAGAACAGCTGGGTATCTCCAGGACTCCAGCTAGGTTCTAACTGGGAGCAGAATGGAAGACAAGCTGCTCAGTCCCAGGCCTCCCCACTGCCTGGGGGCTGGAGTTCAGTGACGGTACAATGAGGCATCAAGCCAGCAGCGTGGGTCTGGAAGTGGTGGTAGATGTCAAAGGCATTAAGACTTCCCCAAACTCCGCAGGCTTTGTGGAGCCTGACCCTTTGTTAATTTTAGCCCCTTTTGGAGCTCCTGCACAGTGCTTGTCTCCCCCAGGGACCCACCAAATGCCCAGGGCAGTGTGATACCCTGGCTCTCAACTAGAAATACACCACTCCTGCTATTCTCCTGGAAAATGGCCTGCCAAAGGCAAGAAGCTGCATTTCAGAGGCTCTGGTGTCCTGGATGCGGTGATGACATCTGCAGTTTTGATCTGGAACACCTCCTGTAAATGGTGCAGTGACACTCCCAGGGGTTAGAATGACCCTAATGACTCCTCTGCCATATCTATCCCCTTGAGAGACTCTTAGGTCCAGACACCTGTACACCACTCACCCAGGTCACACCTCATCCCTTTTGGGGCAGCAAAGACAAACAGTCCCACAGGCCCCCACTCTCTGACCTGGTTCAAAAGGGAGTTTGTCCCCCTGCCACTCAGAACCAGGAAAGAACTGGCTCATTCCCTATTCATTCATCACCACTGATCCCGTCTCAGGCTCACCGGTGGAGACAGACCAGGAGAAACTGCTCTAGATGTTGTGTCAGGCACCTGCGCTGCTGGAAACAGTAGAAGCAATAATGAGCCGAATGGGAAGTGGGGAGTGGAAGTTAGGAAGCCTTTAAGAAAAGTAGGCCTAGTGCTAAGTCACAACTGCTATGTTAATTGGTTTTTCCCAGGTATAAAAGAGAAGTGCATCACTAGCTCAGCCCGGAGAAATGAAATTATCTGCCCTGTTCGGGGAGCAGGCTGGAGCCTGGAGTAGGGGGAGGAGAGAAGGGAAACAAAGGCAGATGTGGAACTGGAGCACCTGGCTCCAGCCAGGCCGTGGAAGACCTCTCAGTAAGCTTCAAGCCTGTGCACTTTATCCTGAGGGCAGTGTGGAACCATTAAAGGTTTTCAGTAAAAGATAAAGAACTTCATCTCCAGGATCTTCCTCCCCAAAACCCATAACCCAGATCCAATCATGAGAAAAACACCAGACAAGCCCAAATTTTAGGAATATATTACAAAATGCCTAACCGGTACTTCTCAAAACTCTCGAGATCAGTGAAAACAAGTCTGAGGAACTGTCAGACCAGAGGAAGCTAAAGAGGCACAACAACTAAATGCAATGTGGTGTACTAGGAGAGATTTTGAAACAGATAATGGACATTAGGGAAAAATGAGAATTAAAATCCAAATAAAGTTTGAGGTTTAGTTAATAGTAATTACCATACAGCCATACAATGGAATATCATCCAGCAATAAAAAAGAATAAAATACTGTTATAATCTTGAAAACATGCTAAGTGCAAGAAGCAGACACATAAAACACAAAAGACCATATACTGTATGACTCCGTTTGTATGAAATGTCCAGAAGAGGCAAATGTACAGAAAAAGAAAATTAGTGGTTGCCAGAGACTGGAGGGTGAGGGTGGCAATGAGGAGTGATGGGAACTGTAATAGGTGGGGCTGCTCTTAGGGTAGGCAAAAATGCACTAAAATTAGACTGTAGCAATGATCGCACAACACCGAATAGACTAAAAACCACTTTAAATGGGTGGGTATCTCGGTAATTTTGTTAAAAATAGTAACACTGGTTCATCAGTTGTAGCAAGTGTGCCACTAAAAGGGGGAAACTGAGTACTCTCTATACTACTTTTGTAAATTTTTGGTAAGTCTACAAAACTATAAAAGTTTTATACCTACTTATTTAAAAATTTATTTAAATAAATTTTTTAATTACTATTTAAAAATTTATACACACATACAGTTTTTTAAAAAAGCAAGGGAGTTATGTGTTGATAGGGGCTTGAAAGAGACGTGGCCACAGGGAGCACTTGACAGTATTCTTGAGGGGGAGGCACGCAGAGGTTGGGGTGTGGGTTAGTTTCCTACTGGGGCTGTAAGAAATGACCACAAACTTGATGGCTAAAAACAGCACATTTTATTATCTTAAGAGATGTAGCCGTCAGAAGTCCAAAGTAATTTTCACTGAGCTAAAGTCCTATCAACAGAGCTGCATTTCTTTGGGGAGACTGGGTAGAATCCTTTTTTCTTGCCTTTTCCAGCTCCTACAGGCCACTGCACTCCTCGGCACATGACCCTTCTGTCCTCAGAGCCAGCAGCAGTGTGGTATCTTCACCTGCCTCACTTTGACCCTGCTGACTCCCTCTTCCACTTCACAGGACCATGATTACCCTCAGTCCACTATTAATTTCTGTAAAAGCCCCTTTTGCCTTGTAAGGTCACATACTCATGGGTTCTGAGGTTGAAGATGTGGACATCTTTGGGCGGCAATTATTCTGCCCACAGTGTCACAGGGAGGTGAACACAGGAAAAGGCTTCGAGGGGAAGGAGATCAGCTCTGGAGAGGTGGAACCTCAGGTGCCTGTGGGACCTCCCGGGCAGCTGTCCCTTGGCTTCCATTTATTCACCAAACACTGAGCACCTCCCATGATTTAGTCACTGGGGAATATAAAGGTGAACACTCTATTTCATTGGTCTCAAGACACCTGCTTTTTACTTTTGAACACTTGTGAACTCAGGAGGTACCTTTTAATCAATGACATATAGGTAGTTCTTTCTTAATGACATGAAGTAAACCATCTTGCAACCAAAGGCATCTAGTAGTAAATGAAAACTAGGTCTGGCTTAGCACTAGAGTGGGTCTATTATATAAGTTGGAGACCTTACTAGAACACCAGGTAATCCCACCCCACCTCACCCATCTTCCCTAGTCCCTGGCCTGGCTACTCACACTCCAGGGCTCCCAGGTGTCCCTCAGCTCTGGTGCTCAGCTCTCCTTTAATTGAAAAAGTCCACAAGAGCCCTGGCCACACACTTGATCAACTACACTACCACAGCGGGATCTAGGAACTGGCCCCTCCCCAGGTATAACCTTACTCATGGGGGTCAGGCCCAGTGGTTCTCCACCTGGCCAACATTCTCCACATTGGAAACACTTGGGAGTTTTTTAAAGTCCCAACTTCCAGGCCACTACCTAATCATTCAGATTCTCTAAGGAACAATTTTACAGTTCCCCATGAGATTCCAATGGAGAGCCAATGTGGAAAAGTAGAGGAATCAACCTAACTTGGTGCCCAGGTGAGAGGCCCAGGGCAGCACTACTGGGATGGGGTGGTGGTAGTGTCAGGTCCAGGCTATACAATACCTGTCTGCCTCCCTCCTCACCACTCACACCCCCCGGGGAAGTGACCAACCCAGTTCTCTCAGTTCCCTCAAGGCACTAGCCCTGTGCTAGGCACACTGTAGGAGCCCAGGAAATGTAAGCTTTAGGACCTCAAACACCAGGCAGAAAAGACCTGGTACCAAAAAGGTCTAGAAAAAGAGCCCATCTGGGCCAGCCCTCTGATTCACTGAGTAACCTCCAGTGAGGTAATACCCCTTAGTGCCTGCTCATTGGATAGTTGCCCCAGATGGCCTTGAAGGGGCTCCTCCAAGTGCCAGTGCCAAGTCTTCATTTCACTTAAAGAGCCTGAGACAGTGGGGAGCCAGTGAATACCAGGCTTCTTGCTCACACCCAGCAAATGTCCCAGCCTTCAAGGCCTTAAGTCTCCACTTCTGGGGCTCTATTCTGTACTGGCTGCAGACAAAGATTCTGAGGTCCTAAAAGCCAAAGACCTAAGAACAGCAAAACAGGAACCCCCAATACTGGAGAATGATATGTGAGTAAAGGGATTTTTAGATGGTGAGCAGAGTCTAGGTGGGGAGCCTGACAGCCTGGCTCTGCCCCTAGGAGTGGTGAACAAAGATGAGATGGTTCAAGGAACCAGAAACTCCTGAAGAGGAACTTCATGAGGAAACACTCAAGGACAAAGGCAAATCCAAAGGGGCTGAGGAGGTCCCTGGCTTCTGGCCACCAGCACAGCCAAGGACCTAACACACAACTACAGGCTTTTATTGGGAAAGGAAAACTGACTGAAAAGTGGCCCCCAATAAACTCACTGCCTGAGGCAGCTGGGGCTCCCTCCAGAGAGTCCAAAAAAGAAGAGGCCACCAAATTGGCCCTCAGAAGGCTCAGGTGTAGAGGTCAAAGTCAATACGTTTGGAGTTGTAGAACTGTCCACCAGGGGGATCCAGCTTCCGGCAGTAAACACCATCAGGGAAGTAGCCTTCATTCACCCAGGTCTGCAGAAAGAGAGGACAGAACTGGAGCAGGACTGATGGGGTAAGGGCTGGGCAGAAAGAAAAGAGGCGGAAAAGGGCTTACCTGCATCTGGGTGCTGGTGAAGGGCCCGTACAGCTCAGCATCCCCTGTGTTCTCCCACTTATATTCCCACATCACATCCTCCAGACCGTCTCCTGGAGACTCTGCTTCTAAAGTAACAGGGAAGCCATTTGGGCCTCAAGTGTCCTGCTCCTGCCACAACACCCTCCTCTGCCCTCAAATCTCACCTCCTCTCTGGACAGGGGTTGGGGTCTCCAGCTCTCCCTCTGCCACTTCCTCAGCAAACATGTCCAGAGAAGGTTGGGATATGGGGTCAGGGGGTCCCTGGGTCCGGCACCCCAACCCCTTCAGCTGCATGGCCAATCGTTCTCTTGTCTCCTGATAAACGCCAAGGTTGCCCCGAGCCACCATCTGGTCAGCCAACCCGGACAGCCGGTCTAAACGCTGGGGGGAACTTGGCCGTCCAGGTCCCTTGCTGCCCCTTTTGCCCCCTCCTCTGGCCCCCAGACGCCTCAGTGCCCCAGCCACTGTCTCTCTCGGCAACAGGAGCTCCAGAAGGCCCTCAAGGAGGGCTTGGGCACTCATTGGTGTCTGGCCCAGGCTGTCCTCCTCCTCTGAATCTGACCGTGAGTGCTGATCAGGTGGCCGCTCCCTGATCTTCACCTGTAATGTGAAAAGACAGGGATTATTTCCCACAAACTATCAGCAAGGCCCAAGCACTTGCTGCCTCCAGGCTCCAGCCATGCCAGCCCCGAGCCACACCCAGTCAATGTTGTCCAGCCAGCTGTCTCGGATCTGGGCATCACGGTTCAGGAAGTAGTTGCCATCTGCATCAAAGTGGCCTTCTTCCATCTCTTCCTGTAGGTTGAAGGGTGTGATACGCACACCTCCCTCACTGGGAAGTGTGGCTGCTTCCTGACCTGCACCAAAGACAGACATCCATGCTAGGCATGCAAAAAAGAGACAGGAGCCTCCTTTGCCCACAGTCCCAGAAGCCTATCTGTTCCCCCAATAGAGTTAATTCTTAGATATAGCTCACCTTCCACATCCTCTGAGGCCAGGATGTCATATTTGCTGGACCCCTCATCATCATCCTCCTCATCGCTGTCCAATGAGTGTTTGCCTTTGAAGCGGCTCCCGGGACCCCCTGCCCCAGCCACAGGGTCCACCAGCTGTGAGCAGGAGCCAGACAGTCCACAGATGCAGGTTACTGGTTATTGAAGGGAACCAAAGTTTTGCCACCCTGAAGCTGCCTTTTTGGAATATTAATTTTAAGCTGGTGTGGCTCAATGAATTGAGTGCCAGCCTATGAAAGGTCGCCAGTTCGATTCCCAGTCAGGGCACATGCCTGGGTTGCAGGCCAGGTCCCTAGTTCGGGACTTGTGAGAGGCAACGGATAGATGTATCTCTCACACATTGACATTTCTCTTCCTCTCTTTCTCCCTCCCTTCCCCTCTCTCTAAAAGTAAATAAATAAAAAATAAAAATAAATGAAAGAAGACTCAAAAAGAACTTCTGACCTCCCCCCTTACCTGCCCAAGAGATTCAGACAGAAAAACCTACTACGGGAAGGAAATCTTAGGATGTTCACCTCAGTCTAATTTGAATTAAGTATGGTAAATAATAGGGCTTTACACAAGAGCCTTTAAGGTATATATTCCCTGTGACCCACTGTTTCTTGAGTTGCCTAGCAAGAATTTGCCTGCCATGTGTGTTCTGCTCTTCCTCAAGGGTGAACTGCTGATTCTCGCTTCTGAAACCTAAGACCCCATGCCCCATTTTTACTCCTTGGTCCAAAATGTCACATATACCTAATGCTGCCTCACAGTCCTTGGGATTTTCATACTTATGTGAATTTCCCACGTGCATGTATTAAAATCTGATTTTCCCCTGTCAATCTGCCTCTGTTAATTTGACTATTGGCTCGTAGAACTTAGGTGAAACGTAAAGTATTAATTATTTTCTTAGCACCCACACTATTCCTCAAAATGCTCTAAGATCTGGACTCAAACTGAAAATCCTCCGAACTCATTGCTCAGAGAACATGGAAAACTAGCCCTTTCGACCCTTTCTTTCGTTCTCAAAGCTTCTCCCTCTTCTGGCTACTAGAAGAAAAAAGGAACTAGATCCTTTTTCCTCCCCCTCACTCTTCCCCAGAATGTAGGAGTCTGGCCTCCTCACCTTCTTCTTAGGAACACTGATTTCATCCTCATCATCCTCATTCCCCACGCCTTGAAAGGTCACTTTCCTCTTTGGCATGACTGGATAGAAGGGTCTTCCCCAAACTGAGCTGAGGAAAAGGGAGCAGATTAAGGGAACGAGGCGAGGAGGATACTCACCGCGAGAGGGCCCCCAGCTCAACAAACATTCCCCCCGGTACGTACTAGACCCAGTTTGTGAGAAAGGAACACAGAATCTGGGAACGAAAGGGGACCTGTTCTGATATCCAAAAGAGTTGCTGGAGCAGCGTCTGAGAAGTGGACGCGCGGAGGAGCTACCACAGAAACCCCCACCCTTGATGAAAGGAGACAGGCTTCCCCTAATAACCAGCCGCCGAAGTCCTGGGCGCGACTCGATCCGCGGGCTGATGCCTGCTCCTCCACCCCCAGCTCCCTCAGACCCCGTGAGGCCCCAGCGGACCCAAGACTTCGCGCCCTGGCCGCCCTGCCCCGTACTTCCAACTCCGCGGGAGACCCCCAAATGTCTCGGGCTACGTATACAAACTAGATAGGCGACAGAACCACCCAGATTCCAGCAGTCCCACTCGCGTACGCTCACCTAAAAACCCAGGAAAGGTTGCAAAAGGAGAGAGGAGCTGCTTTCGCCAGGGTTACATCCGGGGCACAAAGCCGCCATCACCGGAAGAGAACTGCGGAAAGCGCCAGTGAAGGCCGGAAGTGACTTCACTCCGGTGAGACGACTTCCTGAAGAAGCGGGTGGAGGTGTGTGATGAGCCGGAGAAACACCCCCGTCCCTTCCCAGAAGTGACGTGAGCAAGTGGGGCGAGAAGAGTGGACGTGTAAACATTTAGGCCCTCATCAGAGGAGATGGATGGCCCGAAGTGGCTTTGGTTCCCAATCACAATAGAGGCTCTGGGGAGAAAGTGGAGCCCACCCGACTTTTAAGGGGAGCCCAGGGTCATTCATGGTGGAGAGCAAAATCCGAGCAGGGGCCTGTGGGCTCCTGCCCTAGTTGCCCTTTCCAAGGTTGCGTCACCTTTCCCCAGGACTGGCCAGGGGCTCTGCGCCCTTCTATCTTACTGGGAATCCTATTTTCCCACTCTCAGCGTCCAGTTAGTTGTCTGCCCTCTCCTAGCCCAAGCAAGGTATAATCTCACCCCTCTCCCAGAAGGCAGGCCCAGTTCTCCTGATGGCCCGCCTGGAGAATCCTGACCACTGCGAGGCACTTATGAACCCAGTTCCCTTTAGGACCTAGGGGAAGTCATTTACCCTACGCCTGTACCCTGGGCGAGTTCCTGATTTCTGAGATGGAAAGGGCCATCGAAGGGGAGGTTGCAGTGGCACCTGTGCCCAGTACCCCTTGTGCCCTGATCTCAGACAGGCCTGGAGAAAGGCACAAGAGCCTCTCTCTCCAACCACAGCCGCAGAATAAAGCCGGTCTCTTTGCCCCAGTGGCCCCTGCCCAGGTTCTGTAATCTAGTTTAAGAAGCTGAGCTGGAGTAGGAAAGTGGGAGGAGTGGATCTCAGGGCTGTGCAGACACTTCTAAGCTCTCTAGGACAATCCAGTTCTGAAACTAGGCTAAGGCTGTACCCAGGAAGAGCCTACTGGAACCATAGGAGGGCAGCATGAGGGTCCCCCAGGGTAAGATGGGCCACCCTTCTCCTGCCCTCAGTGTTTTCTCTAGATTGTACTACCATGAAACTGCACTGAAGTACATGCTCAATTTCTTCTGTGGGTACAGAACACCAGCTCCAAACCAGGAGGGCATCTTGCTAAAGAAAAGGGCTGGGCCGTAATTACCAGCTGCCAGTGCCGCTGATTCATCCTCTGGGGGAACCTCCTCTCCTACCAGGAGCAGGCAGACCACACACCCTTGGGCCTCATCCTTTTGGAGAACTGCCAGGTGGAGCCATGCCCTGGGACCACAAAACCCTATTCCTTTACCACCCTGACCCCCAAGGCAGCGGGCCTACAAGCTGGCAGCAGAAAACCAGGAGCTGGGAGTTTAGCTGTGGACTCTGGAAGCAGCTGGCTGCACCATCCCCTGCCCACCCTCCACAGAACACAGGCCCAGTACCAGCAGCTATGCCAGGCAGCTGGCCAAGAGCCCAGTTCACACCACCTCCGGATTGTGGCTTTCTAGACAACCTTGGTCCCCCTCGTGCCCTCGTTTCCATGAGTGCTTTGGGAAGGAGATCCAGACGCTGCAGGTGATACACAGAGGGTTTCAGAGAGCCAGTGATAATGCAGGCAGTAGATCCCAAGCAAAGGTGGAGCAGGAGCTCAACTACTGTTTGTTGATGAACTGAGATGAACCAAAGGCCAAGAGGCACCTTACCTATAAAAACCAGCCAGTGCTTCAATAGATCTGGCTCACTCATGGCTCCCTCCCTCCCTCTCTAGTCCTTATCCCAACCCCCTCATCAAATAACAAGGCAGGAGACAGTCCCAGGTACAATAGCATGTTCTTTTCTGGTTTCTCAAAGCGCTGCAGGGTGGGGGCAGATACAGAAGAGAATGTAAACATTGGGTTCCACCCCCTGGAACTCAGGAGTCTTAGAAGGGAACAAGATGAAAGGTGGAAGTCCTGATGAGGCAAAGCGGGGGAAGCCTCAGAATAGAGGAAAGTGGGTGAATGAGAGCAGGAGGGTGGTGGGCAAGGAAATGGGGGACATTTCCTGTTCCAGTGCATGTCCCCTTAAATAAACTAAGAGTTCAAGAACATTGTGGAAGGAGACCCAAAGGACAGAAGATAGAGTGAACAGCCCTACCCTGGGCCAACCAGGTCCTTTGTACATAATTACAACAGAGATGTCCAGAAGTCAAGCAAGGAGGGCCCTGGCCCCCAGCCAGAAACTGGGGGAGGCAGGCAGTACTGAATAGAAAAAAAGAAAAAAACAAAACAAAACACCAGCTCCACTTCATGGGTAATGGGAGCAACCGGAGTGTAACAATCTGAAAACTGCTAACTCCCATTGCCAAGAGTCACCTTGTGGTGACAAAAGGCCAAGCAGGACAGCACCTGGGAAGGGACTTCAAAGGGAACTGGGGCAGGAGTGACAGACCCCAGCTGGGCCTAACTCCAGACTTGTTCAACAGCTGTCTCAGGGAAATGCAGCTGCCCCATGCACTCTGACTGTCCTGGCTGTGTAAGGATTGCAGCTGGCAAGGAGATGGGAATTAAGCCACTTTCCTCAGAAAGAGGGACAGCCTGCTGAAGGGCCTGCTCTTGGCTGAGGGAAAAAGAGGGGGGCCATGAAGTCCAGCCCCAGGGCAAAGGTCAGAAATAAGCATCCTGCCGGGCCTCAGAGGCTGAAGACCTATCCCCACCATCCTGGGGGGGTGGGGGTCCATCTGCCTTTCGACGCAGCGAAAGCTTCCTGCCTTGGGCCTTCTTCTCCTGCTTCTGTTGCTCCTTCTCCTGCTTCTGCCGTTCCTTCTCCTGCTCCTTTTCCCACTTCTGCCGCTCCTTCTCCCGCTTCTCCCTCTCTTTCTCCTGTTTCTGTCGCTCCTTCTCACGTTCCTTTTCCTGTTTCTGCCGTTCCTTCTCCTGCCTCCGGGTCTCCTTGCCAGGGCCCAGTGGGGTGCTGTTACCAGTAGGCGAAGGAAGGGATGGATGCAGTCCCTCAGCGGTGACCACAGGCCCCGGGACAGGCCCAGCACTGGCCTTGTGGGAAGGTGGGGGTGGAGATGGGGCCCCGCCAGCAGCCAGGGAGCCTCGGCTCTTGAGGCCAGTGAGGCTGAGGAGGCTAGAAGAGGGGCCAAGAGGTGGCTGCTGCCGCCGGCGCTCCTCATGGATGGCCCGGGAGCCGTGTAGTCTCCGTGAAGGCCGATACTGTAGCTCCCCCCGGGTTTCCCGCCACTTCTTGAGCTGGGCTGTGTTTTCTCGCTCAATCAGTGCTTCTGTCACTGGGAGGTTAGTCACCTAGATGGAGAAGAAATGGGTACCAGAATGCAGATGAAGTGAGGATGGCTTAAAGCAAGTGTGGAGTTTGCCGAGGCCAGGGCCTACCTCATGCACCAGGAAGTCCTCCTGCATGCACTGTTGGGGCAGGTTGCGCAGCTGCTCCATGGTTTCATACATGCCCTGGCAGGAGCGCAGCTTCTCCACTGAGCCCAGTGTGTGCCGCAGCAACACTAGGGCCACCCGGAAAATGATCTTTACACCTGCATTATCAGAGAAGACAGCACAGGTGACCATGCCTGGGATCTCTGCCTGTTCCATTTAGGAGGGACTCACAACTCCCATCCCTGTCTACTGCCAACCTTACACATGAGGAAACTGAGGCCCCAAGAAGGGAAATGAGCTGCCATGGGTCTCAGGTTCCTGGGAGGGAGAACAGGCTTTGGGTTGGTGGCAGAGCCAAGACCAGGCCTCAGTTTCCAGCCCCCAGACCCAACAAACACCTTCTATCAGCAGACCACCACCTGGCAGGCACCATGAAAACCCCAGCCCCCTCATGGCCTGAATGGCTACAGATATACCTTCACAGAAGAACATATCCCAGACACGCAGCACGGAAGCCCAGGGCAGGGTGCGGGCAAAGATGCACATAAACCATTCTGTCATGTAGAGCACAGGGTCAATGCGCTGCCGCCGCAGGTGCCGGTGTGCCAGTGGGGAGGCCCGGCGCAACAGTGCAAAAAAGATTTCTCCATCCAGCTGAATGGCCTCCTAGAAGTGAGGTGAGCCATGAGAAGAGGCCTGATGTGGCCCCTTGATATAGAACTAGGTCAAGCAGGGGATCCTCACCTCAGTGGGAGAGGCCCAGAGCAGGGGGACAAAAGGGCAGAGGGTGGGGCAGGACAAGGACCTCCCTGCAGCCTAGGGGAAGTCACAGCCATATTATACCAAGCCTCCAGACACTCACCAGCCCTGCACTGTAGTAACCAGGGAGGTACTTGTCGCAGATCTGCACCAGGCACCAAAAGGCTTGCTGAGGATAAGAACAAGGAGGAAGGGATGGGGCCTGAGAAACAAAGCAGAAAGCTCCCCCATCACCACTGCAGGCCAACATCCTCCCATCTCCTCCCCAACCTGGACCAGAGTATGCTGACCTCAGCAGGCATGTGCATGAGCAGCACTGCGGCCACTGGGGCCTGGGCCTGGCAGTAGCCCTCATCAGGCCGGTAGATAGTGTAGGCCTTAAGGATTCGATACAGGTCCTGTTGCCTGTGGGTATCGGGAAAGACCATGAGGGTAATCACAAGAGTTGGGAGCTCTCTGACCCAAACTAAACTTGCCCCGCCACCAGCCCCAGCCCTCTCCTAAATCTAGTTAAAGATTAACCTCAGAGCTTTACTACCACACACCTCCATCCCCCTTCCTAGTCCTGCCTATTAAGCTCAAACCAAAGACTCAGACCACAATCAAAATACTCCAGGCCGCAGATTTCCACCCTTGTCTGCACACACCACATGCTACCTACCATTCCCCAGCAGTCTGTGCTTGCTCTCCCTCCATCTGTCAGCATCCCATAAACCTTCAAGGTCATTTTCTTGAGGAAACTTTCAATATTCACAGCTTCAGTCTTCCTCTAGCATTGTCTGAATGCTTTTAACACCCCAGAGGAGGGGCTCTCCAGGGCAGGGCCTGCCTAATCTGTCCCTCAGATTTCATCAGTGCCCCACCCTTCCCAGTCCCCAGGAAGTGCAAAGGGCCCTGGTTCTTAGTGAAGGCTTGGGAAGCCAGCTGTACCTCAGACCCTTCTCTTGTCTCTGCATCCAAAAGAATAAAATCTCTGCCCTAGACCAGCTTGTCTTCCTTGAGGTGCCCCATTGCTGTGTCTGGGAATTCCATCCACACAGCCCCAAATCAAAGAACAGAAAGCCTTCCTTCATTCCCCATGGCTAATCACCAAGTCCTACCAACACTATAACCTAAATTTCATTCATTCTGCTCCTTCTCTCCACCTCCACAGCCATCACACATTTCAGACCTTCATCACTTAACCAGAAAAAAGTAATGTTTCCCAGAACTCCATCACTGAAGTGTGATCTTCACTTGTCCTTTATCTGCTTACTACCCCTACTATTATTCTCCACTTTGCAATAGCACCCATGAAATGACAGGTTTGACATACTGCTTGTTTCACCTAATACCTGTCTGCTTCTGTGCCCTGCCATCTCCCTTGGTGCTATGTGTGAACTGTCTATGATCCTGGCCAAGCAGAGCCTTTCCACTTGGGACTGAATCCCATCTCCTCTTGCCTACACAGGCACCCTTCAGCAACCTTCCCATCTCTCCTGCATAATCAGTTTTTCTCCTTCTACTATATCATTCTCACTGGCATAGTAACGTCCATTATTTCCTTTAGCTTTAAAGCAAGTCTCTTGACCCCTTTCCCCACCAAATATTGCACTGTTTCTTTCCTTACCTATTCAGTGAAACGCCTCCAGAATATAAACTCACTGTCTTCAATTTCTTTCCTCCCTTTCCCCAGACAGGCTTTAACCCTGTGTTCCCCACAACTGTTTTTATCAAAGTCACCAAAGACCTCCACAGTGCTAAGTTCAGAGATCAGTTTGCAGCTTTACTTTATTTGGCCCATCAGCAAAATTCCATACAGCTGATCCTGAAACCCCTCTTCACTTTGCTTACAGCAGAGTGACAAACTCATTTTCACCAGGGGCCACATCAGCCTCGAGGTTGCCTTCAAAGGGTCAAAATAATTTTAGGACTGTGTACATGTAACTACCCCTTAACAGTTAAGGAGTTGAAACTATATTCAACCCTTTGAAGGCAACCACAAGGTTGACGTGGTCCCTGGTGAAAATGAGCTTGACACCCCTGGCTTACAGGAATCACACACTCATGGTTTTCCTTCTAACTCTCCAGCTTCTCTTTCTAGTCCCCTTTACTAGTTCATTCTCAGTAATTACTATTCTTGAAACATTAGAGCCGCAGGGATCAATCTCTGTGCTTCCTTTCTTATATACACTTGCTGCCTTGTCAACTTCATCTAGTTCCAAGAGTGAGATTTAGTCCCATCCAGAGGCTGACAGCTCTTCAATTTCCAGTTTAAAGCTTTCCCCCAAATCCAGTTATATATATTGTACAAGCTAATCCACTTGACATCTCCATCTGGATGTCTAATAAGCATTTCAAACTCCACATTTTAAAACTGAACTCCTGATATACTTCCCAAGCCTACTTTTCCCCCAGTTTTTCCCAACCATACCAGTATATAGTAACTCTATTCTTCTAGTTTCCCAGGCCAAAAACCTTGAGAGTCATCCATAACTTCTCCCCTCTCTTTACACTCCACATCTAACCGACTGGCAGATCCTTTTGGCTCTACCTTCAAGATATAACCGGAATCCAACCACCTCTCCCCATAGTTCCACTGCTACCATCCTCATCCATCAATATCTCTCCTGGAACATGGAAACAATCTCCTAACTGGTCTCTCTGCCTTTGCCCTTGTTTCCTTACAGGCTATGCTCAACACAGCAGTCAGGATGATCCTTTTAAAACACAAGTCAGATCTGGTCATTTATAACCCCAATCTCCATTCACATTCTCTATTCCCCTTTCTTGCTTTAAACTCCTCTTTAATACTCACCATTATTTATTTCACATAAAATGTGTTTTCCTTCATCTTATTGCCTAGCCCCACTAAAATATAAGCCCAATCAGGGCAGGAGTTTTTGTCTCTGGTTCACTGCGGTCATCTGTGACTAGAACAGTGCTTGGCAGATAGCACATGCTCATTAACTTTCTGAGAGGATGAACTTATTGATAAAAATATCCATCTGAGAACCACCTAACATCATCTTGCATATTACTGGGGGGCAGTATGTATACATCTTGAGGAAGCCTGGGATAAAGAACAAAAATTCAAGTGCCTTGGCCCTAAACTACTTTTCCAGCCTCAGCTCTATGCGACCCTGCTGCCCAAACACAGTTTACATAACCCCCCAGGCAGCTAAAACTTGTCCCCTGCTGTTCCCATCTGGCCTTCAAAACTCAGCTCAGCTCAAATGCCATGAGCCCTTGATGTGCCTCCCTCTCCCACCCCCTACCACGTACCTCCACCCCCCATCAGAATCTTCTTCCCAGACACTTCCTTCAATATGATTTGACATAATCCATGAAAGACCAGTCTTCTAGAAGTCCTGGAGAGTATGAACTGCTTTCAACCCAGTCCTATATCCATCTGGAGCCTTCAATAAATGTTTGCTAACTGACTCACGTGGCTAGGCACCTTACCCATGCCCCCCTCGAGCAGCAAACATCTCATGGAAAGGGAACTGGCGGTGCAGGTCCTTCTCAATCACATCCAGCCACTTGGGGTCCCCAGGAGCCCGTTCCAGCTCCTGCAGTGGGACAGCAGAAATTACCTCAGGATCTGGGGGTGCTGATGATATCCTTTACCCAGTGTCACATGTCCCCACACCCTGGACGCACCTCAAACTTGCCCGGGTTCTGCTCCAGGAGTTCCTTGCTATTGGACAGATACTGCCAGGCCTTGGCTCTGAGGGAGGAGGGGATCCCCTTCCGGCAGCGCAGCTTTACCTACGGCAGAGTGGCAGGCAGGGGGACAGCTTCAGAAGCTGGCCCAGCCTCCAAGTTTTCCCCAGCTGTCCTCAGGTTCCTTGGGATACCCCTCCCACATCCACAGGCTTGACACCACTAGACCTGGTCTGGACTTTTATCTTTAAAGCTAATCCTCCCCCTAGGCCCAAATACCAGCTCTCCACAATGTGGTCCAGAGAGCAGATACTATCAGGTTCCTGGGGGCTTCCCCAGAGTACAAGGGCCCACCTAACCCCCCCGCCCCCGCCCCTTGTTCACTGCCCTGCCCACTACTTAGCCTTCTCCAACCTTCTGGAAACGCCGTGACAGCCACTTATCCCAGTTACTGAACATCTCCAGCCATTTGAGCTCCCGCTGCCGAGCCACATCCACTGGAATAGAGCTCTCTCTGCAGGATGGGGGGAAGCATGGAAGGGGTCAGTAGCAGTAGTATAAAACCTAGATTGCTAGGGGAAAAGAGGCAAGCTAACTCCTGAGACTCAAATAAAAGACTGGACATAAAAGTATTTTGTGAGCTGCCAAACTTCAGGATGTCTGGAGACTTGGCTATCCAAGTCCCTAGTTCACCAAACTGAACACTTTTTCCCTTTGGAAGGGATCTCTGCACAGACATTGTGTTCTGATGTTGGATCTGTATCACAAGTGTGTTTGTGTCTCACTTCTGACATCTGTAAGTTTGGGGAGAGAATATGGAATATTTAAAACCATACTTTGCATTAGACCTGGATCCAAGTTCTAGCTTTATCATTTATTCATTCATTGTGTGACCTTAGGCAAGTCACTTAATACCTCTAAGCCCCAATTTCCTCATTTGTAAGATGGAGGGAAAAAACAGTATCTACCAGAGAGTTTATATGAGATAACATATAGCAGGGGTGCAGTAAGTATTACTGATTATTATCCATAAAATAAAATACAGAACATATATACTTCTCTGTCTCCTTAGAAGCAACTGAATTTTCTCCTACCTGACTCCTGAGATCCCTTGGGCCATCGGCAATTCCCTTCACCTCTTCCTCCCTGAAATCATCCCAGATTCCCCAGCAAATAAAGCTTTCCTTACACTGTTTGCCCACTGTTCTGTCAGAGCTTCACATTCAAGATGCCCTATCAGTCCTGAAACAGTTACTTGTAGGAGCCAGTACCAGGAGGTGAGTGGAATGGAAGAGCTTGGGTTTCCAGACAGACCTGAGCTCAAATCCCAGTTATGTCCCTTAGAAGTTGGGGTGTCTTGGCAAGTGATAACCTGAGTCTCTTCCTCATCTGTAAAAAGGGGTATCACCACCTACATCACAAAGTTATGAGAAGACTATTGAGAAACTTATAAAGGACAGTTAAATGTAAGGGCTCATTAAATATGAGTTTCTTTTGTCCTAGAAGCTCCCTAAACAGAGAATCTCTCATTAATCTCCTTTAAGTCAGTTCCAAACTCTACTAAAGGCCAGGATGAGTAAAAGAGCTTTCCTGCCCTCAAAAAGGTCACAAGTTACCAAGGGAAATAATTACAATATGGTGTCTAAAATGCAATGACAAAAATGCACAGAAGTACCTACTTAGAGTAGGGAAAGTGGGCATCAGGGAAGGCTTCCTGGAGGGGACATCTGGGGCAAGCCACGAAAGACTGAGTAGAACTTGGCAGGAAAAGGAGGAGAAAGGTACCTCTGATCTAAGTATGAATCAGTTCAACAGGACCACAGCACTAAGTGCATGGTGAGGAGTAGTGGGAGAAAAGACCAGAGAGGTTGGCAGAGCCAGATAATAAGAAGCCTATGTGCAGGCTAAAGCACTTGGACTTTATACTTTGGCCAGTGGGGAGCCCCTAAATGCTTTTAAGGTATATGGGGCCCCGTTAGCCTCACCTCAGTAGATTCTTCCAGCATGGAAGATGGATTTTAGAGGGACAATACTACAAAGCAGAGAAATAGCACCCAGCACAGCACCTGGCACACAAGCAAGGCTCACTAAATCCAATTCAATCCAAGTTCCTAGGGCAGCATGGGATTGAGGAGAGAACCACGAGTCCCACAGATCCTTATTATATGAATGAGGCAATCCATTCAACTGCTTCTTCATCAGTAAACTGGGTATAACAACACATTCAGGGAAAACATCAGGGTCATATTTCAGTTTCCTTCCCCTCATAGGACCATGAATGTTGGTGCTCAAAGGTTTTCTGATTATTTTGTTGGATTACAAACCCTGCCTAGAATATGGCCTAGAATACAGGGCTTCTCCCAACACCAGGCAGGTCCCCCACCAACCCCAATAGGCCCAGCCATGACTAAATGCTACTTATTCTTCAAGATTCAGATCAGTGTCTGCCACATTCCCAGACTGGGCAAAAGATCCCTTCCCTAGGTGCTTACAAAATCCTGTGATGATCTCTAAGCTAAACCTAACACACACTGAAACCAAGTGTTTAAGTATGTTTCTTCCTCCAGATGATGATCATCTTGAAATGACTATTTTAGCCTTAATATCCTGCACAGGGCCTGTCACCTGGGTGCTCAGGTGATGCTGAACTGACCAGCACCTTACAGGGGCACAAGAACGATGGGCAAGATCAAACAGAGAGAGAAGGAAGAAGTCAAAGGTGATCACACCCCCACCTCAGGAGTGACTCAGGCCCCTGGAGGGAACTAGGAAAGAGTAAGCTGGGTTGGGGAGATGAGGAAATGGGGAAGAGGCCTTCCCCACCCCCTTTCCCTCAGTGAAAACACAAGCCTGCCCTTCTGTTTCATGGAGGAGTCTGGCCTTCAGGGTCTCTCCTCCCTCAATCAAATTTCTCCCCCTCCCACCCCATCGGACGTAGGGCTATGAGGAAAGTGAAGTGCCTGCTTGGCTCCCCAGACTCTTTCCCACTATGGTACCAAAGATCTCTACCAGAATCCCTGCCCAGCCAACCCTCTAGAATATCTGGCCCAAAGCTGGAGTTTCATATCAAGCTGGGACAACCTTAGATATCTCACTCAACCTTTCACTTCAAAGAGGAAACTGAGGCACAGAAATGAGAAAGATATCAGGTCAAGGACATACAATACACCATAGGCAAGGCTTAGTCTCAAACCCAGAACTCCTGACACCTGCTCTAAAACTCACAAACATAACAGCGTGCAGAAACTTCAGAGTTCTCTAGAGCATGAGAGGAATCACCAAGTATCCCACGCTCCCGCTAATCACCCCTGAATCCTCAGAGGCTGGGCTGCCAGTCTGGGCGAGATGCTTTTTTTCCTTCCCCAAACCTCTGATTCCCTGAAGCAGTCCCACTGTGTGCCCACTGGGTACTCACAGGCTGCCCGAGTACTGGCTGCCCCCAAGGAAGCCATACTTGTCCGTCTTCCGCAGGGCCAGCCCATTTATCTCGGAGTCTGAGCCCATGGAGCTCACATCATCCGCCAAGGACTCCAAGGTCCCAGACATGAGGCTTACGGAGTCCAAGTAGCTCAGAGTGTCCGGGGCCTGCCCTCGAGGCCCAGAAATGCCAGGTCCCAAGCTGGACGTGGAACCTAAGTCCTGAGAGTTTTCCGTGGGCTCAGGAGCAGGGGTCACCGTCACAACAGCTACCAGAGCCTCATTAGTTCCTGAAGGGCCTGTGCCAGACCCTGAGGGGTCCTCTGGAACCTGTCTTGTTGATGCTGATGTTGCTACTGCAGCTCCATGTCCACTTGTCACCTCTCCTGCTGTCACTGCTGCAATCGCTGCAGTCATTCCTGAGGCCCCTGTGGTTCCCGGCTTGGGGGCAAGCGGGGGTTTGGCGGTCAGGGCTCCAGGAGACATTCTGGAAGGGGTCCTGGTGGAGGTACCTGGTCCAGAAGCGGGTGAGGTTCTAGTCTCCTCCGTCTTAAGAGAGTCTGCCCCTAGGGCCAGAGCCATCGACGTCTCCTCTCTTATTACTGTCGTGGGCTCCAGGGGTTCCGGGCCGGGGGAGACGTGCGCTTCGGGTGAGGCCTCCAGAGTTAGCACCACCACGGTGCTGCCCGTGACCGTGGGGGCCGAGACCAGGGACGAGGTCTGGGTCGGCCCGGGTACCCAGGCGGGCCGTGCCTCCCCGGGAGCCACTAGGGTGACCGGGGCTGAGGTGGCCGTGGTCACTGGAGGCCCCGGGGCCACCACCACGACGGGCCCGGCCCGGGAGCCGCGGGGCGGCGGCGAGGGGGCCTGGGGGGCGCCATGACGGCGCGGCGGGGCCACAAGCGGCGCCGGGCCCGTCTCCATGGCTGCGGGCCGCCCCTCACATCCCCCCCCCACCCCGGCCCGGACGGCCACAGAAGGCGCCGCCCCTCAGGCCGCTCAGCGCCGCCAGCCGAGGTAGGGGAGGTGAAGGGCGCGGCCGGGCGCGCGCCTGGGGCGGGGGCGGCGCACAGGCTGCCAATGGGCACGCGGAAGCGGCGCTGGGACCCGGGGACGCCTAGCGCCCGGGTCTCGCTCGCGCTTTCTCACCCCTAGAGCTCGGTCGCCGCCGCCCCCTCCCTCCGGCTTCGCGCAAGCAGCCAACCTCGCGCCTGCGCACACGCCCGAGAGCCGGCTAAGCTGCCAACTTTTCACGCCTGCGCGCGGGCCGTTCCATCGCGCTTCTTTTTGCTCCCGCCTCGTTATAGGGTTTGGACGAATAATAGGAGAGAGGGAACTGGGCTTCTGCCAATTGTTGGAAGGGTGGGTGAGGTTGGAGGTGGGAAGAGGAAATGGAAGAAACGTAAAAGACCAATGAGAGGGCGAGCAAAGGCAGGGGGAGGCGGGATGAAGAAAATAACTAATAGAAAAGCAGGAAGCTGAACCTCCTAGCCAATAACAATGGCGGAAGAGTGAATGACCGCAGCAGGAGGCGGGTACTAGGAAAGAACAGGGGGGCCGGGCTAATAGGAACGGTAAAAAGGCAGCCAATGAAAAGAGGAACAGGAGGAGGTCAAATTGACAGACAGTGACGTCTATTTAGGCGGTGACCGACAGCATCCTCAGTCAATGGGAAGAGCTGAGAAATTCTTCAGTTCTCCCAAGAAGGTCAGAAGGAATGACAGCTGGGGAGGCGGGAGAGGGACGGGCTAAATTTGCGATTAATTTGCCTCATCAACCAATAAGCACATTCTCTCACTCTAGCAACAGAGGGGTAAAATAAATCACTGTCTCAGCCAATGGCAGTACCCAAAGGGTGCTGCCAGCAGGCGGTGCCAGCTCAGGGATATCTGTGACAATCGGAGACAAGCGCTAGAGGCGGGTGACTGCTGGGGACATCGCGGAGAAGAGACGGGGGCCGGGGACAGTAGTGAAGCCCTTAGCCAATAAAAGTGCCGTTCTGCCCTGCCTGAGTCCTTTCTAGGCCCCCATTCTCCATCCAGCTACGGATCCCCGCCCCCACTCTTGTGGCATATAAGACCCTGAGCTCTAACGTACAGCAAGTGCCCTGATCCAGGACTCACCACCTCCACTGTCTCTGATTCTCTTCCAGTTCCTCAACCAATCCCAACACTTCAAGCCCCGAGCACTATAACCAGAGCTCCCACATGATCTCAATGACCCATCTCTTTGAATCTGCTATTTCCTGCGGAAATTCCAAGCCCCAAACCCCTCTATGTGAGTTCCTCCCCAGACTCCAGTTACTCATACCTCATCCTTTGAGTGTGTCCCATCTAGTGGGGATCCCATACCCCAAACCATGAATTCCCAATACCTTGAAATCCCATATCCGTGTTCTTATTCTTTCGGGGACCCAAGACCCTTCTATCAGCTCCTGTCTCCTCATTGCCACACTTCTCCGTGCTCCTCATTTTCTGCTAAGAAACGATCCCAATCTTATGAGCGCCCAGCCTATCCTAGACCACAAACACAAAGTCCTGACTTTCTGAGCCCCTTCTCTCTCTGGCGCCTATTACCCTGAGCCCCACGGTTAGAGGACGCCAATTTCCATAGGGTCCACCATCTTGAAATTTCAGTTAGGCCTAACTCATCAGTTCCTCCTTGGTTTCTAAATTCTCTGAAGCTCCTCGGACTCAGATCCTGTGCACTCCCATTCAGTGTCTGAGATATACCACTCCTGAGCTCCTTCTCGACTTCCCAACTTTCCAGGTGATCCAAGCTTTCTGAACACTTCCCCTATTTCTGACTTTGGAGTTCTCCTCTTCTCCCAGAACCCGGTAATAAGTGGGCTCCTCCCTGGGCCCAGACCCCCATAATAACCTTATAAGGTGAGGCAGCTGTCGAACAAGGCAGGGAGGGGCCAGTTCAGGAGGCCAAGGGCAGCTGCTAAGTTTAGGGTGGTTCCTTCGCTCTTCTTAGAGACAACAGGTGGCTGGGCCCCAGTGCCCAGAAAAGAAAATGTCTTAGAGGCATTGGCACGAGGCTGGAGGAGAGGGAGGGGAGGAGGCACCTTGCTCAGGACATCGGGTCCTAGAGAGAGCAAGAAGAGGTGTCATTGCCAACCTTGGGCCTCTTGGAGCTTCCTCAGCCACTATTGCCCCTGACCTCCCCTGTATGGAGGGGACTGGGGCACTGAGGCCTAGAGGGGTGGGAGAGAGTACCTCAAAGTCACAGTCAGCTAAGCTGGTTCTTGCCCAGAATGGAGAGAGAAGTCTCTGATCATTTCAGTCAACCAAGACAAAGTGACTGACTAGTTTCCTTCTTGGTGTCTCTGACTCCCTTCCTCTGAGTTCTAACTCTCACACCAGTATCCAAAGAAATGGTTATAGACTCTCACGCTAGACCATGTTCTTCTCCTGTCTCAAACCTGTCCAAGGCTCCCAAGGTCTCAGCTCTCAGCCTGGCATGAAAGGCCCTCCAGTGTTAAAGAAGTTTCGAGCCCCTTGCATCCTCTGCTCAAGCCCCATTACAATTCTGGCAAGCTGAAGTGTCTGATCTTTCACTGCTCCAGGCCTTTGCTCATCCATGCCCTCTGCTTAGCACACCTGCCCCTCACATTCACCTGACTCAGTTCTATTGGTCTTCATAAAGTCATTCCCATGCTGCTAGACAGGGCTGCTGTGCCCTCTACTTTTATGTCACTTTATTTATCCTGTCTCCATGACTGAACTGTAAGATCTACCAAGGCAGGGCCTAAGTAATAATTAGGATTATATTTCACTAAACTATTTCCAAATAGTGTTCACATCCACGCGTTCTGTAGGATGAGACTTACATCTCATTTTATAGAAGGGGGAACTTAAGGCGCAGGGAGTTGAATCACAAAGCCCAAGATGACAGAGTAGGCTCTCTGCCCTAAGCTGTGTAGCCTCTTCATACCTAGTGATTCCATGCCCTGCATCTTTCCTCACAAAATCCTCCCTCTCTTTGAAAGTGATAAAGATGACTTTCCTGATCTTTCTTTCAGGTTCCCCAGACGGCTCTCTCCCACCTTTAAACTCTGCCACTACCCCCACACATACCCACACGTGACTGAAATTCAAATGGGAGGAAGGTTGTGTTTGCCAGAACGCACCCATAAGGCATAACACAGCACCCAATACACTATAGATGCTCAATAAATTTATTGGGTTTCCTGCCCCATTCAAGGTTACAGGGGCCTAGTTCATCTCTCTCTGAGCACTGTGCCCTGGCTTGGGCCCTGTCTGAGCTCTGGAATATTTCAGTCCCCGTTTGAGACAAAGTACATCCCTTCCTGCCCAGATCCTAGTGAGACATGCATCCCAAGACTCACTCCCTCCTCCCTCTCTCCCTGGACTCCAGCTGCTGCAGGCCCTCCAAGAAAGGAAAGGTCCTGAGCCAGGCTATTTTGGTATCTGGGGTGGGCACCCACAGGGCTAAGGTTACCCTGGTATGTTAAGGGCTCCCTGGGGCAGGGCTATATAACCCCAGAGGGACTGCTGCAGGCTCACTCTCTGCTACTTTCCAGCCTTTCACCCAGGAGACTGAAGACATGGTGAGAATCCCCCCGCCCCTTCCCGGATCCCTCAGACCTCAGGGTGGCCTCACCCTTTGAAAGAAGGTAGCTGGTTCCCAGTCCATCAAGATGAAAACAGATGAATCTTCTCTTTGTGGGTATCACTAATAGGGGGCATATGTAATGTTGGCTTAAAGGACCCAACCAAGGATAATCCACTCACAGGAGCCCAGTCCCTCTCAAAGCCCGCTCCATACCTTCCTGCACTCCATCTTCCTAAAATCCTCTGGGACCAAGCAGGCAAGGATTCCCACTTCCGTTTTATAAGTGAGGAAGTAGTTTCATAAAGAATGAGTGAGTGAATCAGGGTCATACAGGAAGTCTGGAACTCAGAGGAGGTAGGCTCAGGGCACTAAGAGGAGGCACCTTCCACTTGTTGGGTAGGATGGAGAGGTGGGACTCAAGGGCTACAGATAGAAATTTGGAGATGCAACCCAAGCAAACACCCTCAGCAAAGAAGACATAAAGACAGGGAAGCCTAAAGTCAAGTTGCTTTACAAGAATGGAGTTAAAGAACCCTAAATCTAATCCATTGCCTCCAGAGAATAGTAGGATCTGGCCCATGAGTCTCTTTGCTCCCCCCAGGCACCCAAGAAGGCCAAGAGAAGGGCAGCAGAGGGCGGAAGCTCCAATGTCTTCTCAATGTTTGACCAGACGCAGATCCAGGAGTTCAAGGAGGTGAGTGAAGGGAAAGGAGAGACTGAAGGCTGACCAAAGGCACCCCCTCCTGCTACCCTTCCCCCCATACCCATGCCTCAGCATGTGCACCTGTTTTAGTGGGAGGAAAAGGGTTTAGAATTCCTTCCTCCCTCCCTTCTTGGCATGTAAGAGGACAGCTGGCTGGGGGCCAGAATCTGATCTGCCTAGAGTAAGGATGCTAAAGCCTGGCCATGGGGGACCTAACTCCTCCCTGCCCCTGACCTCCACAGGCCTTCACAGTAATTGACCAGAACCGTGATGGCATTATTGACAAGGAAGACCTGAGGGACACCTTTGCAGCCATGGGTATGCCCCACGCCCCATCCTACCCATAAATAACCACGGCTGTAGAGTCCAGGGAATTCAGCAGCTTTGGGACCCAGCCCTGCTGGCTCCACTCTGGGCCTTGGTCTACCCACATGAAAAATGGGTGTGATGATCTAAATTTATGAGAAGCATTACTCTCTGGACCCAAGACCCCACTCCAGCCGATCCTCCCCCCACCCCACTCCAGGGCGCCTCAATGTGAAGAATGAGGAGCTAGATGACATGATGAAGGAAGCCAGCGGTCCCATCAACTTCACTGTCTTCCTGACCATGTTTGGGGAGAAGCTCAAAGGTGAATGAAGTGTCCTGGGTTCAAGCTCCCAGCTGCCCCTTCCTGGACCTTTTAGGGACAGAACTTTCAGGGATCCTTCAGCTTCATGTGTCCTCTGACCCCAGGTGCTGACCCTGAGGACGTGATCACTGGAGCCTTTAAAGTCCTGGACCCTGAGGGGAAGGGAACTATCAAGAAGCAGTTGTAAGTGATCCCCTCCAGCTGCTTACCCACAGAAAGTCTCCTTAAATTCCTACCAAGGGTCACACACTGCCAGGGATAATGGAGAAATGAGGACTGAGGGTGAGGATTCAATTTTCACAGTACATATGGGTAGAAGCGCAAAAGCCAGGAAGCCTTTTGTGTTTGTGTTTGGAAGACCACTGGAAAGATCTAGAAAGTCCCCATTATTTTTAAGACTTTATTTTTAGAGGGGAAGAGAGGGAGAAAGAGAGGGAAACATTCAGCGTGTGGTTGCCTCTCTGGCGCGCCCCCTCTGGCCTGCAACCCAGGCATGTGCCCTGACTGGGAATCGCACCTGCGACCCTTTGGTTCGCAGGCCGCAGGCCAGCACTCAATCCACTGAGCCACACCAAGGAGGGCAGACCCCGGTTTTCAAGGCAAAACTGGGAATAGCAACAAGAATGAGGTGAGGGTAGAAAGAATTTACAAGTCCAAACCTCAACTCCTCCCATGTCACCTCTTTCCAGCTTGGAGGAGCTACTTACCACCCAGTGTGACCGCTTTTCCCAGGAGGAGGTGAGTGGGGAAGGGGCCCAGGTGAAGGGGAGGATGGGGGAGGGGAGCCTAAGGAACTTTAGGAGACCCAGTCTTGCAATCTTTCCCTAGATTAAGAACATGTGGGCAGCCTTCCCTCCTGACGTGGGGGGCAACGTAGACTACAAGAATATCTGCTACGTCATCACGCATGGCGACGCCAAGGACCAGGAGTAGAGGACCCTTTTAGGCCTCTGCTAGCCATCCCCTTCCTGCCAGCCTGACCCCCCACCCCGAGTCGTAATAAAATTGAACTGGTCTTTGTTTCTTATCCGCAGCGCCTTCGGGGTGAAGTTCTGAGGGACTGAGGTGGGAGGGTGGGCTGCGACACTGCTGGTACAAAGCAAGTGCCCAACAAATGAAGGAAGGCCTTAATGGGAAGGCTTGAATGAAAACTGCACCCGCAATGTCCGCCGCTTATTCCCACCGGGAAAGAGAACACGCTTGGCCTCAGGAAACAGTTTTTATGGAAGACACAGTCCGGGTGTAGAGGGGCAGGGTGGGGATGGTGTGGTCAGGTGGTTAGGAGCTGGGCTGGAAACTTGGGGTCCCGAAGTGGCGGGAAGGGGGTAGGGAACAAGAGTGGGGCGGGGCCAAAGGCAGGACTAAACTGGGATTGGGAGAACCTTTTAGCCAGAGAACCCGGTGTTTATGCAGGCTTCTGGATTAGGCGGCAAGGCAACCTGGGGATGGGGAATTGGACAAGAGATGGACCCAAGACTGAGCCGAAGTAAAACTATACACCGGCGGGGGCCTCAGAGATCGTCCGGCTGCTCCCCTTGAGCCTGGCTCTGCTGCATTTGGGCCTGCATCTTCTCCAGCATCTCTTGCATGCGACGCAGCTGTGCGGGGCAAGATTGCAGGTGAGGGCTGGCCCAGGCCAAAGAGGGACTTTTTCAAAGAGGATGGGGGAGGCGAGGTGTTTGCTCACCTCTTCGTCTTTCTCGCGGATTAATTTCTCTGTCTCAGCCAGAGGCAGCATGGGCAGCGGGATTTCTGTGACGCTCCGGCGGGAAAGCTTACTAGGGGGTACGGAAAAGGAACCAGAATCAAGGGTAGGGCCTGTAGTTTGTCTGCAACAAGATTGGACTTCAGGAGGAGTGCCCTTGTTCTTGACATTAGAGCCAAAAGTGGGTGGGGAAAGACTTTGGGAGAGAGGTCTAGAGGGTGAAGGTGGGGTCATGGATGCCCTGAGAGCAAGGCTTTGGAAGCACCTAGGAATCAACTCCGACTCTCACCTACGGCTGGCTCGATCGCGTGCCCCAGGTCGGGCCAGGCTCTGTAGGCAGCGGGCCCGGTAGCCTTCATAGAGCAGATCGTGTGTCACTTCCTTCAGGTCCTGCAGGTGTGTCTGCACCAGCATCCGACGCAGGTTCAGGAAATCGCAGTGATGTGGATTCTCCACTGGGGGACGTACAGCGTGCCTCAGAGAGCTGGGTGGGATCTTCCCGCAGTCCTGCCCTCGCCCTCAAGGACCTCTCATTTGGCTCTTAGAACCTCCAAGACCAGAGCTCGCCCCATCATCACATGTTGGGTGCAGTTGACCTGGAGGTGGCCTGGTCTCCCTGCTGGCTTCAGAACACGTGCCCGGCCTTACCTTCCACGGTACCCCAGGGGTAGTGGCGTCCCCTCACTGGTCGCGTCCCGCTGTCCCTCACCACCTCACTTGAACCAACAACTGCGAAAGGGATGCTTTCCTAGAGGGCAGTAGTCAGGGATCAACCTCCAAGGCAGAAACTTCTTTCTCAGCTTCCACCTCCATATCCACCTCCTCTGCTTCCTCCCTTCTTCCCTTCCTCTGCACCTTCATCTCCGCATCCTGCCTCTTGAAGTCTTCATCCTCATCAGAATCACAGTCAGGGAACTGGTAGATGTTGATCTCTTCCTCCTTCAACTGGTCCCGGATCTCGGAGAAAACAGGTATTGAGACAGTGAGTATACTTCACAGAGGCTGTGAGCAACAGACATTGCATGGCCAGAGACAGATTCAGACACATATACCAGGAAGTCAGAGACAGGAGGACATGAAAGACAGAGATAGTGAGAAATGAACATCCAGGATGACCAAAAACAAAATCTCAGTGATAACCCAACAGACATAGATGGTGAAAAACTGAAACAAAGATACCCTAACAGCCAAGGCCTGGAAAGATTCTAAGATGAGGCAGATAAATATACTAGGCAACAGAGACATAAGCAGAAACAGCAGAAGAGGGCCCTGAAGACCCTGGGGGTGGGGGTCATCATTCTATGCCTCTACCCTCCAATGGGCCTTGGCTAAGCATCCAGCCCAGGGATTCCATTCTGGGCCTCCAGAGACAGTTCCCTCAGGCAGCTTACTACCCAGCTTCCTCAGAAACTCTAGGGCAGTGGGGGGAGATAGAAGGTAAAGGTGGGATTAAAGGGTAACGGAAAGAGACGATTTGGGGTGGTAAACACAATGCAATATACAGATGATGTACTGTAGAATTATATACCTAAAACCTACATAATTTTAATAATTAATGTCACCCTGATAAATTTAATGAAATAACTTTTGGGGGAAAAATAAAGAAACTTTCTTTAATAATGTAGCATCATACATCATGCTTCAAGAATCCACCCCAAGATCAAATAAGTCAAAGCTGAGTTCAGGTTTAATCATCACTTTTGGCTTCATGTAGGGCCAAAGATCAGAAGTCACCACACACCTTCTGCTTGAGGGCCTGGGTTTCCCTAGGCATCAGGGCATCTGCTTTGCCAATGACTGGGATGATATTGACCTTCTCATGCACCGCCCGGAGAAAGGCCACATCTAAAGGCCGGAGCCTGCACCCAGGGATTGGTCAGGGTTTGGTGTCAAGGTACAGAGACACCCCCCAACCCCCCCCAAATGCCCCAATCCCCATGGTGCCCCCCAGACCCCCTGCCAAAGGGTGAGATGAAGTAGAGGCAGCAGTGGACACGGGAATCCTGGATGTTCTTCCGGTTCAGGCCACTCTCATCCCTAAGATACTGCTCAAATTGTTCCTCAATGAAGCGCACCACGGGCAGCCAGCTGGGGTGTGGGGAGAGGAGAGAGCTGTGGTCAGAGATCAGAGGCCACATGGTGGGGAAGGGGGCAAGACTAGCCAGGTCTGTGGTGGTGGGAAGTAGTTCCTTTGTCTCCAGCCAAAGAAATTAGGAAACTGGCAGGGTCATAAGTGAGATGTTGGGAAGCACAGGGCACTCTGGGCCACATGGCCATCAGAAACAGGCCCCGCATTTGGGTCAGGGTGGGTGGGAGAGCATGGCAGACCAGCCCTATAACTGACCCCTCAGTCTCCACAGAGTAGCCGTTTTAGAAGCCTATCCCTCATTCCCTCCCCCACTCCTCACCAGTCTGAGCAATCCACGGAGTCTCCAAAGCCAGGTGTGTCCACCAGGGTCAGCTTCACCTTAATACCCCCCTCTTCGATCTCCACACCCCGACGCTCGATAGTCAGTGTTTGTGTCAAGCGAGCTGTGGGGAGAGATTGGGAAACTGGGTAGGGGTCTGAAGTAGGACCAATTTCCTTTCTCAGTATCACAGTCACCCCCACCTATTTTTTTCAGGGGAGGAAACTGTCTCAGAGAACAGTAAGCTGCCTGAGTGCCCCAGAAAGTCAAGGGAGACCCAGATGGAAAGGAAGAGGGTGTAGCCTGGAGATCTAGGAAGGGGACAGAGGAGGGGAGAGCTCTTACCACTGGAGAGGTCCCCCTGGAGAGGAGGGGATGGGTCTTACCACTGGCCTCTTGCAGTTGCCGATCCTCATAGAGGTTGGTGAGAAACAGGCTGTTGATGAGGGTGGATTTCCCCAGGCCTGACTCCCCTGTGGACAGGTCAGGCCCAATTGCTCAAGTGAGGGGACAGCCAGGGTCTCTTGAGGACCCACCACCAGTCCCCTCTCCAAAACACCCAGACCTGCCACCATGAGTGTGAAGTCAAACCCCTTCTTGATGGACTTTCGGTGCAGCTGGTTGGGGAGGGCTGCAAAACCCACATACTCCTTGTCCTGTTGGTGGAGGGTAAACAATATGAGGCTGCTGGGAGTAGCAGACAGGGTCACCAATAGAACCTGATCTCAAGGACTAGGAGAAGTCAGACCTTCTGTGGATTGACTTGGGCCTGGCTACCCTGGAGCTAGGGGCAGAGATGCCTAGATTCCTGGGCATAAGGACTCACCATGGCCCCGCTAGCTGTTGCTGCACCTGCTGTCTCTCCCCACTTCCTCTGGTGGGGCAGGAAGTTGAGTGCAGCAAACAAGGGGGCGGGCAATATAGGAAGCTGAGATGCTTTAACTTGCCCAAGGAAAGCCAAGACCAAGAACACCTGGGGCCCTCACCATCTGGATCCCTTTGCCCATTATCCCTATAGGATTCTTCAGCCCCTCCTTTCTTTGCACACCTTTCTCCCAAGCCCCACTGTCTCACCCATCACTCTGGTGTGAGGTGGGGTATAGGCAGAGAGGAAGGAAAGAGGATGGTCTCTCTAGCTGTGAGATAAAGGCTTTGACAGGGATGGTTAAAAAAAAAAGAAGAAAAGATCCTAGGTCTTCGTGGATCAAAAGCCAATAATGGTATTGGAGGTGGGAGGAGCCATCAGTTTTTTCCTGCCAGCTCACACAATGGATTTTTTTTTAATGCAATGGATTCTTTAAAAGACATCAGGCCTTTGGACAACAGTCAGAAAGACCTTCCTTACAATCCTGGCCAATGTGTTCCCCTGCTTGAAACCCTTCCAGGGTTCCCCAGTGACCTCAGAATCAAACCAAACTTCTGACCTGGCAGCCAAAGCCTTCTCCATCTGGCCTCATCACCCCATGACTCACTCGCCCTTAGCAAGTGCCCACAGCCTTGACTCTGCCCATATTGAGCTTTTCCTTCTTTTGCACCATGTGAACTCTTCATCCTTCAAGGGTTTGCTTCAAAGGACTCTTCGTCCTTTGAAATCTTCCGCAACTACCCCAGGCAGAGCCATTTTCCCTCCTCTGGACCTCCCAGCAGCTTTAACATGCCCCTCTGTGACCATATTTGCTCACCTGGATGTCTCTTCTATTCCCAGCTGAGCTTTCTGAGCGCAGGCACCATGTTTTCCTAATTTCTATATCCCCAGTGTCTTACACAGAGCCTAGCACAAAGAAGGTGCCAATAAACAGTATACTAGATGAATGCATGCATAAAAGAATCAATAAATGAAGTTAGTCAGGGCCAAAGGCTGGGAGGCTGTAGAACATGTGAAAGGAGCCTTGCTTTAAAGTCAGAAAGAACCTCCACCTACTGTGGGATCTTGGGCAAGTCATTTGACCTCTCTGAACTCCATTTTCCTATTGGTAAAATGAAATACACACATACAAATACACTTTGTTATCAGGACTCAGAACAGTTTCAGATGACATGAAATTTGGAGTCAATCAATTATGCACAAATTGGCCTTAGCGTTTGTGAACTTAGTGACTACTCTGAGCCTTTAAAGCCAGTCTCCTTACTATGGCTTACAAGGGCCTGCTTGATCTGGATCATGCCTACTACTTCAATCCTATTTTCTTTCTCCACTTCCTATGGATTTATTATTTTCCTTTTAGTCCATGACTGACTTGTGTTCCCCCAGAATTTATTTGTTGAAACCCTAACCCCCAAAGTGACTGTATTTAGAGATAGGGCCTTTAAGGAGGTAATTCAGGTGAAATGAGGCCATAAGAGGGGGACCCTGATCCAATAGGTCTGGATTCATAAGGGATACAGCAATCTCTCTCTGCAGAGAGGAGCAGCCATGTGAGGACGCAGTGAGAAGACAGCTGTCTGCAACCTAAGAAGAAAGGCCTCACCAACACCAACCCTGCTGGCACCTTGAATTTGGATTTCCAATCTCCAAAACTGAAAAATAAATGTCTGTTTAAGATTCAGTCTGTGGTATTCTGTCCTGGCAGCCTGAGCAGATTAATACAGCCTCATAGCTCACCGCTTTCCCCTCTTCACTCTAATGAGTTTTATGTGTAATTTTTCTGGTTTGTATATGAATTTTGGAAAGTGTGTAGTATACAGTACATGTTTATGCAAATCATTTTATATATATATAAATATATACATGTGAATATACATTTCTATTCATTGTTTCATTCAGCACTATTTTTTAAGACTTATCTATGTTGCCCTGGCCAGTTTCTTAAGTTGGTTGAAACACCACCTGTACACCAAAAGATTATCGATTCATTCCTGAGTCAGGGCACACACCTAGGTTGCAGGTTCGATTGGGGCACGTATGGGAGACAACCAATTGATATTTCTCTCTCACACTGATGCTTCTCTCTCTCTCTCTCCCCCACCTCCCTCTCTCTCTAAAATCAATAAAAATATCCTCAGGTGAGGAGTAAAAGAAAAGATTTATCCATGTTGCCATGTGTATATCTTACCCTTACTTCAACTTCATTTCTAGTATTGATCCCTTCATGTAGCCTTGGGAACAATCACCTTTCTCATCCCTACTTTCCTCATCTACCAAATGGGATTGGAAGCTTCTGCCACAGTGAACTCACAGAAGTTGTGCAAACTTCATCTGGTTATAGAAACATGAAGAGCTGTGTCATTTTACTAGCTGTGTGACCATGGGCATTTTACTTTAACCTGTGACTTAGTTTCCTTATCTGTTAAATGGCACCATTAGTAAATTCTACATAATAGGGTCATGATGAAGACTACATGCTCTAATACACAAAAAGCTTTTAGTGCCGTGCCTGGTGGATGAGATGGGCTCACACAGAATGCTAGTTATTGCTATTACATGAGCTGAGGGGTGTGACTGCCACCAGCTCAAATCTAGTAATGGTTCTTGCACATTAGCTACTGAGGATCCAAACAAAGTGAATCACTCAGGGTTACAGTCCTCTGGGGAGACAGAAACAGCCAAAAGTAAGTGTGGAAGCATTTTTGCTGAGGTGGTATAAGAGAGGATAAATAGTCTTTCAAGAAGTCAAGGGAAGAAGAGTTCCAGCTAAGATGGAGGCGTAGGTAGAAACTCTTCACTTCCTCACACAACCAAAAGGAGAACAACCAATCTAAAATCAATAAACAACCAGAAGTGCCAGAAAAATCAAACTGCATGGAACTCCAACAACCAAAGAATTAAAGAAAAAATCAATCAGAACAACCAGACCAGTAGGATGGGTGGATGGAGAGAATTTGAACAAGACTGTGCAGGCAGGGCCAGCTGAGAAAAAACACAGTGAGGCAGTGGACCTGCAGGCAGGGATGGCTGAAGGTGAAACTGAGACTCAGAGCTGACTGTGGACTTCAGAAGTTGTTGCGGTGGGAAAAACTCCCAGTCTCACACCAGAGGCTTTGGAAAGTGCGTTAGAGACTAGCTGGTGAGCTGCACTGTTCCCTCTCTGGCCCCTCCCACACAGGCTGCACAGCAGCACAGCAAGGATGGTTGCCCCACCCAGGTGAACTCCTAAGGCCTCACCTCTTACAACTTATCAGGCGCACCAAGACAAAGAAATATGGCCCAAATGAAAGAACATGGCAAAACTTCAGAAAGAGACCTAAGCGATGAGGAGATAGCCAACCTATCTGATGGAGAATTTAAAGCCCTATTAATCAAAATGCTCACAGAACTGATTGAGCTTGGTCAAAAAATAAAAAAGCAAGTGAAAGATACCCAAAATGAAATAAAGCAAAATATTGAGGGGACCAACAGTGACAGGAAGGAAACCAGGACTCAAAACAATGATTTGGAACAAAAGGGAAAAAGAAACATCCAGCTGGAACAGAATGAAGAAACGAGAATTAAAAAAAGTAAAGAGACTTACAAACCTCTGGGACAACCTGAAACATTCCAATATCCAAATTATAGGGGTGCCAGAAGGAGAAGAACAACAGCAAGAAATTGAAAACTTATTTGAACAAAAATGAAGGAAAACTTCCCCAATCTGGAAAAGGAAATAGACTTCCAGGAAGTCCAGGAAGCCCAGACAGTCCCAAAGAAGTTGGACCCAAGGAAGCATACACCAAGGCACATCATCATTACATTACCCAAGATTAAAGGAGAGAATCTTAAAAGAAGCAAGAGAAAAGGGGGCAGTTACCTACAAGGGAGTTCCCATAAGGCTATCAGCTGATTTCTCAAAAGAAAACTTGCAGGCAAGAAGGGGCTGGAAAGAAATATCTAAAGTCATGAAAGGCAAGGACCTACATCCAAGATTACTGTATCCAGCAAAGCTTTCATTTAGAATGGAAGGGCAGGTAAAGTTCTTTCCAGATAAGGTCAAGTTAAAGGAGTTTGTCGTCACCAAACCCTTATTACATGAAATGTTAAAGGGACTTATGTAAGAAAAAGATCAAAACTATGAACAGTAAAATGATGACAGACTCACAACTATCAACAACTGAACCTAAAACCAAAACCAAAACCAAAACAAACAGAGCAAACAACTAAAACAGGAACAGAAAGAATCACAGAAATGGAGATCATGTGAAGAGTTATCAGCAGGGAGGGGGAGATGGTAGAACAGGGAAAAAGGTACAGGGAATAAGAAGCATAAATGGTTGGTACAAAATAGACAGGGGAAGGTTAAGAATAGTATAGGAAATAGAGAAGCCAAAGAACTTATATGTACAACCCAGGGACATGAACTAAGGGGGTGGGGGCAGATGTGGATGGGAGGGGAGGTGCAGGGCAGAGGGGAATAATGGTGGGGAAAATGGGACAACTGTAATAGCATAATCAATAAAATATATTTAAAAAATAGAACTAAAGCCCTGGCAGATGTGACTCAGTGGATTGAGTGCTGACCTGTGAATCAAAGGATCACCAGTTCAATTCCCAGTCAGGGCACATGCCTGAGTTGCTGGCCATTTCCCCAGTAGGGGGCGTGTGACAGGCAACCACACAGAGATGTTTCTCTCCCTCTCTGTCTCCCTTCCCCTCTCTAAAATATAAATAAATAAAATCTTTAAAAAATATAGAAATAAAATTTTTTAAAAAAGAGAAATTTACATCTAATATCACTACCATGATATAACCCCATTTTGTTTTCTTTTTTTAAAGGTCCACTAAATGAATATTCTGGGAACCCATGTGTATGTGTACCAGATGGCATTGTTGTGAGAGGCTGCGTTCGGCTTCAGCAAATTTTTTTTTAATATTCTTTCAACACTTTGCTCATATCACGATGGGTGATTTACAAGTGTACCTGCCCACACCACACTGAGTGTTCAGCAGTTTTTGACCAAAAACAGCATGACCCCTCCCCATTCCCCACCTTCCCTATTCATCCAACCTTGCTCCTAGCGACTGTTTTCTGTTTCCCCAGATGAAAAAAGTCCTCAAAGAGAAACGTTTTGCTGATGTGGAAGAGGTGAAACAAACAAACAAAAAAGGCAGAAGCACTAAAAGGTGTCAAAATGGATGAGTTTAAAAACTGTTTTGAGCAGTGGGAAAAAATGTCTCGGTAGGTGTGTTGCATTGAATGCAGAGTACTTTGGAGGTGACTGAAGTTTAAACATGTAAGAATAAATACACAATTTTTTTGTAAATAAATTCTGTGTTTTTGGGGGGTCCCATTCATGTACTTACAATACTAGGATCATACTTTAACTTTGTTTGAAAACCTGTTTTTATCACTTTATGTGTTCTGTACATCTTCTGTGATAATAAAGACACATCTACATTATTATTCTTTTAAAGATTTTATTTATTTACTTTTGAAGAGAGGGGAAGGGAGGGAGAAAAAGGAAGAGAAACATCAACATGCAAGAGATACAAAAATCTGTTGCCTCTCGCATGCCCCCAGCTGGAGACCTGGCCTGCAACCCAGGCATGTGCCCTGACTGGGAATCAAACTCATGGCCTTTCGGTTCACGGGCCAGCGCTCGATCCACTGAGCCATACCATCCAGGGCTACATTATTATTATCATTATTTAAGATTTTATTTATTTATTTTAGACAGAGGGGAAAGGAGGGAGAGGGAGAGAAACATCAATGTATGGCTGACTCTCGAACACCCCCTACTGGGGACCTGACCTGGACCACAATCCAAGCATGTGCCCTGACGGGGAATCGAAACGGTCACCCTTTGGTTCACAGGCCTGCACTCAATCCCCTGAGCCACACCAGCCAGGGTACATTATTATTTATATAGCTGCTTAGTATTTAGGTCGATTCCCATTCTTCACTATGACAACCAATGTTGAACTGGGATGAACATCTTTATGGTAATATCATTGTGTACTTGTCCCACCATTTCTTTGGGCCTAATTCCTATAAAAGGAATTACTGAATCAAATGAAGTCACATATTTAAGACATTTGTACTTAACAAACTGCTCTGTAGAAAAGGTGCTTGGCTGGTCTTTGTGTTAAGTGTAGAGATGACAAGAATTAATAGTGACAGAATATTCCACTTACATACTTTTTAACTCCAACAAGTCATGCCCAGTCATCCATGTGATAAGGTCTGGGACTTGTTTAGAAAAAGGAAGTTCCCACCTTGAGCTTCCTATGTGGAAATGCATGGTAGACAGCAGTTTTCCATTTAATACTCTTCTGGACTGATTGTTTTTAATCTTGCCATGTCTTCATAGCTACCTATGACTGCACCAGGCATTTCTGGTGGGGCTTCTGTATCTTTAAACCTGAGTTCAGACTCAACCCTAATAACCTGAGGCTTTGTCTCTCAAAGTCAAAGCTAGCTCTGCCCTGGCCAATGTGGCTCAGTTGGTTGGGTGTCATCCTGGAAAGCAAAAGTTCAATTCCCAGTCAGGGCACATGCCCAGTTTGTGGGCCTGGTCCCCAACTGGGGCGTGTGCTAGAAGCAACCAATCAGTGTTTCTTTCCCTCTCTTTCTCCTTACCTTCCTCTCTCTAAATAAATAAAATATTTTTTTTAAAAAAAGCTAGCTCTGCAAGTATGGCATGTGGGCTGGTCAGCTTTAGGGGAAAGGTTTCTCCAAGAGGGGTTGGCTATTTTGCCATTTTGCATTTTCTTACCTGTTTGCTAGCACAGGTGCCTGGCACATTTTGGACCTCCAAAAAATGTTTGTGGTGCAAATGAATAAAGTTACTATACCATATTTAGCTTCCGGTGCTTTCCTATTATGTAAACTCATGACACATTACAATAAAACTATTCTCTATTTCCCTCTTTGAGGGTAGGTCTTAACCATCTTTGGATCTCAAGCTTCTAGCACATTGTAGGTCTTCAGTCAGTATGTGGGCCACTGTTCATTTCATTCCCTCTGTCTGGAGTTCTTCATTCAGCCTCCATTTCAGCTAGACTCTGGACTTTGAAATCTTAGATGTCCTCGAAGTATCAGGTCAAAAATGCCACATCTTCCTTTGCTATTCCAGCCAAAAAATAATTGATATTTTTTGCAAAGTGTTTTACAGATATTCTCAACCATTCAAATTAGATATTATGGGCCCTGGCTGGGCAGCTTAGTTGGGTAGAGCGGCGACCTGATATACCAAGGTTGCAGGTTTGATCCTTAGTCAGGACATATACAAGAATCAACCAATGAATGCATAAATAAGCGGAACAACAAATTGACATTTTGCTCTCTCTCCCTTTCTCTCCCTTCCTCTCTCTAAAATCAATAAAAAAAATTAAAATAGCCCTGGCTGGTGTGGCTCAGTGGATTTAGCACGGGCCTGCGAACCAAAGGGTTGCAGGTTTGATTTCCTGTCAGGGCACATGCCTGGCCTGGGGCCAGGTCCCCAGTAGGGGGCGTGCAAGAGACAACCACACATTAACGTTTCTCCCTCCTCCTTTGTCTAAAAATAAATAAAATCTTTTTTAAAAAATAAAAATAAATAAAGATAAAAAATAAAGAACAAATTAGGTATTATTGTTCCCATTTTACCATTCAGGAAACAGAAGTAACCTCCCCATGGTCAAACAGTAGTAAGTGACAAGGCCAGGAATCAAACATAAACAAATGACCTTAAAGACATGTCCACAGCCACTAAACTCTACAGAAGTATCTCTCTCTCTCTCTGCAGTATGCTATTTTGAGTATAGGTTCTGTAACATCATCTGCACATTTCCATACTCTAATGGGCTGAGAGCTCTCTGAGGAATTTCCTTGCATTTCTAAGTCCTGGACAGTGCCTAGACATTCGTTAGTGATCCTTAAGTATGTGTTGATTGATTTGTGGTCCCTGTTTCTGTATCTAACATCCATACATACCAGGCACAAAGAATCAAGCAGACTCATTTCCACAGCTTAGAACTCTTCCTGCTTTCCCACTATGCATGGCAAGTAACTCACACCTTATAGTTCTCACTATTTGTATGCTTGTCCCTAAACTGACAGCACCCCAAGGGCAAATTTTACATGTATTTTATCTCATTATCCCAAACTCTTGGCTTAGCACTGAATTGCTAATAATGTGAATTAATATTTGGTTATGGTTACCCCTCTCCATCATCAGTTGGGCTGCAGAAACATCAAGACACTCCTTCCCAAAGGCAAGCTGGCCCAAAGTAGAGATACTGGGTGGGGATCATGCCCCTGGTTCCCTGGAACAGCCCCAGCAGGGCCCCACCAAGCTGGGAAACAGGGATTAATGTTCCAAACTCTCCAGGCTTGGTTTCTGCAGGGCTGTCAACCTGTCCCCTAGTCTCCCCATGGCCTCTTTGTGTCTGCTTGTTTCTTTGTCTTTGTTTCTCTGCCTCTAAACCTGTTTCTCTCCCGTCTCCTGGCTTTTTCATGCAGCCCTCTGACTCAGCTTCAATGAGTTATTATCTCTTATCTGTTTCTACATCTCTGTCTTGGGTAGCTCGGGTGTTTTTGGTCTACCACTGTCTCGTCCCTCTCAGCTTTTGCATCTTCTCCGACTCAATGCTCTCAGGTTACAATTTTGAGTCTCTGGCTCAGGGTCTCCGTTCTGGAACCCAGGTCTGAATCTATCTGCCCACCTCTCCTCAGAAGCTTCCCTATTAGCATTCATTCGCCTCTAACGTCTTCAACTTCGGTCGCTCCCCTTCCCCAAGCCCATCCCCCACCCCGGCCCTCAGCTTCTCCGACCAGCCCCGCTTTGTTTCCTGAGTCTTGCTTGGTCCCGCTTTGTTTCCTGCGTCTCAGAGCCCCGCCTCCGCCCCATCTGAGGTCTCTGCCGCCCTTTGTCTGCCTGAGTCTTTCCCCCGACCCCTTTCCCTGGGACCATCTTTAGATCTCTTTGTCTCTCCAGGTCGGGGTGTTTGGCATTGTCAGCAGACCCCACAGGTCCGCGCTGGTGGCCCGACACAGCTACAACTAGGAACAGTCTTCGGCCCTCATCACCCAGCTCCAGCCCAGGAGGCACACGGTTAATACCACTGAGTTCTCGCCATCGTCCTCGGTTTAGAGTAGCCCTCCCCGCGGCACGCGGCCACCCACCGACCACCGAGCTGAGGCAGACCGGTGGGCCCCTAAGGGTGTACAGCTCCTCCAAGTCCTAGAGCGGCTCGGTGCGACCCAGCTCTTCCGCTTCCCGTCCCCGCCCACAGCGGCCGCTCTAGGGACGCTTGGGGCCGAGACCCCCTCCCACCCCCGGTTGAACGCGGAGACTGCATCCTAGAGCTGTCGGTGGCTCGGGCACCCAAGCCTCACCAAGGAGCTCCGGAGAGCACCGGGGTGGCGGAGCCGGAGGCGGCCGGGAGGTGAGGGATGGCTGTGTGCCGGAAGGAGCAGCAGGTGCAGGGGCGCGCGAGGGGGTGGGGGCACTGGGAGCCGCGCCCTGCACCTTGCACCCATATGCTGCCCGGTGTTCACGCCAGCCAGCAGAGGGGGCAGGGCGCGGGCCGCATATGGCTGTGTGACCGAGGGATTGTGTGTCTGTCCCCTTACTCAGGGCGGCGTGCCGGGGATGGAGCGCGTGGTGGAGCCCTGGGATCCAGATCTCCATGACCGGGAGGGAAGGGAGCAGCTGAGGGGCGCCCGAATAGGTGAGTTCCGCAGCGATGTGCCGCCTTGTGAAGGTAATAGTGGAGTGAGGACTGCGATGCTGGGCTCTAGAAAAATCAGTAATGAACTGCACTTCCAGGAGAGGGGGAGGAGAGCAATAACTGACTGGGAGTCAGTGTTTCTGCCCCTACTGTGCACCAGGCTAGGAGGGGAATCATCTTAAGGACTCTGCCCCCCTCCCCAACAACGTCCTCACTGCCTCTGCCCTACTTCAGGCCTCATTATGCCTCATCAGGCAGTTGCAACAGCTTTCTCTCAGCTCTCTTCTCTCCAGTGATGCGCTCTGAAGCCACACTGATCCTAGTCTAGGTCTAATCTGGTCTTCCCTCCCTAGCTCCCTTCTGCCCAGTAATTAAGAGCCTTAGCCTAGTGTTCAGTTCAGCCCCTAGTCCCAACATCCCTTTCTAGCTTTATCCTCCAGTTCTCTCCATGGTTTACTTTTTTCTTGCTGTGAAAGCCTGTTCCTATATCCTCATTTTCTCTTTTTTGTGGCAGCATAGTTATTCTGAGCCCATGTGTATAATTAGTTTTGCTTTACCTTATCTCTCCTACCAGCCCTAAGCATCTTAGGGGATAGGTATGTGTCTCAGGTAAACACAGGGTGACTGAAGTAATAAATTACAGAATGGGCTAATATAAAAAGATATAATTGAAATAGCGAATAACAGGTTTTTCAAATAGAGACAATATAATGTAGTAGCTAACACAGACTTGGGGATCAGACGGGCCTGAGTTAGAAACCTGGCTTTACTACTTTATAACCTTGAGCAAATGACTTAAGTTTTTGAGTCTCCAAATGGGGATAGTAATAGTATTACCTCCTAGGATAATTTACAAGTGTTCAGTAATGCTTAGTTCAGTGATTGGCACATATTAGGGGCAGGGTAAAAGGAAATTACTATCATTAATGAGAGGCACAGACAATAGTAAATTCTTTAGAAGTTCAGAGGAGAGAGAGATCCTTGTGACCACAGATTGTCAAGGAATCCTCTGGGGAGGTTGCAGCGGAAGATAAGCTGAGCCTAAGGACAGGTCTACAACTCCCTTTTCTTTCCCCAGGTCTAGAGGGTGAGCATGTGGAGATGTCTCAGACGGATGAGTTTGAACATACCCCACAGGAGGATGACTTGGCATTCAAGGAAGAAGAAGATTTGGCCTCAGGTCATGAAATAGGAAATGCCTCTCTCAAACCCCAAGGCATCCAGACATGGGATGACTTGTGGGTCCAGAGAGAGGCGCCAGGGAAACCTCAGGCTCGAGACAGAGGCTCCCGGCTCCTGGGAGAATCACGCTGGGGCCAGGCTAGTGATCGGGCTGCTGTGTGTGGCGAATGTGGCAAAAGCTTTCGGCAGATGTCAGATCTGGTGAAACATCAGCGGACACACACAGGGGAGAAACCCTACAAGTGTGGGGTCTGCGGCAAGGGCTTTGGGGATAGCTCTGCCCGTATCAAACATCAGCGAACTCATAGTGGTGAAAAGCCCTACAGAGCTCGACTGCCAGCCCAGGGTCCCCCAAAGATTCCTCGGTCCAGGATCCCTGCTGGCGAGCGCCCCACTATCTGTGGTGAATGTGGCAAGAGCTTCCGGCAGAGTTCTGACTTGGTGAAACACCAGCGGACACACACGGGTGAGAAGCCCTACAAGTGTGGCATCTGTGGCAAGGGCTTTGGAGACAGTTCTGCCCGCATAAAGCACCAGCGGACACACCGTGGGGAGCAGCCCCCCCGGCCCATAGTGCCTGGGCGGCAGCCATCTCGTGCAGCCACGGCAGCAGCACAGGGACCCAAAGCCCAGGACAAGCCATATATTTGCACTGATTGTGGCAAAAGATTTGTGCTCAGCTGCAGCCTTCTGAGCCACCAGCGTAGTCATCTGGGACCCAAACCTTTTGGCTGTGATGTGTGTGGAAAGGAATTTGCCCGGGGCTCAGACTTGGTGAAGCACCTGCGGGTACACACAGGAGAGAAGCCCTATCTCTGCCCTGAGTGTGGCAAGGGCTTTGCTGACAGCTCTGCCAGGGTCAAGCACCTCCGCACCCACAGTGGCGAGAGGCCACACGCCTGCCCGGAGTGTGACTGCACCTTCAGCCTCAGCTCCACCCTTCTCCGCCACCGCCTGACTCACATGGAGCCCCAGGACTTCAGCTTCCCAGGCTACCCCCTGGCTCCCCTGATCCCCAGCCCACCGCCCAGCTCAAGTCCACCCCCACCTCCTCTTGGTACCAATCCCCCACTAACACCTCGAAGCCCTTCACACTCAGGTGATGGGCCTTTTGGCCTGCCTGGCTTGGAGCCACAGGCTGGGGAGCCACCCCCACCACTAACAGGTGACAAGCCCCACAAGTGCCCTGAGTGTGGCAAGGGCTTCCGCCGAAGCTCGGACCTGGTAAAACACCATCGTGTGCACACAGGGGAGAAACCCTACCTCTGCCCTGAATGCGGCAAGGGTTTTGCTGACAGCTCAGCCCGAGTCAAACACCTCCGCACCCACCGAGGTGAACAGGTTCGGCCACTACCACCATCCACTCTCCTGAGGCCATATAACTCCCCAGGCCCAGCACCCATGGCCCCTCGACCCCGAGTCCGGGCCCAGCCCTCTGGACTCAGCCAGCCCCATGTGTGTAGCTTCTGTGGGAAGGAGTTCCCCCGGAGCTCAGATCTAGTCAAACACAGGCGCACACACACTGGGGAGAAGCCATACAAGTGTGCAGAGTGTGGCAAAGGTTTTGGTGACAGTTCTGCCCGTATCAAGCACCAGCGTGGGCACCTGGTCCTAAGGCCCTTTGGGACAGGGGATGGTCTGGCAAGGTCCGTCAAAGAGGAGCCACCAATAGGACTGGAATGATGGGATACAGGGAGGGTGGAGGCCCAGGATATCCAAGGGGTGGTACTTGCCTAAGTAGGGAAGAAAGGGCCTGGGAGGTGGTGGGAGGGAGAAGGAAAGCAGGTGGGAGGGGAAGAAATGGGAGAAAGGAGTGAATAGATGGAGATTGGAGACAATGACCTTGAAGCTCAGGAAACTGTCCCAGCTGGGCTCAGGGCCTTGCCAGTGTGGTCTATACCCCCAGCTTCTAGAACACTGCCTAGTACACAGTAGGTACTCAGTAAATACTTGTTGAATTAATAAACTGGTCTTAACCTAAGGACCCTTAAAGAACCCTAAATATCTTCTGCCTCTTAATCTGTGAAGAACTGATCCCTCCCAACCTTGTCCCAGAAGACCAGCATCCTGATCCTTGGTTTGTTTGACCCTTATGAGCTGCAACAAAGACTTGGAATTTAGGGTGACAGAATTAGGCGGGGGCATCTCGATCATCCTTCTGATTAGAGTACTGATGTATGGCAGGCAGTACCCAGCCTCAGGCCATTGGACATGGTCTTAACCAGGAAGGAAACTCTTGGTCAGAGGCCAGACCTACCTGCCCTAGAGGACCCCAACCCACCCTGACACCTGGACACTGGCACAATAGACCAGAGACAGCAGAAAGCACACTGCTCTGTTCTACATGCCAAGCCCAGGTCCTGGTGCACATCTGCAGAGATAAAGTGAGAGGGCAGGACTGGAGTAAGGAGAAGCCAGGGAAGCTCCAAGGCCAGACAGCTGCATGTGTCTCCTTGCCAATAAACTGCTTCTTGTCTGAGGCTTGGGCTCCTGTCTCTGTGTATATGTGGTGAGGGGTGAAAAAGGTGTTGAAGTGTTGTAGATAGCTAATTATTTTTTTAAATTTATTTTTCTTTTTAGAGAGAGGGGAAGGGAGGGAGAAAGGAAGAGAAACATCAGTGTGCAAGAGAACCTCAGTCAGCTGCCTCTTGCACTCCCCCAACCAGGGACCTGTCCTGCAACCTAGGTGTGTGCCCTGACTGGGAACTGAACTGGCAGCCTTTTGGTTCACAGAGTGGCACTCAATCCACTCAGCCACACCAGCCAGGGCGATAGTTAGCTAATGATTAATAAAGGGAACTAAGAGGGGATTAGATACTGAGCTTAATCAACCAGTTTGCCCCACCAGGGAGCTACAGTTTCCCACACCCCAGAGGATCACAGCATTGCCCATCCCCAAGGATCAACACCTCTCTATTTCCACCTCCAGCACCTGATGTTGGTGGGGAGCAGGGGAAGGTGAGTCCACCACACACAATAGAAGTCAAAATGGTGCAGCGAGAAGTGCGTGACCATAGTAGCCTGTCAGTCTAAGTAGAGGGTGGGCCCATCATAAGTCAGGAAAGTTGATTGGGAAGTTGATTGGTTATTTAAAACAAAACAACAACAACAACAAAAATACCCCGGTGCCCTGGTAGTTTGGTTTAGGTGGTTGGAATGTCATCCCATACACCAAAAAGTTGCGGGTTTGATCCCCAGTCAGGGCACATACCTAGGTTGTAGGTTTGATCCCTGGTTGGGGTGCATATAGGAGCCAACTAATCAATGTTTCTCTCACACATTGAAGTTTCTCCCTTTCACTCTAAAATCAATAAAAATATCCTCAGGTGAGGCTTAAAAAATAAATAAAATGCTCATGATCCTTCCCAAGATAATGCAATAATATAATTCCAGGGGAACAAAGAAGCACTTGCTCCCTGCATCCCTCGTCCCACCCCGAACCCATACATGTCCAGTTCTCTCTTGCCTTCTCTATCCATAACCATGTGGCCCTAAGCGACTCTAAACTCAGGCTCAGCCCTGGCTGGTGGGGCTCACTTGGTTGGAGCGTTGCCCTGTAACGGAAAGGTTACAAGTTCAACTCCTGGTCAGGACACAGTACGTAGATAGTGGGTTTGATCCATGATCGCCAGTCTGGGGGCGTATGACCCCCAGTCCAGGAGTGTGCAGCAGGCAGCCAATATATGTTTCTCTCTTGCATTGCTGTTTCTCTTCCTCTCCCCCTCTCTCTGTAAAAGCAATGAAAATATGCCCTTGGGCAAGATAAATAAATAAATAAATAAATAAATAAATAAATAAATTGAACACAGGTTCCAGGTGGGACCCTGGGTGACAGTGCTAAGCTACCGGGAAGGGGACTGAGATTGTTTAGCAGCTGCTGTAGGCTCTGAACGACATATTTTTATATGAAATGGATACTCTATAGACACTGGCCTTTGTTTTGACCTTGCTGAAGACATGGTTAGAGTTTTCCCATTGTAAAACCACAGTGATGGGACATGGGGGCAACCTTCCACCCAAATAAACTTCGCTATACCACAATCCCCCATGTGGGCTGGTGAAATGCTTTTCTCTCCACCAATAAAACAGCCCCACTTCCACCACCAATAGAACAGTCACCAAGGCGAAATCGCCAAGCCTTGTATAAACTTGTGTGGGTTCCTTGCCCTCTTTGCACTAGTCAAAGATGTTGGTTTAGTCCGTTGATTTCTAGCTCCCACATCTGGTTAAACATCCACCGGGTCTGTCAGCATGTCCCAGACCCGAGTTTTTCATGACTACAGGTGCCACACATGCCACACCATCCAGCACCACCGTTAAAGAAAAATCCACACAGACACCAGGGGGTGCGGGTGAATTCTATTGCTATGGCAACAAGCCTCTCTGGTACAAGCACAGAAGGCCCTGACAATGATGCTCTGACTACTGCGAAACCCTGCCTCTCTGAGGGCCTTTTTCATTTGTCAAAAAACAGGTCATTTGGCTGCACATCACAAAGAGAAGGCAAAGGGGATACCTCTTTATCCCCTGGAAAAGGCAAATACATTTACCAGTGACCCACATGTTATTAGAGGCATAACTCGAATTCCTAGTTTTTTCCAAGGAGGGCACCAATAGGCAGGAAGGGATGAGAGGAACCGATATGACTG
>CM052540.1:84801103-84826788 GCA_028533065.1 Trachops cirrhosus | reverse complement strand
ATGGCTGATAGACATATGAAAAAAATGTGCAACATCATTAATCATCAGAGAAATGCAAATTAAATTCACGATGAGGTATCACCTCACACCTGTCAGAATGGCTGTCATCGATAAATCAACAAACAAGTGCTGGTGAGAATGTGGAAAAAGGGGAACCCTAGTGCACTATTAGAGAATGCAGACTGGTACAACCACCATAGAAAGCAGTATGGAGTTTCCTCAAAAAATTAAAAATGGACCTGCCTTTTGACCCAGTGATCCCATGTCTGGGAATATACCCTAAGTATCCCATAACACCAATCAGGAAGAATATATGCAGCCCTACGTTCACTGCAGCATCATTTACAATAGCCAAGATTTGGAAATAGCCCAAGTGCCCATCAGTAGATGAGTGGATAAAAAGGATATGGTATATTTACACGATGGAATACTGCATGACTGTAAAAAAAAAAAAGAATTCTTACCCTTTTCGAAAGCATGGATGAACCTGGAGATCATTATGCTAAGTGAAATAATCCAGTCAAAGAATAACAAATACCATATAATCTCACTTACATGTGGAATCTAATTAACAAAATAAACTGACGAACAAAACAGAACCAGAGGCATGGATACGTAGAACAGACTGACAGCTGTCAGAGGGGAGGGGAGTCGGGGCCTGGATGGAAGGAAGTGAAGAGATTAGTCATACAGGGTCCCGCAGAAGTACTGCTGTTGAGTGTGGCTGGTAGGGTGCGTGAATGTCTTGCACAAGATGGACAGCAACTTGAACATTTCATCTAAAATGTCATATGGTGTGCTTGAGTGTGATATTGTTATGTTACAGAATTACATGGTTATGATTTTGTAATAAAAGATCTTTATGTAATAAAAGAGGGCCGTTATTTGTACTGGCCCTGCATGTGCATAGCCCATGGCCAGGGAAGAGAGGGGGCGGGGGCGGGAGGGAGGTGGGCAAAGGAAGGGGGAAATGGGTGACACTTGTAATGGTGTCAACAATAAAAAAAAAATGCTATATGTAAGGTCTTGGCTATAGAACAATAGCCAAGGTGTGAGCAGGAGCGGCTCACGTTCCAGGGAGTAGAGCACAAGTAAAATACCACTGGACTCTCTGAAGTTACATGGGAATTTGCAGGAAGCTAGAGATCTTTTACTAGCAGGTGGGAATAATAAGGCAAGAACATGGGAATATTAAGCTTAATATGATCCTATTTCAACTCACATATTGGTGAGTCCCATAGAAATCTGAGCTATATACAGAAGAAGGAACCAAGACCCGAGGAGGTGAAGAAACTCATCTGCACAACATGGCAAAACATGTTGCCAGGAACTGGTTCCCGGGTCTCTGTCCTGAACTGTATGCTCTTTTGACCACAAAAATCAATCACATGCCTAGAAGCTGGAAATGGAGCCTCTGGAGTGAGGTCACCCCGTGACAACTGAGCCCCATGGACTGGACTACATGTGAGCACCCAAGGCATGCCATCCTTACTTAGCAAATCCCTACCTGTGATGCATTCAGCTCAGCCCTCCCTCAGAAAATTTTGTGGGAATTTTCTAGAGTTTTCCGGAACTTTAGAATGCCCTGGCCCACCTAGCCATGATATCATAAAGGCCTCGGAATAGGGTGTTGTCCTCCATGCCCACCCACTGTGGGCCTGATGGATTAAAGGGGTATTGAGAATCCACCTGTTTTTGCCTGGGCTGTGACCTTTGGTGTAAGAATGAAATATAGGCATGCTGTCTCGCATGGAGAACGGGCCCTTCTCCCTGGGGAGATTAGTACTTTTAATATTTAACTGTTCCTTCGGGGAGAACTGGCCCTTCTCCCAGAGGAACCTGTTGGTTAGTCAAATCACACAAGGCCCTTGGCACATAGCCACTTTTGTCTAAAACATGTTTAACCATAGCCCCAAAGTGAGACAGGAATCTCACTCCAGGGGAGGATGCTTCACTCGAAACTTTTCCCAGTCAGACCCTGAATGCTGTCTCCGGGATTCCCCAGCATCTGTTTTCAGGTGTTGGTGATTTCCCGTCTGGTGATGTATGATCGTGATTCTTGCTTTCGATTTGCTCTCACTTAATAAAGTGCTTAGCTATTCAACTTTGACTTGGGTTTTTTATTGTCTGCAAATCCGAACCTCCAAATTAAGTGGCCACAATCTCGTGCATGCCCCTTAACAGCACGGGGCCCCTCTGGGCTTTAGTGACTTCCTCTCCTCTTCTCTGAGGCAGGTGGGAAGAAAGGGAAAGATCACTGTAATGACTCAGATATTTGTGTCAGAACCATCCTGACAAAAGTGCCTTTTGTCACTGTACCCAGGAGGAAGCAGTGGGTGGGGAGCCTGGGCCAGGAGATAGCAGTTGATGGCAATGAGCAGCATTTGCACCAGCAAATCTTTTGTATGAATCTGAAGAGAGAACTTTGCTCTTATGTATAAAAAAGGGGTTCTATGGAAAGTAACCTCACAGGGCGACCTGATCGTTAATTCCTAACTAAGCAAGTGATGGTGGGTAGTCAGGCCCCAGGCCTATACTTCTTTAGTAAAAAGCTTATTTTTACCTTAAGCAAGCCCTGTCCCTTGTTTCTGTGCCTTTAGGTTAACACACTGTCGAAATGCCCCCTTTCAGACCTCTCCTTCTAAAGTAGATCACCCATAAGAGAGCACATAAATTTAACTATCCGTATGATCTTTCTTATGGTCACTCTTTCATTTATTTTTTAAAATGTTTTATTTATTTATTTTTAGAGAGGGGGAAGGAAGAAAGAGAGGGAGAGAAACACGGATATGTGAGAGATACATCAATTGGTTGCCTCTTGAATGCCTCCAACTGAGGACCTAGCCTGCAACCCAGGCATGTGCCCTGACTGGGAATCAAACTGGTGACCTTTTGGGCCACAGGCCAGCACTCAATCTACTGAGTCACACCAGCCAGTGCTCACGCCTTAATTTCAAATGCACAAAAGAAACTGCAAAACTGTTATTCTCTAGAGCATTTGAGATCCTGCTCCCTAGTGCATGTAGTCAGTTTGACTCAAATAAACTCATACAAATTCTCCACGTTTGGATGTTTCTTACTTCAACACCTGATTAATGCTAGGTTTGTAGGCAGTCAGGCCTGGTGGATTGGTGTGGGGTAGGGAGGCCCCAGCCTGCTTTTCCAGCTTCACTCTACATCTGCCAGAGGCCCACAGGTCCTCAAGCATGTCCAGAGGCTCACTGCTGTCACACCCCTGATTTTCTACATTTTATTCGTTCAAGAGCCACAAGAGAGAAAGAGTTCAGCATGAGTGTATGTGTGGGCTAGGACTAGAGAGGTCATTGGGAATGGAAGTAGCCTTCCAAGTTATCACTGTTCCTCATTCGGTGACCTCATGGTTTATCTCTCACGTGCACTTCTCTGTAGTTCTGTGCCATTCTCCCTTTATTTATATCTGGTCAATTCTCTCTACATTCTTGGAAGGAACCAACTGGTTGCTTACCTGCCTCCAGCTTATTATTTATCTTTGTATATTTACAAAGTAAATTCCTGACTCTAGAAATTCGGCCTTCTTCTTTTAACTCCTTCAACCTTTCCCTTTTGGAGATAGAGCTTATTGCTTCTGAGAACCTAGACCTTGGAAAGCAAGAAGCTTCTGAACTATCCTCAGGGGTAAGGTAACCCCAAGCAAGCACTCACTCACTCAGTTAATATTTACTGAATATGTATATACCTACTCTGCTCCAGGTACTTTTTTAGGTACTGAGGATAGAGCAATGAATAATAAATAATATTAATGTCCCAGGGGAGTTTACATTTTAGTTAGGGAAGATGGACAATAAATTGGATGAATAAATAAATTAGAAAGTATAAACAGAAGTCTCTAAGTGTTAAGGATCAAAGATCTAAAGGAGATAAAGGCAGGAGCCATAAGGCTTTCTTGAGAAAGTCCAGCAAGAGAGCAGCGAGAGTACAAAGGCCCTGAGGCAGAGTGTGCTGGAATGATAAAAGAGAGTGTCTGGACAGGAGTGAGCTAGAGGAGGGTGAGGTCAGAGAGATAATGAGATATTTGATAGGTTAAGGCTTTGTGGGCCACATTGAGAATTTTGGTTTGTAGTTTGAATGAAATGGAAAGCCAATGGAGGGATCTGAGTAAGAATGTGACACGGTCTGACATAGTTTCAAAGGATCCCTCTGGCTGCTGTATAGAGAATAGGCTGTAGCAGGAGCAAGGATGGAAACAGGTAGACCAGTTAGGGTAGTGCCACAAAATCCAGGAGGCACAGGATGATGGTTTTTTGGACCAGGGAATGACCAGTGATGACGATGAAAACTGGCTGGACACAAAATCCTGTTTACTCTCTGAAGTGGAGCAATAGAAATGCTCTCTCATTGTTTATTGATAAGTCTATAGAAAAATAAGACGTTATTACAATAATTTTACTTTACAAAGGATACAGGAGACTTGAGGTATCCAGACTGCTGGCTCTGTCTTAGATGCACAGATTCTGTGTGCCCCAGAACTTCCCAGTCTAGGGTCGAATTTGTCCTTCATCTATGAGATTATACGTTTGAGTCCATTTTCATGGTCTTGCGTGGAACAATTCATAGTAAGTAGAGTAACCAAGCCATCTTCAAGAGAGCTAGTATCTGTTGAGTTCAGTCTATCCACGGCTGCCTTTGCCCTGGGCATTGATTTCGGGTCGGTCAAGCATCACCTTACCAGCAGGATCAGTTTCATATTGTTCACCTGATGAAGCCAAGATAACATCATGTAGAAAGCACCTACTGAAACTGCTTTCCTTAGGAAGGGCTGCGAGTATGGCCAGTGCTTCAAGTTTCATATACTCTTCTATGGATACTTGGTCTATTTGAATACTGATGAGAAGCTTTGTAATTTAGAGCATGGGGTATAAAGAGGCAATGAGGCTCTTGAAAGCCATGCCAATGAGCTTGGACTTGATTTTGTGTATGCAAAAGGGGAATCATGAGAGATTTTAAAGCCTAAGAGAGAGATGCTCAGATTTCTCAAGGTGAATTTGGTAGTACCTGGGAGATGGAAACTTCTCTAGGGGCGACCAACTGAGGAAAGGAAACTGGAGTGGCAATAATGGTTCTGTTGAGACCTGATGGAGTTGCAAATGAAAAGAATAGAAATGAGAGACAGTTCGGAGGACTTGGGCCCTCAGAGAACTGACAGTCTGACATATGACGAAGTCAGCCTTGACTAAGGAAGAAGTGTGTGTGAGTGTAAGGCACATCCTGCCTCAGGACATCCACCCTGCCTCTTGGGCTGAGAGTTCTGCAGCCCAAGTCTTCAGGGGAATTTCCTGCTGTCTGGGCATTGAGCCCCTGACTAATTTCCAGAATCCTTGGGGCTTACTTGTAGTTTGTAGCTTCCTCAGCTTTATAGTCCTCAACCAGAACAAGAAAAAAGTATTCTTTTCTTCTTAAATAGAACATGATAAATATCTAAATGAGTACACTTTGCCTGCTGAAACATACACATAACCTATAATCCAAGCAGTAGAGACTTTGAGATTATTTTCTGAAGTCCTTTTATCCCAGGTGTTGCTATGATACGCTTAGAGCTTCTATAAACTTAAGTGATAATTCAAGCATCCAAATTTTGGAGATGGCCTAAAGGAAAACCTTCACACTGGAGGTGGCTAATTTGACTGTTAATTCCGAGTTAGATGTTCTCTGGTGAGATAATTAGTTTTTCCAAACAGGTCAAACCTGTATGGTTAACTAGAATGAACAATTTTTTGTCATAAAGAATGTGTGGCTCTAAATTGTTAACAATGGTTATTTTTGAGATTTAGGCAGGAAGTGGATGTTAAAGAGAATCGTCATCCTTTTACTCTACATACTTCTGTAACTTTTGAATTTTAACATGTATATGTTTGTAATTTCAGAACAAAACAAAGAATTTGGTTAGATGTGCATTGGAACTGCTGCACAGAGAATCAAAGGAGTCGGTCCGAACTATCTGATTTTAACTGAATTTGAAAAAGACCATCTGACTTCATCTAATTACCAGGTGCCAACTTGGCACGTTGAAGCTGCCTGGCAGATTAGAAATAACCTACCTGCAAAAGCCTTCCCTGGGGCAGTGACCTTTCGGGTTGAGCAGGCTTTCCTTACAACACAGGGAAAATCTCAACGTCCTTTCCACTTTCCCATAAACAAATTCAGTTCCTCTATTCTGTTGTGTTTTTAATATTTTTGTTTTTCCCAAACTACCCCTTTTACATCCTCATTGCAAAAACATTTTTCAGACAATAAAGAAATATATAAACCTTATTCTGTTTGGAGTTTGGTTGTGTCTTTTCAGATTTGTTTTACACTCACACACACATACACATAATTTCAACTCCTATTTTTCATTTTTTGATATATAACTCACATACCATAATTTACAATTTTAAAGTGTACAATTTGTGGTTTTTAATATGTTCATAAAGTTGTACAACAATCATTACTATCTAATTCCAGAACATTTTATTGCCCCCAAAAGAAACCGTATACCCACTAGCAGTCTCTCCTCCTTCCATACTTCGCCCGTCCTCATCACCACTAGTCCATTTTCTGTCTCTATAGATTCGCCTATTCGGATCTAAATGGAATCATACAACATATGACATTTTGTGCCTGACTTCTTTAACTTAGTATATTTACAAAGTCTATCCATGTTGTAGGATGTACCAGTACCCTATTCCTTTTTATGACCAAGTAATATTCCACTGTATGGACACAAACCACATTTTGTTTATCTATTTATCAGTTGCTAGACATTGCATTGTTTCCAGTTTTCCTGATACAAATAATGCTGCTATGAGAATCCATGTATAAGTGTCTGTATAAACATATGTTTTGAATTATTTTGGGTCTATACCCAGGCGTTACTAGATCATATGGTAACTCTATGTTTACCATTTCTCTTTTTGGAGAAACTGTCAAAATGTTTTCACAGTGGCTGCACCATTTTACATCCCCACTGGCAAAGCACAAGGGTTCCAATTTCTCCACAGTCTTTCTCACACTTGTTATTTTTCTTTCTTTTTCATTCTAGCCATCCTCATGAGCATGAAGTTGTATTTTCTTTTGGTTTTGATTTCTATTTTTCTAATGACTAATGATGTTGAGCATCTTTCCATGTGCTTGGTGTTCATTTGCATATCATCTTTGGACAAATGTCTATTCAAACTTTTTGCCCACTTAAAAAATTGAGTTGTCTTTTTATTGTTGAGTTACAAGAACTCTTTATATATTCAAGATACCCATATCAGAACATATCAAGTCCTATATCAGAATATATAATATGCAAATATTTTCTCTCATTCTGAATATTATTATTTTATTTTTAGAATCAAAATGAATTTCTAAATATGCTGTTCTGTAACCTGCTCTTTTTCTTTCACAGTGTATTGTGGGCATCTTTTAATGTTAAGACAAAGCTATCCCATTATGATTGTACCACAATTTAGTTGACCAGTCCTCCCCTGAGCTGTAAAGAATCTGAAGTTCATAAGTGGATGAAGACTAAGCTGTAGCAGTTGCCCCTGGATGATGTGAAAAATGCAAGCAGGCACAGGAAATGTCTCTAACCTGCTTACACTTCCTCTCTGAACCCTGTGGTTTCACAACCCCTATCATCCCCTCCTTCACCACCACCCAGTGTCATCAGCCTGGTGCCTCTGTGAGAATGTTCCACTGCAAGAGGCCTCAGAGCATAATCATTTCCCTCTTTCACCCCATCTAGGTTGCCAGCAAATCCCAAGGGTCCTCTGAGACAGTCTGGGTCAGAATCTGACAGCTGCTTGAAGGATGAACTCCTGCATCATCATAATGAGGCTGCTGCTGTCTGGGCCTTTTCTCTTTGGTAAGCAAACGAGAAGAAGAGGGGAAGCAACGTGTGTCTGTGATCAGGGAACCGCAAGGCTTTATGGACCAAGAACAAAGGAGGAGCTGCTGTAAGGGTGGAACTGTCCACATGTAATGTGGAGCTCAGGAATCCTAGGGAGAGAGGAGGACGAAGAAAGAAAGAAAGTCAGAATCCAAAGCAAAGACAAGGTATGGAGACAAAGACACGGAAGGGAGACAAAGATGGCAATAGTGAAAGATAGGGGAGTGAACCCCTAAAAAAGGCAGATGGTAATGGGTACCTAGAGCTGGGCTGGGGTCTGGTTCCACCTATGGCACCTCCCTGTGCCATCTTAGGCAAGTCCTTTCCCTTTTCTGGGCCTCAATCTCTTCATCTGAACAAATGGTGGGGCCTCATCTCTGACATCCTAGGATGCTGTGTAATAAGCCTGGTGTCTGGAAAGGGATAAGGATCTGAAAGGACAGTTTGGGGCTTGCAGATGATGCCTAGGCCACCTGAGATGGGGGAATCTGAGATGCAATGATTAAGGAAGACACTGGACCTGGTGGGGTGGGGAGTATGGGAGCATTAGAGGAATGAGGAGGCAGCTTCACAGAGATCAGAGGATCTTGAAACCATTAGTCTGTGGGAGGAAGCCTGGGGCTAATTATTTGAGTTCTCTGGGTGCCTGTGTCCCAGACCCAAGGGAGAAATGAGTATGTGGGGAGATGCACCCCACCTTGAAGCATCCCCATCTCCTCAGAGAGGCCCTGCAGCCTGCTCCTTTCTCAGGGGCCTCTGCCTTCTCATCCTTCCTCCTTTGTTGAGAGGCCAAACAGGAAGTGTGTCCTTCCCAGGCCCTGGGACTGCCAGAGCTCTGGGTTGTAGGGAGTCACTGCTTCCATATTTCCCTGACCCAAGGCCCTGAAGGGGAAGTCCAGGGAGGCTGGTTGCAGCTGTGCCTTGGGTGTGGGCCGCCTGATTAGGAGGGAGCTTGGTTTTTGGAGGTTGGCCTGCCCCTTTGGGGCAAATGGGTGGCAGACAATCTGCACTCTGGGCACAGAGTTGGGGGGATCCCTGGCTGAAAGTGGCTAAAGTGCCCCTTGTCTCCTTTAGCCCTGGCCACCAGCTACAACCTGGACGTGCGGCATGTGCAAAATTTATCTTTCCCACACGCCGGGAGGCACTTTGGGTACCGAGTCCTGCAGGTTGGAAACCGGTGAGCAGATGCCCCAGGTCCTCCCTGCCCTGCAGAGCCCCAGAAGAGGTGTCTCCATGCCAGCTCTGGGGCTGGCCAGTGAAACCAGCAGATCACAGGGAGTCCATGGTGGGATTTCTCAGAAATAGGAGCAAGCCCATCAGATAGTAGGATAAGGGCCATTCACAGTTAAAACACCACATATGTGAAATAGAAAGGGAAACACCACAGCCCCTAAAACACTTGGTAATACTTCCTAGGTTCCTGAGTCCCTCCCTAACTAGACAATGAATTCCTTCCTGCTCCCCACATCCCCATCCTAGCACATAGTAACTATGCCATAAATTACTCTTGAGTTGATGACTGATGGAATAGTTATAACATTCTGGCATATTCTCTGGGCCTCAGTTTTAGACTTTAGATGGAAAAAATTCTTAACTTTCTAGAATTCTGACATATTGGATGATTTACGGGGGATTCGATAGGGAAGAAATTGGCAGGGACCTGAAGGAGAATGGCTGTATTGCTTTGAGATCCCTGGTAGGGGATCAGAAACCCCTTAGTAGGTAGGAGTAGATAAGGTAGGTAAAGACCTGGGTAACTCCATCTCACAAGTGAGATTTCTCATCAGGGTTGTTGTGGGAGCTCCAGGCGAGGGGAACAGCACAGGAAACCTCTATCAGTGCCAGCCTGACACTGGAAACTGCCTGCCAGTGAACCTGAGTGGTGAGTAACCGGTGAGGGAGCTGGGAGGAGTTGTGTCTCAGGGAAATTGAGGTTGGCCCCACCATACCTGGATTGCCTAAATCCTTCCAGACCAATCAATCTTATGGTGTCTACAGGTTCAAACTACACCTCTAAGTACTTGGGAATGACCTTGGCGACAGACCCCACAAATGGAAGCCTTTTGGTAAGAGTTTTGTGTAGTGTGGTATCAGAGTCTACGAAGCTCAATGCTGGTAAACAGATTGAAAAGACGAAAAGAAAAAATGGATTAAAGATCCTGTAGAAGATTAAAGGCATCAGAGAGATTCAGATTCAATTAGTGTTTACTGAGAACAAATTATGAGCTAGCTATTTTCAAGACCTGACTTACCTAAGTTTTCTTCCAATATTATATACCTATTAACAATTGATAGTCAAGATGATTTTTGGTGGTACACAAACTTAATATTTTGGTTGTTATATATTTATTTAATAGATTAGTAGAAAAATACACGAGCACATCAAATTCATGATTTCTTAGATTCTATTGCTTAGGGTAAGGCTAAAGTTTTTTTTTAAGTAAATTTAAAGTAAATACAATTTTAAGTAAACAATAGTATGAATGATATACCATAGGGCAGAAATTGTGAAGTGGTACACAAGTGCCTAAAGTTTGGAAAACATTGCTTTATTTCTTAACCCTCAAGACAGGTGAGTTAAGAATTAGTGTACACATTTTATACATGAGAAAACAGTACCAAGGGGGAGAGACTTGGCCAAGGTTACATGGTTTTAAAGAGATAGAGTCAGGATTTGAATCAAATTCCCATTTGATTCCAAGTTATTGCTCTTTACAAGTCATCCCAGCAGCATGTGACAGCTACGTGAGAAATAGGAGACTGAGTGAAATATGGATTGTATTTAATTGGAGCTTATTTACTTAGCTGCTGTTATATGCCACACACTGTGCTAGGTTATGATGGGGGAAGAGGAGTGAGATACAAAGATAATTGTGACATGAGCCCTGAATTTCAAGAAATTGCAGTCCGGCAGGAAAGATAAGTCACAAATGAGAGGCACATTGTTGTATATTCTGGAGATAGTGAGTAATTTGATTTGGTTAAACACAGAATGTGTGATTGGAATGGCAGGGGATGGGCCTGGAAATGCAGGGTAGTGCCCAGCTGTAAACAACATGAATGCCAAACTTAGGATTTGATTTTATCCTCTAGGCAGTGAGCATCCACTGGTATAGAATATTGGTAGTAGGGATGGAGATTTGATATGAGAGACCTGGAGACAGAAGTACCTTGGCTCAATAACCAGTTGGATGTAAGGTGTGACATCAGGAGATGATGACCCTGAAGGTTTTTGTTCTTGACTGATGATACCCAAAAAACATAGCAAGAGGAAGCTGCGACCCTTTTATTTTTGTTTCCTTCAGGCTTGTGACCCTGGGCTGTCTCGGACATGTGACCAGAATATCTATCTAAGTGGCCTGTGTTACCTCTTCCACCAGAATCTGAAGGGCCCTGTGCTTCAAGGGCGTCCTGGTTATCAGGGTAAGGAACTGGGGATCCAGTGGGTAAAAATACCTTCAAGTGACTGCCCATATATGGGAACCAGTGCAAGCAGGCCAGCCATCAGAGACACTTTACCAAGTCCCTTTGTGTCTGACTTCTGTAGAATGCCTAAAGGGCAACGTAGACCTGGTGTTTCTGTTTGATGGCTCAATGAGCTTGCAGCAATATGAATTTCAGAAAATTCTGGACTTCATGAAGGATGTGATGAAGAAACTCAGCAACTCTTCCTACCAGGTAAATATAACAGTTAAGATTCCTGGTTATAGGCAATAGATGTCTACCCAAACCAGCTTAAGGCGTAAAAGGAAAATTTAGTAAGAGGTGTCTCCAGAAGCTAAGGACATGCCTATAATTGGACCTCTGGAAGGGACAAGAACCAAGAAGTAGAAAGCTTCTGAAATTTTCTCTAGTTCTCATTTCTGTTTCTTTTTGGCTTTTGCTTCCCTCTTCTCTTTCTTTCTGTAGAATGACTCCCTCAGCTTCTTTGGATCACGTGGGCCTGTGGAAAGCTCTTAAGTTCACATGTTCAAGTTTCAGGAGGTTTCTTTTTTTCTCTTAATCTTTCTCTCAACTAACCCCTCCCACTGCTCAGAGAAAAAGTTATTACTGGCCATTATTACTGGCCTAGCCTCAGTTAGGTGGCTGTCTTTGGCCAAGCCAACTGTATCCTATTTAGCAGGATCACTCAGCAGAATTATGGCTACTGGGAACCCTTCCTACCAGTGAGGTAGACAGGCCCAGAGAAACTGAGCCCAGCGACAGTACTACATAAAGGGTCAGAGGTTTATTTAATTTTATTTTTGTGTTTGTTTATTTTTAAAAGAATGATTTGAGCCCTGTCCAATGTGGCTCAGTTGGTAGGAGCATTGTCACATAGACTGAAAGGTTGCAGGTTCAGTTCCTAGTCAGGGCACATACCCAGGTTGTGGGCTTGATACCCAGCTGGGGCATGTGTGAGAAGGCAACCGACTAATGTTTCTTTTTCATATTGATGTTTCTCTCTCACTCCCTCCCTCTCTCTCTGAAAGCAGTGGAAAAAAATCTTTAGGTGAGGATTAAAAAAAGAAGAAGAAGAATGATTTGAGGCCAGGGATGTGGAGTAGGGTTGCCCACGACCCAGATAAGAAATAGTGATTGGAAGCTCTGTCCAGGTAGCTCAGTAGGTTAGAGCATGTTCCCAAATTACCAAGGTTGCAGGTTTGATCTCTGGTCAGGGCACATATATGAAGAACAACTGAATGCATAGATAAGTGGAACAACAAATTGATCTCTCTCTCTCTAAAATCAATAAATAAAAATTTAAAAAAGAAGGAATGATTGTAGCAGACAAGTGAGAAGGGATATATAGTTTCATTTCTTCTTTATGCTTACAGTTTGCTGCTGTTCAGTTTTCCACAACCTACAAAACAGAATTTAATTTCTTGGATTATGTGAAGCTGAAGGACCCTGATGTTCTGCTGGCCAACGTGAAACACATGCGCCGGTTGACCAATACCTTTGGTGCCATAAATTATGTCGCGTGAGTTCCCTTTTGCAGGAGAGAGCCCGTTCATCAGTTGTTCTGTGTGCACTAGCTTCTTTAAGTTGATATGTAGAGCTCAACAGGTGGGTCAGCAAGGGGAAGGTAAGAATTCAGCCCTGGCTGGGGCTCAGCAGATTGAGCTCAGGCCTGCAAGCCAAAGGGTCACCAGTTCAATTCCCAGTCAGGGCACATGCTTGAGTTGTAGGCCAGATCCCCAGTAGGGGACACTCAAGAGGCAACCACACATTGATGTTTCTCTTCCTCTCTTTCTCCTTCCTTTCCCTTCTCTCTGAAAACAAATAAACAAATAATCTTAAAAAAAAAGAATTCAAGTGGAGAAACTTTAGTCGAGGTTCTGGATTATAAGTAACAGAAATTGACTTTATACTGACTAAATAAATCCCAAAGGGATATTGCAGGGAGGGACCCGTGTGGCTCTGCTGGTTGGGCGTCTTCCTCCAAAAGGGATATTGCAGAGATAGCTCATCAGCCTCTGGGACAGTGAGTATTGCCAGCCTCGCAATGGACTAGGACCAAGACTTGGAAAGGGACTGTGAACCATGGAAGCCTCAGTAGAATTGCCTTGTAGACAGGGGACAGCTTTGAAGTCAGTGTATGAACAAATAGTCAAAATTATCCTTGAAGAATTCCTTGAACTGTTCATAAAATTCAATATATTCAAGTCCCACACTGAAAATGAGCATATCTTAATTTCCTAAATTTACTACAAAAATTTATTCTCCCAAAGTTGGATCAGATTAATGTGTTTAAATTGAGACCTAAATGAACATAGCTGGATTATGTTGAAGGGCCATACTGTATGTTTTTAAAATACCTATTTTTAAACATTACACTAGCCATGGAAACAGAGACAGTATAGGAATTTGAAGAATAAGAGAATTATAGCTCCTATGCCATGTACCCCCTGAGTATACTGTCAAGTTGAATGAAATAGCCAGAAGGATCTCCTGTACTATTACACTTATTTCTGTCATTTTCATTTCTTTACCAAGCATGTATAGTTGAATTTGCATAAGTTAAACATGTTTGTGGTATATATCTCAAAGCTCTGCATGTGTGTTTCCAGATCTCTCCTTCTGGGGCTCCCTCGACCTGTCATGTTCACTTCATTCTTTTCTCTCTGTGGACAGCTTTGGTGGGTACACAGTTAAGCGATGTTCCCTGAAAAAATGGCAGCCTCAGGTCCTCTACCTGAATTCCAGCCTCCAGTAGAGAAAATGATTGGCTAAGCCTGGGTTAGGTGTCCAAGGGTCCACCCAGCTATGGCCTTGGTCTACTTTTTGGAGTGGAGTCACATAGCACAAACATGGATTCTAGGGCCTCTCCATGGGAAAGGGGCAGTTCTTAGAGAAAAGGTCGCCACAGGATGGGAAGACACCCTAAAAGGTGTCAAATGCAGAAGCAAAAGGGAGCAGTCATGGAAATGTATTTCATAAATACTTCTTGACCATCTGGATGTGTGCCAGGCAGTGTTTCAGATTAGGAGTTGGCAAATTTTTTTCTGTAAAGGACCAGATAGTAAATATTTTAGATTTTTGTGGCCACATACAGTGTTGGTTGCATATTATTCTTTGTTTTTGTAATCCTTTAAAGACAAAGATATTTTTAAAAAATTTTAGCTCATGGACAGCATAGAAACAAGCTGTTGGCTGGAATGGGAGTAAAGGATAGAAGACTGTACTTGAATAATGATTAAAATAAAATTTTTTAAAAAGAGCTAGAATATTATGGAACAAATAGTTCATAAAGCTATATTATGGGAAAGATTTATAGGAAAAAAAACTTGAAAATTAGAATGTTGTCTGCATCTGTAGAGTCTGAGATTCCTCATTGTCAATTTTACTGATTCAATTTTTTGTTTTATATTTAAAACTATAATGACCTAATAGTCTTTCATGGGCAATCAATATTCTTAGCCAACAACTGAGTGGTGATTTGTACATAGTTAAACAGCTTATACTCTTATAAGCATTCATACTAATCATTGGGCTGAGAGTAAATTTATTTTCTATATTATTTTCAATTGTATGAATTTAAACGTTACCACAAGCACACATGTAACAAAAAAAAAAAAGATTAGCTGACAACACAGGTTGAAGATAATATATCATGGTAAGTGGGAAAAGCTATGATACCTATGTGTTTATTTTTTACTCCAGAGAAATAATAAAATTGTATATGGTCTTTATTAAAAAAAAAAAACAAGCTGCTAGCTGGTTTTGGCTGGCAGCTTTGGTTGTTTGCCACGTGCCAGGTGCTAGGACTATAGCAGCAAATGGAACAAAGAAAAATCTCTGCCCTTTTGGAAATTAATACTCTAGTAAGTGAGAGAAATGCAATAAACAAGATAAATAAGTAAATTAGATAATATAGGAGGAGATATAAGTTTGATTAAGTAATAAAGCAATATTCAATAGAAAAATCAGGGAAAGTTACATTTGAACAAAGACTTGTTGGAGGTGAGGAAGCGAGCCATGTGGAAACCTGGGGGAAGAACATTCCAGGCACAGGACATAGCAAAGGCCCTGAAATGAGATGCTTGGGATGTTCCAATAAAAGCCAGGAAGCCAGTGTGGCTGAAGAGAAGTAAGGAAGGGGAGAAACTAGTGGGAAAAGAGGTCAGAGAGACCGTGGATGTCTGGATGAACTGGAGGCCATAGTAAGGACTTGAGCTTTTCTTCTAGGTAAGATGAGAAGTTGTCAGAGGTTTGGAGCAGAGGAGTGATGATCTGCTTGATGTTTTTAAATGATCCCTCTGGCTGCAGGGTAGATATTAGACTGTGGATGTGCCAGGGATGGAAGCAAGGGGGCCAGTTAGGAGGCTATTGGAAAATGCAGATGAAATGGTTTAAAATGGAGTGGAAATCCATGAACAGGACCTATAATAGGCCATGTCTGTGTGGATGGAGGTTAAAGAAATGTTTTGCTGGCCCTAGGCAGGTAGCTCAGTTGGTTAGAGCATCGCCCCTATGGCAAGGTTGCAGGTTCATTCACTGGTCAGGGCACATACAAGAATCAACTAATGAATGCATAAATAAGTCAAACAACAAATCAATGTTTCTATCTGTCTGTCTCTCTCTCCCCCTCTAAAATCAATTTTTAATTGATTTTATGAAAGCCCTGGTTGATGTAGCTCAATTGGTTGGGTGTCCTCTCATAAACTGAAAAGTCGTAGGTTCAATTCATGGACAGGGCACCTGCCTAGGTTGTGGGTTCAGTCCCCTGTCAGGCATGTGTGAAAGGCAACCAATTGATCTCTCTCACGTTGATGTTCCTTTCCTTTTCTCTCTTCCTTCCTTCCCTCCTCTCTAAAATCAATAAGCATGTCCTCGTGTGAGAATACGAATAAATAAATAAATAAATAAAATAAAATGCTAAAAAATAAAAGTAAGTGGTTTTCAAACAAATCTATAGGGGGAAAAAAAAAAGAAAGAAAAGTTTTGCATCCAAGACAGAGCTAGAGGTCTTGGCAGCAGGTGTTTCTGGCCCTGCCCACCAGAGCTCCTCTGTCTTTAGCAGCTTCCAAGTAACTCTTCAGCCTTCCTCTCTCTATCTCTCCTCCACCTGCCATTGTGGCCTTTCCATATGACTTTCAGCTTCCATTCCTAAGGCAGGTCATGTCATAGGCAAGGGTTGTGAATTGGCTGCTCTTGGATCAACTGTCCATCTCTGGTTAGCTGTGGGGTGGGGAGAGAAGGATCAGATGGTTCAAACATAACTGTTGTCCCAGCAAAAGCTGTGAGCAACCTATCTTGCACCATAAGGAGGCTGTGGACAGGGAAGGAATTGGGAGAGTTGGCCTGTCCTGTATTCAGTCCTTCCTTCCTTTTATTATTTTACATGCACTGAGCACCTACTCTGGGTCAGCAGCCAGAGATACAGCAGCAAATTAAACATGGTCCTTTCCTTGAGGAACTCATGTCATGTGAGTTTGAGGGGAAACCAACACAGAAATTAGCTATTTCACATCCCTAGGAAACTTGCTGTAACAGAGATCTACAGGCAGCCTGGGATGGTAGGGGTGGCAGAGAAGGTGCTATATGAGCTTTCTCTGGACAAGTGACTTTCCAGTTTTCTTTGGCCATGGAACTCATTTTTTTCTATTGAAATCTCACCTAAATCACCAGCATATGTGATTGAAGTGATAGTTGCCATGTGATTGAAATGGAGGGTAGGAAGCCCAGAGTTTCCCCTTACAAAATCTCCCCCTTACCACCCATAGACTCTGGGACAACTTGCTGACTACTCAGAATTCAGTTAAGATACTGGTTTAGAAGGAGAGGTGTGGCAGCAAGGGCAAGGAAGGAGGTTCAACAGAGAACTTGGAAGGCTGGGAATAGCTACTGAGGAATGTGAGAAAGGCTTTTGCATAATCAGCAGGGAAATGACTTAGGGAAAGAGGGAAGCGGTGGGGGAGACTTCATATGATTTTGGGGGAGTTTCTCATATTCCCTCTTCCTGGATGCAGGACCCATGTATTCCAGCAGGAACTTGGGGCCCGTCCAGATGCCACCAGAGTGCTTATCATCATCACTGATGGGGAAGCTACTGACGGTGGGAACATTGATGTGGCCAAAGACATCATCCGCTACATCATTGGGGTATGGGCCTCTGGCTTCTTCCTACATCTCATCTTCCCTCTCCTATTCCTGAACCCTTTCCCCTTTTTCCTTGGGGCCATGGTCTTGTGAAAATAGTAGAAAATTGGTCTGAGATTCTGGGGATGTTAGCACTTCACTCTTCTCTCCCTCACAGATCGGAAAACATTTTGAGACCAAGAAAAGTCAAGAGACACTCCACAAATTTGCCTCAACACCCACTAAAGACTTTGTAAAGATTCTGGACACATTTGAGAAGCTTAAAGATCTATTCACTGAGCTGCAAAAGAAGATCTACGTCATTGAGGGTGAGTGGTAGACCTTGGAGAGACAGTTCAGGAGATCATATACAGAAACTCATCTTGGGATATTAGGTTAGAGACACATTGAATAATAGTTAGAAGCACTTACTCAGTATCTGACAGTGAGCTAAGAGCTCTCCTAAAAAGAAGACCTTGAGTAGGAATTTAGGAGATGGCGATTCAGGAGCAACCTCTATTCCCTCTGAAATTCTATCTTCTTGAAATTTAGCTTGGTCCAGGGTGGGACCCAAAACTGATCTTTGTCTTGCTGGTGTCAGCTGAGCCCTGTAGAAGGACTTAGCTCTCTAGTTTTCACTTTTCTTAGGACTCAAATTACTTAAAATGGGCAAGCAGGCTGGGGCCAACTGCAAGTATTCCATAGGCCCTCTTCCTTGGTACAGTATAAGAGAAGATTTTGATTGGCATTACCAGATGGAGGACTGGCTATGTGAAGGTATTTCCCCAGGAAGCCTAGTCTGCAAGAAGGTACATGGTTCCCACAGGAAATGCCCTTTTGCTAGGACACAGCCTTGGTGTTCAGTTCAGCACTTTGGTGACTTCTGGCCCAGCCCCTACAACTTGCTGAAATACCTTGGTCCTGTGTCCAGGAAGGGGGAATGTGAGAATTCAAGAAGCAATGTGGTATATATTGTAGAACCAGTCAGACCTGCTCAAGAATCCACTCTTGTGCAGTGTGACCTCAGCCAGGTCATTTTCCCTGATGCCCATTGTTCTCTGTTAAATGGGGATAATAATACCAATCTTGCAGAATTGTAAGGTTTAACTGTTGTATTAATTTCCTAGGTATGCTATAACAAAGTACAAAAAAAAGTAATTAAAGCAGCAGAAGTTTATTATCTTTTCGTTCTAGAGACTAGATATGAAAACCAAGGGGTCGGCAGGGCCATGCTCTTTCTGACAGTTCTAGAAGAGAAATTCTTCCTTGCCTTTTCTAGCTTCTGGTGTTTGCTAGTAATCCTTGGCAATCCTTGACTTGTACTGAATTGCTCCAGTTACATGGCTGTCTTCTTTCTGCATGTCCTTATGTTATCTTCTCTCTATACATATCTATCTCTGTGTCCAAATTTTCCATTTTATAAGGACATCAGTCATATTGGATTGGGGCCCACCCTAATGACCCAGTTATAACTTGATTGCCTCTTAAAGACCGTATTTCCAAATAAGGTCACATTCTGAAGTACTAGGGGTTAGGACTTCAACATGCTTTTAAAATATATTTTATTGATTATGCTATTACAGTTGTCCCAAATTTTCCTCTTTTGCCTTCCTGCCTGGTACCCCTTCCTTCCAGCAATCCCCCCAACTTAGTTCATGTCCATGGGTCATGCACATATACTCTTTGGCTTCTCCATTTCCTATAATATTATTAACATCCCCCTGTCTATTTTGTACCTACCAATTATGCTTCTTATTCTGTGTATCTGTTCCCCCACTCTCGCCCTTCCCCCTCCCAGTTGATAACCCTCCTAACAATCTTCATATTTATGATTCTGTTCCTGTTCTGGTTGTTTGCTTCGTTTTTTTTTTTTTTTTAGATTCAGTTGTTGATAGCTATGACTTTGTTACCCTTGTAATATTCACAGTTTTAATCATCTTTTTCTTAAATAAGCCCCTTTAACATTTCATGTAATAATGAGTTGGCAATGATGAACTCCTTTAACTTTACCTTGCTGGAAAGCACTTTATCTGCCCTTCCATTCTGAATTATAGCTTTGTTGGATAGAGTAATCTAGGTTGTGGGTCCTTGATTTTCAACACTTTGAATACTTCTTGCCTGCAAAGTTTCTCTTGACAAATCAGCTGACATTCTACAAAGGAACTCCTTTGTAGGTAACTCTCTGCTTTTCTCTTGCTGCTTTTAATATTCTCTCTTTATCTTTAACTTTTGGCATTTTAATTATGATGTCTTGGTGTGGTCCTCTTTGGGTCCAACTTGTTTGGGACTCTCTGTGCTTCCTGGACTTGTATGTCTATGTCTTTTGCCAAATTAAGGAAGTTTTCTTTCATTATTTTTTCAAATAAGTTTTCAATTTCTTGTTCTTCCTCTTCTCCTTCTGGCATCCCTATGATTCAGATGTTGGTATGTTTGGAGATGTCCCAGAGGGTTCTTATACTATACTTGTTTTTTTTTAATTCTTTTTTCTTCTTACTATTCTGGTTGAATGCTTATTTCTTCCTTATGTTCCAAATCCTTGATTTGAATCATAGCATCCTCCTCTCCACTGAGGGTTCCCTGTAGAGTTTTCTTTATTTCACTTAGTGTAACCTTCATTTCTTCTTTTATGTCATTGCCATCCATACTCAGTGAGTTCTTTGAGCATCCTGATTACCGTGTTTTGAACTCTGCATCTGATAGGTTGGTTATCTCTGTTTCATTTAGGTTTTTTCTTCTGGGGTTTTGTTCTGTTCTTTCATTTGGGCCATATTTCTTTGTCTCCTCAATTTGGCAGTCTCTCTGTTTTGTTTCTGTGTATGAGGTAGAACTGCTTTGACTCCCTGTCTTAGTAGTGTGGCCTATTGTAGAAAAGGCACTTGTAGCCCTGGCTGGTATGGCTCAGTGGACTGTCAGCCTGTGAACCAAAGGGTTGCCAGTTTGATTCCCAGTCATGGCATATGCCTTGGATGTGGGCCAGGCCCCCAGCAGGGGGCCCATGAGAGGCAAGCACACATTGATGTGTCTTCTGTTTCTCCCTCCCTTCCCCTCTCAATAAAGATAAATAAATAAAATCTTTTCTTAAAAAAAAGAAAAGGCACCTGTAAATTGTGTGGGGCAGAGCCCTAGGTAATCACCATGGCAAGGCAACCCGCTTCATTGCTTTGTAGCTCTGTGTGGGGGCAGGGCTCAGAGAGGGGACAATGCCACTGCCTGGCTTCTGGAGGTTTGCCCAGCACTCACCCCATTTCCAGTCACTTCACTCACTTCCCATATGTGACTGATGCCCTTCCAGCTGTTGCTCTGGTTGCTCTGGTGCTGAATCCCAGAGTGGGTGAGTTTGTGTTCATTCTAAGTCTGTGTGGGCCCTTTAAGCCGAGTCTCCTGAACATCCAGCAGTTTCTTCACTGACCAATCTCCCACTGGCTTTTACAGCCAGAAGTTATGGGGATTTATCTTCCTGGCACTGGACCCTGGGCTATGCCTGGGGCTGTGATTGCTTGCTCCCAAGGTATCCCTTCTAATTTTTATTCGCCATATGTGAATGTGGCTTCATCTGTTCTGCCACCACCATCACCTCTCCTCACCACACTGTACCTGCGTGCCTCTCAGCCAGTCTCCACGACTCCACCCTTCTCACCCGTTTGGATGAATATAGCTTCTTTAAATCCTTGGTTGTCAGACTTCCACACAGCTCAATTTGCTGATGATTCTGAGTGTTATTTGTTTTGAGATCTAGTTGTAATTCTTTCTATGGTTGTGCAAGGAAGCAAAGAGTGTCTACCTACTCCTCCAACTTGACTGGAAGTCTCAACATACCTTTTTTAGGAAACACAATTCATCCCCTAACAACTGCTTAGCAAATTGCTTGGTACCTTGTAGGCACTCACTAAATTGTAGCTCTTATTATCTGTAGCCTTTATCTTCTCTCCTAACCTGCCCTTACTCATTCTTTAGGTCTTAGGTTAGATGTTACTTCCTCTGGCAAGTTCTCACTGGTCCCCAAGCCTGAATTAGGGGTTTCTTCCCATGTACTTCTGTGAAAGGAAAAAGAAAATGAGACAGTCTTAACTGGATGAAGCCATTTTAGATAGACTTTTCAAGGAAGGTGCCTTTTTTAGTTGAGGTAACATTCATTCTGACACGACTTTTAACTAAGATATGAAAGATGAGAATCAAGCAGCCATGTGAAAAATGTGGGCAAAGGGCATTTCAGTCAGAGAGAAGAGCAGGAGTTATGGCCCAGAGACGGGGGAGGCACACTGGAGGAATAGAAGGAAAGGTCAGTGATGGGAGTATGGTGAGTAAGGGAGAAGAAAGGTTGAAGAGATAGGCAGGGACATTCAAGGCCCTAACAGGACTTTGAATTTTTGTCTAAAGAGCAACAAGAACTAATAAAGTATTTTTAAGAAGGTGAAAGATTGGTCTGATATATCTGTTTTAAAAAGTTTACTCTGGCTTGCTCCATGGAAAAAAGACATGGGAAGACAAAGAATAGAGTCAGAGACCAAATTAGTAAATTACCACATTAGTCAGGGAAGAGATGAGATTGGCTTGGACTACTGTGGTAGCAATGCAGACTATTCAGATGTGTTTAGAAGGTAGAACCACTATGGTTTAATGATATGTTGGAGATAGAACAGGGGGACAGGGAAGAATCAAGGATTATTCCTAGGTTTTTAGCATGACTCACCAGGTGGGTCAAGATGGCATCCACTGAAGTGGGGAAATCTGAGTAGGAACAGAAATCAAGTGCTGTATCTTCGACATGCTGATTGGAGTAACTGGATACCCATCTGGGTTCATGGAGTGTCACTGAGACTCCAAGCATAATCCACTTCCCAGTCTGTCTGACTCTCAAGTTCATGCTCTTTCTATCTTGCAAATGCCATGCTTCTCTCTCTGTCCTTTCCTGAATATCACTGTTTTTACTGCTCCTTGGGTCTCAGCCCATTCTCCTCTCCTTTTTTCTTAGGCACAAGCAAACATGACCTGACATCCTTCAACATGGAGCTGTCTTCCAGTGGGATCAGCGCTGACCTACGCAGGGTGAGTGGCAGGCCTGAAGCAATGGGCCAAGTGTTCTTGTGGGAACGCAGCTGTCCCTGATTTGACCCTGCTTGTCTCCTTCCCTGGGCAGGGCCGTGGCATTGTGGGGACAGTTGGAGCCAAGGACTGGGCTGGGGGCTTTCTAGACCTGAAGGCAGACCTGCAGGGTGATACATTTGTTGGGAATGAGCCACTGACACAAGAAGTGAAAGAAGGATATTTGGGTGAGTACTTCTCCTTTATGTTGAGTTCTTTTGCTTTTAGGGGCCAGAGAATCACTCGGGCTGACTTTCAAAAAATAAATGAAAGCAATTAAGCAACAGCATGAATAAAACTCAGATTTTAAATATGGTTATAACATTCTCAACTTTTCTTTTAATAACCCTTCACCTGTGTATTAATCATGTTTTTATTTTCTGTACTTTATGAGGCCTTGAGATCTTGAAGCCTTACTAATCATTGGAGAGACTGCCCCTCCCAAGGCCAGCTCATTCCTACAAACAGTAAACAACACGGCGGTGAGCAGGCCTTCCATATACCAGCCAACCAACCTAGAGGTTGAAGCCCCAACTGCCCCTCTTAGCTGACTTTGGCAAACCACATCAACATTCCCCCTGACCTAAATCACTCCAGGGCCAGGTATTAGACACCTGAAGACCATCCTCATAGCCCGAAACCTGCCAACACTACTCAAATTATCCAATCCCAAACTTGCTCAAGCTTGCCTCCCCTGCCACAATCATTCCTTCTCTCAGAAACCACAACAAAGACTCAGGCCATACTCACCCTTGCTCCCTCTGCCTCCTTACTAAGCCTGGTGCTTCTCCTTGTGGCCCAGCATGGCCTACCTGCCTGCCTCCTGCTTTGGAGAGCTGTAAGTAATAGACTTCTTTCAATGGCAGTGACCTCTTTGTTGTCACTTAGTCATACCTCTAAATTAAATCCCAGGTCCATTTGAAAACAACCTGCCTCATTAGTAGGAGGACCAGCAGGGACTTACTGAGGCTTCCTCCAGTTGAATTGTCTAGGAACTCCAGGGACTGAGTCTCCAGAGTTCTTCAGATGCCAAGCACAAAGGGAATGAGTCTGGTCAATCCAGTTGCTATTGTGTGCCTCTGCTTCCTGGTGCCACTGTTGCAGTCTTGTCCTGCCCAGTTCTGTAGGTGCTTGTCTACCCAAGGGGATGGCCATCTCAGACTGCAGAGGGGCCTCACCTCTATGCTCAGAGGTTATAGCTCTTTTTGTTTACATTCATGTAGTCAGCATGTCCCAAGACCCAAAATGGCTCCAAGAGCCCTGGAAGAGGACTGTTTCCAGGTTCCACCTTCTCATAGATCGAGAACCACCCTGACTCATCCATGACCTTTGTCTAGGCATGGGCCATTCCTTTATTAAACTCTCAGAATGCTAAGATCTTATCAAGTTCTTTCCTCGAGAAAATTTATGCCATTCACCTGGTACCTACCCTTCTAAGGGAAGCTGCCCTCGGTGATTTCTTTTTTTGACATTCTTTACTGAGCAAGACACTGTTCTAAGTGCATGGCATGAATTAACATATTTTATCTCATTTTATCTTCACAACAACTCTGTAGTTGGCATTTTTATTATCTCTAGCTTATAGATGAAGAAACTGGATAGGTTAAATAACTTGCCCAGCCCTGGCTGGTGTGGCTCAGTGGACTGAGTGCTGTCAATCAGGGCACATGCCTGAGATGTAGTCCAGGTTCCCAGTTGGGGGTGTGTGAGAGGCAGCTGGTCGATATATCTCATACATTGGCGTTTTTCTCCCTCTCTTTCTCCCTCCCTTCCCCTATCTCTAAAAATAAATAAATAAAATCTTAAAAAATAAATAAATAACTTGCCCAGGGTCACAAAACTGGTAGGTGGAGCCAGGGTAGTCCAGCCCCAAAGCCTGTGCTAGCTAGCACACTGCAGTGCCTACAACACTGCCTTCAAGGTGGTTTTTCATTCTTCAACATCCTGCAGAAGAGCTGGCAGTATTGCTCCAAAGTTAGGCACCCAGCCCACTACAGGGGGGTGGACCAAAAAGAAACCCAGAATTATCTTCCAGAGGGTGGCCCTTTGTAGTACAGGCTTCCCCTGCTAGATGAGTATTCTAGGAACCCATCTATATCAGTATACCAGCTGAAATTGTTGTGAGAGGCTGAGTTTGGCTTCAGTGAGTTTTTTTGATGATTCTTTCAATGTGTTTGCCCATTTCATCATGAGGGAATTATGTTGAGTTCTTTTGCTTTTAGGGGCCAGAGAATCACTCAGGCTGACTTTCAAAAAATAAATGAAAGCAATTAAGCAACAGCATGAATAAAACTCAGATTTTAAATGTGATTATAACATTCTTAACTTTTCTTTTAATAAACCCTCACCTGTGTATTAATCATGTTTTTTTATTGAAAAACACCTGGCCACACCATGCTGAGTGTTAAGCAGTTTTTGACCAAAAATGGCCTGATCCCAATGCCCTACCCTCCATAGTCACCCAATCTTATCCTGAATGATTTTTTTTGTTTGTTTCCCTGGATGAAAAAAGTCCTCAAAGGGAAACTTTTTGCTAATGTGGAAGAGGTGAAACAAAAAACAGCAGCAGCACTAAAAGGCATCAAAATTGATGAGTTCAAAACTGTTTTGAATGGTGGAAAAAATGTCTAGATGAGTGTATTGCATTAAATGGGGAGCACTTTGAAGGTGACTCAAATTTAAACATGTAAGAATAAATACATAATTTTTTATAAATAAATTTCATTTTTGGGGAGGTTTCCCTCACACACACACACACACACATATGTACATATATATGAATAAATATAATCTTGAGAGCCTATTATGCTACTACCCTTTAGGTCTTAGTTTAGATATCACTAGCATAGTGCTAAGCATTTTATATCCTTGGTCTTATTTACTCCTCAGAACCACACGATAAGGTTGGTACTACCCCGACTTTTTTAAGATAAGAAAACTGAGGCTCAGAACAAATCAATTTACTCAAGATCACACAGCTAGGAAGTAGTAACACTAGAATTAAAACCTATCTCTCTGATTGCAAAAGGCAAGTTTTTTAAATTAATTTTTATTGATTATGCTATTACAGTTGTCCCATTTCCCCCCTTTCACTCCCCTCCACCCTACACACCCCCTCCCACCCACATTCCCCCCTTTAGTTCATGTC
>CM052540.1:84767330-84800603 GCA_028533065.1 Trachops cirrhosus | reverse complement strand
GTTAATAATTGTGAGTTTGCTGTCATTTTACTATACATGTTTTTTATCTTCTTTTTCTTAGATAAGTCCCTTTAACATTTCATAAAATAAGATCGTGGTGATGATGAACTCCTTTAACTTGACCTTATCTGGGAAGGACTTCATCTGCCCTTCCATTCTAAATGAAAGCTTTGCTGGATAGAGCAATCTTGGATGTAGGTCCTTGCCTTTCATGACTTGGAATACTTCTTTCCAGCCCCTTCTTACCTGTAAGGTCTCTTTGAGAAATCAGCTGACAGTCTGATGGGAACTCCTTTGTAGGTTACTATCCCCTTATCTCTGGCTGCTTCTAGGATTCTCTCCTTCATGTTGACCTTGGGTAATGTAATTATGATGTGCCTTGGTATGTTCCTCCTTGGGTCCAGCTCCTTTGGGACTCTCTGAGCTTCCTGGACTTCCTGGAAGTCTATTTCCTTTGCCAGATTGGGAAAGTTCTTCTTTATTATTTGTTCAAATATCTTTTCCACTTGTTGCTCTTCCTCTTCTACTTTTGGCACTCATATAATTCGGATGTTGGAATGTTTAAAGATGTCCTGGAGGTTCCTAAGCTTCTCCTCATTTTTTTTTGAATTCTTATTTCTCCATTCTCTTCTGTTTGGTTTTTCTTTCTTCCTTCTGGTCCACTCTATTGATTTGAGTCCCAGTTTCCTTCTCATCACTATTGGTTCCCTGTGCATTTTCCTTCATTTCACTTATCATAGCTTTCATTTTTTCATCTAATTTGCAACCACATTCAACCAATTCTGTGAGCATCCTGATCACCAGTGCTTTGAACTGTGCATTTGATAGGTTGGCTATCTCTTGGTCGCTTAGTTGTATTTGCTGTGGAGCTTTGATCTGATCTTTTGTTTGAGCCTTTTTTTGGTCTTGTCGTGCCTGTTACGCAGTGAGGGGTGGAGCCTTAGGTGTTCACCAGGGCAGGGCAACCCAGAGGCTGAGTTGTGACGTTGTATGTGGGGGCGGGGTCTGAGAGGGAACAATGGCGCTTGCTCTGCTCTGTCAGACTTCAGTCCCTTCCACCACTTCCTCCAAGCTAACTGGGCCTTTCTGGTGCTAATTCCCGTGTGGGTGGGCTTGTGCACATTCTAGGACCCCATGGGCCTCTCCCACATACTCTCCTGTGATGCTGGGAGTCTCTCCCTTTGCCTCAACAACCACAGGTGTTTTCAATCGGTGTCCCAAGGCTCTATTTCCAGGCGCTGGGACCCTGGGTTGCAAGGTCTGTCTCACTGCCCAATTCTGCCCAGTTTATCTGTGCGGGAATGTGGGACCCCTGGGACAGCCAGGCGCCTTGCACGCAGTGCCTCGCTTCACAGTTGCTGCCTTGCTGGGTCTGCCTGCCACCTGTACTCCCAGGGTCCACCCGCTGCGGTCTTGTGCCCAGGATGCCTTATGCACCCGGTGCCACCACTTTTTCTGCCATGACCCCTCTCCGCCTGGCTGCCTGACTCCACCCTTCCTACCGGTCTGGATGAATGTGTATATTTTAACTCCTTGGTTGTCCGACTTCCATACAGTTCAATTTTCTGTCAGATCTGGTTGTTATCTTGTTTCTAAATTGTTGCTGACCTTATTTTGGTTGTGCGAGGAGGCACAGTGTGTCTACCTACGCCTCCATCTTGGCTGGAAGTCCCAAAAGGCAAGTTCTTAACCCATGTGCTTCAGCAATGTATATGAATGAATAGGAGAGTGGTTGGGCCTCCTCAGTCTTCCTCTCATGTGCTATAGAGTCGCAGACATCTCTGCTGTTCCCACTCATTTTCAACTTCTCTAAGCAGAGAAGATCCAGTTGAGTCAGTTCCTTCCTTTCTGAATCACAACATTCTTTTGGGTGGCTCCTGGCTCTAGCCTAAATGCTAGTTGTTTCCAGAAGCATTTCCTCATCACTGCTGTAAGGGAGGGGCCAGAACCTTGCCACAAGAGGTGTGAGGTATGAAGATAGCCTGAAGCAATATCTTTAAGCAGGAAATTTTGTCAAGTCTCCTCCTTTATCTTTAATATTTGTGCAAACTTTTCATTCTTCTTACTAATATATCCCATTTTATGTTTTTTATTTTGTTATTTTTTAAATATTTTATTGTTTATGCTATTACAGTTGTCCCAATTTTTCCCTCTTGCCCTCCTCACCCCCAGCCCACCTCCCCATATTTTATTATGTTTTTAAAAATATAATCTCACTTACCAACCCTCAGGTGAACTGAGGCTCAGGAAGATGCACCATATTTAACTCGTGGCTGCTTTCCCTGGGCATATGTGTTGTCCACAGTGTGAGGAACGCAGCCTTGGATCAAGACAGGAGGATTTGTATTGCTCGGAGCACATGGCTCCTCTTCTCAGGAGAAGGTCTTCTGGATGTTTCAGTGCATCTTTGCTACTAACCCAGTTTCCCAGGGTCTTTACTCCCTCTCCCCTGGGCTTTGCCTTCTTCCAAGGCAGTCATTGTCTTGCTAACTCCAAGTCCCATACTCTCTCCTCAGGTTACACGGTGACCTGGCTGCCCTCCCGAGGTCTCATGTCACTGCTGGCAGCTGGAGCTCCCCGATTCCAGCATATGGGGCGGGTGCTGTTGTTCCAAGAGTCCAAGGACAAAAGACAATGGAGCCAGATCCAGGAAATAAACGGGACCCAGGTGAGCATGACCCATGGGCGCTGCAGGTCAGGGGCTTGTATGACACTGTTGATGCTCCCTGCTGCCTTCTGAACACTTATCCACCTGCTGTGTGGCAGGCCCTGGCAAGCACTGTCACATTTGTTCCTCACAAAGCCCTCTGAGGTAAACTTTGTCTTCCCTACTTGTCAGTTAAAGAAACTGAACCTCAAAGAACCCAACTTGTCTTAATTCATACAGGCTCTAAGTGGGATCCAGAATGCAAACTTTCATTTGAGACAGTGGATGTAGCTGAGGGAAAAGGTGTATCCTGCTCTTGGGCTCATCCTCAAACATCTTTCTTTCCCTACAGATTGGCTCTTATTTCGGTGGTGAGCTGTGTGGCGTTGACATAGACCAGGATGGGGAGACAGAGCTGCTGCTGATTGGAGCCCCCCTGTTCTATGGGGAGCAGAGAGGAGGCCGAGTGTTTATCTACCAGAGAAAGCAGGTGGGGGTCAGAGCACTGAGCTGAGGGGGTGGGAGAAACAGATTCCCAGGCCCGCGCAGGTCCCAGTTACTTTGAAAGGCTTTCCCTGTCTGTTCCCATGTTAATCAGACATACAATCGGACATATGATCTTTAGATCAACAGATAGACAACAGCTACCACTCACTGACGGTAGACTGTATGAGGCCCAGTGCCAAAACTTTTATATATATAAGCTCTTATTTGATTCTCACAATCGCCTTACAAGGTACTAGGAGCTTTATCTTACAAATGGGAACACTGCGGGTTAGCAAGGCTGGGTACTTTCCAAAGCCACAAAGTCATACACATAGCAAGAGGTGGAACTGGGACCTGAACTCAGGTTAGTCTGATGGCATTACCCGGATTCTGTGAGGAACCACACCCAACATTTTTTTAGTGTTCTTCACACATGAAATGTCTCACCCTGTGAAAGCTGAGTGAGTGAGGTGGGACTTGTTACCTTATTCCTCCCTAGTTGGGGTTCGAAAGGATCTCAGAGCTGCAAGGGGATCCTGGCTACCCTCTTGGGCGATTTGGAGCAGCCATCACTGCCCTGGCAGACATCAACGGGGACAGGCTGACGGACGTGGCTGTGGGAGCCCCTCTGGAGGAGCAGGGGGCTGTATACATCTTCAATGGGCAGCGTGGTGGGCTGAGCGAACGGCGGAGTCAGGTGAGGCACCCTGCCTGCCAATTAAAACCCATTCCCCAGGTGCCTGGAAGCCTCTAAGCCCAGACTCCACTCCCCGGCCTAACCCTTCCCACCCTCCAGCCAGTCCGCTTCCTTAGCATGAATTTCTCTCTTGGTCTCAGCGGATAGAAGGGATCCAGGTGTTCCCGGGAATTCGGTGGTTTGGACGCTCTATCCACGGGGTGAAGGACCTTGGAGGGGACGGCCTGGCAGATGTGGCTGTGGGGGCCGAGGGTCAGGTGATGGTGCTGAGGTAAGATGGGACTCCTGGGTTACACCTAATAGTAATTTCAGCTCTCATCCTTTGAACAGTTACTGTGTACAGGGATTGTGCTAACTGCTTATAGGTGTTAGCTCATTTGGTCTTCCCTCCAATCCCGTGAGATGGGTTTTCTTTTTATACAGCCTTCATGCCTTACTCCAAGTGAAACAGCTGCTTTACAGTGACAGTAGGATTTGGACCCAAGCCTATCTGATATTAAAACCTACAGAAGCAGCAGCATATGATGGCTTTAGAACCTAGTGACCTAGATTCGAGCTGAAGCTCTGCCATTTACTTGTTGGATGATCTTACCCTAGTCATGAAGCTCCTCAGGACCTCAGTTTCCTCATCTCTGAGATAACGATTAAATCTCCTGCCTTACCCCTATCTTAGAGTTTATTGGAAGCATCATGTAATATCATATAATGAATAGATATTTACTGAGCCCCTACTGTGTCTTAAATACTGAACTGGGTACAGAGTGAATGTGTGGGAAAGTATATAATAAAAAATTAAGCCAGTAAAGATGTAATTATCATTGTGATAAGTTCTATGAGAGAAGTGAACAGGGTACTGTGAGAGAGAATAGCAGGGTGTACCTACTATAGATTGAGTAGCCAAAAAAACCCTCTCTGAGGAGGTGATATTTGAGCTGGTACTTAAAAGGTGAGAAACAGCCAGGCCTGCAGAAGTCTGGCTTAGGAGTTGTCCATGTGGAAAGCCCAGGAGGTGCCAAGGTGGCAACGGAAGGCAGCAGTCTGATATGGCTGGGATGGGGCCAGCTGAGGGCGAGTGTGGAGGAGGGAAGACTGGAGAGGAAGGCAGAATGGCATGGATAGGAAAGAATCTGGATTTTTATCGTATCACGTGGAATCAGGGATGAGTTATAAGCATGGAAGTAGCTCAGTATGATTTCTCTTTTTAAAAGCTCACTCTTCTGTATGGAAAATGGGTCAGAAGACTGCTAGAGTGAACCTGGGAGCCCTAATCACATAGCATTTTTATCGTTGCGAGGAGATATTGATGTTGAAGTCTACTTAGAGATGGAGGATCCCCCTGGCCTCTGATAGATGGAGCTAAAGTGCTGCCTGGGGACTGCAGCTGAGGCCAAGGGAGAGAGTGGATTGTTTTCTGCCCTGCAGCTCCCGGCCTGTGGTGGATATCATCACTCTGATGTCCTTCTCCCCGGCTGAGATCCCGGTGCATGAAGTAGAGTGCTCCTATTCAACCAGCAACAAGAAGAAGGAAGGAGTTAACATCACAGTCTGTTTCCAGGTCAAGCCCCTCATGTCCCAGTTCAAAGGTCAGTACTGTCTTCCTGCTCCCCAGAACATCTATGCCCTTCCCCACTCACCCTGCCCACCAGAATCCAGGCTTCTGGCCCCACAATCTGCCACCATTCAACTCCCACCTTTTCACCCTGCTCAGGACTCCTGGTTACCAACCTCACTTACACTCTGCAGCTGGATGGCCATCGGACAAGAAGCCGGGGATTGTTTCCAGGAGGGAGACATGAACTCAGAAGGAACATAGTTCTCACCCTAGTCAAGTCCTGCACTGAGTTCTGGTTCCACTTTCCGGTAAGGGAACCAGCAAGGCTGCTCCAGGAAATAAAGCGGTAGAAGAGCTGATGCCCTGAGAGGCAGCACTGGGTGCAAGGCTTAGCTCTGGGTCACAGCTGAGTGACAAGTCACTTTAATCTCTCTATACTGCCACTTCCTCTACTGCACAACAGCAGTGATCATTTTCGTGTGTTTTCTTCTAGGCCTTCATCCATGTACAAAGACCTTTTTCACATGATTGTGATTGTAAAGTGCTTTCCATTTTTCCTACTCTTTTTCATACATCATGTATTAATGCTGCCACCCAGCTTTCATAATTATTTGTATGAGTTACAGAATATTCATTTGGGGTAGTGTGTTATTATTTGTCAAGTACACACGGTCATTTATTATTCACATCCATCCCAGAAAAAGGTTTTTACTACTGATTTAAACAATTACTAAAACACCCAGAGTCAGTTGGTTCATCATGGTCCTGTGTAAAGCAGGTGTGACTATAAATTATTTGGTATATGATTGGTATATAAGATCTTGAAGCTGGTTTTATATTTTGTTATTGTGGGAATTTTCAGACATAAAAAAGTACAAGAAATAGTTGAATGAATCTCCAAGTACCTATCACCTAGTTTCAACAATTATCAATTCAATTTTATTTCATTCCTAACTCATCTCAGGGCCTCCTCACACCCCTACCTCCCATCACAAGACTTCAAAATTTTAAACATAAATTTGCCAGAGAAGAGGCACTGTGATGTGCTGGGGAAACTAACATTCAGGCTCCAGAGCTGGAAAGATTTGGGTTCCTTATTAGTTCCAGTCCTTAGAAAAACTGTGCCAACTTTTTAGACCTTATTATCCTCCTCCTTAACGTGGAGATGATATGCTTACCTCTCCGGATTGGTAGAAACTTCAGGCGAATGCAATTTGAGCGCCTTTAAAGTGTCAGTGTCAGGCACTGGTAAAAAACGTGAAAGACTAAGACCCACCTCTGCTCTCAAGGAACTAGGATTTCTAGAATAGTCTTTTATTGTGCAAATGTTCATAATGGTTGCCTAGGGCAGTTTGACAAAGATTCAGGGGCTTCTGTCAGGACTCAACTGAAAAGAGTGCTGTGGTAGATTAACAAAGTCTGTGGTGCAATGGGGACTGAGGAATGAAAGACACCTGTGCCAGAAGCAACCCTGGTGCCAGTAAATCTCTTTCTGCTGCTAGTAAGGAAGACAACTAATTACTGAATTTCATCATTTGTAAACTGTGGACAAGGTGAGTGTGTACCTGGAAGTGTAGTAAAAGTTTGACTCTTGACATAAGATATATTCTTACCACCCTCAGGTTTGCGTTCAAGACCTCATCTCTCCCATCAATGTCACCCTAAATTTCTCTCTCTGGGAAGAAGAAGGGACATCGAGAGACCAAAGGGCGGTAAGGAGAGATCAGCTGGGGGAATTGGTAGGAAATAAAAATTTAATTTAGCAAGACTATTACAAAGGGATCTTTGGTTTAAAGCAACAAAAAACCAAATATGACTTACTTAAGCAGCAAAGGAATTTATAGGAGTTTGTATTTAAGAGAAATTTAGAAAAGCAAGATTGGGAAGAAGGGGTAGTAGGGTGGAGGCTCTGGGGCCCCTCCAGGGGAAGGAATAATGAATGGGTGGACTCTCCAGGGCACACATCTCATTGGTCAGAACATAGTCACGTGGCCACACCTAATTACGAAAGAGCCTGAGAAACACATGAGGTCATCTGACCACAGTAAAAAATAGAAGGAGGTGAGGGAGGATATCTGGGGACAATGAGCAGTCTGCCATCAGCCTAATTTTTAAAAAGCCAAACTGTGTTATATAGGAACTCAGGGTAGAAAAGAGACCTGAGGTCACAGTTATCCAAAAATATTTTCTGGGGGAGGTGTCATTGTCTCAGGATTCTGCAGAATAAGTAGACTTTGGATGGGTGAAGAAAGGAAAAGCAAAGGGAACAACAACATAAGGAAAGGTATGGTGATAAATTCAAGGCGAATGAGAGGTGTGCTTGGCTTCTGGCAGAGGGGCATCTGAGCAAGACAGAGGCCCTCAATGTCCATTTGGGAACTGGCTGTGGTCCAGTGGGTGGTGGGAATCTGTATGAATGTTGAGATTGGGTTCGAGCAGTCAGCAGAAGCTGCCAGGACTCTTGCCCCTCAAGAAAGAGTCTAGAGGCTGCTTGGCAGGTGACCTGAAAGCAGAAGACACTGGAATCTCACTAGAACATACAGCTGAAAAGCCATAAAATTCTTCTGTGACTTCATTATGCTCAGGATGCAATCCCACCTCCCTAACAGGGCTTACAAGGCCCAGGGGAAGCTGGACCCTGCTCCTCTCTCCTGCCCCTCTGGCACACGGCACTCCAGCCAGTCTGAACGCCTTCCTGCTCCTGCACGGGCACAGTCTCTCTTGCCTTGAGCCTTTGTGTAGATTGTTCTTTCTTCCTTCCTCTCCATTTTCTTCACGTGGCTCCTCCTGGCTCATCCTTTAGATTTCACTTGAGAGGCCATTCCTTCAGGAAGCTTCCCTGACCCCCAAGTGTGGGATAGAATTTTCTTCTACATGCTCTAAAGATACCCTGTCCCATCATAACACTGAAGATGCCAGGTCATTTCTCCCACCAGATTAGGAGGGCAGGCCATGTGTCTGCCCATTTTGTTCTTGGTGTTGCATGAATGAGTCTTGATCTCGCCCTGGCAGGGTGGGTCAGTTGGTTGGAGCATCGTCCTGAGGGGCATACCAGAGGCAACTGATCCATGTTTCTTCTCTTTCTCTCTCTCTCTCTCTCTCCCTCCCTTCCTCCTCCCCCTTTTTTTCTCTCTAAAAATCAATAAACATATCCTCAGTTGATGGGGGGCAGGGGGGACTTAAAAAAAACAAACCTGGCCTTTATCTGATTAGAGAGCTATTCTAGGGGGAGATGGGGTTTACAGAGGAGAAGCACAGTAAGAAGTCCCAGGTAGGTGAGCCCAGAGGCTGTGCAGCAGGCATTCCCACCAGAGGAGGGGACGGGCTAGGGGGAACCATGGGAGCAGCCTGATCAAAGCCCAGATCTCCTGTCCAGGAGAGGAAATGGACACCCTGATCCTCAAGTTGCTGCCACAAGAGGAGGACTGCACAGATAGCCTTGGGCTGAATCCAGAGGGTGGGGCCTGCCTGGGAGGGGGCTGGCTCCTGAGAGGGGCTGACCACAGCTAGCCCGGCTGAGCCCCTGGCCCTGAGCTACAACCCTCTGCCTCCTTCATGAGTTCTGCTGCCTCAACTAACCTCTCCTGTCTCCCGCCTCCATGTTCAGCAGGGTAAGGACAGACAGCCCATCCTGAGACCCTCACCACACTCAGAGACCAGGGAGGTAAGAAGGGAAGAGTGGCCAACAGAGAGGCCAGGGTCAGGCCCTCCCGGGTCTGGGGGCCTGAGCCTCCTGGTCCTTTCTTCTTGTTTCAGATCCCTTTTGAAAAGAACTGTGGAGAGGACAAGCAATGTGAAGCAAACCTAGGGCTGTTCTTCTATCCTGCAAGGTCTGTAAGGCTCCCCACCCCTCCTCCTGTCCCACTCAGAAGACCCCTGTTCACACTCGAAAGATGTCTTGTCTGGCCTCACTGGCCTCCTGTGCAAAATGCAAGTCCCCGGGGCACTATTGTCAGGGTAAATGAGATCACAAAACTTAAAGCCGGTGCATAGGAGCTTATTTTGTGTGTATTTATTTTTTCTGGACTACCAGGTTCCTCAGTTCAGGAAGTCCCCACCACTGATCCTGCTTCCTTCACCTTGGCCCCCGTAACTTTTCCCTGATCTCGCCCTCAGATCCAGAGTCCTGCGTCTGAGCCCCTCTGCCAGTCTCTCTATGGAGCTGACACTGAATAACTCTGGAGAAGATGCTTACTGGGTCCGGCTCAGCCTGAGTTTCCCCTGGGGACTCTCCTTCCGAAAAGTGGAGATGCTCAAGGTGAGCAAGAAGGCAGGGCCTGCCCACATTACCTGCTTGACCCCGAAGCTTCTGGGAGCCATAGGCAGCTAGAACAGCCTGAAGACATGGGCAGTGGCTGGCACGCAGAGGTCCTAGGGTCATGTCTGGTTTTGCAGCCTGGTGGCCACCCTCAAGTTATATGACCTGAGATACAAGGTTCACCCAGTGTGAGCCTCCGATTCCACAACCAAAAAATGAGGCTGGGGCACCCACGGGATGAGTGAGACAGTCTCATGAAATGGAGCATGACAGAGGCTCTGGGACCTGGGAACCTAGAAGATGTGCACAGGTTTAGTGAGGTCAAGCTACCTCCCTGCTAAAGGTGAACAGGTTTTGGAAGGATGGCCTGAGTTGTTTGAAATACAACTTTTATTTTTAGAATTATTATTTCAAAAGTAACACCCGATCCCCATGGAAACTTGGAAGTTACAGACAAGTTTAAAGAACGTAATCACCCATACTTCCGCAACTCAGCAATTACTACTTTTACTATGTTGGTGTTTATTGTTCTGTTTGTACTACAAATCACAGCAGTTATTTATTCTATGTTTGGACTGAATTGGCATTTTGCTCTCCATACAGTTCTTTTTTCTCCATGTTTAAAAAAAAACGTTTTTGTTGTGGCAAAACATACATAATACAAAATTCGCCATTTTGACCACACAGCTCTGCGGCACGGACCACGCTGGAGACGTTGTGCAGCCATCGCCACTCTTTACTTTCAGGGCTTTGCATTATCGAAAACAGAGCCTCTGTGCCCCTTGAGCAATAACTCCCAGTTCCCCACCTTCTTCCCATAGTGACCTCTAATCTGCTTTACATCTCAGTGAATTTGCATATTCTATATATTTCATATGAGCACAATCATAAATTTGTCCTTTTGTGTCTGTGTTACTTTACTCAGCATAATGTTTTTGAGGTTCATGTCATAGCATGTATGAATTTCATTCCCTTTTAAGGCTCAGTAATATTCCATTTTATTATACACTCACCTGTCTATGGACACTGGAGTTCTTCTTATACAACAATATTAAGTGCTTCCTGAAGGGGCATCTAGTAGAGTGATAAAGAACTTGAGATCTGGAGTCAAACCAACCTGTGTTCAAGTTCCTACCAGATCCCTGCCAGCTTATCCAGCTGTGAGACTTTGGGGAAATCACTTGACTTCCCTGAGCCTCTATTGCCTTATCTAATTCCCTTCCCAATCTGAGGCTGAAATCTGTCGCTTACAGAATGTGATGAAGATGAATGATTTTATACTGCTTAGTCCAGGATCAATCTCTTTTTAAAAGTAATTGCTGCCCTGGCTGGTGTGGCTCAGTGGATTGAGCATCAGCCTGCGAACAAACCTAAGGGTCACTGGTTGGATCCCCAGTCAAGGAACATGCCTGGGTTGCGGGCCAGATCCCCAGTAGGGGGCACGTAAGAGACAACCACACATTGATGTTTCTCTCCCTCTCTTTCTCCCTCCCTTCCCCTCTCTCTAAAAATAAATAAATAAAATCTTTTAAAAAAATAAATAGTTGCTGAATGTGCCAAAGTGGCAGCATTTTAACAATATCACAATGTCCTCTCCTGTAACCACATCCCAATTGACTGAACCACTCCTATCTCTTTGAACTGCTTGATCACCTCCAGTTTTTCGCTGTTATAAATAGTGTTGCAGTGAACAACTTAGCACTAAACCTCTGGCTACGCCCCTGGTTTTTTGACCCTACCTTTCTGAGAATGTGCCCTGAAAGGGATGGAGATGGAGGAGGTGGGCCCTGGGCGTTGGTGGCCTCTGGGGAACCCTTCACCTTTCCCACTAAAAAACTCATTCTCTCTCCTCACCCCCAGCCCCATAGCCAGATACCTGTGAGCTGTGAGGAGCTTCCTGAGGAGCCCAAGCTTCTGACCAGGAGCCTCTCTTGCAATGTGAGCTCTCCCATCTTTAAAGCAGGCAGCTCGGTGAGTGCTTCAAGCCCCTAGGAACCAAGCAGCCAGGGCCTTTGAGCTCAGGATGGGAGGGAGCTCCTGGTCCTGGAGAAGGATGCTGGTGATTGGCAGAGAAGGGCTTACACCCCGCCACCCCAAAGGGAATGTGTGCAGAGGTGATTTGTGTCATGTTTGAGAGCCTGGAATCAGACAAACTTGGAGTTGAGTTACTCGTTTTCTGACCTTACACACACACGACTTAACTGTGTGTGATGGGGATAAAACACCTAGCCCAGAGCTTGAGATATATCAAGCCCTTGGTAAGTGGTTGCTGTTATTATGGAGGTTGGGTATGGGGGCTGTGAGGTGCTAAGGCTGCCCCCTGAGGCTCAGGCCCTTCCTTCTTCATTGTCCTCTCTTCCCCTGCCAGGTTGTTATCCAGGCAATGTTCCACACGCTGCTGAACAACTCCTGGGGGGACTTTGCCAAGCTGCACGCCAATGTGAGCTGGTGAGCAGACCCCAAGCAGCGCCTGGCATCCTGCCCTGGTCTCAGACTGCCATGCAGCTCTGGCCAAGTTCTGCTCTTGATACTGCCCTTCCTTTGCCCCAATGCAGTGACAATGAGGACTCAGGCCTCCTGGAGGACAACTCAGCCACCACCAGCATTCCGGTCCTGTACCCCATCAACATCCTCACGGAAAAGTGAGTCCTGAGCAGCCTCTCACCCTCCCCACCCAGGCCCCAGACCTTGACTCCCTGAGTTATCCCTCAAAACCCCTTCCCTGTCCTAGAGTACCCCCCGCCCAGGGTAATTAGAACTGACTATAGCTACAACCCCAACATTTTCAACACTCAGAAGGGCAAAGGCCCTTTAAGAGCTCTGAGTCAGATCAACATTTACGGATGGAAGAAGAAGCACATTGAGTACTGAGCTTCCATGAGGCCATGTGCCAGCTGTGTGCACAGCTGGTGGCTTTACCAAGGCTGTCACACCTCTTAAGTGGCTGTGCCTCCCTCCATTTTACTAATGAACAAACTGAGGCTCAGAGAAGGGAGGGACTGGCTCAGAGTCATACAGCTAGGAAGTACCAACACTGGAATCTGAACTTAAGTCTGAGTCCAAGTCTACAGCCAGTCTCTCTATTGTTTTCAGCTGTGCTAGGTTCCTTTTATTTCTAAGGCTGGCACTGCTGGGAGAGGTGGGAGAAGAGTTTTCAGAATGGCCCTTGCCCACACAGAGCTTATGTTCAGACTAAAGAGACCAAACTCATGCACACACAGAGTCAGTGAGTCTCAGAATATTGCAGAAGGAAGGACCCATGGGGATCATTAGTTGGATTTTCTCATTTACAGAAAAGGAGATTAAGCCAGAAAAGTGGAGTGGCTTTTTAAGTTGGCTCAGTGAGGTAAAGACAGGGCCAGCATCTGAGCCAGGGTCTCTGGTGCTTTTGAACACAAATGCCAAACACAATGATACTGTCGGAAGTGTGCTATGAAATTAGAGCCAGGAAAGATGATGTGGGTTGGAGGAGAGATGGAAGGGGTCACAGAGAAGTTGGGGCTTGAACTGGGGTCTGGAGGGTGAGGACAAGGGCCAGGGAGGAAGGAGGACATTCTCATCAGAGACAAAAACCTAGGTGAAGGCTCAGAGGCAGCAAACAGTCAGGCAGGTCCGGGAGCAGAGAGCAGGCAGGCAGACCAGGATCTGGCTTCAGACCTGACCCTGTGGGCAGCTAGGAGGAGCCTTTGATGGATACTGTGTAGGTTTGTGGCAGGATCAAAGCATGACGTTAGCAAAGGCGAGGTGATAGAGACAGCCAGAGGCTGGTGAAGCTGTCTGGGAGATGAGCAGCGGGGCCCATACAGTGGAGACCCTAGGGAGATGGTGTGCAGGGAAAAGAACATGGCTCCAGAGACACATTCCCCTGGGTTCCAGGCCTGGAGCAAGAGATCGACTCCTCCCACGAGCCTTGGTTTCCAAAAGGAAACAGCAGGGCCTTGTGAGGATTACATGAGGTCATGCCAGTGAGGTCCCCAGCACAGTGCTGGCAATTCAAAGTCTTCCCCTGGCCCAGGCCCCCAGGTTGCCTCTGGGTTGCTGTCTTCTTTACCTTCTACCTCTGCTCTTCTCTCTCTCCACAGCCAGGAGAACTCCACACTCTACATCAGTTTCACCCCCAAGGGTACCAAGATCCACCATGTCAAGCATATCTACCAGGTACAAACCTTAATGTAAAAAAGTCCCTAAAGGTCGCATATTCACTTGGCCCCATCCTGGGGACCGAGGATGCAGAGACCAATTAGACTCAGTCTTATCCTCAGGGAGTCCAGCCCTCCACCTAGTGCTCCAGTGCTTTCTGTGTGGTTTCAGAGCCTCCACCGACAGCACACACACCAACTCCTTCCCACCACTGGGTAAATCTTTTTAGAATCACAGAACTTGAGAACCAGAAGGGCTCTGAGAGGAGAACCTAGTCTTTCACTGAAACATTTGATGAGCCACTGTGCTAGTTTAGGTACTTTGCTAAGGCTCTGAGCAGGAGTAGATAAAGCAGGGTCCCTGTCCACTTACCAAACCCTAGTTCTGTGCCTGGTGCTTATGTACCCAGCCCCTATAATTCTCACACCAGCCTGTGAAAGCCCTATAACCTGCCGGAGGCACTGTCATTCCCATTTTACAGGTGAGAAGTCTGTGGCACACACAGGTCAAGTAACTTGCCCAGGTTATATAGCCAATAAGGGGAAAGATAAGATCCAAGCACTTACTTGAACACCAAGATCCATGTGTTTAACCTCTAAGTTAAGGATCTGTCCTTTCTCATTCAATTGGCTCAGTGCTGTAATAGTAATCCTCCTTACAGGAACTCAGAAGAAGGAGGCTGCCCGCCCCCCCACCCCAAAGCTTGAGGAATCTAAAGCTTTCTTAAAGTTAAACTCAGGAGAGTATTAGGCACTGACCAACCAGTCAAAAGCATTTTCATTTTACCGTGGAGAAAACGGAGGGCCCAAAGAGGAACTGTCTCACCTGAGGCTGCATGGGGGTCAGGGCGGACTGGGAGAAGAGCCCGGAGCAGGTTTGGCCCCTTCAGAACACAGGCTGGAGCCATTCCCCTGGAGACTGTGATGAGGGAGAGTACCCTTTGGGAAGGTTGGATATTTATCTACTCGCCTTTCCACTTGCATGGAAATGGAATGTTTGGAATAGCCAGTTGAGTTAGCTTCTAGTGCTGCTCACTGGGATGGCTCGAGGTTCCCCCAGGAGGTTAACTGGGCCACTCCCTTCACCAGGTAGGCAGGATCCAGACCCCAGATCTGCCATTTGCACACTTATGTGGCCTTGGGCCAAGAACTTACCTGTTCGTGCCTCAGTTCCCCTGTCACAAACGGAGTTTGGAAAAAGAATTTCACAGGTGGCCATGAGGTTCGGTGGGTTACTTTCTGCCTGTCCAGTGTTTGGCACCATGCCCAGAGAAGTGGAGGTGGTTAGAGGGGTGAGGTGTGTATTATGTGTGGCCCTGAGATCCCCCGGCTACTGTGGAAGCCTCCTTCCATTCTTGCCTCACTCAGCCCAGAACCAACTCAAACCCCTTGAGCTTCCTCTTTCCCTCAGAAGAGTCATCAGGGCTGACTACCTCCATTCACCTCACCACCCTCCAGCATCTTAAGCCAAGCAGATGGCTTCCCACCACCTGGCCTCCAAGCAGCCACTCTTGCTGAAGGCCCTGATATGGTCTCCATTTTAACTAAACCTGGCACAGTATGAGACATTGGTGATCCATTCCCTCTTTCCTGAAACTGTCCTGTTACTCAGACCCTTTTTGCCACAAGGAGGTCAGCTGTAAGAATTGAGGTTTATTACAAGCTAGATAAGCATGAAACCCAGTGAGAACAGGACAGCTGGGCCATAGGGTCTCCTTCCTCCAGGTCATCAGCTCCTCTAGCTGGTAAGGAGCACAGGCTTTATTTGGACCTGAAATCTTTTTGAACGCTGCCATTCGAAGCTGTGTGGCCATAGGCAGTTTACTCGACCTCTCTGAGCCTCAGTTTTTCAATCTATAAAATAGAAATACTAACACCTACTTTATAGGTTGTTATGAGGAGCAAATGAGAAAATACGTGTCAAGTGCTTAGCCTAGTAGTTGACACATAAGGTATCTATCAACTTGCATGTCTGTAGCGTTACTACCACTGTTGCCTGAGGAAGGTCATGGAGCATAGTGATCTCAGTCTCTGGGTTAAAATGTCAGCTCTAAGACTCAGTAACTTCAGACAAAATAACTCAGAACTAAATAAGATGATACATTTATTGAGAAACAGAAGGGGCCTTGTACTCTCAGTGCTTGGAATGATAACATTACACACGGGTTCTAACCCTTTGTTTTCTGCTTCACCACTGCCGCCATTCCCTCACACTGGGCATGTGCCCTGGGCCGGTGCTACTGACTGCTCTGAGTCGGTCTCCACAGGGTCAGTGTCCCCCTTCCAACTGACAGCTTGCATCCCTCCTCCTTCTCCAAGCACCTGTCCCTGCAGCTTGTCACTCACCTCCACTGGGATGTCTTCCTGGCATCTTTTTATTTTTGATCTTTTGACAGCTTCATTGATTCACATATCACACAATTTACATGCTTAAAGTGTACAATGCAATTGGTTTTTTTAGTACACTTAAAGGTCATGCTGGCATCACTACAGTCTAATTGTAAAACATTTGCACTGCTCCAAAAGAGAAACCCTGTGTCCGTGTGTGGTCACACCTTCATCCTCCCTCCCCTGGCCCCCGGCAACCACCACTTCTGTCTCTGTGTAAATTTATCTACTCTGGACAACACATGTAGCTGAAACCATACAACATGTGGTGTTTTGTGACTGGCTTTTCTCACTTAGCATACTATTTTCAAGGTCAATCCATGTTGTAGGCTGTCAGTAGTTTGTTCATTTTTATTGCCAAATAATATTCCACTGTAAGATAGGCCACATTTGGTATATGCATTCATCAAATCATGAACATTGAGGTTGCTTCCACTTTTTTGCTAGTATGGATAATGTGCTTAAACATTCCTGTACAAGCTTTTGTGGAGACATGTTTTATTTCTCTTGGATATACACCTAGGACTACAATTGCTCCTCTTGAAACTTTGGTCTCAACATGTTCTAAATTTATCATCTTTTCCTGTACCAGCATCTTCTCTGGCTTGCTTAGAGTGCTTTAAAAGCACCAGTTTTTCCTCAAGCAAAATTTCCAAGTCTGGGTGAGTTTTTCCTTCCAGCGTGCCTGGACCTCCTCGTGCTCTGTTGTTTATATCCTCCTCTTCTCTCTTTTGTCTCCGATACTGTTCCGACTGGATTTTTCCTCTTGCAAGCGAACTGCTGGCACTGGCTCCCGACTTGGGCCTTGACACGCCTTTCACAGCTTCTTCCCAGTCCTGCCTGCAGTGGATGAGTCCCCTGGACCCGCCCCCTTCTCAGTTGCTTTCCGTGACTCCCCCGTGCCCGGACAATGGTCCGCTGACTTCTTGCCGCCAGGCCTTCTGGGCCCCAGTCGGATCCCGTGTCTCCTTTCCAGACTTATCTCCTACCTCTTCTTCCAAGCACCCTGCCCTCTGGCCACATCACACTCACCTGGGATTGTCCTAACTCCCTGCACTTTCTCTTTCATATACCGTCCCCCATTTCACCTGTTAATTTCCTATATTTCACAGTTAAATTCAAATGCTGCCTCTTATATTAATTAGACTTTTTAGTTCAATATAACTGACATTTTTAAAGTGTCCACAAATGGCCCTGGCTGAGAGGCTCGGTTGGTTGAGCATCACCCTATGCACCAGGGGCTCACTGGTTCAATCCCCAGTCAGGACACATACCCCAGTCGGGGCATGTTTGTGAGGCCCACTGGAGGTCTCCTCTTCCTCTCTCCTTCCCTCTCCCTTCCTGTCTCTCTCAGATCAATGAACATATCCTTGGGTTAGGATTAAAAAAATAATTTTTTTAAGTGTCCATAAATGTTTGCTGAATGAATAAATGATATCACACTTCAATTTGGATGTATATTTTCCTGCTCGACCTCCCTGAGACTTTCATTAGTGCTACTCTTGTGTCACTTTTTTGTACACTTATGGGTCTTCCAACCTAGCATAGATAGCTCTTTTGTACAAAAGGTACTCAGGAAATATTTCTTAAATTAGTTCAAGCACTTGCCAAAACAAATCTTTCCCAACCTCCATTGTGCAGATAAGACTTGCATCTACCCTTGTTGAACGTTACTGATTCTTTCGCTCGTTCAGAAAACTGCTTTTCTGGCGCCTGTTACATGCCAGTTGCTGTGTCAGGCAGCAGTGCACTGCAGGGGAGGCAAACTGCAGCTCCCGCCCTCGTGCCCGCAGCCTGGTGCAGATGCGGACACACAAGCAGACACAGCGGCATCCGGCTGGAGCTGTGGAGTGCTGGGGAAGTGCAGGAGCGGGAAGCTGCCCCGTTCCTGAGGCAAACTTTCAGAATGATGTTTGAGCAGTCCCTTGCAGGATGTGTGAGGAAAGCAGAGAAGCACGTGTAACCCCACACATGTAATCGAGGACAGGGCACGGTGTGGTGGTTACTGCCCAGAGCCTAACAAGGAAGCTGTTGTGCCTCAGCCAGTGAGGACTGGACCTGGAGTGGCAGTTAGAATGGCTGGCATTCAGGGCTCAGCAGCCGTTTGTCCTCTGTACCAGGTGAAGATTCAGCCGTCTGAGCAAGACCATAACATGCCCACCCTGGAGGCTTTGATTGGGGTACCACTGCCTCACCATGAGGGGCCCATCACTCACAAGTGGAATGTGCAGATGGTGAGTGCTGCCCAGAGGAGGAAAGGATGCCCGGGCCTGTGGGGGTGAGCGCATAAAGGGGTGCTTGGGAAGGAAGTGAGGACGGATGAACCCTGTCACACTCAGTGATGTATGAATCCGCCAAGGGCCAGGAGGAGAGAACTGGGGTGCCAAGGTCATATCTTGGGGGTGGAGAGGAATGTCAGGTTCTGGCCTTAAGGGGCCAGTGTTTTCTCTCAGCTCTGGACTAACTGAAGATCCTACCTCACCATTCCTAGGAGCTTCCTGTCGATTGCCACTATGAGAATCTGGAAAGGACACCCAGTGTGGCTGAGGTATGGACCTGTGGGCGAAGATGGGGGCTGGGCTGAGTACAGGTAGAAAGATAAGCCTCTCCAAGCCCCTTGCTGTCCCCTATTCCTAGCAGCCTTGTTTGCCTGGAGCCCAGTTTCGCTGCCCAGTGGTCTTCAAGAAGGAGATCCTCGTCCAAGTGATGGGGACTGTGGAGCTGGTGGGGGAGATCAAGGTAGCACCTGCTGGCAATGGACATGAAGTGGTTGTGGGAGCCTTGTCCGGTAGGGGATGGGCCCCCCCACCAGGTGGCCTTCCTGCGTGTCCTGTTTTACCTTGATGAAAAGATCCCCGATGTTTACACAGTTGTGGGTAAAAAAGAACCGTGATCTGTTTGAAATTTGCAATGCTGTTTCTGTGGGCCTGTGCATAATTTTGATAGGTCCTTTATAGGAACACTTTCCTCCCAGCAATGGGAGTGGCATGTGGAATGCAGAACTTCAGAGGCGTGATGCTCCCTACAGGGACCTGTTTCCTCTGCCTCTGCTCCTTGGGTTGAGGTGGGACAGGAGTCTGGGCACCGGCCTCCGGGCTCTGGCCCTGATGCCCTCTCCCCGCTTTCCCACAGGCCTCTTCCACGGACAGCCTCTGCAGCTCCCTCTCCATCTCCTTCAACAGCAGCAAGCACTTCCACCTCTATGGCAGCAACGCCTCCCTGGCCCAGGTATCTTTTTATCTCCTCAGAAGACTCGGGAACAGAGGTCAGCAGAGAGATCTGAGGAACCACAGGGCAGAGCTGGAAGAGCCAGAGCTAGAAGTGGGCAGCCATGCGGGAGAAGGTTTGGGATTAGCACAGTAAGAACTTCCCCACAGCCAGAGTCATCAGCCTTGGCACAGGCTTCCACGGAAGCCGCAAGCATTCACCACAAGGTGAGCAAGCAGGCCACGAGGTCCCCTGTCTGAGGTGCATCAGGTGAAGATCATTTTGATGGCAGTTCATCAAAGAGTCACCCACTCCACCGGCAGAGCACAATGGACAGACACTCTGAGCAGAGAGAGCAGCAAGTGCAGGGCCCAGAGCTGAGAGAATGGGCGAGGCAGGTTTAAGAGCAGAAGGCTCAGAGCATGAGAAGGGAAGTTGCAGCTAAAACGGTAAGCAGAGAGCACATTCTGGAAGACTTTGCATGCTGAACTGAGATTCTGGCGTTTTCTTCTGAGACTAAGGGAAGCCATTCAAGGATTTAAGAAGGGTCATGGTACATGTTTGCCAGTTCACTCCAGAGGCTGCAGTGGGAGGTCTGTTGGAGAAGAGGGGCCTGCACCAGGGCCTGGTGTCATGGCACAGCCCAGACTGGAAATGTGAAGACCTAGAGATTGAGGCCAGATTCCCAAGAAATGTTAGGGGTTGGGGAAGGCTTCTTCCCTGCACTTCCCTCCTCTCCTCCTCCCCCAGGTCATCATGAAGGTTGACATTGTTTACGAGAAGGATATGCTGTACCTCTACGTGCTGAGCGGCATCGGGGGGCTGTTGTTGCTGCTGCTGATTTTCCTGGTTCTCTACAAGGTCGGACTAGAAGGAATGCATATCGCTGAAATGGGCAGGCTGGGGAAGAAGGATTGGCAGGAGTCAGGAAGGAGAATGCCAAGACCAGGGAACATCAGAGCTTAAAAGGGTCCTCAGCCTACTCCCTCCATCTACAGATAAGGCTACTGAGGCCCAAAGAGCAAGCAAGACTTCCCCCATCACTCCGCCAAGCACTGGCAGGGCCAGGACTAGGTGCCCGGGAAGAGGGAGAGGGCTCTCCTGTATACCCAGAGCCAGGCTCTGAGATACAGAGACGCATCCCACAAACATGGCCCCTGCCTTTGTAAAGCTCGCAGTCTAATGGGGGAGAAAGACAGGAACACACACGGTCAAGGCTCCTCTGAGGAGGGGACCAGCTTAGGCTGGGGAGTCTGGGAAGGCCTCCCAAGAGAGGTGGCATTTGAGTTGGGATTTGAAGAATGAGTGGAGGTTAGCTAGATGAAGAAAACTGGAGGGCAGGTATTCTATGTACAATATTCAAATATTCCAGAAAAGAGAATCTAAAAATCAAAGTTTCTTCCTATTGTAACCCCAGAGGGTTGTCATGAACAACTTTTTTGTTTCTATTCTTCCAGGTTATAGTTTCGTTGTTAACATATGTATGTACGTGTGAGCATGAGAGAAAGAAAGCAGGGCACGGGTGCATATGTAGAAAATGGAAACGGGATTAGACTGCACACACTGCTGGGGAACCTGTGTTTGCTCCCCACCTGCATATCACACCTCGGTGTCTTTCCATCCGAGCACCTCAGACCCCTTCTTGCTCCGTAACCTGGGTGGTTTTCTGCCGTCTGGTGCCCCACCTTTTATTTAACACATTCTCTATTGATGAACATTTAGGTTGTTTGTAATTAACGTCTATTTCAAACGCTATGACAAAAAAGGCTCTTGTTGCCCACGTCTTTGCACACTTGTCCAAATATTGTTTCAAATTAATTCCTAGACCTGGAATTGCTGAGCCAAATAATATATATACATATACTGAGCTTTCCACAGAGAATAAGTATACACTTACTAAGCACTATTAGTATCACTAGATATTGTCAAGTCACCCACCTAAAATATTGTACATGATGGTTTTTTCTTTTTTTGGTAGGATTTTATTTATTTACTTTTAGAGAGCGGGGAAGGGAGGGATAAAGAGAGGGAGACAAACAGGTGTATGAGAGATACATTGATCTGGCCCACAACCCAGGCATGTGCCCTAACTAGGAATCAAACCAGTGACTTTTGGGTTTGCAGACTGGCTCTCAATCCACTGAGCCACACCAGCCAGGGTGTTCAGTGATGATCTGATGAGCCTAAAGAATGAACCAATAAATGTACAGCTTTTCAACATATTGCCAAGAACCAGGTGTGGCAGATACCTTCACCCCATCCCTAGAATGGATACCATGTGTCTGGGACACATATGAATTCTTAACATAAAGAGTGTTTTCATGTTTTTCCAGGGCCAACTATGATCCATGGATTCCTGCTCACTCAGTGTTTGTCTTCCTACAGGTTGGCTTCTTCAAACGGAACCTGAAGGAGAAGATGGAGGCTACAATCGATGCCTCCAATGGAATCCCTGGAGAAGACTCTGGGCAGCAGGAGTCTGAGAAAGAGGCCATGGATCCCAGCGGCCTGGATCTCCTCCTCACGGAGAAGAACCAGGATGGAGGTAGCACAGACTGAGGCCCAGGCATGATGCAGGGGGCCCAGGACTGGACCTGGGATGTCTGATAGCCATCTGCCTTTACCTGCATGTCACTCTGTGTCCTCTGGCAAGTCGCTGCCTCTCCCTAGGCTCCAGTTTTTCTGTCTTGAACATGGAGTTCATTCCTGCCTGCCTCCTTTGCAGGATCATGGTGAAGATTCACTGAGGGGTGGGCCAGGAAGGCTACCAAGGTGAGGCCTGGTAATTAGGTGCTCTTGGCTTCTATCAGCCCCTCTTAGTTTCCTCCCCTGGAAGAGAATGTCTGATCTCAATTTGAACAAACTGTAGTCCCAGGACCCAATGTCGGGTGTGACACTCCCGACCCTCACACCCACCTGCCCTTGGAGGTCCACGGAGGTCCACAGAGGTCTCCAACTCCCAGAACTTGCCCTGCACTCTCTCCTGTGTGCTGCCCAGTCAGCTTTCCATTCTGCTGCCCGAGAGCAGATCTGCTACCTGTCACTCATTGCTACTGCAGACCCCTTGCTCTTTAGCTAAAGATCAAATTCCTTAATATGCCCTACAAAATCTGCAAAATATCCTTAATGAACACCAGCGCAAAACTGGGCCCTTTCACCCTTCTGGCCTCCTGTAGAGACTTCCCACCTCCCTTCTAAGCTCCATTTACACAGGCCTTTCTCACTTGCCAAGCTTTTTCCGCTCTCACTGCCTTCACCCAGATGGCTTTCTCTGCGTAGAACATCCCCCTCCTTTTCCTGGCTAACTTTCATTAGTCTCCAGGTCTCAGCTCATGTATCACTTTCTCAGGGCAGCCCCTGACCCTGACTCATTTGGGGTCCCAAATATGCACACAGACTATTATGTAATTGTCTATATTAGCAAGGATCATATTTGTTAATTGTTAAATGATTTACTTAATATTCATATTTCAAATTAAACAGTGAACTCCATGGGTAGGGATCATACCTTGGGATCCCTAATGATATCACAAAGTTAGACACATAGTAGGTAATTGACACAATTTCAGTCAATTAATGAGAGAGCCGTGTGTGTGATAAGAGAGAAAAACAACTTTGGATGGGCCCACGGCAGGCTCAGTCTTCCGCAGGCGCCTGCCCCCTCGATCCACAGCCCCTGCCAGGACTCCATCACACCCTCACTCCGGCCTCCACCATGAGACTCTGAGCTCATGTCCATTCACCCAGCTCCCAGTGCCAAGCACATTGCCTGTGTATATTTACCCAATAAATGTGAAATTCTGTCCAACTTTGTGATGTTTCTGTGCTGGTGCAACATTCTAGCCTGGCTCAATTAAATGAACATTTTGTTCTCAAACCTCTCACTAAGTGGGAACCACATAGTAGCTCTCATTTTTCTTTTCTCTTCTTTCTTTTCTCTTCTCTTCTCTTCTCTTCTCTCTCCCTCCCTCTCCCTCCACCCTCTCCTTTCCTCTCTCTCTAAAATCAATAAACATACTCTAAAAAAAGAGAGAAGCAGGGAGAGCTCTGGCCAGGTACCTCAACTGGTTGGAGCATCATCCTGTGCACCCAAAGTTTGTGGGCTGGATCCCTGGTCAGTGCACACACCTAAGCAGCACAGCTGATTGATTGATGTTTCTCTTTCACATTGATATTATTTCTGCCTTCCTCTTTCTCCCTTACTCTCTAAAAATCAGTAAAAAAAAAAAAAGTATCAGTTGGGTGAGGATATTAAAAAGAGAGAGAAGTGGGGAAAGAAACACAGAAAGTGAGAAAATGTTAAAGAAGCATTAACAATTTACTAAGACACGAGAGTAGACCCTCCCTTGCTACTGTTCCCTCCCCCATACCTTTTTTAAACCCTGAGGCCCACTCCTTTAGCAGGGACTGAAGAGGCTAATTACTACTGCCCTCTTGTGGTCAGTTTTAACAGGACTATCTTAGAACTACTAAAAAGTACAGCAAAGTGTCTGTAGGTCTGGTGACGCCTGTCAGGTTGTATTCATTTACGCAGTATTTCTTGAGTGCTTTGTGTCATACTCTGTTCTTTGCTCTGAAGACATGGTGATGAATATGACAGACAAGTCCCTACCCTCAAGAAGCTTCACCACAGTGAGGAAACAGAATAAAAATGTAGAAATGTGATTCCGGGTAGTGATAGGACAGTGAAGAAAATAAAGCAGGATAATGGGGTTAGAGGGCAATGGAGAGGGTCCTTTTATACAGGTGGTCAGGAGAGTCTAAGAAGGTGATATTCTGTGATGGGAAAAAAGTGGATATTTGCATCCAGGTTGGAAGCAAAAAAAGCACAAAATGGGAGAGCACAGAGTGAGAGTGCGGAATTGGAACAAATGTAATTGAACAATAAAAAAAAGCACAGAAGATCTGGGAGGCTCAGTTCAGAGCAGACCTGCCACCATCATCCCCAGGAGTCTATATACCAACTCACTCACCAGCACCTGTCCTCGAACACCCACATGTCCTGTCCCGCCTGTGTGCCTTTATACATGCTGTTCCCCTCACCAGCATGTGAAGTTCCACCTCTTTTCTACCCACAACCCCCCCTATTTCAAAGCATTTTGAAGCTTTTCTTAATCCCATAATTTCTGGACAAAATGACCCATTCCATCACCACTTTGTTCATACCTCATTGGGGCACACAGCACTGACTGGGTTCCTGTCTCAAGAGTAGGAGGCTCTGGAAGGTAGGACTCAGGCCTCACTCATTTATGTTGACCCCACTGACCCCTCACCAGGGCTGGCACAAAGGTTCAAATGTGGCCCTCAAATGTTTTGGTCTCAGGGCCCCTTTATACTCTTAAAAATTATGGGGAATCCCCAAAGATTCCCCATTTTGTTAAATGGGGAATATCTATTGGTGTTTGTCCAGTTAGAAATTAAAATGGAGGGACAAATTTAAAACATAACACCCCAGCCTACCTTCCACACAAGCCATCAGAGCGATGACATCTGCCATGACAAGTCATGCAACCTCTCAGAAATACTGTCCTCACGGGAGAAAGGCAGTGAAAAAGGAAATAACATCTTAGCATTGTTAGTAAAGTGGTCAGACCCGGTCAGCCTGAGGCTTGAATCCAGGCTCTGCTACGTGTTGTGGCGGCTCATTTCTTCATCTGCGAGACAGGAAGGAACAATGACTGCGCGAGGGCGGGCACCAAAGGAGGTTTACAGTTGTTCTATGGAAAATAATAAATAATAATACAAAAATAAACTCTGTTCCACGTACTCACAACTGTAAGCCTATGCTTGCTCCACCCTGTGTATGAGTATACCTCAGAGCTGGCATGAGCATAAAATGAGATAACACTTGTAAACTGTTGAGCACTGTTCTGAGCCCATCAGTGGTGGATAGAAATGGTTGTTTAGGTGAGCAGGACGATGTGGTAAAAGCAGTGTCCTGCACCACAAATCAAGACATCTGGTGTTAGGAGTTCTCACCTCTTCCATTATTAGTTCTTCCACCGTGATCTCAGAGAAGACACATGCTCTTTCTGGGTTTGGTCTGCCCCGCCTGGCACCTGGAGGTACCTCAGGATTGTCGTGGAAGAGAGGGGTGGGGGCTGAGCAGCTGAGTCACCATCCTCATTTGATGAGCTTTTACCTACTAATGTTCTGAGCCTACAGGCTACTTTATCAATTAAGCACCACAGGCACCGTGCCCAGGGCCCCCCAGCTTTCAAGGGCCTATGAACGTGGTTTGGAGGCTGGAAAAACATTCAACTCTAAAATATGAAAATTAAATTGTATAATTGAAATAAATGTTGAAGTCTACAAATGTGATATCATTTCAGGTAACCAAATGCAGTTCTGTGTATATACTTACATATACAAACTACAGGGTCCGGCAGAAGTAAGGCCTGCTTGAGTGTGGTTGGTAGGGTAATCATATGGGTGTAGTGATTTATAGTTTCAATGTGCACATTTCACCTAAAATTTCATATGGTGTATTTAAGTGTGATATTGTTATGTTGCAGAATTACACGCTTATGATTTTGTAATAAAAGATTTTGTAATAAAAAGGTATTATTTGTGCTGGACCCTGTATATTAAATGTGGGAGTCAGTTCAGTATTTTAAAATTTTGTGTGGCAGAGTACCTGTACAAAAATGTGCATAAAGTTTACAAAGGCCTTTAAAAGACTGAAATTTTTTAAGTGCGGGCCTGTGAACCAAGAGATCATGGTTCAATTCCCAGTCAGGGCACATGCCTGGGTTGCAGGCCAGTTCCCCGCAGGGAATGCACAGGAAGCAACCATACATTGACATTTCTCTCCCTCTCTCCTTCCCCTCCCCTCTAAAGATAAATAAATAAAATCTTTTTAAAAAGTCAGTGAAAGAACAGCAACAAAAAAAAGACTGAAATTTTACTTTAAAAGTGTTCTACTTCCAAAAAGAATTAAAACTTTGAAAACCACTAAACACAGCCAAAGTCTATTGAACTACATGATTCTTAAGGCCTCCTCCAGGCTTGCAGACCATGAGAGGCCAGATGGAAATGTGGTTAGGCCCTGGCATGGTAGCTCAGTTGGTTAGAGTGTCATCCTGATACGCCAAGGTTGCGGGTTTGATCAGGGCACATATAAGAAGCAACCAATGTGTGCATAGACAGTGGAAGAACAAATCAGTGCTTCTCTTTATCTCTCCCTTCCTCTCTTTCTAAAATCAATAAATTTTTTAAATATTATTTTTAAAAAAAGAAATGTGCTTAACCCTGACTGGTTTAGCTCAGTGGATTGAGTGCTGGCCTGCAAACCAAAGGGTCACCAGTTCAGTTCCCAGTCAGAGCACATGCCTGGGTTGCGGACCAGGTACCCAGTGAAGGGTGCTCAAGAGGCAACCACACATTGATGTTTCTCTCCCTCTCTTCCTTCTTTCCTTCCCCTCTCTCTAAAAATAAATAAAATCTTTAAAAAAAGAGGAAGAAATGTGCTTAGAGAAGTGATTTACCCTTAACAAGTTATAAGGCCCCGAGGATGGACATGGGGCTGGGGGTAATGTCAGCATCCTGAGGCCCATGAGCTCTTATACAGCTACAACTATAAGGTCTCTTGAGGCAAAGCTCCTGGGGGCAGGTGAAGCCATACAGATGAGGTCTAAATGTCTGATCAGCCTCCTTGGCACAGAATGACTTTGAGCAGGTCACTTAGCCCTGTGACCTCCACTTTCCTAATCTGTGAAATAGAGTAAGTAAACCTTCACAGGGCACTGTCAGGCCACACCCCAGAATCCCCCAGAATCACTGATTACACCAATTTCCCATTCTTTCCTGAGGAGCCAACTGTTAGGAGAGCTGAAGCTCAGATGAAAGTTAAGATAAAGACGGGGTGGTAACAGGGTGCTCCCACCAAAAGGTCCAAGGGTCCTAAAAAAGGAGGTGGAGCTGTAGCAAATCAGTAAATCAGGCCATTCTGGTCAGAGGATCTTAAAGGCTGACATCCAATTCTTGTACTGGGTCCAATACATGAACCCCTATGGGTGGAGTTGGAACTTGTGTTTCTGGTCAGGGTCAGGGTCTGCACAGAATGGTGGCAAGAGGTTGCAGCTGGGTTGGGAGGGAGAAAGGCACAGCCGGGTGCTGGAAGCCAAGGAGAAAAGGTACACAGGCTCCATGCCTGGATATGAGAATCAGGGTCTGTTTTCTGGCCCGAGGACAGACACTTCATGTTTGGGAAGAGGGATATCAACAAAGTTGAAGGGCTTTCTCAAACCCACAATAGGCCCCTGTATCTGTGCAGCACTCAAAGCACGGAAGATGAACTTGGGCGGATATGGGCAAGTTGTGTCTCCTGAGCCTCTGATAAGGTTACAGTGAAACACTGACTATAAAAGTACTTCCCAGGCAGAGCTCTACAGCTGCACTGACTGCTGGTAGTTATGACCTAGTGCCTCCCACTGCCCAGGACACTGCAAATGCACACATGTTAAGGACAGATTTCTTTCAGCACATAAAGGTTTTTATTGAACTCAAATTCAGGGGCTCAAAAGCCCAAGGAAGACAAGGGAGGCTGGGTTTGCACTGAGGCCCAGGCCCCACTCTGGGCTTTACTCCTCACCCCACCTACCCTAACCCCTTCCTGACTCAACAAGGGTCTCAGTAGCTACTGACCTAAGCTAACCCACTCTAAGAAGCCCTCCCCCTCCCCCCTCCCCCATCTAGCACTTTGCCAAGCAGGCATCCATCAAGGGGCAGGCTACTGCTGAGGCCAGCTCTCTGTTGACCTCTTTCTGGATTCTCTGAGCCTCCTGCTGCCTATTTGGCTTCCCTCCAACCCCTTTTCATTACCCATTTCCCGTAAGTCTCCAGGGCACGAAACTTCCTCTACCCTAGCCCCTCTCCTCCTATAATCCTCAACTCTTTTCTCCTCCAGCTTTTCCACTATTCTAAAGATTTTTCTAGCTCCCTGTTCCCACCTCTTCCAACCACCACAGGCCTGCCCCTGACAGGGCCCCAGGTCAGCGACGGCCAGCAGCGTGGGTCCGCTGGTGGCGGATGAGGTCGGAGCTCTGTGAGAAGGCTTTTCCACAGTCATCGCACTTGTAGGGCCGCTCCCCGCTGTGGACTCGGTGATGCTGCAGCAGCGTTGAAGATCGGCAGAAGCCCTTGCCACACACAGCGCATCTATAGGGCCTCTCGCCTGTGTGGGAGCGCTGGTGCTGAATCAGCGTAGAAGAGCGATTGAAGGTCTTGCCGCAATCTGGGCAGCTGTAGGTGCGGCCCGGCAGGTGGGTGCGTGCATGGATGGCCAGCACAGAGCTCTGACCAAAGCGCTTGCCGCACTCAGGACACTTGAAAGGCTTCTCACGGGCATGGCTTCGGGCATGGGGTATAAGTGCCGATCGCTGGGAAAAGCTCTTGCCACAGATGCCACAGCTGAAGGGCCTCTGCCCAGTGTGCACTCTCTGGTGACTACGCAGGGATGAGTTCTGGCTGTAGCATTTGCCGCACTCAGGGCAGCTGTAGGGCCGCTCATGGCTGTGAGTGCGCTGGTGCCGCAAGAGGTAGGAGCTGTCTCCGAAGGCCTTGCCACAGTGCGGGCACTTGTAGGGCTTCTGACCAGAGTGAGTGCGCTGGTGGCGAAGCAGGTAAGAGCTGTCAGCGAAGGCCTTGCCACAACGGGGACACTTGTAGGGCCGCTCCCCTGTGTGGGTACGCTGGTGTTTGATGAGGTCAGAGCTCTGGGAGAAGGCCTTGCTACAGACCTCACATTTATAGGGCTTTTCACCCGTATGGATGCGCTGGTGCTGGATCAGGGTGGAGCCTCGGCCGAAGCTCTTCCCGCAGATGCCACAGATGTTAGGCCGAGGGCCCTGCCCACCCCTGGCCCGGCCCCCCCTTCGGCCTGGACCTCGAAGGGTCCCTGTCAGGCCCAAGGGATTCTGGAGCATCTCAAACTGGGGTGTAGCCAACAGGGCCCCTGTGGGCATCTCAAAAGGTGGCCCTAGGGGAAGGTCCCCTGTAGGCTGCTCCCCAAACCCCTGGGTGAAGGAGTCCAAGGGATGGACTCCCAAGGGGATGCTCAAGGAATTCTTTTCCTTGGGATTGAGAAGCATCTCTGTACCTTCCTGGAATTTGGAATTCTGAGCTTCAAATTCGGGGCTTTGGGTTTTGAACTCAGGGTTTTGGGGTCCATACCCTGGGCTCTGGGATTCATACCCAGGACTTTGAGGCTCATACCTAGGGCTTTGTGGTTCAAACTCAGGGCTCTGAGAATCTGACTCAGGGCTTCTGGGTGCAAATTCAGGGCTTGGGGGCACTAACCCAGAACTTTGGGACTCAAAATCTGGACTTCCAGGCTCAAACTCTGGGCTTTGTGGCTCAAACCCAGGGCTCTGGGGTTCAAGCCCAAAAGGAATCTCTTCGACCTCATAGTCCCCAGTGCCTTCTTGCTGAGAAATTTCCTCTTCCTCATTATTCTCATGCATGTTGCCTGCAGGATCAGAGAATTACAGAAAACCCAGATTGTGTGGAGCCTGGAAGGTCATTGGGTCCCACCATTAGTTGCCACAAACCTCTCCCTCCTCCTCAAACATGGTCGCTGGCCCTTGAGCAGGTGCTGAAATTCCCACCTTCCCCTCAGCAAACCCGAGAGACTCGGTTCCTGCCCCCACCCCCTCCAAGTCTCAGATGTCCAAGTCCCCGGCTCTCTTTTGCTCCCACGGACCACCACCCCATCTCCCGATCTCAGACACGCTCCTTGGAGGGGCACTCCCTCCCTCACCTTTGAGGGACCCTTCAGGCCCCATTTCGTCAAGACTTTGCACATCCCGCGGCTCGAGGCCCCACTGCGACGCCTCCTGTTCCATCCCCGCTGACTCCCAGTGCAGCGGTGGCGGCGGCAATGGCGGACGATCCTGCGACCCGTCCTGAGTGCCCTGAGACCCAGGCCCTCGACGCCGGCCCACTCAGCGTCGCCCAGGCGACCAGGCTGCCCAGCCTCGGCCCCCAAGGCCGGACGTCTTGACCCTGGGCCTCTCCTGCCAGCCGGGCCCCTCCCCTCCCCGCGTCCCCGCCCCCACCCACAAAGTCTCAGCTTGCCTTGGGGCCCTCACAGGCCCCCAATCGTTGTGGCCTCGGAGATGGGGCGGCTTCACGACTCGCCCTGCCGCCCCCAGACACCACTCCCACCTGAGACCCCGCCGTCAGGCCCCCAGCCCCTGGCTGGGCTGCGGCAGTCGACCCCCTCCCCCAACACAGGAAGTGTCCGTCCACGGCCAGTTCCCCCCCGTTGGCTAGCGCCGAGGCCTCTCTAGGAGTGGCTGGAGGTGGAAACTCGTTGGCATTAACCCTGGGCTGGATGGCCCCGGCGTTGAGGTGGGGAAGGTCGAAGTATCCTGGAGCCGGCGGGAGAGGCTGGGGCAGTTTGTGTGTCTATGTCCTAGGTCTCCATCTGTCCAGTGGCCTATCTGTCCTTCTACCGGGCTCTGCGTCCGTCAGTAACTGTGGCCAAGGGCGAGACGACAAGCGAGACCAAGGTCAGCGAGGAGTGACGCTTCCCGGCGCCAGCGGGGGCGGTGTCTAACTTCTCTCAGCTCTCGGGCTTCGGGGTCAACTCCGGCCTTGCCTGGGGAACCTAGACGGACCCTCGCACCTCCTGTAGCTCTACGACACTCTGGGACACCCTCCTCCCACTTCCCGCTCTAATTCCACTACCCACCCACCACGCACCTACGCCCACTCCTCCTGGCTCCCTCCTTTATCTGCTCCTAATTTCCACCCTCCCTACCTCCGGCCCAGCTGGGATGGTTGCCAAGGAAACAGCTCCGCCTCCGATTTCCAAAGGCACCGCCCCTACCTCTGAAGTGCTTAGCGATTGGCCAGTGAACCTCGTGCTCCTATGCTCCTGCCTTCTCCCACTACACCCACGGCTGCACCTTAATGGTTGCCAGGAAACACGAGGCACCTTTGATTCGTTGGAAGGTACTCAGGTTGGTTCCACCTCCCTTGTCAGCCAAAAGCTCCTGTAGGAGTTGGAGGGATCTCTGCCTGGCGTCTTCCCTCGAGCTGGGCCTGTGCTTTCAGAACTTTACCCACTCGCGTTTACCCTTCATTTTGTTTTAACTTTCTAAGGAATAAAATCCTAGGGATCTAAGGGCAGACACTCCCCCACACTCTCAGCACTTTCCTGAAAAAGCCTGTCGGGAGATCCTCCCTCAGAAAGGAAGCTGCTTTCTTTTCAATTACCCTGCCTCTTCGGGCCACATTCCCCAAAGCCTGTGTTTAACACAATCCTTGGGAGCCTTAGCTCATGGCTCCTGAATTGTCTCGCAGGGAAGCAATGGTCATGTGGGAATTCCTTCCAGGTAAGGGTGGGGTGATAGAGTTCAGAAGTGGAACTGGAGAGAATTATCCAGTTTTAAGACAGCTAAGAACTCTCCAGCCCTGTTCACCTTGGATAGAGGCTTGTAAAGAAAGGAAACTTGAGAAACACTGCCCTCGGTACAGCTTTGAATCAAGGCAGAGAAAGGACCCTGGAAAGACAACTTTTAACAGGATCCAATTCTTGTTCCTTGCTACTGAAAACTAGTTTGGTAGCGTTGCTGATAGCTAAAGAGCCACATTTCTCCTGTCTGAGCAATGCAGAGCCATGGTTTATGTTTTCTTGTTGCCTTCCCAGATAAATGAAGGGAAGAAACTGGTTAAGAGGAAAATGGCATCTTCCATTTTCCTTAAAAGAGACAAGCACAAGAATTTTGAGAATTCCAAGTGGTAAAAGACAGAAGGATGATGTCAATGGAGGCTTACAATTAGAATCACAGAGATCTTCCTACAAATAAAGCAGTAGTAGTTCTCTGCCCTCCACAGCAACGGCTTCCAGCTTCATGCCTCTCTCCATCCCAATGTCTGTACTAAAACCTCTCCTAAGAATGGACACCCTACAAGAACTGGTTGGAAGAACTAGACTTGATGTACTCCCTGGTCAGCCCCAAAGCACTCACACAAGTGAAGAGACAAGTCTCCTTCATGAGACATGACTTTCTGACCTGCTTACCCACCAGAAATTTACACAGGAGAGCAGCTGCCTCAGCAAAGTGAGTGGCAAAGATTCCAGCCACAGGTGTGAGAGGGTCCATTGCCAGCACTCCTCATAGCACAGATTACAAGCCCACATGTAGCAGAAGTTGGGCAAGGGCTTCAACCTGCTTTGGCACCATCATTTGCATGTGGAAATTCAGTCTCACTAGTGCCGAGAATAAGAGTGGTTGGCTGACTTTGAGGCAGCCTCCTCTAGTACCAGAACTGTCTATGCAATGAGTCTTCAAGAGGCAACCAGCCTGTCTGCCACCAGCCCATAGCAGTGAGTCTCTAAGCACAGGGAAGCCTCTGATGAGGGTTCCAACTTGACCTAGCACCGACTAATCCAAGGTAGGACTCCAATGACCTTGTTCTACCACTGTGTGCTGGTGAGGAGCCTTGTGTGTCGCAAGCTGCGCAGTCACTTTCCCCATAGCATCATCCCCTGGTGTGCAGCACTACTGGGGCAGAGCTGTTAGTGTGCACCCAAGGCTTATGGTCAGCCCACACTTGAACAAGACCTTACAAGGAAGGGTCTCAGTGTGAGAGGAGCTCCTGAATGAACTGCTTCCTCCCTGCATGCAAAGGACAAGCAAAGAGGCCTTTTGTCATGTTACAAGAGATGCACCAGTATATTCAAGATTTGAAGTGCACAGGAAGATACCAGGCAGAGCAAAGGCCCCTTTGTCAAAAGCAAAGGAGGGACTTCCGGCCAAGATGGAGGCATAGGTAGACGCACTGTGCCTCCTTGCACAACCAAGATAGGGACAACAAAGATATAGAAACAAAATAACAACCAGAACTGACAGAAAATTGAAGTTTATGGAAGTCGGACAACCAAGGATT
>CM052540.1:84743310-84760735 GCA_028533065.1 Trachops cirrhosus | reverse complement strand
GGAGTTATTTTTCGTGGCGAGGCGTTCACAATTGGGCCTCAACCCCTCACTGGGTGACAAGCACCGTTTTCCCCAGTGCTGAGGGTAGAAAAAAGTAGTGAGTAAAAAAGAACGTTTTCTACTGGAAGCTTCTCCGAGCCTGAAATTCCGGGAGCTTCTATTTCAAAAGATCGTGGGGGCTGCTAAGAGAAAGTAAGGGTAAAATCTGAGAAAGGTCGGAAGGAACCTCTTTATGAAAGCCTACCCTCCCTCCACATGCCCTGCAAGTCGCCTCTCCAACATCTATTTGCCTCTAGCTCAGGCCTGGCTCCTGAGCTCCTCTTGATCAGAGAACCACCTACTACTTTGCCTTTGCACGGATGTCCCACAAGCACCTCAGTCTTGACATGGCTCAAGCTGAACTCATCGCTTCCTTCCCACAACCTGCCCCTTCCTGAGTCTTTATCTCAGCAAATGGCACCAACAATCCCTGGCATTTATAACTCCAAACCTCCCTCTCTCACTGGGCATATTTATTGACTTCCCACTCTGTGCTCCCACACACCTTCCTAAACATCCTGCCCTAAGAAGACTGGATACTTTTTCTTTGGCCAGCTAAATCAATCATAGCATTTCACATATTTCTTGGAAATGCACTTGATACCTTCAATGGGTTCAGGCTCTAGTCTGAAACTTCTCTCAGTAGTAGGTAGTTAGGCATGAACAGAGTGGAAATAATAGGCCAGGTGCAGAGGGTCACCAGGGCAAGAGCCCCAGGTGCCTAGCAATGGGCAAAACTACAAGCCCTTGCAGGACTACTCTCTTAAGCATTAACCCTTGGAGATGACATCTAGGCCTCAGGTGGGTTTCAGCTCCAGGCCCAGACGAGCAGCAAAATCAGCTACTGCCATAATTGACATTAGGGCCAGCTGCATTGACTAAAAACCCCATCCTGGCACGGACCAATCAGTGGAAACCACAAACCTGATGGGGAACACCTGGAAAGCTGATGAACACTGTTGAGATCCTCCCCTGAGATGTTACGACAGGGACCTTGTGTGTGCTCTCTCTCTTTTTCCGGAGTGTCCCCGTGGTGCCTTTCCTCTTTCTTCCTCTTTCCCATCTCTCAAGGTACATCCATATCTATCTATCTATCTATCTCCCCCACTCCACTGCCAAGCTCCAAGGGCCCTTCTTTAGACTCTGTAACTCATTTCCTGAGCCCATTTCTTCTATGGCACACTTCTTCTACCTCTGTGACTTTCTAAATAAACTTTCTCTTGCAATTTGCAATTGCAACTGTTCACAATTATTTCTTAGCCAGAATTCAAGTACCGAGTTTGCGGAACTGAGGTCTAACACCTGGTGCCATTTTGCCACCAACACTTCCAAGGGCCTTCTTGAGTCTTCAGCCTGACACCTTGTATCTGGTGGATGCTTCTCCCTACAGCTGGGGAGCTTGAAAGTAAAGACTTGATCACAGTAAAAAGGGGAGAGGAGAAGACAAAGTCTGGAAACAGTAAAGACACAGAGTTGCCCGGGGACTCAACCTCAGTCCTAGCTCTGTCAGCCTCTCAGGCCCCTGAAGGACACAAGTGAAAACAGAAAATTTCCATTAAGTGCAACAGCATTTTGTCACCTGTCAGTGCCCACCCCTCACTGCGGTGCCTATGGCACATAGGCCTAGAACAGCTCTGGGTAGCTCTGGAAACTCACAGAGGGTCTGAACCCTCCTGGGGAATAAACTAGGGCAGTTTGCGTGTGGTACCAGGCTGGTAGGCCTCTTGCTGAAGCACTTTCCAAAGCAGGGACAGAAGTAGGGCCACTTGCTTGTGTCAGTCAGCAGGTATCATAGAGGTACTAGCTGAGGCAGAGGCAGGTGCCGCACTAGCTGGGAAGTGTCCCTTTTAGAGTACATTGAACCACGGTTAAAAGTGATGGCAAAGCATGACTGCACTTGGGGCACGAATGAGGGTGCTGCATTAGTGCTAGATGTTAAAGACTGGGTGAAGACAGGGGGAGGGCAATGGGAAGGGCCTGGTTATGGGAAGCCTTGGCCACAGGCTCAGGGAACAGGTCAGTGGTTTGTTTTTTTGTGGGTTGTTTTTAAAGATTTTATTTATTTATTTTAGAGAGGAGAAGGGACGAAGGGAGAAACATCAATGTCTGGTTACCTCTTATGCGCCCCCTACTGGGGACCTGGCCTGCAACCTGGGCTTGTGCCCTGACTGGGAATCCAACCGGTGACTCTTTGGTTCACAGGCTGGTGCTCAATCCACTGAACCACACCAGCCAGGTCAGTGTTTCTGACCCTAGGGGCTCATGACAATTGATTCCCAAATAGAGTCCTCCTGGCCCTTTCCAAATGTATTGTTTTTCTGAATGGCTGATTCAAAACTTGCCTTGTTAATTCTCTGAGGTCTACCAATGTTTGAGTGACAGAATCAACCTTTACAATGGCAGAAGCATTGAGATGGGTACCTAGCCCCTGGAAGCTCCCCCTAAACTGTGTTGGCCAATTAAAGGGCTCGAGTCAGGGACATTCCCAACTACCTCAGAATCAACCAAAGATGATACCCTACACCAGAGGAGCAAGTTACAGGGCCCAGGGACCTGGAGGCAGAAAGGTGAAGAGCCTCCATCCTGAACTTGAATTCACACGCTGCCACTAACCTAGAGTTTGGATGATTCATACAGCATGACTTGATCATGGGACCACTGGATGCCTCAAAGTCACTTGAGAACGAGAGGGTTAAGATTTCAGTCTCCAGTGGGTGTCGTAAATTCAGGTCAAGAAAAACTAATAAGGAACATGTATATGATGGTTCTTGCTCAACAAAACATTTTCCCCCTTCCGGCTGGAACTGAGACATCCCCACTTCTCACCTTTCCATCTTTTGATGTTATAAATATTGGAGGCATTGGTGAACCAAGCTAACGCTCCTGTTCTAAATTTACACTAAACTCTAAATTTGCACTAGGGAGAGAGATAACAGGTATAAACTCTGCTGGCAGAGTTTGGGAGGAGACGTCTCCGTAAGGAGACGTTTGGGCACACTGTGCTAAGGTCTATATAGACAGAGCCCCAGTTTTGTGGATATTTTCAGCAGGGGACAGAAGAGCTCCAAGAGGAATTTCTTGGAGACAGCATTTAAGAAGGGCATTGAAGGATGTTAGATTTGGAGATATAGTGTATACAGAGCAGAACAGCAAGTATACAAGCTCAATGAGCTAGAGGCATGTCGAAAAACCAAAGATCCCATTTAGCTGGGGCCAAATGTGATTGCTTGTCTGTAGGAAAATAATCTGGTTTGAATTGGAGGTTAGCGTGCCCTGGGCCTTCGCGTTGTGGCACGGGTGCTTAAGTTTTTGCAGGAAGTACTGAGAGCCAGTGGGGGAGTCTGTCGGGAGAGGCTCAGTTATGAATTTCAGTTTGGGTGATCTGGCGGGAATCACATGAAACGGAGTCACCAGGGGCAGGAGTAGGGGCAAGTTAGGCACTTGGTCCTGCCCATCCCACCCGCCTCCTTCCCTTTTCAAAGATTTGGGACCGATGGCCCTCACGGAGCACACCCAGGTACTCCTAGGTCTGCCACATCAAGTCCCAGACAATCCCACTCCTCGGGGAAGAAATACACGGCCACCTCCACGAAGCTCACGGTGCCTGCCTTTTCACCCCAAAATCATCTTGCTTCCGGCGGGGCTTTCGCGGGCACCTCTGCTGGAAGCTAGGAGCAGGAACCGGGGTAAAGCCATGCCGGGATCCAAGGTGGGTTGCCGGTAGGGATTCGACCTCCGGGAACCAGGGTTCCTCTGGGCCCAAGAGACCGGAACTAACTCCACGTGGGGCTGCTCTAGGACGCGAGAACTGGTTACACGAACTCGATGGTCCCAGGACCGAGAAAATGAAGTCGCCCTCAGACAAGATGGAGGTACTTTAGCGTCTTCCGTTTTTAGAGAAAGGCATTTAACAGCTTCAGTGTCGGTCTGGTGTTGACGACCAGGTTTATTAACCCCCTCCAGTTTCTTCTCTTGCTGTTCCGCAAGCGGCTTTGGAATTGCCCTTGCCCATAGTTAAGATGGCCGCAACCACTTCGGCGTCCGACGTCTGGCAGCTGAAAAGTGAGGCTAGGGTGCGTGAGCGCCGCGGGTGGCAAGGGATGTAGCCCAGGGGGAAACAGGGCTAGCTTTCAGGGGGCCGCTGGCCAGAGGTCCACTAACTAATCTCCTCTAGAAGGGCCACTCAGTGACCTGCCTTAATAAAAGAATTTTTTTTATAAAGCAGTTCACTTCTAAATGTCTTTTTTCATTTACAAGGTACCCTGTTCCTCTCCTAACAGTTTCCTAAATACCCCTCCAGAGATTGTGTTTAAGTGTCTGTGTATGTATGTATGTATGTCTATCTGTTATCTATATCTGGTATTTCCAACATGTACTATGTCTTTAATTGAGGACACTGGGGTGAATGCCTCTCTGCCTTAGAGTTCACTCATTTCACAGAAGAGGAAACTAAGCCCCAGTTGTTACCCAAGCTTGGGCAGCCCAGTAGTGACTTGGATCTTCACACTCCTAAGTCAGAACGTTTTCCACCACCTCGGCCTGCCTCCTCCAGGCCTGTTTCAGAAAAGCAACATGATTATTTTGAATTTACTGACCCCTTCTAACCTTGTGAAAATGAATTGGATTCTTAATTGATTACGTTATGATTGCATAAAAAATTAGATGAACCCTGATCTGTGTGGCTTAGGGCATTGTCTGGCAAAGTGAAAGGTAGCTGGTTGGATTCCCGTCAGGACACATGCCTGGGCTGCATCCCTAGTCCGGGCTCGTCGGACAGGCAACATATCAATGTTTCTCACATCGATGTTTCCCTCTGCCTTTTGCTCCCTCTCTTCCCCTCTCTCTAAAAAAATAAATAAATAAAATCTTTTTTTAATTACATGAGTTAACGGATGACAGGGCTCATTGTTTTGGGGGGTTTTGTTTTAAAGATTTTATTTTATTTATTTATTTTAGGGAGAGGAAGAGAGGAAGAAACAGAGGGAGAGAAACATCAATGTGTGGTTGCCCCTCATGTGCCCCCTACTGGGGACCTGGCCCACAACCAAGGCATGCGCCCTGACTGGGAATCTAACTGGTGACCCTTTGGTTCACAGGCCAGCACTCAATCCACTGAACCACACCAGCCAGGGCAGGGCTCATTGTTTTGATGCTCTCTTTAAATGTGCCCCCCTGATTTCCCAATTCCAAGCTCTCCTAAACAGAATAATGGCAGCCTATGCTAGAGCTGCAGTTGGTTTTGTGATATGACTAAGACTAATAACCTTCGCTTACCTTGATGTATCACTTATTGTATCCAGACTAAGTGCTTTTGCTTGTTAACTCAGTTAACCCTCATAACACTTCAGAGGTAGGTATCTTTCTGGATAAGGAGGCTGAGGCACAAAGGGATGACCTTGCCCCAGGCCTCACAGCTAGTAAATGGTGGGATTCAAAGCCAGGCAGCCTGACTCCATGCAACTGCATGCCATATTGCCTCAAATTATTGAAGGCACAGTCTCAGCAACCAAAGAGAGGTGGGATTTTAGGCCAGGTTACCAAGATGCAGTTGTATTGTGAGGTGGTGCAAGAAGCAGAAACCTAGGAGGTCAGAAGAGCTGCTTCTGGTCACACATACAATTCCATACTGTTGTTGTTTAGTGGGTACAAGGTTTCAGTTGGGGAAGATGAAAAAGTTCCGGAGAGGGGTGGTGATGATGGTTGTACAATAGTGTGAATGTACTTAATGCCCCTAAACCATACACTTAAAAATATTTAAAACGGTACATTTTGTTATGCTCCCCCTTTCCTGGTGGCACCTCCTCTCTCCAGCTCTACCTTCTCTTTGACTCACCCCTCTCCAGTTCTGGTCACTCCTTGGCCTTCACACCCTCCCACTCCTGACTGCCCCTTGCCCAGCAGTCAGGTTCCCTTGCTCCAGCTCTTTAGTCTCCATGCTTCAAACCTCTGGGGCTTACTTGTTCACAGATCATATTGTCAGTCACTTGGCCATGCAGATTCCATGGCAGAAGCCTCTCATGGGTATCTTCCCAACTCCAAGGTCAGGAAGCAAGAACAACTGCAAGAAAAGTTCTTGCTGTTTAGCTTGGTCCCAGCTCCTGGTCACCTCTATTTGGGGGCAGATGTCCTGTCTCCTCCCACAGGTCACACTGCACACTGTTTACAAACACACCTTCTGACAGTACCTCTCAAACAGCCCTGCTCCTGCTCAAGAACTGTATGTACCTACAGTGCCTATGGGGTAAAGCTTAAGTTCCTCTGCTGGAACCTCTGGCCCTTCCAGTTTGGCATGCACTTCTCTGCTGCTGTCTTCCACCATTCATTACCTAGTTCTTTATGTTTCAGTCAGGTAGAACTACTACCATTCCTTATGCATGCCTATCCTGGTTGAAATCTTTCTCATTCTTCAAGGCCAATTTGAACCACTTCCTCCAAGAAACCTTGTTTCAGAAGACCTGCCTAGGTCTCATCTTGGTCCTCCCCACGTACTATTTTATATTGATTAGAATAACAATAACCACTATTTATTAAATACTAACATGCAAGGTACTCTTCTATATTATCTCATTTAATCCTTACAGCAATTTTATGAGGTAGGTGCTATTTATTATCATCCAGGTTTTATAGATGAAGAAACTAAAGTTAGAAGTGACTTGCCCAAGATTGCATAGCTAAAAAGCAAGTAAGTCAGGATCTGAACCCAGACAGTGTGCCTCCAGAGACCATGCTCTCACCTCTACTCCACACTGTGTCCATTTTTTATCCTTTTTATGAAACAAGGCTACCTGGCTGCTCCCTTTGCCTGAAAATCTCCCACACACCAACTACCTAATGGTATGGGAGGTATAACCCTCTCCTCCAAGGTGCATTTCCTGGTTTATCACCAACCAGGTGGGTTAGGTGGTGCCTCTGGACACCTTTCATCACAGCCCCCATCACTCTTTTCTGAGTCAGGGTGTGCTGGAGCCCAGCACAAAAACCTAGAGGCCTCAGATATTGTTTGTTGAATGACAGAATGGAGTCAGCCTTTCTCAGCCCCAGAATTCCCTTATCACCTAGCTGTCCCTCCAACAGAAGGTCACTGAATATTGTCTATACTTTTTTTCCTTTTTCTTCTTTTTTTTATCATCATCAGAGGATATGTTTGTCAATTTTGGAAGAGAGAGACAGAGAAACACTGATGTGAGAGAGAAACATTGATCAGTTGCCTCCCCATACACACCTCCACCAGGGATCAAATCCAAAACCTAGGTATGTGCCCTGATGGAAAATCAAACCCACAACCTTTAAGTGTATGGAATGATGCTCCAACCAAATAACCCAGCTTGGGCTCTACTTTTCTTAGCAAAAGATCAGTGGCTTTGGTGGGGTTCTGTTTTCCTGCTGAGACTCCCCCAGACATGTAGGGTTGGGCCCTGCGTCCTGAGGAGCCACCTCTAGCCCCAAAGGGAGGCCACTCTGGCTGGAAACTAAGGACCAGAAAAACCTTTCTTGTAGTTGCCATTGTTTTCTGTCCTGTTGCTTTCCTGCCCAGATCTCAGCTCTTACCTCACTCTCACTTGAAACCCTGATCATGTTCTGCCCAGATCTGACTGCTCAGAGAAAGTGGTAGAAATATCTGGACTGTGTCAGTTTCCAGCTTTGCTGCTTTAAAGCAGTGAAATGTTGAAAAAATCACTTTGTCTTTCTGAGCCTCAGTTTACTTATCTTCGAAACATGGCTATGGATAATTGGTATCCACACCCTGCCTCCTTAGCCTTTCTGAAGTGTGAACTGTAGATCATTCACTCTTTCAACACGTTTATTGCACATTTGCTATGTCATACATACTATCTTGTTAAAATTCCAGTCATCACAGTAATCCTTTCCTTTGAGGTAGGTATTGGTCATCCTCATTTTACAGATGAGGGGGTGAGGCTGAGGAGGGCCCGTAATTTACCAGCTGTGCCTTGTGCAGAGACTAGCTCTGTGCTGGGGATTCTGTGCTCTTTCCACCCACTCCCCTTCCTGGGCTACATGCTGGTGTCAGTTAGCTAGGCCCTGACCATTCCCTTCATCTGGCCCCTTCCCCAGACCTTAGCACTCCTCAGCATTTACCTCTCATCTAGATACACAGCAAGGGGGTGTTTTTTGAGACAGTGGAAAGAGCTTGGTGGCACCTGCTACTGAAATAACACTGAGAAAAGTCTAGCATCTCACTCTCTTCATTTTTTTAGAAAGACCGGACCGGGGAGGGGTCAAGTTTAATCTATTTGAATCTTTACAGGCACTTTCCTTTTTACATGTTTGAAAACTTGAGGGAAACCCAAGGAATGATTTAGGTTCCCAAGTTTCTGATTTAGGAGGCTCCTTCAGGGCCCAGACAGTCCTTATCACAGAGGTCAGGCTCAAACCCACACATGGGAGCCACTCACCCGCACTCCTCAAAGATGTCCGGGTAGTGCCTGAATAGCACAGGTGGGTCCCGGTCACCCCTAACAGGGGCTCGAGGCACAGCCCGGATTCCAGGTCTCCGGCCCCGTCGCCCCCCAGAGCAGGAGCGGTGGATCCACTGGTGTGCTTCCACCGCAAACTTCCTTTTGAAGCGCATGCCACACTCTGGGCAAGGGAAGGGCCGCTCACCGGAGTGCATGCGCCGGTGGCTGACCAGCAGCGATGGGTAGGTGAAGCGGCGACCACAGTCTGCACATACATGGCGCCGCTGGCTGGCTTGAGAGCTCACGCTGGATACCGGAACTGGGGACTGCGCAACTGTGCTCTGGTCCCAGGCCGTTTTCGTGGGTGGTTGTGGTCTTGCTGTGGTCTTGCTCAGGGCTGAGTCAGGGTTATGTTTAACCAGCTCCTCAGGCCTATGCTTCCCAGGAGTCTTTCTGGGTCCCTTGGCTCCTGGTAGTTCTTCGGGTTCCTCTTCCTTCTTGTTTGGGGAGTCTCCTGGGAAACAGGAATCAAGATACATTTTAAAACACATTTGTTTAGATTGTCTCAAGTTATAGGTTACTTTTACTTAAGAAGTGCCAGAAAAGTACTGTCTAGTGACTAACACATAGGCTTTGAAGGACAGGAAACAAGTTCAAATCTCTTAAGAGTGATTTATCTGGTTTCTCACATATCAAATGGGAATCATAATGATTTCTTTACAGGATTGTTGGAAGGATTAAATCAGTAGAAGCATGTGAAGCATTTAGTAAGTCCTTAATAAGCAGTAACTAGTATTGTGGGTTTTTTTTTTTTTTTTTTTTTTTCTATAGGGTAAGGTGTTTACAGAAAAAGAAGCCTATATGCTGGAGATCACTCTGCTGGGGAATGATGAAGACAGAAGAGCCAAGTTGTCCATGCCTGGGCATTTTCTCATGTATGAATTTGCTTTGCTTGAGGAATGTGAAAGGCAGTTCTGAAGTCATGTCCATTCTTAGGGTATTTTAGTTGTTCCTTAAATAGGGAGAATGAGTGGTGTTTTCTACCATAGGGACCTGAAAATCCGAGTTTGGACTTGAGCTTCTGATTTCCTACTCTGGTCTCAATATGAGGACTGTCTCAAGTTCTGAAAACTGTACCAAGTTGGCCTCCTTTCCACTATTATCCAACACTGGGTGGCTCTTTCATTCCTTTAGGGATGCTAGAAGTGGGGATCTGAAGAAAATACATATATATATTTTGCTAGACAGGAAGCCCTGGAGTCCCAGGTGGGGTAGACTTGGGACAATCCCTCACCTCTCAGAGCTCCTACCACGCTTTCCCCCTCCTCAGGATCCTGGGCGTCGGTGGTCCAAGCCTCATTCTCTTGTTCCATCCAAGAGATGAGATCTGGTTTAGGGCCTGGGAATCCTGGGAGAGAACAGGGATCACAGTACTAGCCTGAAAGGCTGTCCTGGGAAAATGGCATCCCCCTGCAAGGGTGAGGGCACTTCCTCAGAATTTATGTTCAATGTGGATACAGTCTCAGTGCTTCCTGCCTGAAGGAAGTGGATTCGGGATGGAAGAACTCCCAAAAGGGTACCTGAAGCCCTGGGAATAGGAGGTGGCTGGTGCTGTTGGTGGAATAATTCGGGATTAGGGCACTCACTCCTCCGAATCCCTCTATCTCATCTCCTTTGTGAACCCCAGTGAAGGAGGAGGGGGCACTCTGACCCGGGCCTCACCGAGTGCGCCCAGGTGGCCGTAGGTCTCCCGCATCACGTCCCGGTACAGGGCCCTCTGCGCGGGCCGCAGACACCCCCACTCCTCCGGGGAGAAGTACACGGCCACGTCCGCGAAGCTCACGGACCCGGGCTTCTTGCAACCAGGCCGGGTCTCCCCAGCTGTGAGCGCCTGGAGCAGGGCTGGGGGCGGTGCCATGGGGCCTTCCAGCCCCGAGCTGTGGCGGTCTTGTCCCCAGGGCCACCGCCTCCCCGCTCCGGGAACAGCTTTAGTTATCCACAGGAACGGCTCCCCAGGCCACGGCCCCTCCCAGCCTTGGCGTCCGAATGCAGCCCAGGGAACCCCAGTAGCAGGGACTATCTGCTAGGGATTCAGGGATTCTCATAGGGACAAACCAACCCCCTCGGTGTTTATTCATTTCTTGGCAGCTTGGCCATAGACACCCTGGTTGAGGGACCCGGAAGGTGCCTTCAAAAAATATGGCGACATCCTGGATTCAGTTGTCAAGGATTGCTCTTAAGGGCGCCGTCCCTCGATCATATAAAACATGGCGCCCGTCTGGCTTCTCTGGTCTCATTGTCCACTTGCCCTCAAATAAGATGGCCGCTGCAGGTGGGTTTTTAGAGGGAAGGCAAAACCAAGGGGAGGTTGTGGGGAGCCTTCTTGCCTTCAAGAAAGATGGACGGGCTGGCAACTTCCAGAGCCTTCATGGCCGGCAGGGCAAAGCGACCGATGATTGGTCCCTAGCGGAGGAAGCGGCTGCGCCGAGGTTTTGGACTCGCGGGGCATTGGAAAAGTCGCCCGTGTCCCCAACTCTCGGTTGGCTGGCTCTGGAACCGATCGAGAACCTTGGCATTTGTGGAGTCTAAGATTGTGTTTCCGAAAGTCTTACTTCCATGCCTCCCGAGGACGGAATCCGGTCCCCAGACCCTACGGGAAGATGCTCACACTGGCCAAACTCTGGGAACAGCCGAGGTAGAAAACTTGTTCACGTTTACAGTAGCGACTACAGCTGCGGAGCCCATCCGACTCCTTGCACCCACGGCGTGATTCACTCAGCCAGTGGACTGGAGTAGCTGGCGAAGAAATGTGTTTGGTGAGGTTCGAATTGGAATGGGGAAATTTTTAATTACATTTTTTCCAAATTAGTTAATGTATATGGTTTTCAAAAAGTGATACAAAAGTTATGTAATGAAAAAAGCAGTCCCTCTACTCTTTCCCCCTGTTCCCTAGAGGCAACTACTTTTAACCCTTTTTATTCTTTTGAATGATATTGTACATAGAGTAAAATGCACCGATCTTCAGTGTAAAATTTGCCAAGTTTGGACAAATATATGCCATCATATTAACCATCACCCCAGACAAGGTATAGGACATTGATGTCACCCCTGAATGTTTCCTTATGCACATTTCCCAGTCAAGACACATTTTTTTTTAAAGATTTTATTTATGTATTTTTAGGGAGGGGAAGGGAGGGAGAGAGGGAGAGAAACATCAGTATGTGGTTGCCTCTGGCGCGCCCCCTACTGGGGACCCGACCTGCAACCCAGGCATGTGCCCTGACTGGGAACCGGTGACGTTTAGTTCTAAGACGGGCACTAAATCCACTGAGCCACACCAGCCGGAATCAGTACGCAGTTTTTTTATTGTGATAAAATACAAATTACAGAAATCATTACATATCAGCCATTTAAACACAATTCAGTGGCGTTTTCACTACTAATTTGACTTCTTTCTCTATGGATTTGCTTTTTCTCAATACATTATGTGGCCTTTACTGTCTGTCTTTAACATAGCGTTTTCAAGATTTATCCATGCATCATGTGTCAGTACTTCATTCCTTCTTATGGATAAATAATATATGAATAGTATCCATTGTATGGATATACCATATTTTGTTTATCCATCACTTGATGGAGATGGACATTTGGGTGGTTTCCACCTTTAGTCTAGTGCTGCTTTAAACATTTGTGTACAATTTTGTCTAAAAGCTTTAAGATGTAATTCAGTCATTATGTAATTCATCCCTTTAAAGTGTAGAGTTCAATGGTTTTTGGTATATTACGTTATTGACTGTTTTCAGATTGTGGTAGAAAGTATGATATATAATTTGCCATTTTAACCATTTTTACATGAACAATTCAGTGGCACTAATTACATTAACATTGTTGTGCCACCATCACTACTATTTCCAAAATGTTTTCATCAGCACAAAAGGAAGCCTAGCCCTGGCTGGTGTAGCTCAGTGGATTGAGCATTGGCCTGTGAACAGAAAGGTTGCTGTTTCGATTCCCAGTCAGGGCACATGCCTGCGTTGTGGACCAGGTCCCTGGCTGGGGGCATGAGAGAGGCAACCAATCGTATCTCGCACACACTGATGTTTCTCTCTTTCTCCCTCCTTCCACTCTCTCTAAAAGTAAATAAATACAATCTTTAAAAAAAAAAGGAAACCCAGAACCCATTAAGCAGTCACTTGCTATTCCCCTCTACCCCACCCCTTGGTAACTTCTCATTTTTCTGTCTCTCAATTTGCCTGTCCTGGTATCTCATATAAGTGGAATCATATAATATTAACCATTTTAAGTGTACAATTCAGTGGTATTAAGTATGTTCACATTGTTGTGCAGCCATCACCACCATCCCTCTCCAGAACTTTCTCACCTTCACAAACTGAATCAATACACTTTTTATTTATTCATTTACTTATTTATTCATTCGTTTATTTATAAAACTATCTTAACATCTCATCTTTTTCTTTTTTTAGATTTTATTTCTTTTTAGACACAGGGAAAGGGAAAGAGAGAGAGAGAGAAACATCAATGTGGTTGCCTCTTATGCGCCCCCACAGGGGACCTGGCCCACAACCCAGGCATGTGCCCTGACTGGGAATCAAACCCGTGACTCAGCTGGTGCTCAATCCATGGAGCCCCACCAGCCAGGGCTGAATCAATACACTTTTAACTCTTAGCCATTTCTTCTGGAGCTTTCATTAAAAAACACACTTTTACTGCTATTTCTTGATATCTTAATTTTAGATATATTATTTATGGACATCCTGCTATGATATGTGCTTAGTTTCTAGCCCCATTCCCCTCACCTCTTTTCCCAACATATTTAATGTAATAAACTATTATAAATAATATTTCCTGTACATTCTATGATATTTCTTTTCTTGTCAACAGTTGTGGTTTTTTAAAATTGAAATATATTTGACATATAATGTTGTGTAAATTTAAGGTGTACATGTTGATACATGTATATATTGTGATATAATTGCCATTATCACTTTGCATTTCTTGAATTTTCTAATTCTTTATTCTCTCCTTGCATCATCTGCCCTTTCTGCTTCTTAAACTTGTTCCAAATTACCAAGGATAATATCAAATCTCAAATCGCCATTTTTTTTCCTGTGAAACCTTCCTCCTGAAGCCCTCAGGCCTTTTTCTCCAACCTGGACCCAGCCTCAGCTGTCATGCAGGGTCTTCCCTTCCTGCTCTCCTGGGTTGTATCCTCTGTTTCCTAGACTGTAACATCTTCCTATATTTTAGTCCAGATGGTTCATCTTAATGGATTGTAGCCATAGGTACTAGATGTCTTCATCCCCATGTTTGGAATATTCCTGAAATGAGGCAGGATGTCTGACAGCATTTGCTCAGTATGGGGCTGGTCACTGGAAGTAACAAGACCTTCAAGGTCTCTGTTGGCAGCACCCCACAGTCTGGCCTTGGCACCAGTTTTTGCTTGGCTGTCTAGCACATGCTGAGTCTCCCCTTGGTGTTCAAGAATGTTCTTCTTTGATCAAGCTACTGCCTTTTCAGTCTTTATGTTTTTTGGCCCTACCCTTGCTGTTTTTCACCTGGAATACTTTTTGGCTAAAGTGTGACTTCTGCTAATTTCACTTCTACAATTATATGCTCATTTTTATAACTTTAACTTTGAGTTCTGGAGGTATCTCACTGCACTTATTGTAATGAATAGTGTGGAAATGGAATAAGGAGAAATAAGTGCTCAGAAATGAATCTACTTTTAAATGGGAGGATTAATTTTACCTAAAGAGATACTATTAAGCATTTCACAAGTACCAAAAAATACTTTTGTTTACTCAGATACTGTATTGTGTTGATTCTCTTTGCACTAGGTATGGAAAAGACTTATGAAGATGGAGGTAAACAACAAACTTGGCTGTTAACTAGTCAGACTGAAACAAACTTTCAAGACTAAAGCTGTTCCATGGCTGATGTCATGTTTTTTTATCCTGACAATCATGATAAAAATACAAAGATGCTCTTACTTTCAGTTTTATTGCCCACCAAATTGTAAATATTTGTTCAATAACCTTGATCAGATAATTATGAGATGTTGTCAAATATACAGATCATTATGGTTCATAAATTTTACTTGTCAATAATATAGCACATCTGAACTTCAAGGGAGAGCTAAAGTTTCTTGCATATAAAGCTCAGTCTTACTTTGAAGTATTTAGGGATGAAGTTTATGTCTGCAGCTTACTATGAATTACATTAAATAAGATGGATAAATAAATGGATAGAGGAATAGATGGATTGACATGTGCTAAAACACAGCAAAATTTAAAAATCTAGGTCAGTCACAGAATATAAGTGATGGACATGAGTATTCACTTTCAACTCTTTGAATTTTTTTAAAGATTTTATTCATTTTTAGAGAGAGGGGAGGAGAAGGACAAAGAGAGGGAGAGAAATATCAGTGTGCAGCTGCCTTTTGAGCACCCCATACTGGGGACCTGGACCACAACCCAGGCATGTGCCCTGACTGGGAATTGAACTAGTGACCCTTTGGTTCGCAGCCCACATTCAATCCATTGAGCTACACCAGTCAGGGCTGAATCTTTGAAAAATTTAAAATAAAATGTTGGGAAGCAGCTGTTATTTGTTCTTCAAACTATAAATACATATTAGGTACCTTCATGTTCTATCTCAGAAAATTCTATCAAGGTGACATTAGCCCCATTTTACAAGTGAGACAGGTAAGGTGCAGATATGTTGAATAATATGCTTAAGGCCACCCAGCTAGTAGAGACTGAGCTGAACCTGTCCAGGTCTGCTAATTAAAGAGAGATTATGTGGTGAAGTAAAAATAATACCCAGTTCCCATTAATAATCATCTTTGGAACTCAAGGGTTGGGAAAAGCAGTCTTTTGTTTAGAGGTATTTGTGTCACTAAGTACCACTCCTGGCATGCAGACATGCTTAGTCCTACCCACCTCCATGGTTATTCCTTCAACAACTTCTTGTTCTTAAGTAGGGCTAGCATTTCTAAATGGGTCAGAAAAACCTCTGAATTGTTGACACATTACAGAAAAAAATTAGACTGAAGACACTCTGCCTTGATTCCAACTCTTAAGTACAAGTAATTACTCTAAAACCAAAAAAACCCCTTGAATCCTGCCCTGGCTGGGTTGCTCAGTTGGTTGTAGTGTCATCCCTGTATACCAAAATGCTGCAGGTTCGATCCCAGTCAGGGTACATGCCTAGGTTGTGGGTTTGATCCCCAGCTGGGGTGTGTACAAGAGGCAACTGATCCATGTTTCTCTCTCACATCAATATTTCTCTGTCTCTCCCTTCCTCTCCCTCTGGAATCAATAAACATATCTTTAGGTGAGGATTAAAAAAATAAAGTCAACATATATCTCCAGCTTCTGTGACCCAAGAATACATCTTTATTCAAAAGATGTAAAATCCAGGGAGCATACAGATATCTGAAGAAGAAAAACATTGTAATCACTAATTCATAAAAGTTTTGAAAAAATTTAAATTAAGTTTAATACTTTTGCATACTGTGAGCAGAGTGAGCATAGGAGCCTTGTTCCTATGTCCACCTCTACGTCTTTAAGAGCAGAGTGCCAACAAGGCTTGATGCCACATGTATATCCTTGCCAGATATTTCACTTGCCTTGACTAAAAGGCAGAATCTTTTAATGAGCTTCCCCTTCAGCTTTTCTGTCTCCTTGCTCCCATCCCTGGATCCTAAGACAGGGAAAAAGATAAAACTTGAAAGTTAGCAGCATGTCCCAGACCATGACCTGCCCTGAGAGGCAGCATGAATAGCTGAGTATATGGCCCCCTGGAAGTAAGGCTTGAAAGCCACTGTCTTTATATTTTTTAAAGATTTTATTTATTTATTTTTAGAGAGGGGAAGGGGAGAGGGAGAGAAACATTAACGTGTGGTTGCCTCTCGAGCACTCCCTAGAGTAGGAGACCTGGACACTAACCCAGGCATGTGCCCTGACTGGGGATGGAACCCATGACCCTTTGGTGCGAAGCCTGGTGCTCAATCCACTGAGCCACGCCAGCCAGGAAGAAAGCCATTGTCTTTAAGTTAAGCAGGATAGCCCTGAACACTGGAGATAAATGGAAGAGTCAACAATATTAAGCCCCTACTCTGTCTCAGGCATTGAGGGTGGTGATGGTCCCAGCCTTCATGGAGCTTAGAATCCTAAACCTGTTCATGATACTCTTACAAAATGGACATTAAATAACCTCCCAGGGTGCCATTGAAAGCCATCATCCAAAAGTCTACACTTGGACTGCACTCTAGCTTCCACAGGAACAACTTCTGGAAACAGATATGATGTCATGGCTGCAGGAAAAACAAGTTTAAAAAAAAAAAAAACCCTGATGAATGGCATTATCCATTACTGCCATGTCCAACTCCAACCATGTTGTCTGAGCAAAGTCCGGACATGGGGGATATGTCTTCAAAGAAGCATATCCTGGCCTAAAGGATGTGGCATTACTTGGGATCTGTGCTTGGTTTTGTTCTTTCTCCTTTTAGAATTCTGTATTTTTACTGCCTTAATCATCTAGGACCTCTTAGAAATGACCACCACTCTTAGAGTTAACCAGCAGCTGACATAAGCAGGATATAATCAAACCCATGCGTCTCTGTTCAACAAGTCCCTAAATGTCTAAAAGTCGTTAGAGTAACAGCCCCTCCTTTACCTTGAATAGAAATATGTATCAATTAGACAGCCATAGAAATAAGAAAAGCTGGTTAGCTATTAAGCATGTAGAAACAGTCACTGTGAAGTCAAAGTTTATAGGACACAGAGAAACATCTTAGAAACAGTCACTGTGGAGTCAAAGTTTATAGAACACAGAAAAACGTTTTAAACAGAAAAGATAGATAGCTAGGTTAGATGTCACAAAGGCCTTATTGCCTCTGCTCAGTCTATCGTATACTTTTGCCCTATGAACAATTACTGAAAAAT
>CM052540.1:84720598-84742810 GCA_028533065.1 Trachops cirrhosus | reverse complement strand
GGTTACCTTTGTATTAAGTTTTCTGCTTAACTGATCAGGCAATGCACCTGTAAATGTTATGCCAAAAAGGAAAATATAAAATTCCACTTGTACTTGCAATAAATGAATCAGTGCTTCACCTGCCTCTGAGCTGTGTAGTTGCCTGATCTCCACCGCCGACGCCTTACCCACCTATCGGGACCCCCTGGACTCTGCTGCGGCCGGCCTGCAGCACATTACAGTGATCCACACAATTAGTATCCAAAAGGAACGTTTGTCTTCATTCTATCACACAACAAAAATCAAATTACATGAGCTTCCCCTATCCCTTAGCTGCTTGGAAGCACAAGCTCTATTTTGCATTAAACTACAGTTGTCCAGTATGATTAAGTGGTACTATAAGGCCCAATTTAGCTGTTCTCTTGAGCAATTTTGTAACAGGATAGGAGCCTTTCTGGAGATGTGATGCAGGGAGACACGATAAGGCTTTGGAGGTGTAGTGTGTGCTGAGGATCTGAGCGGGAAGAAAGGAGAGAGGGTTCTCAAAAGTCACATACTGGGTGAAGTATGTGAAATGTTGAAGTGAAGTATCTGTGACATTTTCCTTGCCTCTGCGGACAGTTGCTGGGCTCTCATCCTCTGGATCCTGGGCCTCCTGGCTCCACCCTTCCACCTCTTCTAGCCAAGAAGTAAAAGAGGGTTTGGGTCCTGGGAATCCTGCGAGGGGAAACTTTGGGCTGGGCTGATGACCCGAGAGAGAGTGAGGCTGCTTCCTCAGTGCTCCAAACTTCCAGGCCACTTGCCTCTAGGGCCAACAAATCCCTCTTTGCACAGACTACAGGGTCCAGGCCGGAGGCCCGGCCCTCACCGAGGCGCCCAGGTGGTCGAAGGTCTCCCGCTTCACGGCCCGGTACGGGGCCCTTTGTGCAGGCCGCAGGCACCCCCAACCTCGGGGGGAGAAATACATGGCCACGTCCGTTAGGTTCATGGCCCCTGGGCAGCTTTCCCTCTTCCGCTAGTCAGGCCTCCCGGGGAGCGGGACCCCTGGCAGCGAAGGCCCCTCAGTACTTCGCAAAGAGAGGTTTCCAGGATTATGGAAATGCTAGAGCTTTCCCGGCTTTCCTCAGAAAAAGTCATCAAGAGCTCGTAGTCGGGTCCGTAACCAAAGTAGCGCCTCTGCGACCTCAACGTACCTAGCGTTTCCTCTACGTCCTTTCCAGCCTAGGGTCAACCCGACAGGAGGTTGGACCTACAGCATAAGAAACCAGTCGGTGACGTGCGTTGATTGGACAGCGTCGGGGGACGGGAAGAAGGAAGGCTGTGATTGGTTTTGCCAGAGCGGCGTCTTCGAAAGCTGCGGATGAAGGAGCGAGTTGTCTGGCACTGGCGGGTGCAGAGCGGGGGAAGGCTCTCTTTATTTGCCTTTCCCAGGCCTGGAGATAGGAGAGGGGTTTCTGACCGGTTGAAACTCCTCCCTTCTGATGTTTACACGGTCCGGATGTCCGGGACTTGGAGCTGAATAAAAGCTGAGGGGCGAAAACCGAGGCGGATGGAGCGGGGAAGGAGAGTTGGGGGAGTCTTCCCGGACACCATGCTCTGGGTACTCGTGCGGGGTTAACCCTAGCCCGCTGCAGGAACAGGTTTCCATTGAGTATTTGATTTGGCCCATGCTCAGAGGTCACAAATGCTGTCCCTTTTTCAGACACAGAACCCGAGCGATAGAAAGGCCAGGTGACTGATCACCAAGGCAGAGTCAGAATCAAAGTGTTAGAAAACAAAATTTAGCCGACTAAACGTGAAGATATAATTGGTTTTATTAAGCAATTCATATATCTGGCAGCATTCCATCTCGTAACTAGAAGGGCGCTCCAAGGTGTACAAATGGAAAAATTTTATAGGAAGAAAGCTGGAGCAAGGAGTGCTCTTAGCGAGGAAAAAAAAGAATTATTTTGGGGCCTGCAGATATTTTTTTGTATGAAGAGAAAGGGAAGTTTTTATTTCCTAGATTGCCTCTTTTGATGGGGTGAGGGAATGGAGAAGGGTCCCCCACGCAGATTACCTTACTAATGATGAACAGAAAATTCCATATTGGTTGATCAAGATTATGTTTCTGGGAGAAGTTGAAACTGCAGTTAGATCAGGTATTAAATCTAGGTTTGGTATCATGGACTTTTAGCATGAGTATCGCCATTTGGGGCCTGTGGTGTTTTTCTTTAAACCTGGCTCCCACATTTAGCTAAATGCTTAGTGTAGAGCCCTGCACAAAGTAAGTAGTTAATAAGTATTAATTTATCGTTGTAATTGTAATTACGAGGAGGGACCCAAAAAACCAATTTATTTATATATATTTTAATGAATTTATTTATTTTTAGAGAGAGAGGAAGGAAAGGAAAAAGAGAGGGAGAGAAACATCAATGTGTGGTTACCTCTCATGTGCCTCCTACTGAGGACCTGGCCTGCAACCCAGTCATATGCCCTAAACTAGGAATCAAACTGGTGACCCTTTGTTTTTTGGACTGAAACTCAATCCACTGAGCCACACCAGCTATGGCAAGAGTCTTAAAAGAACAATTCACTGAAGCAAAAGGCAGCCTACACAACACCAGCTGGCACACAATAAAGATAGATGGGTTTCTAGAACACTCACTTAGCTGGGGAAGCCTGTACTGCAAGGGGCCTGCCTTCCAGAAGATAATTCCAGGTTTTGAGGGGAGGGGGTCCTTCTCATATATTTCTGTACCCTGCCTTGATCAGAAAACCTAGGTTCAAATTATAGCTTGTAAATGAATAATAAAACTGGGAAATGAATCAGATAATCTCTTAAGATTGTTTTTCAAGTATTTCCAACCAAGTATCCATAAGAGCAGAGAAGAAAAGTTCCAACACTGACTGGTGTGGCTCAGTGGATGAGTGCCTACCTGTAAACCAAAGGGTTACCAGTTCAATCCCCAGTCAGGGCACATGCCTGGGTTGCAGGCCAGGCCCCAGTAGGGGGTCTGTGATAGGCAACTACACACTGACATGTCTTTCCCTTTCTCCTTCCCTTCCCCTCTAAAGATAAATAAATAAAATCTTTTCTAAAAAAAAAAAAGTTCTAGAGGTTTAACAAAAAGCTGTCCACCCTAGCAGTGAAACCACTTTGAAGACATAGTATGGCTTTAAAATTCATGTAAATTTGCATACTATTTTATAATATAACCAAATTCAAAAGAATATGTACTGAAAAGTAAGTTTTGCAAGTGTTGAACACTCTTATACCACTGGTAGGGTGTGAGTTGTTACTACCACTTCGGAAAACTGGCAGTATCTGCTAAAGCTGAATATATACATGCGCTATGACCCACCAATTTCACTCCCACATATATACCTAACAGAAATGTTTACATATGTTTACTGTAAGACATGTGTGCAAATGTTCACAGTAACACTAGTTGCAGCAGCCAAAAACTAGAAACTGTCCACAACAGTAAAAGGAATAAATAAATTATAGGATATTCATTAAATGGAATACTCTTCAGGCTTGAGAATGGTCTACAACCACATGCATAACATGGATGAATCTTGTAGACAAATGAGAGAAGCCAGACACAAAATAGTATATATAATTCCATTCATATAAAATTAAAAAATGGAAAATTAAGCCAAGCTATTAAGAATCAGGATAGCCCTGGCCAGGTGATTGAAGCATCATCCCAGCACCAAAAAGGTTATGGGTTCAATCCTCAGTCAGGGCACATATCTAGGTTGCAGTTTTGATCCCTGGCCAGGGTGTGTGCAGGAGGCAGCTGATTGAAGTTTCTCTCTCACATCAATCTTTCTCTTTCGAAAAATCAATGAACATGTCCTTGGGTAAGGATTAAAAGAAGAAAAAAGAATCAAGATATGTTACTCTATTGGCTTCTAGGGTATTTGCTAATAATATGTTTCTTGATCTAGATGCTTGTTACTCAGATGTGGTCAGTTTTGTGAAAATTATGTTTTTCCTTTTATTTATTTTTAGACAGAGGGGAAGAGAGGGAGAAAGACAGGGAGAGAAACATCAATGTGTGGTTGCTTCTTGAGCACCCCCCACTGGGGACCAGGCCTACAACCCAGGCATATGCCCTGACTGGGAATCAAACCGGTGACCCTCTGGTTCACAGCGCTCAATCCACTGAGCCACACCAGCCAGGTCTATAAATAATAATTCTCATAAAAGAAAATAGAGCTCTCTCAAAACATTTGAAAACATAATATTTACAAAATTTTTTTTAGATTTTATTTATTTTCAGACAGTGGAAGGGAGGAAGAAGAAGAGGGAGTGAAACATCAATGTGTGGTTGCCTCTCATGTGTCCCCCCCCACCAGTCCCCTGCCCCTGGGATCTCGTTCAACCCAGGCATTTGCCCTGATTGGGAATCAAACCGGTGACCCTCTGGTTCCCAGGCCGGCACTCAATCCACTGAGCCATACCAGCCAGGGCTGAAAAAATATTATTTCATATAGTAGAGAATGCAAATTCTCTATAATGATAGTATAATAATGATAGCATAAATTCATTCATTCAACCTCCTTGGAAAGCAATTTGGTAATAACTATCAAAATTACAAATATAACATTTGTGTAATTGTCTATTGTAATGGGTACAGAGTTTCTTTTTGGAGTAATGAAAAAGCTCTAAAAATAATGGTGATGGTTATAGAACATTGTGAACACACTGTGTATTTAAAAATGGTTTAAAAAAGCCCTGGCTGGTGTAGCTCAGTGGATTGGGCACGGGCTGCAAACCAAAGGGTCGCCGGTTTAATTCCCAGCCAGGGCACTTGCCTGTTTGCAGGCCAGGTCCAGGTCCCTAGGGGGGCCATGTGAGAGGCACCCACACATGATGTTTCTCTTCCTCTCTTTCTCCTTCCCTTCCCCTCTCTCTCAAAATAAATTTTAAAAAGATTAAAAAAAAATAAAAATGGTTAACATGGTCAATTTTACCACAAAGAATCACAATTTTGCACCCTTCATAGTAATCTTTAAAACAAACTTATTTTGCTTCCAACCATACTTCTTGAACACCACTCAGGATTTGTACAAAGTATCCTGTGAATATAATATTTATTTTATTTGCAAGAATGACTCATTGTTATCAGTAGACTCATTGTTAGCAGCAGGAGCAGGAACACAGACTGACAACATGGCAACAGCTACAAGCAAAACTACCTGATCCTGTTGTGATATCTTTTCTTCTAGGGGCTTCTACCTCTTTCCCAAATATATTAACATTAATTTTCAAATTGGCATGTCAGCATTTTCTGCTTTTGCTTTCAGTGGTATCCTCCAAACCAGTAACTTCTCTATGACTTTTTTTTTTTTTTTTTTGAGAGAGAGGGGAAGGAAGGGAGAGAGCGAGAGGGGCATGAGTGTGAGAGAGAAACATCAATCTGTTGCCTCCTGAACACGCCCTGACTGGCGACAAAACTTGCAACCCAGTCATGTGCCCTGACCAGAATTGAACTGCTGACCTTTCACTTTGCAGGATGATGCCTAACTAACTAAACCACACTGGTCAGGATATCTCTATATTGATTGTTAAGTTTTAATTCAAAGATAAATTAGTAATTCTTTTTTATTTTTTGCTTTTTCCCAGTTTTTTGTGTTTTTTGTTTGTTTGTTTTTGAAGAGTATTGTCAGTGAAACACATGGATAATATCAGCAAATGTGGGCTATGGGCAAATTTTTTTAATGCTCTGTCATGTAATAAAAACTCTTTTTCAGTTACAGTTGACATTCAATACTTTGATATTTTGTACCAGTTTCAGGTGTACAGCATACAAAGTGTCCCCTCCAATATTTCCAGCACCCCACTGACACCACGCATACTTATTACAATGTTACTATTTTCCCTATGTTGGACCTGTGGGCCAGGTCCCCAGTAAGGGGGTGTGTGAGAGGCAACTGCACATTGATGTTTCTCTCCCACTCTCTCACTCCCTTCCCCTCTGTCTATAAAAATAAATTTTTTTAATCTTTCTTAGTTTGATATAGTCCCATTTATTTTTTCCTTCTGTTTTCTTGCCCAAGGAGATATATCAGAAAAAAATATCACTAAGAGAAATGTCAGAGATTTTATTGCCTGTTTTCCTCTAGGAATTTTAGGGTTTCAAGTCTTACATTTAAGTCTTTAATCCATTTTGAGTTTATTCTTGTATATGGTGTTAAGAAAGTGGTCTAGTTTTGTGTTTGTTTTGCATGTCTGTCCAATTTTCCCAACACCATTTATTTAAGAGACTATCTTTACCCCATTGTATATTCTTGCCTCCTTTATCAAATAGTATTTGGCCATATAGGCATAGGTTTATTTCTGGGCTCTGTATTCTGTTCCATTGATCTTTATTATTGTTTTTATACCAGTACCATGCTGTTCTGATTACTGTGGGTTTGTAGTATAGTTTGATATCAGGTAGTGTGATTCCTCCAAATTTGTTCTTCTTTCTCAAGATTGCTGTGGCTATTTTGGGGTTTTTTGTGGTTCCATATAAATTTTCTGGATTATTTGTTCTAGTCCTTTTTTTTTAACATTTCAAAAAGATTTTATTTACTTATTTTTAGAGAAAAGGGAAGGGAGGGAGAAAGAGAGGGAGAGAAGCATTGATGTGTGAGAGATACATTGATTGGTTCACACACCCTCAACAGGGCACCTGGACTACAATGGGGCACCTCGCCCGCACCCAGGCACATGCCCTGACTGGGAATCAAACCAGAAATGTTTTGGTTCGCAGGCTGATGTGCAATCCACTGAGCCACAGCAGCCAGGGCTGTTCTATTCTACAAGTACATCATTGTATTTTGGTAGGTATTATATTGAATCTGTAGATTGCTTTGGGTAGTATGACATTCAATGTTATTTCTTCTTATCCATTAGCAGAGTATATACTTCCTTTTACTTGTAACTTCTTCAATTTCTTTCTTCAGTGTCTTATAATTTTCTGAAAACATGTCTTTCACCTCCTTGGTAAAATTTATTCCTAGGTATATTTTTTAATGCACTTGTTAATGGGTTTTCTTAGTTTCCCTTTCTGATAGTTTATTATTGGTATATAAAAATGCAGTGGATTTCTGAATATTTATATTGTACCCTGCTACTTTACTGTATTTATTTATCAGTTCTAGCCACCCTGATGAATGGCTGCACATACATTTAGAAAAGGCCAGGAAGATCTACTGCATGTTTTTGCCAATGTAACATGGTCCTTAACCAATAGTACTCAGCCTCCCCTCATTCATTTGAGCTCTAGATCTGGAATTGGCTAAAGCCTGAGAATTTGCGGCAGGGCCTTGCATTTTTGGCATACTCGGCAAGATAGGTAGCAACATGAGAAACCCATGGAGGAACATCTCCTAACACCTACTTTATGGAGTTCTTGTAAAAATTAGATTGGAATGTACATAAAATGTTTAACACAATACAAGGTATACCATAAATGCTCAACAAAGTGGCTGTAATACTATTACAGTAGGCCACAGAATAAACAGAATGGGTTCCAGCCAAGATGGAGGTGTAAGTAGATATAGTTTGTCTCCTTGCACAAACAAAAGGACAAAAACAAATTAAAAAAGAAAATAACCAGAACTGCCAGAAAATTGAACTGTATGGAAGTCTGACAACTAAGGAGTTAAGAAAAAACATTTATTTGGACTGATAGGAAGGGCACAGATGAGCAGCCAGGGTGGAGAGGACACACAGCAAGGTGGCAGCTGGAGGACCGGGGTGGGCAAGGTAGTGGCTGGCGGACCAGGAGGTCCCACATTTGCGTACGGATAACCGGGAAGATCAACTGGGAAGTGAAACAGACCCCACAACCCAGGGTTCCAGCTCAGGAAAATAAAGCCTCAAAACCGATAGCGGTAAAAACCTGTGGGGGTTGCAGTGGCAGGAGAAACTCCCAGCCTCACAGGAGAGTTCATTGGAGAGACCCACAGGGTCCCGGAACATACACAAACCCACCACCCAGGAATCAGCACCAAAAGGGCCCAATTTGCTTGTGGGTATCAGGAGAAGTGACTGAAAGCTGGCCGAGAGCCTGGCAAGCAGCATTGTTCCCTCTCTGACCCCTCCCCCACAGACAGAACCACAATGCAGCGACCTGGGTTGCCCCACCCTGGGGAATACCTAAGGTTCTGCCTCTTACATCATAACAGCTGTGCTGAAACCAAAAAATATGGCCCTAATGAAAGAACAGATCAAAACTCCAAAAAGAGAACTAAGCATGACGAGCTAGCCCACCTATCAGATTCAGAGTTCAAAACACTGGGAATCAGGAGGTTCACAGAAATGCTTGAGAATGGTTGCAAGATGGAGGAAAAAGTGATAGCTATGCAAAGTGAAATGAAGAGAAATGTACAGGGAACCAATAGTGAAGGGAAGGAAACTGGGACTCAAATCAATGATTTGGAACAATAGGGAGAAATAAACATGCAACCAGAACAGAATGAAGAAACAAGAATTCAAAAAATTGAGGAGAGGCTTAGGAACCTCTGGGACAACTTTAAATGTTCCAACATCTGAATCACAGGAGTGCCAGAAGGAGAAGAGAAAGAGCAAGAAATTGAAAACTTACTTGAACAAATAACGAAGGAGAACTTCCCCAATCTGGCAAAGGATATAGACTTCCAGGAAGTCCAGGAAGCTCAGAGAGTCCTGAAGAAACTGGACCCAAGGAGGAACACACCAAAACACACCATAATCAATTTATGCAAGATTAAAGATAAGGAGAAAATCTTAAAAGCAGCAAGAGATAATAAAGTTACCTACAAAGGAGCTCCCATCAGACTGTCAGCTGATTTCTCAAAAGAAAACCTTGTAGACAAGAAGGGGCTGGAAAGAAGTATTCAGAGTCATGAAAGGCAAGGACCTATATCCAAGACTGCTCTATCCAACAAAGCTTTCATTTAGAATGGAAGGGCAGATAAAGTGCTTCCCAGATAAGGTCAAGTTATAGGAGTTCATCATCACCAAGTCCTTATTATATGAAATGTTAAAGGGATTTATCTAAGAAAAAGAAGTGATCAAAAATATGAACAGTAAAATGACAACAAACTCTCAACTATCAACAACTGAACTTAAAAACAAAACAAAAAACAAACTAAGCAAACTAGAACAGGAGCAGAATCACAAAAATGGAGATCACATGGAGGGTTATCAGCTGGGAGGGGGAGGAAGGAATGGGGGAAAAGGTACAGAGAATAAGAGTAATTGGTAGGTACAAAATCAACAGGGGGAGGCTAAGAATAGTATAGGAATTGGAGAAGCCAAAGAATTTATATGTACGACCCATGGGCATAAACTAAGTGGGGTGGGGGATGCAGGTGGGAGGGGAAGCGTAGGGCAGAGGGGAATAAAAGGGAGGAAAAAATGGGACAATTGTAATAGCATAATCAATAAAATATATATTTTTAAAAAGAATAAACAGAATGGCTACTGCTTCAATAAATTTAGCTGAAAATGGGAAATGGGGACAGAGGCCAGAGGGAAAGTTATTGTTGTTAAAAGATTTTAGCATGTTTATAGGCTGGAGTGTGTGTGTGTGTTCCATATAAGAGAGAGACTCTATAATCATAAAACTAAGAGGAGAGAGAAAAATAATAGATGGGGCAAAATCCCTGAGGGGGCAGTTGATGAATACCAGGCACAGGTATGTTGATGAGCATTGCATATGAGGGGCTTTCTTGAGGTAGGGTAGAAGCAAGTGAGTATGAGTGTTCACACTGGTAAATTTGGAATCAGAGTGGGGAGTGGAATGTTGAAGGAGTTCCTATTTAATACCCTCTGTTTTCTTAGTGAAGGAGAAGGTACTCACTGACTCAAGATATATGGAAGACTTAAAGTGATACTGAAGGTTTAACTGAGGTTGGAGATCAGAAAAGGTATCAGACTAGATCAGAAAATTTTCTTCATAGTTCCCATGGAGGCAGAAAGGCAGATGGGAGATTAACCCATATTGGGACTGTGTATTAGTTTATTCTTTTGGTTGCAAGTAACAGAAACTCAACTTAAACTACCTGAAGCAGAAGGGGGAATTTACTTGAAAGATACAGCTAGTCATCAAATGGACCCTGGGATTGAAACCTAGAAGTTGTCTCTCATCTCTGTCCTTCATAGACCACACTATGGAACTTGGCCACCAATGGTTCCCAAGTTTTAATGAGTTACAATCAGGCCCAAAGAAAGATATAAGTTCCTAAGTAAGGAAATAGTTGGTCGACCTGGTGATAAAAGTAGGGAAAAGAGCCAGTCCTAAAACAGGGTTCTAGGCAGACATCTAATGGATCTCTGCTAGGGTAGGGCAGGTCTCCATCAGTACTGTAAAAATTTCTACTTAGCAAGGAACTAGATTTACATTTTACAAACAGTAATTCCAAAAGGAACCAAATTCATTCAACAGATACTTTAATGAGACCCAGTCTGGTCTAACCCTTACCTTGGGGTAGATCATCATCCAAGGAGAAACAGTTACAATGCAACTTGCTGAACACCAGAACAGAGGTAATCACAAAAGCTGGGCTCCCCAGCTGCTCCCCCACTCTGGGGCTGATATCAGGAGAACTGAAAGAAGCAACAGGAGTAGGATGACCCCTTCCAGCTGTTGGAATGAGACAAGTCAGGTACAGAAATTCCAATTTGGTGCAGCTACCCAAGGTGAAGTGACAGGACTGTTCATTCAATTCAATAAAGCTTTACTGAGCACCCACCTACTCAGGGATGGGTGCCATGGAAGCAAATAAAAAATTAAGACACATTGCTGACTTCTGGAGCTTATGTGAGGGGGCAGGCATGAACACAACTCAGTAACTCTATGTATACTCTTTCTGCTTTATATGTAATCACCTAACTTTCTACCCTCCTTGAATGACCTCACCTCATTTTATGGGGGGGTGGGGGAAGTTGACTGAAAGCTCATGGAAGGTTCTGGGCTGAAGTGAGACCTAGGATTTTCCAACCACTGGCTGCCAAGAACCAATCCAAATCCACCAGGTTAAGTACAAGCTGGTCATCTTTTCACTTCTGGCTGCTAGCCCATACTGTCCCTGCTTTTTCTTAAGCTCAATCTTTTCCCAAAGCTCACTGCACTTACATGCCAGAAGCAACTTGAAATAATTTTTCAAATACAGGGTGCAGAAAACTTAGCTTCACGCCACATGGTTTAAAAAAGCTTAGGGCCCTGGCTGGGTGGTTCAGTTAATTGGAGCATTGTCCCGTACACCAGTAGGTGGTAGGTTTGGTCCTCAGGACACATATAGAAGGCAGCTGATTGATGTTTCTAAAATCAGGATTTGGAAAAAAAAAAAAAAAACTTAGGTATTTGGGAGTCTGCAACCCAATAAACCCCTGGTACAGTGCTACACTCCTCCCAAATCCAATGCAATCTAGAGCTGTTAAAACAAGTATAGACCAAGAAGGTATGCTGGCTTATTTTTGTATGACTCTTTAAAAGGGATAGTGAGAAACCAGCACCTGTTTGGAGATCATATGTGGGAACTGAAACCCTATCTTTAAGGAATGATTAACCAGATTAATGCTGAAAACATGGGGGCAAAGTAGTTGTGACTTAGCTATCTGAAAGGCTGCCATGTAGAATTAAACATATTCTGGGCAAGACTTACAGGGAAGGAAAATGTGCCGTTTAACCATGCTCTAAAGATCACAGCTATCCCACAATGAAATGACCTGCCTTTTGAGGTAGTGAGCTCCCTGTCAAGGGAGTTTTAAAGTTAGGGTAGAAAACCACTTGGCAGGAGTGTTGTAAGGGGGCTAAACAAGGTTATTTAAACCTGGTATAGAGGAAGAGGCAGAGTAGGGTAACATCCTGCCACCTATTGAGATCCTCCTGTCTGCATGCAAAGGGACAAGTATTCCCTATATGCAAGTTTGAAAGGCAGACAGGCCCTAAAATATATGGGGAGAACTTTTACCCTGATGTCCACACACAGAAATTCTTTTAGGGTGGGGAAGCTTGTTAAACTTTAAGCAAAAGATGTCACCTCTCCTAATGGGACTATCTGTTCTAGGTAGAATAAGGCAGCCAGCGTGGTGGAATATACTCAAGTTCAGGTCTGTGCAGGAGACCTGAGTTATAGTACTGAATCTGCCCTGTGTGACCTGGGACTTGTTCCCTTCTCTGGGCCCCTCTTTGAAATGAAATGAACTTAAGACAGTTCTTCCCATCCTAAAGGGCACTGTCCTTCTGATCGGGTCCCTCTATAACAGATCTAGGGCTACAGTTTTGGACCCTGGGGCTACACTTGTGGACTGCCAGAGACCACCTCTGGCGAAAGCAACGGCCACACTCAAGGCAGGGGAAAGGTTTCTCCCCAGTGTGCAGAAGCTGGTGTTGCGCCAAGTGGCTCCACTGGGCAAAACGCTTAGAGCACAGGTCGCAAGCATAGGGCCGCTCGCCTGAGTGAACACGCCGGTGACTGGCCAGTAGTGAGGGGTAAGCAAACCGACGGCCACAGTCATCACATGCGTGCAGCTTCTCCTCGGTGTGCGTGCTGCGATGTATGGCTAGGGAGCCGCTCCGACGGAAGGCACGTCCACAGTCTGGGCAGGGATAGGGCTTCTCTCCTGTGTGCAAGAGCTGGTGCTGGAGCAGTGTACTGCGCTGAGAGAAGCGGGCCTCACAGTGCTCACAGGCATAAGGACGCTCCCCAGAGTGTACTCGCCGGTGGCTCACAAGGCGAGAGGAGGAAGAGAAGCGCCGCTCACAGTCTGGACATGGGTATGGCTTCTCACCAGTGTGGATGCGCTGGTGGATGACGAGAGCGGTGCGCTGGCGGAAGCGGCGGTTGCATTCAAGGCAGGTGTAGGGTTTCTCTCCTGTATGTGTGCGCTGGTGGATGGCTAGCAGGGATGGGTAGGCAAAGCGTCGCCCACAGCTAGGACACTGGTGGGGTTTTTCGCCCGTATGTGTGGTCCGGTGATTGGCCAAGGACCGGCTCCTACGGAAGCAGCGGCCACAGTCAGGGCAATGGTAGGGCTTTTCCCCTGTGTGGATAACTTGGTGCTGGGAGAGATTCTTACGCTGGGAGAAACGCTTGCCACACTGGTCACAAACATAGGGACATTCACCAGAGTGTGCCCGCCGGTGACTGACCAACAGAGATGGGTAAGAAAAGCGGCGCCCACAGTCTGGGCAAGGGTAAGGCTTTTTTAGATTCTGGGCACACTTGTGGCTTTTCAGAGCCAGGTGATCAGGGAAGGTACAACCACAGTCAGGGCAGATAGGACCCCCAGATGTCTGTCTGGGAATCAGTCGGGGCTTGCTGGGCCTCCGTCCTCTCTTCCCCTTTCGTGGTGCCTCCTTGGGTGGGAATACTTCCTTCTCTTCAGTCTTCTTTCTGGTTCTGGTTTCTACAGGGACACAGGAGAAATTAATTTAATACTGGGCTACTACTCTTGCTTATTACAGTTACAGGTTATAAGACAAATAGACTCAGCCCATCAGGGAGTGTTATTGACACAGACAAACTAGTGTAATACCTGCTATGAAAATATGGAGGGAATTACAGGAGCCCCTAACCCACCCTGGAGAAGTTGGAGAAAGTTTCTTGGAGATTTAGCTGACTTTAAAAATTCAAAGTTTTGCCCTAGCTGTTGTGGCTCAGTGGAATGAGTGCTGGTCTGTAAACCAAAAGGGCCTGTATACCAAAGGGTTGCCAGTTGGATTCCCAGCCCGGGGGCACTTGCCTGGTTTTTGGGCTGGGTCCCCAGTGGGGGGTGAGCTAGAGGCAGCCACACATTGATATTTCTCTCCCTCTCTTTCTCCTTCCCTTCCCTCTCTCTAAAAATAAATAAAATCTTTAAAGAAGTTTTTGAAGAGGTAAGTATAAGGCAAGAAGTGGAAACAAGGTTATGAGCTGGCAACTAAGTCACAGGGCCCTCTAAGCCAATGGTTCTCAAATTTTAGTGTGATCAGAATCATTGGGAAGGCTTACTGAAACAGACTGAAGGGCCCTGCTCCCAGTTTTGGATTCAGCAGGTCTGAGGCAGGGCCCACGAATCTGCATTTCTAAGGTGACGAGGAGTGATGCTGCTATCCGTCTGAGGACCATACTCTGAGAACCACTGCAATAAGGACCTTGAACTATATTTTACCCAATGGTTCTCAAACCTAAGCATACATCCAAATCAATTGGGGCCATCAAAACACACACATTCCTAGACATCTATAACACTAAATAACTAGTTCTGGGACGGGTTCCAAGAATCTGTATTTTTATCAGGGGACTAGATATAACTGACAGCCATTTGACAAACCACTTTGGCAAAAACTGAATGATTTTAAGCAAGAAAATACCATGGTAAGATCTGAATCTTAGATAGTCCTGGCCTTGGAGAATCTGGTATAGAAACTCCAGCCCAGACAGTTCCATCTGCCCCTGTGGTGAATCTGGGACTCTTCTACCTGAATGGAGTTAACCAGAGCCTTGCTTGATCCTGAGGGGAGTGCAGTATGTCTTGAACTGATGAGGGTTCTGCCAGAAGGGCAGAAAGAGGCCACTGCACCCCAAGCAGCTGTACTCTTCATGAGGTCCCTTCATCCAAACACATAAAACTCAGAGGTACAGGGTTGCCCAGTCAGAACCCAATTCAAAGGACGCTGGGGGCGGGATCCTAGGAAGGAGTCAGGAGGGTAGAAGCTTGTTTTAAAAACTCACTGATTCATTCACACAATACAGAACTGCAGATCACTGGCGTGCAAACTGATATGTGAATCTCTGTGTGGTGGACTGACCCAACACCATCATAAACAGTACCCTAAAACTGTGAAACGAACTCGGCCAATGGAGCACCTGCAACATGGGTCATGGGTACTCCTAGCCACCACAAGTCTGGACTGAGTCATCAGAAGCTGCAGGCCCTCCACGGACATTTTTCACTCACTTCTTTGGACTGTTAACCCCCTTGGGCACTGCTGTGGATCCAGGGCAGCTGGTTCCCAATCATCGGTATTTCGTTCCAACCAGGAGATGAGGGCTGGTTTGGGACCTGCGCACCCTGGGGAAGAACCTTAGTCAGAGGTCTAGCTCATACGTAACTCTAGATAAATATCTACCCGGTGCATCTTCTGGCAAGCCCCCGTCCTCCTCCCCTGACACAACCTGGTCGCAGGCCAGGAGCCTGGACACTGCCCCGCAACCGCCAAACTCCTCCAACCCTTTCAACCCGCGGAAGCAGAATGGGCCGGGCCTCACCGAGCACGCCCAGGTGGCCGTAGGTTTCCTGCATCACGTCCCGGTACAGGGTCCTCTGCGCGGGCCGCAGACACCCCCACTCCTCCGAGGAGAAGTACACGGCGACGTCCGCAAACTTCATAGCCCTTGGTTTCCTTCCCCTTCTCCGGCCGGGTCCGGCCTTTCCTGCTTCCCCTGCGGAAAGCGGAGCCGAAGGCGGTGCCATTGGCCCGGAGAAGCCCACTCCACGAACTTCTCCGTCCCGGCCTCGGCCCCTGGCGGACTCCGGGATTTGGGAGCCGCCGCCGGACTGGGACTTGAGTGTACCCAGGGCAGGTCAGGAGGGAATCGGAATCAACCGCCTGCGAGGCTAACGGAAACCTCTCGCCGTTATTCAGGAAACTCCTGCCCAAACTTGGGGGAAAAGCACCGGAAGATGCCTTCGGGGAAGATGGCGGCGCTGCTACTGCACTGCCTTTGCCTGGAACACAGGCAGCTTCCAGCTATCGATTTTATTGACCAGAGCGCCATGCCGGCTTCCTACCCTCTTTGCCCTCAAGTGTGATGGCGCTGCGATTGGGCTTCACGCCCCTTTTCCTCCCATTCCATGCGCCTATTGGGCGGCGGCCGAAGATCGAGCGTCTTGATTGGGTGCTGACGAAAGCGGCCTGTTTGAATGAAGCCAACGCAAGCGTAGGGCAGGAAGCCGGCCCCTTGTTGTCGTGCGACTGAGTTTTGAGGCGGGAACCCGCGACGTGGCCGGGGTTAGCAACCCGCCCCAGTTCTCCCGAGGGCGCTGCCCACCAGAAGGAGGGGAGGATTTGAGCGAGGGAGCCACTCCTACCAACCCAGGTGGAGAAGCCTCTGGGTTCCGTACTTGTTGCCCTTTCAGGAAGGGAATTAACAGCGTTTCTTCTGTCCGGGCACCATACCCAATACATTACACATTCTATCTTATTTATCCTTAGCCACCACTGTGTGAGGTGATGGTATCATCCCGGTACCACTATTGAGGAAAGATCTCAGCGGGTTACTGCTAGTAAAGCAGAGGAATAGATTTAAACATGAGGCTGATAGGCCCTTTATTCACGCCACTGAACTAGGCACTCTTCCCTCCCAGTATCTTAATTTGCTTGGAAACTCAAGAATCCACCTGAGCGCGCCTGGTCTCTTCACAGGTCCAGTCTTCTGCGTATCTCTACACACACACACACACACACACACACACACACTTTTTTTTACATAACACTTGTGTAATGTACAAAGCATAGTAGTAGATAGTGAGGAGAAGCCGGGTTACAAAAATAAGTTATGGGCCACGACCCGAATGAAGTTTACAGTCTAGTGAAGCATATAATTCACAACTAATAATAGCAGAATGATACAAGTATGTATGGGAAAGACATAAAGAAAAGGAAAATTGCAGGTTTAATCAGTCAGCACCCACCCCCATAGGTCTGTCCCTACTCCTGTGTAAGTGTTGTCATGCAATTTCACCAACTCAATGTCATTGCCCAGGGGAGATGGGAACAGGAGAATATTCCATTTGCTACATCTCTTACCTCAGCTGGTAACATACATATTTATCTTTCCAATCCATTAATATTTAAAGTACCTTCTTTGGGTAAAACATTACCCCAAAGCCTACAGGGAATAAAGACAATGTGACAGGAAGTCACAAGATAACATAGGCAGACCCTGGCAGGTGTGGCTCAGTTGGTTAGAGCATCATCCCATAGACTGAATGGTCATAGGTTTGATTCTAGGTTGGGGCACATAACCCAGGTTGTGAGTTCCATCTCCAGTCAGGGCACATATGAGAAGGCACCCAATCAATGTTTTTCTCTCTCACATCAATGTTTCTCTCTCTCTCTCTCAAAGCAATGAAAAAAAAAAATGTCCTTGGGTGAGGATAAAAAAAAAGATAACATAGGCAGTAAGACATTCTGAGTGTAATTTTTGAAAAGAGGAAGTAGAAAAAAACTGCAGTAAATCTTCCACTGAGTTCTCCTCTGTTGTAAGGATAGTGACTTTATTGAACAAACTACTGGGGGAGCAAATAGAATGTCAAGACTGCCCAAATGAGTAATCAAGAGTCCTTTCTCCTAATGACTTTCTAGACTGATGCATCACATGGGAAATGAGTTTGGTTTATGAAGGGGTGGGCAGTGGTGCTCATTATACATTTGTTTTATAAACAGCTGAATTCTATGGTGGTTAAAGTTCTCTGGCATAAAGCCAGGAATTCAGGCAACTCCTGAGTGTGAAGAAAATAATGATGCTTTCTAATGTAGTACAAGATACACATATGGTAAAACTGAAGGACTGAAAGGGTAGGTTGGTATCAAATATCAAAGGGCTTCATTCTGTACCTTGGAGAACTCTTAATAAGTCGAGAGAAGTAAGTGACCTTCTAAACTGGAAGTTTGCAGGATGAACTGATAGCCTTTTGCCCACTCTTTCTGTCTACACATAGCTCAGTTTAGAGAAATAAGAATGTAAACTTAGGCTGCTAAGGGAATAAAAAGTCAAATGGATAGCACATTTTATTTTGAAGGAAGAAAGTGACTACACAGAGGAGGCTGGAAAGAGTCAGACTTCCTCTGTGGACACCCTGCCTAAACAATAATGATATGCTGTCAACTGAACAAGGAGAAGATGCTGACACTGAGTGGGAAAGATGATTAAATACTGAGATATTAAAGTGCTGGGAAGGCAGGTTAGACTAAAGGTGCAGCCTCAGCCTAGCCCTTTTGGCCCTAGGCTCTAAAGGCCCCATTTGGCTAGTGTGAAAATTAATAAAGGAAACCTCAATTAAAACTGGAGTTGGGAAGGCCTGTGCAAGGAGCTCTCATGCCCAATCACTGATCCTCAATTACCCCAAACAGGAAGAGATATACCTTGCATCTCCAACAGGAGCATGTATTGAATGAGGGAAGATTTTCCAGCCCAGCCAATGGAAAGTGTACAGCTCAGCCAACGAGATGACACTGTCACCCTGAACTCTTGTTTTCATCCAATGAACTTTTGGTTCATTGTTTTCTTTTCCCTGATAACATTCTCACCCCACCCTCCTTTCCATTTTGTGTAATTCTTGGAGTACTACTCTGCTTGCTAGATGAGATGCTACCCAATCCATGAATCATTTAATAAAGCCAATTAGATATTCAAATTTACTCAGTTGAATTGTTTTTTTTTTTTTTTTAACACCAGGCTTGCCACCATTTTGATGGGAGCCACTAAGGTAGAGCCTAGGATTCAGGTAGAATCAGATACTTCTTACTTCAGGGAAACACTTTGGAGAAAAAAAACATTCATGACTTGATAACAGCAGAGCCCCTTGCTCCTTTCTGTATAAATTCCTGGACCCACATTGGGCACAGGGACAAGCAGGGCTCCTTTTGAAGGAAGGCCATCCACTGCAGAAAGGGTGGAGAAGATCCAGGCAGTTTACACACCAAGAAACCACATAAAGACCAAAGGCACCCTGTTCCAGGTAAAGAGAAATGGTGTTCAGGGCCAACTAAATACCAGGTGCCACTGTGTGGGCAGTGATATAGATGATCTTAGTTGAAACTCACCTTCTAGAGTCTTTATAAGGATGATTATCTTTATTTACAATGATCAAAAAGTTGAGCAGCTTGTCCAAAACCTCTTAGTAAAAGCAGGGATGAGATTTGAACCTAGAATGTTCTCCAGATTGCACTGGCAGGTCTAAACTGAGTGAAAGGCTTTGACATTAATTCCTCCTCATTTCATGCTCAGTGGGGAAAAGTGCCTAAAAATGCAACTTCAGTTAAAGTACACATAGATTGCACCTTATAGACTGACTAGAATCCAGACCTGGACGAACAGTGTCCATCCTAGGGGAAGGCAATGAAAAATTAGGGAGTCTCAGCTTTTCTTAACAGATTCATGTAGTCAAGTTCTAACCTGTTCCATTTCTGAGTGAGGGAACTCACTAACATTTCTGATTACTTCTATATCCTGCTCTCTGAAGGGGTACCTCAAGGCACCTACGGACCTGTTACTTTGTACATCTCCGTTTTTCCTCTCTCTCCTGCCTCTGCTTGCTCTGCATGGCCAACATTTGATAAGGAGGAATCTCATCCATTTAAGCTCCTTCACAGTGCCTGACCCAGGTCATCTACACTCCTGCAATTTATCTGAGAAATAGTGGGCATGAACTGGGGAACCATAAGGTCAGGAGCCTGGCATAGAGACTGCCCAGAAAGTCTCCAACACTATGCCTCACCCTCTTTGCCTGATGGATCCACCGACGGGCTTTCAGGGCGTACTTTCTCTTGAAGGCTTTCCCACACTCAGTGCAGGGAAAGGGCTTATCGTCAAAGTGGATGTACCTGTGGCTGAGCAGGAGAGAAGCAGATAGCTTACTCTAGGCAAGGGAAAGGCTTCTCACCTGTGTGTGTGTGTATCTGCCAAGGGAGCTTCTAGCGGAAGCACTACCTACAGCCATGAGCTGGTGCTGGAGTAAGTTTTCCTGGTGAGCAAAGTAACTGCCACATTGTAGGGAATGGTGGCAATGCCCACCCAACTGCACAAGCTGGTGGTGGGCCAGGAGGGGAGAGTATGCAAAGTGTGGCACACACTGTCTGTGCACATATGTCTGCACCTGTGGATATACATGCCCCTTCTCAGATGGAAGTGGCAGCCACAGTCAGGGTACAGGTAGGCTTGTCTCTTTTGTGGAGCAGCTAGTGCTAGACCAGGTAAGCACACTGGTAAAAGTGGACACTACTTGACCCACAAACATGAGGTCAGTTACCAGAGTGAACCTGCCAGTGTCTGACTAACAGTGAAGGGAAGGCAAAAAACTCCCCACAGTCAAGACATGCAGAGGGCTTCTTCCTTATGTGGGTGGCCAGTGCCCTGCTTTTTCAAAAGCAGCAGCCACACTGGGGCCAGAGAAGTGGTGTCTCACCTGTGTGAATGAGTTGATGCTGAAGCAGGTTCTTGCACCGAGAAAGCAGCGCCCACACTACCACAGGGAAGGCTGCTCAGCAGACTAGACCTGCTAGTGGCTGGCCAGGAGAAGGACAGCCTAAACACGGGCTTCTTTGGAGCCTGAGAGCACTGTTGCCCTGAGGCTAAGAGCTCTGAGGCAATTACTGGCAACAGCCCCTGCAGTTACTTCTAGGGGGTATTGCCACAGCTTCAGTGACAGTGTCTCTCTCTCACACACAGCTGAACTAAATTATTAGATTACCCGTTTCTTCCTTATTTTCTTACTCTTGCTTTCTGCAAAGACAAGGAACCAAAGACTGTACGGTACTTTGAATAACCACAACCATCTTTCTCCTGGAATCAGGCAGTTGGGTATGGAGTTGGAGCAGCACAAGTGTCTGTTCATCCAAGGCATAAGGATCTAAGTGTGAATCCCTCAATGTCCCATATAGCTCAGGCAGAAGTTTCCCATTTTTCAAAAAATTTTATCCCTTCTGTCTTGCTCATGGCCTCCAAAACTGTATACGATTCTCATAAGGAAGGGCCAACTTCTTTTCAGAGGTAAGCTGACACCTCTCCCTGGTTAAAGACCTTAAATATGTGCATTTCAAAGCAAACATTTCTCAAAAACTTAAGCCCTCGTGCTTTTTGAGCACCTAAAAATACCTGTTTACATTCTAATTGGAAGTTGACAAGTCATCAGATTTGTTTATATATGTAAAGAGTGCTCAGACAGCTTCAAATAGCTGTCTTGAGAGACAAGGGCAGGCCAACAAACCTGACTAAGTGAACCTCTAGCCCCTCTCCAAGGCCAATAAAAGTGTAGTGTGCAGACCCTCTCAGGCTGACTAGCTGCATTTCAAGTGCTGAACAGCCATCTGTGGTGGCTTGTGCCTTCTCTGTTGGATGACACAGATATAGAACACTCACATAATAGAAGAAAGCTCTTTCAGACAGCAATGCTCTAGGTACTCAGCAGAAAGTAGTCAAAAGACTTCACCTCAACAAAGGCCCCTCACCTCACACCCCCAGGTGGGCCCAGCAGGATCAGCTAGCTACCTCTTAGTACAAGGAAGACTCTAGGTCTGGGAAAGAGAACTTTGGAAGAGAAGGTTCAGAGGATCCTTACCAACTGTGGTCTTTAAAAAGAAGAGTGGGATGTGGGTGTAGGGTGAGGGGAGCTGCTGGGAGGAAGGGCAGCCTCAGTTTAGTACCAAGAGTCTGAATTCCATCTTAGCCCCCCTTTCCTCACTTGTCCCAGGTCCTGAGTGCCTCGCCCCCTTCTCAGGATCCTCAGCCTCCAAGCTCCATGCCTCCTTTTTTTCTCTTCATCCAAGAGATGTGGGCATGTTTGGGGCCTGAAAATCCTAGGGAGGGAGGGACCAACTGCCCACTGGGTAAGAGAATGGAGCCTAGAGAAGTTGCTTCCTCTGCAATGGTGGGATACATCCTTCTGAACCCTCAGAGAGAAGACCTCCTTAAGAGATATGCTCTCAGGACTTCCGGCCAAGATGGAGGCATAGGTAGACGCACTGTGCCTCCTCGCACAACCAAGATGGGGACAGCAACAATATAGAAACAAAATAACAACCAGAACTGACAGAAAATTGAAGTTTATGGAAGTCGGACACCCAAGTATTTAAAAATAGACACTTTCATCCAGACCGGTAGGAGGGGTGGAGTCGGGCGGCGGAGTCGGGCAGCCAGGCGAGGGACACGGAACGAAGAGCTGAGCACCCGGGGCAGCACGCAGGCCCGCAGCAGGCAGACCCTGGGCACACAAGCAGCAGTGGCTGGTGGGCCCTGGCCAGGGGGTGGTGACTGGCAGACCCAGCGAGGCGGCCATTGTGAAGCAAGGCACTGCACGCAACTCAGGGTCCCAGCACCGGGAAATAGAGCTTTGGGTCACTGACTGAGAAGGAAGGTCCCACGGGGTGCACAGGCACACCCACACCAGAACTGGTGCCAGAGGGGCCCGGTTGGCTTGCGGAAAGTGGCAGAAGGGTCTGGGGTCCTACAGAGAGCAGAGCAAGTGCCATTGTTCCTTCTTGGACCCTGCCCCCACAT
>CM052540.1:84674003-84720098 GCA_028533065.1 Trachops cirrhosus | reverse complement strand
TTGGCCATCTGTATGTCCTCTTTGGAGAAGCAAGTATTCAGGTTCTTTGCCCATTTTTTAATTGGATTGTTTGTTTTTTCAGTGTTGAGTTTTGTAAGTTCTTAATAAATTTTGGATATTAACCCCTTTTCAGATGTATTGGCTCATATGTTCTGTCATTCTATGCATTGCATTTTTTAATTTTTTGATATTTTCCTTGTGGTGCAAAAACTTTCTTAGTTGAATATAGTCCCATTTGTTTATCTTTTCTTTTGTTTCCCTTGCCTAGGATATATAAGTCATGTTCTCTTGATGACCTCCTCCAACAGATGCTTCCTAGCATGTTCTATTATCTTAAAGCAGTTTAAAAAAAAACAGCACATGCATGTAATTTTATTTCTTGGAGAAGCCTTAAAGGTTGGGGATGTGGTTTTCACCCCCACCTTCTTCTGGTCCTATCCCTTGGCTAATTAGGTATCTTCCACTCCCATATCCTTGGATATGCCCACCCTCTTCACTCTCCCAAACTGATTCACCTAGACTTGTGGAAGATATCTGGGTAATGCTTAACTTCAGGAAGATATCTCTGGATCTGGATCTAAAACTAAGACTCAAGCTCTTTGCTACTTCTTAACATATATCTTGATATTTGTTCTGCCATTGAGGGCAGTTCTGCTGATGCTAATTCAGGTAATGTCCTGTGAGAGTTGAACAGGGCCCTGAACTTCATGCACAAGTAGTGAGAAATTTCTGGGTACTTCTTCTGTGGCTAATCAATTCCTAGATTCCTAGAGAAGCAACAGCCACACTTAGGGAAAAGGCAAGGCCATGTACTTTGGGTGCAAATCCAAGGTAGAGTTTGAACAGGCCAGATACAGTCTAAGCAACATATCTGACACAGGGTTTGCAGTGGGAGATTAAAATAGACCTAAATAAAGATTTCAGGTTGAAAGGTTAGGGCATAGTGAGAGTCAGGCCATGGTTCTTTGTCTCAGGATGAGGCACCTGCTGTGGCACTGGCATCCTTATCTCCCAATATCTCTTGACTTTTGGTCCCTTCCTTCTACATCTTCTTCCCCTTCATTTCTGCTGGAAAAGAGGGAGAACCTCAGGACTTGGGCTGTAAGTGGTTTTAGTCCATGAGGCTTTTCACAGTTTTGGAGGGGTGAGGATGAGGGCAGTGGGAAAATTCAAAGACTTAAGCCAGACCTCCCTTGGATAGTTGAATAAGAGAGATAGATCCTCAAGCCCTCATGCCTGGCTCATAGTCCTACAGAATCCTGGGACCACTGACCCTTCACAAGAGTCCCTCTTGTCCATGGAGATTGATAAAACCACCTCAGTCAGGGGCATTGTTCCCCACCTGTGAAAGACCTCCCCCCTATACTCCTCACCAACAAGAGGAACCTTCTAGGAACTCCCTAGGGGCAGCTCAGGGAAAAAACAAAATGAACAAACAAAAAAAAACCAAACCAGAATCGTGAGATCCTGAACCTGTAGAGAAACTACTTCAACATCCTTTATATTTCAGGTTTATAAAGGCCCAAGATTAGTAAACATGAATATTTAGGACAGTATAGCTGGAAAGCTTAAAGAAAACAAAACAAAACAAAACAAAACAAAACAAAAACCCACTAGATTCCAAGATCACTTTAATGAGTGGCACATTAAAACCGTGATCTTCACCTTGAAGGGATGTTGAATGCCGACTAACCTTGCACTCTCTCACTCCAGCCAAAGGATATGTACCCCAAGCTTCAACACTTAAGTCATCTTTGGGCCCCTTTCCAAAGAATTCCTGTTTCATTGAGAATCCTTGCCCCTCATTAGCGAGGGACTCAACCTCTCTGCCTTAATTTCCTCATTTGTTAAATGGGGACAATCATTTCTTTCTCTTAGGGATGCTGTGAAGATTAAATGAGAAGCAATGAGGTTCAGTATGTGCTGAACAAAATTTACTTCCCTTCCCTATCCCCACATATGACTCTCCATAGCATTCACTGGAGAAAAGATGGTCAAGAGTTATTTTTAGAAATCTATAGTTATATTGTATATTCCCCAAACCTGGAAGCAACCTGGTGTCACTTGGAAGCTAAGAGAATGGAACTGACCCAGAACAGATACTGAAATTGCACTGGTTAGTTCTTCAAAGGGAGATCTTTGTCAATTGTGGGCCCTTGAGGTCTTCCAAAAAGTCTGACTTTAGGCATACACATGTTCCTCATCTCAATAGGCTCCTCTGAGACCTGCCTTCTCTTTGGGATCCCCAGCTCCAGAGGACCACAGACCTCAACTTACTGTTTTATCCACAAGACAAAGGTGCTTTTAAATTCTGGGGAAGAAGAAAGGAGTCAGAGTTGGTGCAGAAGTCCAGGAAGTGGGGGGTGGCACAATGCAACAAGGTGTTATTAGAACAATTTTATGTTAAAGAAAAAGATTCAGGGAAATTAAATGGTTTTCCCAAGTCCACACTGCATGTAAGAGGAGATGGAGTCAGGATCAGAACCCAAGTCTGCCTGACATCAGTCCCCAACGCTAAATCATTGTGAGGCACTGAATGTGCTACCTCTGTGACACAGCTTTAGGGCCTTAGCAGCTTGGTTTGTGGGTAGAGGGACAAGACAGAGGATCTTTGTCCCAGGCCTCACTTTTAGAAAACTCTAAAATTTAAACTTTTGATTTTATCCTCAAACAAGTAGTCTGGACCCAGAGACCATCCTAGATCTCATCCTATTTTGGCTTTATGTATTATTTTTCTCTTATAATTATTTTATGAATAGTACAATTATATTGCATCAGTTTGCTAAATGTAGTAGAAAATACCACTATTTTAGGTTTTTGTTTTTCATTTTTTAAATATGATGGCAACTGGAAAAAAAAATAAACTAGGACCTCTCCCAACGTTTTCTTTTTTTTTTTTTAAGATTTTATTTATTTTTAGAGATAGGAAGGGAGGGAAAAAGAGAGAAACATCAATATGTGGTTGCTTCTGGAGCACCCCTTATGGGAGACCCGGCCCACAACCCAGGCATGTGCCCTGACTGGGAATCGAACCAGGAACCCTTTGGTTTGCAGGCCATCACTCAGTCCACTGAGCCACACCAGCTAGGACTTCTTCCAGTTTTGTAATAGACACATGATAGCCTTGGTCAGCAGTCCTGTCTCCTTCCCTCCCAGTGATTCTCCTCATTCCAATCGCCTGAAAGACCTCTCACTTTGGATAAGAATCCTAAGAAAGTCACTAGAAAAACTTGGCGAGGTCAGCTTCACCACTTATTTCCCTAACGCAGTGACGTCCTTTCCCTGCTAGGTCAAGTTAACCTTACTAAACCAACACAGGTCGGAATCCTCTTCTCGCACAGGGACTGACGCGAACTGAGTGCCAGTCCCCACAATTGCGCTGGTTGATAGCAGCAGTCAGAGGCCTAAACCAGCTGTGACGATTGGGCCTCGAAGGGCAGGGGAGGTTTGAATGGCTCATGTGTAGGTGTAACCTGCAGACAAGCCCTTAGTGGTTCTTGTGGGGCAAGTGACCTGGGTGGCAGAAGGAAAAGCCAAAGCAGGAAGACAGTTCAGGGGCCTGCAGGACTCCGGGACTGAGCCTGCAACCACCTCTTCTTGCCCTGCAGCAGCCAGAGTGCTGGGGGAGAACCAAGAGGTTCTCCCTGAAACTCGGTGTCCAGGGTGAGCCCTTTCCATCCCTGGCTTTACCCAGCTGCACTGCGGGAGGAGGTTGAACCTCCCACTGGAGAGCTCAAGATCTAGGCTAGACTCTGTAGGGGTGGTACCCAAAATCCATGTGCGAGCTTGGAGCTCACGAATCTTCAATAATGGTCCATCTTTTCTTCTAAAATAGGGGCGTTGGCCCTGGCTGGCGTAGCCAGGATTGAACGCAGGCCTGTGAACCAAAAGATCGCGGTTCGATTTCCAGTCAGGGTACATGCCTAGGTTGCAGGCCAGTTCCCAGCAGGGAATGCATGAGAGGCAACCATACACTGATATTTCTCTCCCTCTCTCCTTCCCTTTCCCTCTAAAGATAAATAAAATCTTTAAAAAAAAATAAATAAAATAGGAGTGTTGATCCCAAGTTCACTGTGAAAAATACCTATAAAGACTACTAGCCCTTGTAGAAGTAAAAAAAAAAAAAAATGTATCAAACTTTATATGAAATGTCCAGAATAAACAAACTTCTTTCTGTAGAAGTGGGAGCCAGGAAGAGGGCAGAATGGGAAGTGACTGCTAATGGATGTGGAATTTGTTTTGGGGGTGATGAATATGTTCTAAAATTAGACTGTAGTAGTGATTATATACAAAAAGCCTTCAAATTGTACTATTCAAATAGGTCAATTATGTCGTATATGAGCTCTATCTTAATAAAGCTGTTTTAAAATGTGTGAAAGTTCTTTGTAACTTCACTGAAAAATTTAGGGCATTCTACATATTATAAAATTTCCCCATCTATTATCTGATTTTCCCTCCACTCAATCCTTTAAGGTGATCAGCATTTGAGAAACACAAATAATTAGAGGGCAGAAGGGACAGTGAGACATGGCCTGGAGAAAAAGAGACGGAAGAAGGCTTCAGGGAGGAGGTTCCATTTGAGCTGCACACTCAAGGATGATAGAATCTGGACAAATAGAGACACAATTATGTCCTAGGAGATGGGAAAGCATAGGACATATGTCATGGTAATAATTAGATCAGTTTGGCTCTAGCATAGAATATTTGAGGAAGTTTTTGCAAATATCTGGGTAAGATCGTGTTACATAAAATGAACATTGTATTTGCAGCTTGATAGGCTGGGTAGGGACAATTCAACTCTGATATTAATTATCTTTGTGACATTTAGTAAATCACTTTGTATCTCTGAGCCTCAGTTTAATTATAGTTTCTACCTTGCAAAGTTGTTATAAAACTTAAATAGCACTGTTAGGGGTTGACTTATGTCTCTATAAAGATATGTTCAAGTCCTAATCCCTAATACTCTCAGAACATGACCTTATTTGGAAATAGAATCTTTGTATATAGATGTACTCAAATTAAGACAAGACCACACTTGATTAGAGTGGGTCCTAATCTAGTATGACTGGTGTCCTCATAAGAAAGGAAAGCAGACACAAAGCAGACATAAGGAGATACCATGACTATAGAGGCAGGATCAGAATGATGCAGCCAAGGAATGCCGAGGACTGTTGGCTACCACCGAAAGCTAGCAAGAGGAAAGGAAGGATTCTATTCAGGGTTCAGAGGGAACATGGCCCTGCTGACACCTTGATTTTGAACTTCCAGCTTCCAGAACTTTAAGAGAATAAATTTCTGTTAAGTCACCCAGTTTGTTGTGCTTTGTTATGGCAGCCCTAGGAAACAAATACATGTAGCATATGGTAGGCATTCATACATGTTTCCCTGAAAATTGAACTAGCATTTTGATCTTCACACTGCAGGCAGCAGGGAGGTACTCTTAAGTATTCGTAAGCAAAGGAAGTACACGGTTTTAAGATTAGAAAGAGGAGAACCTGGGGATAAGAATAAGGGTTTTGTTTTATTTTTTTATTTTTTATGGTTTTGCTTTAGTTCATTCACTGGAGAGTAAACAGGGGTTTTGTCTCAGGAGGGTTCTTTCCAGAAACTTCTGTGGTCTACTGTGTTCTAAAAGAATGACACAGTCTGAGAAAATTCTTACAGATTTCAACCTAGTAAACCACTCTCTTGAAATTAGTCCAGGGAAACCAATGGTTGGGTCCCAGATTCCACTTCATGGTTTTCTCCTACTTCATTTGTTAAAGCTCTACTCCTTGCCCTGGACAGCTAGCTCAGCTGGTTATAACATTGTCCCAATACACCAAAGTTGTGTGTTCAATCCCTGGTCAGGGCACATACAAGATTCAATCAATGAATGCATAAATAAGTGGAACAATAGAACTCTCTATTTTTCTCTCTCTCTAAAAAAATAATTAAAAATGAATAAAAAATAATAATTAAAGAAAAGCATTGCTCCCTTCATTTCTTCAACAAACTTCCTTCTCAAGATGGAAGAAGGATGATTGATACTTTGTCCTTTCCAAGACTCTCTAAGGCTGGAGAATGCAATGGAGTGTGTAATTGCTCTCTCATTTCTCCTGCATCCTCTCTCTTTTGATTCCTTCTCTCTGCCTTGACTTAATTGTTCCAGGTGTGCTTCATTGCTTTTCTGTCACTGGTTACTAGACTGTATTTGTTTTTTCATTGCCTGCCCCACCTAGGATGCAAATATGTGCCCCTGCTCACACACATTCCAACAATGCTTCTGACTCTATTCCAATATGACAATTCTCTCCAAATCCTGCTAACCTGCTCATTAAAACACTCTGCCATTTTCTTCCACCAAGCAGTCCTATTCGATGAAAAACAGTCCCTCAGCAGCTTGAAAGGCATGAGGGACATATGGGGAGAAACTGAATTGTGTGGCTTCAGGGCTAGGGCTGAAGGGGCAGCTGCCAGTGTTCCTGTGTGGAGTCCTCCTCCCACACAGCTTGCATGTGCAGGTGCAGGCAAGCACCAAATCTGAACCTGCATTACCGTGGTAAGTACCACTTACCCAACCCTGTGTCTTCCTGTGACCCTGGCACACCCAACTCACACACTGTCTAAGGATCTTTCAGCAGCTGTTCCACACAGGCAGCTGGCCTTGGCTCGTGCTGGAATTTCCTAAAAACTCTCAAAGATCCACAGGACCCAGGAAAGCAGCAGCAGGCCTTGACATGCCCTGTGCCTCTTACTGTGCAGCCCCAGGCCTGGCACTGGTGTCAGCTGGCTTTGGTTTGTAGCATGGCCTCTCTCACATGCCTCTGGGCCCAACACAGTCAGCTACCAACTGCAGATAGTTTTGTGGCTCCTACTAGGTGGCCCAGGGTGGGCACAAGGAGCAGCTGACCTTGGCTTGCAACAGAGTTCCTCCCAGTGGGCCTGAGAACCAACACTCCTGGTAGCCACCTTCAGGTCATAACAGAGCACCTCCAGATTAGCTCCATAAATGGCATACTCAAAGGGTGATCTCGAAAGGCATCAGAGCCCACTGGGGCAAATCCCACTCTGTTGGGTCAGCACCTACACAGTTTGTCTGCTGTGGTCATGGCTAGTTCCCAGTCAGTCAGTCGAGGGTCGACTCCATCCACTGATGTGTCAATAGCAGTCAAGGTTCAACTACAACAGGAGGGCACACACAACCCACACAGGGACACCTCTGGAACACCAGCTCAGGTGACCAGAAGAGACTGTGCCCCTTTGCCCTAGAGGACACCCGTATAAGACCACCCTGCCAAGATTGGGAGACATGGCAGATCTACCTAATACGCAAAAACGAACACAAAGATGCAGTCAAGATGAGACAAAGAAACATGTCCCAAATTAAAATAACATGACAACATTCCAGAAAAAGAAATAAACACAAGGGAAACAAGCGATCTCCCAGAAGCAGATTTTAACACTGGTTAAAGAATGTTAAATGAAGTTAGGGGAAGAACAGATGAACTCAGTGAGAACTTCAACAAAGAGATACAAAACATACAAAAAAAGGACATGGAAACCATAAAAAAGAACCCATTGAAAGTGAAAAAAAAATAAATGAAGAATACACTAGAAGGAAACAACATATGATTAGATGAAGGACAGGATCAAATCACCGATTTGGAAGACAAGGTAGCAGAAAACACCCAATCAGAACAGTGGGAAGAAAAAAGAATTTAAAAAATGAAGATACTTTGCCCTGGCTGGTGTGGTTCAGTGGACTGAGTGCTGGTCTGAGAACCAAAGGGTTGCTAGTTCGATTCCCAGTCGGGGCACATGCCTGGGTTGTGGGCCAGGTCCCCATTTGGGGGCACACAAGACAACCACGCATTGATGTTTCTCTCCCTCTCCTTCTCCCTCACTACCCTCTCTCTGAAAATAAATAAAATATAGAAAAAAACCCTAAATATACATATATACTTATACATGTATGTATGTGTTTAATATCCCCAAGGATATGTGTTTATTAATTTTAGAGAGAAAAGGAGAAAAACATCAATGTGCGTGAGAAACATCAATTAGTTGCCTCCCATATGCGCCCGACCAGGGACTGAACCTGAAACCTGAGTATGTGCCCTGACCAGGGATTGTACCCACAACCTTTTGGTACATGGGATGATGCTCCAACCAACTGAGCCTCCCAGTCTGGGTAGCACTTTTGCATATAGGGACAGAAACTCCAAACTCTTAGGGCACCTGTCTATCCACAGGACATGGCATACAAGAGCCACAAATTTTGTTGAATGGTTGATGCAGACCAGAGCAGGAACCTGAACTCATATGAAGGCCCTAAAGCCACATCCTAACCCAACCTACCTGGCTGATCTGGAGCTCAGGCTACAGGCTTCCGGAGAAAGGTACTGAGTCGAACAGCTGGCTTGGGGACCAGAAGGCATACAACTCTCCAAGAGGAAGAAGAGGCAGTTTTTATCATCCTCTTTTGACATGTAGCCTGAGACTTACTTATCAGGCACATTCAGATGTGACTTCTCACTTACCTTGTTTTTCCAAGTCTATTTTGATATGGGCATGGCAGGGTTTATTGTTCTCATTTTACTGAAGCCAGGGAACAGTTAAGCAGGTGGGAGATGCAGAATCTAAAAGGGCCCAGGGTCCCTTTAGAACAATACACTGATGTGCCCTAACAGCCAATCTCCAGGCACATTACCTGCCTTACTGGAGGCTGTGTGGGGCCTCTGGCCACACCTTACAGTGTGAACACAGGTGGTGGGTAAGGTAGGGGTCACTGAAATGGTAGTCACAAAGAGGGCAGATGTAAGACCTTGAAGCTATGAAGGCTCACAGTTGCTAGCCTGGGCTGGGGGCCAAGACACCAGGCTCTACTTTAGATTTCAATTTGATGAACTCTAGTGCCCAGGTTAGGGTTATAGGGCTGGGCCCTCCCTACCTTATTTCTCAGTTTCAGGCCCTTTCTTTAAGATTACTTCCTTTGCCCTTGGGGCTGAGTTCTTCAAGACACCTAAAGAATTAAAACTCTGATCTGGCAGCTTTTCTTGGGCCAAGGAAGCACCTGTATGTTTAAGCAATTAATGAGAGCCTACAGGGGGACCTCTTTAACTCATGAAGGTTGAGAAGGACCTCCAAACACCACCATACCCCCAAGGAACATCCTCAGGCACTATGTATCCAATGCTGATCCAGAGGGAGAGAATACCTGTAGCTGAAAGAATTGCTGCCTACTTCCACCAGAGGCCTCATCATGGAATTCCAGAGGACCCAGCAGGCCATTAGAGTTGCCGTAGTCCTGGGAGAGCTGAGAGCTATCTGGATGAGTCCTTGATCATGAAGTTGGGCAGTTTTCATTTTCCACACCAACTCTTACTGAATCCGCTCTTTCCAAATCTTTTCTGTCATTACTTCTATCATTTAATTCCATAAGAAAGAAGTATGCTGGGCTGCATATGCCCCTTCATCTCAGGCCAAGAATTCTAGGCTTCAGGCTCTCATATCAAGAAAACATGTACTGGCCCTGGCTGGGCTGCTCAGTTGGCTAGAGCGTTGTCCAGATATGCCAAGATTGCAGGTTCTATGTCTGGTCAGGGCACACACAAAAAGCAACCAATGAATGCATAACTAAGTGGAATAACAGCAACAACAACAAAGTGATTTCTCTCTCTCCTCTCTCCCTCTAAAAGGAAGAAAGAAAGAAAAGAAAATACGTACTGGTTTGGACCAGGGAAGGAGAACTAGTGGAGGAACAGGCTCTGGTTAGGCGGGAAGAGCGCCTTCACAATGCAAAAAGGCAGGACTTACTCACTTCCTCCCCACAAACAGCCTGGCTGCTGATAAAGGTTCCATAATGCAGTCTCTCAAGGCAGTGGGACTACATCCCTGATCCCTTACTATTAGGACTATTTACACGCCCTATCAGCCATGCCCCTCTTGAAAGAGGGCTCGTGGGAGACTGGAGCTGAAAGGAGAGGCTGGACCCCACCGAGCACGACAAATTGGTTATTGGTCTCCTGCAAGGACGTTCCTCTACTGAGACGTAAGCAAGGTACGCAGAAACCCCTACTTCTCCTGGAAGAGGTGCACAACACCTCTTGAAGCCAACGCCCCCAGTCTCTTCCCCTCTTTGGCTAGGCCCAGTCTCCACAGGACACCGCGCGAGTAACGGAGCCGGAAAGGGTACCTACCCTAGTCTCTGGCCCTAGTCACCCACTCCCAAACTCTAGCCTGCGAGGTGGGAACCCAGCTGACGTACCCAGGGCGGTACCGAAACCCCGCCTCGATGGGGCCTCTCTAGGAAATTGGGAATTTCACATATCGTTAGCACTCAGTTCACAACGATTGGCCTAAAAAAATCGAAAGAACCGGAAGATGCCCTTAAAAAACGTGGCGGCATTCGAGCTTCACTACTGTTGTCCCACTATATCAAGAAACTTGGCGTAGTCTTCCGCCACTGCCTGGACAGCCGAAGGTGACGCCAGCCGCTTCCCTTTGGTTCCTTGAGGACAACGATATCTGCCCTCAACCACAATGGCAGTGCTGCCCAATTTGGCTGCATGCCCCTAGGGATGATGGCTGCCAGGTGGCTTCACTTATTTTCTCACCACCTAGGAAGACGCGGACCGACGATTGGACACTGCCTAGAGGCTCCGAGAAGAAGGCCTTCCGCGGTTGGGCAGTGCAGGGTAAGGCTGATTTTAAAGGAGCCGCAGGTGGGAGCCGTCGAAGATCTGAGATCGGCGGGAGGCGGCGGTGAGCAGTGCGCGGGGGAGGGCACCGAGCGACTGGAGAAAGGGCGGGAGGAGGGAGGGAAGGGAGGAAACATTTGAGCCATCTGGACCCCGGCTGGGGAGAGCGCTGGGCGGGGATAAGGAGAGGGTGGAGGGAGGGGGGTCTGTGGGCGGGACCTCCCGGGATTGGAGTGGAGCGGGTATCTGCTGGACAGTGGATCCCCGGGGATCCTGACTGAGTTTGTGATGCTCAAGCTCGGGCCGCCCTTGAGTGAAGCTTTGCGGAATCGAAGCTTACAGGGAGAGGAGGATCCTCCCGCGGCGTCTGATTGGAGGAAACGCACTGTAGGATTCTTTCCGCTTGGATCCAGTTTAGGGGATCTGGTGGGAGGGAGAAACGTCGGTGTGTGGGTATATTGCTTCGGAGTCCTTGGCCACTCATTGGGAGTGGATGGGGATGGCAGCGGGATCGGGCGGAAACCGAGCCTCCCAGGACCGGGATCCCAGCTGATCCCGGGGGGGGCTTCTCAGGGCGGAATCTACAGGGACAAAGGCCCCAGGAGGCTCGGGCCGTGGGAGAACTGGGGCCGCTGCAGTACAGGTTCTCGCGGCAAGTGCCAAGTCTGGCGCAAGTGATTCTTTGATCGCGGTGGCGGCGGCAGCGGCGGCAGCAGCAGTGGGAAAAGGCCCGCTCCGGACGGCCGACCGGGGGCGCCCTTTCGCACCCCAGTTCTCAGGCCCTTGGGCTACCGGGAGCTACGGGCTACCATGAAGGGCGGAGCCCCAGGGAAAGGGCTGGCCCTCACTCCCCACTCCCCCACTCCCCACCTCCCACCCCAGGCTGCAGCCTGGGATCCCCCAGGGACTCCCCGGAGCCGCCGCTTCCCCAATGGACTTGCCGGGGGAATCCAGGTGAGAGCGCACCCTGCCAGCCTGTGTTGAGATCGGGAAGCGGGTAGCCTGGCGACTTGTACAGGGGAAATCACAAAGCCAACCACAGGCTCAGGCGACCCTCCTATGCTTTCATCCTGCAGCCCGCCTGCCCAGCCACGTCTGTGCCGCCAGCCTTTGAGTCGAGCATTATGGGGAGCCAGAAGCCCGAAACGGCCGAGGCTGCAGCCCCCAGTGGCCCCTTCACCCTTGGAAAAGGCCTCTCGGCGGGTCCTGGCCGTGGTACTGGAAGATGTCATGGCTGCCCATATGGTGAGCCCCCTCAACTAAAGAGCCTCCCTTCTCTTGCAGGTCCCTTCTCAGTACCAATCAGGCCAGATCACTAGTGAGGATAATTGAGGTCCAAACACCTCATTCTGTCACACATCACTCAGGCAGCCTTTCTAATACTAGAGTTCTGCTTGGCTTTCTAACTCCAGCCTCAAATTGGGCAGGGTCTCTAGTGCCCATTCACCACAGCCAACAGAGCTGGACTGGAACCACATCCCTACAATACTTTAAGTACAAGAAACCCTTCTGCTTTCTTCCCAGCCCAACTTTTAGGCAATTCTTAAGACACAAACTGACATCACTGGCTCCACTGTAGAGTGAAAAACGGAGGCTCCAAACAGGACAGTAACTAACCCAAAGTCACTCTCTCTGTCTTTTTTTTCATTTCTTCAGAGCCTGGGTGAGATTACCCCAAGTCCCACACCAGTAGTTTAGAATACTATGTGGCCCCCAATTCAGGATGACTCACCTCTTTGGAGTTCTTGAGGGAATTCAAGCCACAACCTCTGTCATCTTTTTGGTATAGGGCACAGTTAGGCACAGGGAAGCCCTGTCCACTCCACCTCATTCTATCACCTTGTTCTTAATACTTCTCTTAGGTCCCCCTGGTGCCCCAAGAGGAGACCTCTACTCCACGGCACTGCAGCAACCGTTGGGATTCTGTCCACAACCAGCTGCCCGCCTCGCCACCCCGACAGGCCGTGTGGTCGTCACAGGCCAGGTGAGCAAGGCAGAATGTGGGGTAAGCTGGGGACACAGCAGAGCCCCTCTGATTTTTGTGTTCCCTCTCTAGGCCTCCCTACCCACTGCACTTATGCCGAGAACCCTTGAGCCACATCCACCAGTCTTCTTCCATCCTGAGGCATCGATCAAGGACAACCCTTGGCCCAGAGGAAGGCCCTTCACAAGAGGTGGACCGGGCCCCCCAGCCCACTCTGGTGGTGATGCTGGAAGATGTTGCCAGTCCAAGACCCCCAGCTGAGGTATGGGAACTTCTAGTAAGGAATCAGGGGTATAGCTGGGGACAAGGCACTCCAGTGTGGGTAGATGACAAGTGTAGGTGAGTTGAGTCTGTGGTAGATTTTGCTCAAATAGGACAGCATTTTAGGTGGAAGACGCTGCTTGAACAGAGACCTATATGAAAAAGTTTTTGGTGTGAACTCAGGCAGGTATCTGGAGACAGAGAGTCGGGATGTGGGAAGCTAAGGAGGCCATAGGGGGCTTCCCTACCTACCCACAAACATCCCCTGTTTATATCCAGGGCTTCACGGAAGAGACTCCCAACTTCATCATCCCAGCGAGAAGGTGAGAGGGTTGGGGAAGGAATTATCAAGATGTCCATACAACAACCATTGTCCAGGCAGCCAGAGCTAGGGGCATTAGAATTTTCTTGTTCAGTAGTTCCATGTAGCACCCTCAGTAGCCTTAAGGGACAGGGGAGGTGCTGGCTCAGGTGGGATTTGGATCTGGAAGCTTCCCCAGCCTTTACCTTGCCCCTTCACCCCAGAGCTGAATCCATGATGATGGTTCACCAGACAATGCCTCCGCCCAAGGACCTGGAAGCCCCATTCCAGGCATCTGCCCTGTCTGCAGACCCTCTGGAGAACTCATCACCAGGTAAGGACTGAGATAGAGGGATGAGATTCAGAGCTCTGGAAAATCCCGGCTGAGCTTAGAAGTGTGAGATGCAGAGTTGAGGATAGGGATTAACCCCCTCCCATGGCAGAGCTTGGTATGTGAAGATGGGATTTCAACTTCAGAGGCCTGATGTCCAACTCCTAAATTTGGGGCTTAGTTTTATTTAGGAATGGGCTTCCTCTGAGCAATTTAGTGTTTGGGGAGGGACTGAAGCTACTGAAGTGGGGCTTAGCCACCTGCAGCTAAGGAATGCCCACCTGTGACCCTCTCCTTTCCTCAGCCCCAGATCCTGTTCTGGAAGCCCCATCGACCCCACCGCCATCCAGCCTTTTACGCCCCCGCCTCAGTCCCTGGGGCTTGGCACCCCTCTTCCGTTCTGTTCGTTCCAAGCTGGAGAGCTTTGCTGACATCTTCCTCACACCCAACAAAGCCCCACAGCCCCCACCCCCGTCACCCCCCATGAAGTTGGAGTTGAAGATTGCCATCTCAGAGGCTGAGCAGTCCAGGGATGCTGAGGGTACTGCATCCGTCAGTCCTCGCCCTCCTATCCGCCAGTGGCGAGCTCAAGACCATCATCCCTCAGTACTTCTCCCTAAGCCACCTCTGGGCCGAAGCCACTCCTGCCCTGACCTGGGGCCTCCTGGCTCAGATACCTGCAGCTGGCCCCCTTCGTCACACCACCCAAGCCGGCCACGGCCTCGGCGGCATACTGTGGGTAGTGGAGAGATGGCTCGAGCCCCACCACCACCACCCCCTCGACCCTGTCTCCGGAAAGAGGTCTTCCCTCTTGGAGGAGTGGGAGGCTCTCCTCCCCTCACCACATCTTGTTCGTCCACCGCATCCACTTCCTCCTCCTTCTCTGAACCTGCAAAACCCAGGTAGTGCTCTCAATAAACCCTTAAATCCCTGGCCACAGTCCAAGCCTAGCCTTCTTCCCTAGTATCCAGTGGGCAGGAGTTGGGGATACTACTGTGAATGTTGTCTGACCCCAAGCCTTTACATTCTCTGTAGGTTGGGCTCAACCAAGGGGAAGGAGCCACAGGCCTCACAGGACCAAGTGCTGTCAGACCCTGAGACCAAGGTAGGCATACAAATGAAGGGGAGGAGATTAGTGGGAGCCTGTTCCCATGCTGCATTCTGACCCTCTGCCCCATTTTTGCAGACCATGGGAAAAGTTTCTCGATTTAGAATACGCAGGACAGTGGCCCGTCCTCAACTAAACCTTACACCAATGGGGCTGCCTCGACCAATCAGGTGAATGCTTATTGTGTATGGAGCTGCCCTGGCCAAACAGATGTAGGTTCACATTCTCTGAAGTATGACTTTGTCTCCTCTCAGGGAGCCCAGTGCAATTTGGTCTAAACGTGGTTTGTGCTTAGAACCATCTGTCTGCCTCAGGCAGTACTCCTGGCACCTGGCATGTCCCAGAAACTGAAATGCAGACTAGGCCTTGCTTATCTCTTCTCCAGACCTCACTGGCTCCAGGTTTTTTAGTGGTCTCTGCTCTTTGCTCCCAGGTTGAACAAGAAGGAATTCAGCTTGGAAGAAATTTACACCAACAAGAATTATCAATCACCTACAACCAGGAGGTGAGAAGCTTTAAAGGTTTGGGGTTGATAAGAGGGAAGGCTAGAACCAGGGGGGCATGCTGGTAACCAGCCCCCCTCCCTGCCTTGTCCAGGACCTTTGAGACCATCTTTGAGGAACCGAGGGAGCGCAATGGGACTCTGATTTTTACCAGCTCAAGGAAGCTGCGGCGGGCTGTGGAATTTCGGGACAGCAGCCTTCCTCGATCCCGGAGGCCATCTCGTGGGGTCCGGGCTGCAGCTGGCAGGACCCTTACTCCTAACGTGGCCCCCAACCCAGATGTGGGACCCCTGCTGCAGCAGCGGCTGGAGGAGCTGGATGCCTTGCTCTTGGAAGAGGAGGAAGTGGATTAGGGAGCCACCCTATCAGACCTAGGAGCTCCATCTGTTTATCTGTACATCCATCCAGGAGGGAGAAGCCTTCGAGGCCATTTCATTTTTTTCTCTATATTTCTAGTAAAGTTTTCAATATACTTCTGATTCTTTTGTATGTTCCTGGCTGAGTTGGAGATTAATTGGAAGTATTGGCTGATGTTTCTACTTTGGCACTCAAAAACTGGGAAATGGGGGAGGTGTTAGGGAAGGCAATGAGGGTTAGATAACAGGAAGGGAATCAGGAAATGGTCACTGGAGATAACTTTGAGAATTTTTCCTGTGTGGAGGGATACTTCTGAATCTTCCAGAGATCCTGGACCCTGATCAGGGTTCTCCCAATTCATTTACAACAAAGAGGAGACAAAATCCCATAGTGGACCAAGGCCATGATCAAGATGGCCCTGAATTCCTCCTATCATGCAGTGCAGCACCTGCTGCTGGATTCAAGAGCTAAGAGAGTAATCAACTATAATTGGGCACCTACAAAAAACTGTCATGGTACTTGATTTGCACATAAACCAGTGAGAGGGGATTATACCCATATAAACATTGGAAAGCACACTTAATGTATCATTGTGATTAAAGGGATAACCCAGGCAAACAAGTCAGAAGTGGCACTCTACAGCTTTCATAACTTAGAGGCAAAACAGAGCAGTGGCTAACAGCACAGACTAGAGGTAGGTCAAGCCCAAATCCTGATTAGCAAAGTAAATGTGCATCGATCCCCTCCCCCTCTGTAAAATGGGGCTAATAGCAACACTTTCCTAAAATAACCCTTACTGCCCAATGAGTTAATATGTGAGAGAGTGCCTGGCATACAAGAGCAAGGTGTTTTTCGTTCTTAGCACGGAGATACCACAGGCCAGCACTTTCCCATTAAACCGAAAGAAAACGCGACACGGCTTCCTCCCCGCGCGTCTGGCAGTCGCCAGGGGCGCCGCGTGTCCTGGTCACCCCACTCCATGGAGATGATCCTGCCTAGCTGCCCGCCAGACGACGGTATTGACACACGTGTGACGAGAAGCCAAGCGATCTGTGGCTTAAGCCGAGCGGCGGAAAGGCAAATACGACGTAACTGGAGGTCGACAGGTACCTTCCGCAGCTGCGCGCCACCCAGCGGCCAACCGCTCCCCACGGCTCGCGCACCACACCCCGGCAGCTCGGTTTGATGACGTCAGAAGGTGGACCAATGACCAAAGAACAGGAAAAGGCGGAGTCACTTGCAGAACCGCCCAAACACCTACTTCTAACCAGTCAAGTCACGAGGCCTGATGAAGGATGGAGCTAATCTGACGTATACCCAATCCAGAATTTGAGGGCGGTTACAAATTACCCACTCCCGCACTTTGACTCCGCCCTCCACCCTGACGTACACTTTTCCACCTATCAACGACTAAACCTGTGGAGGGGTGCGGGGGAAAGGGGCAAAGAGTGGGAGGAGGCCGAGAGAGGAAGGAGGCGTAGGCTGAGGAGGAAGAGGGAGGAGGGGCAGGGAAGTCCTGGCGGAGAAGAGGCCCAAGACTCCAAAGGAGACAAGAGGGTGCGCTGGAGCTTCCCCGCTGACCAACGGCCGTCTTTCGGATCCCTTCAAGAGCGAGTCACACAGAGAGGAGGAAAGGAGGAAGAGACGTTTATGTCGGCAGACAGAGAAGCTCTACCCGTCACCGTTGCCTCACATCCGGGGCTTTGGAGGGCTGGCCGTCGCGGTCCCGCCCCCACCTCGAGCCTTTCATGGCGACCGGAGGCGGAGGCTGGAAGAGCTGGGACTGGCGGAGGCCCCTTTAAATCTCCTTAAAGGGGTGGCCACTGGGCTCGGCAGACTACAACTCCAGCCTTAAAGGGGAAGCCTCCGAACTGAAGCTGACAAATTGAAAACTGTGCTGTTGGGAGAACTGGAGCCAGTGAGGATTCTTACCTCCTCTTCCCCCCACTCCAGAAGTCCTTTAAATTCAGCTTAAAGGGGAAGTGGCCGCTTGTGGAGTACTGGAAACCAAACTACGACCCTGTAAAGTGGCGGCCTGCTGTTTTGAGGACCCTGGACTCCTTAAAGGGGTGGCCTCTTTTAGCCGGAGGACTTGAGACACTTTTAAAGGGAAGGTCTGCGTTTCGGGGCGAGCTTTCGGTCCCTTTTAAAGGGGGTGGTCCTTCCTCTTCGGGGAGACTAGTCTCGACCCCTAGCAGGGGGCGGCCACCGCACTAGGCCGGCCGGACACCGTCGAGTTGTCTTAAAGGGGCCAGGGGCTGGACAACTTGCGGTTTCGCCTTAAAGGGACGGCCGCCCCTTTTTCGCTGTCTCGTCCCCGCTGGCCCCACGGGAGGGGGGGTTGACCCTCGGGCTTGTCGCCCCGGGGGCGGCGCCGGCTCCCCAGGCCTTGGCCTTGGGGCAAGCTCAGGGCCGTCAGAATCTGCTTTAAAGAGGAAGCGTGGCCCTCTCGTCCCTGTGCAGTCGCCAGCGCCGCGCCTGCGACCCCGGGCCTGCGGACAGGCCGCTTCGGGCCCCGCCGCCTCCGGATGCGGCACTGAGGGCGGTCGCCATGGAGACGGCCGCGGCTCCCGGCCCAGGCTGGGCAGCTGAGGGAGAGCGGCGGCGGCGGCGCTGCTCGCGCCGAGACCGAGACCGGGAGCAGCGGCGCCGCCGAGGTCCCGGCGGCGACGCACCCCGGGCCCTGTTGGCCGCCCCGCGCGGATCCTCGTCCTCATCGTCGCCGCCGCCGCCCGCCAGGCCCTGGTCGTCAGCTTCGTCTGGAGAGCGGCCTGGAGGCCCGAGACGGCGGCGGCCCCGTCCCAGGCCTCGGCCACCGCGACCCCGAGCTCGGAAGCGCCCTGCCGGCTCCGGTAGTCGCGGAGAGGAGGAGGAGGAGGAGGAGGAGGGGGGTGCAGACGACGGGGAAGCCGAGGAGGAGCCTGACGAGGAGGAAGAAGAGGAGGAGGACTTGATCGATGGCTTTGCCATCGCCAGCTTCGCCAGCCTTGAGGCCTTGCAGGTGGGGTCTGATGGGGCTAGGGACCTTTGGGGGGCTTCACAGGGACAGAGAAGAGTATGGTGCCTGGAGTGGGTGGAGTTGTGGGGGGAATGCCGGCACCCCAAACCAGAGCAACCGGCTCCTCTGGCCAAGCCTCTGCCCCGCCCTGGGGTGGGAGGAGGTAGAGCTAGTCTCCAGGGACCAACCAGGTTACCCCGCCTGGGAGCCACTTCGGTATCCTGGTCACCCCTAAAGAGATTGGGAGCTTTCCTTTTTCCATCTACTTTAGTCCCGCTTCCTCCTCCTCCTCCTCCACAGAAGGATGCCTCTCTTCAGCCCCCAGAACGATTGGAACATCGGCTAAAGCATTCTGGGAAGCGGAAGAGAGGGGGCTCCACTGGGGCCACTGGAGAGCCAGGGGACAGCTCTGATCGGGAACCTGGGCGGCCCTCTGGAGATCGTGCCAGAAAATGGCCCAATAAACGGAGAAGGAAAGAGGTGAGTTGGTCGTGGATCCCTGTCCTTTAAAACTCAGTATCTAAGGACATATATGAAAGCAGAGCAGATCTGAGCTCTCTGCTCATCCAAGTCTAACAAAGACGTATCCACAATGAGACTTGTCTGCTTCTGGCTGGAACTAAGTTTGCCTCAACATGCTGATAATTCAAAGATATATCAAAGGGACTTAGTTGAATCATAAATGAATTAGATGTGTCTTTGCCCTCCCTCGAGGTGGTGTCAGTCTAGCAAGAAAGAAACAGTCTACAAGCAAATACCTATACCAAAACCTGAGAAGCTAAAGAAGGCAGAGGTCTGGGAGAGATGCTGCAGAAACCCACATGAGGAAGCCACTCATTCTGCCTGGGGGATGGGAGGAGAGTTGTGGTTAGGGAAAGCCCCCTAGGATATCTTAGTGAGGCCTTGAAGAATAGTCGTAAGTTTTACTGAGAGAAGAAACAGGGCAAAGTTGTTGTGGACAAAGCACAGAGATATGAGAGTCTGGTGTATTTGGGAAATGGCCAGAGCATTGGGAACAAGGGTGGGCAATAGCAGTAGAGGAAGCTAAAAAGAGATTGAGAGTAGGTCACGAGGGGCCTTGAGTGCCTTGTAGGGGAGTTTAGACATTGTCCATAGGCCTCACCAGTCAGCTTCCCTTACCTCTGGACTCTGATCTTTCTCAGGCCTCCTCCCGTCACTCTCTAGAAGCTGGATACATAGTAAGTGCTCTCCACCTGTACTGGTCCCGCCTCTTGTACTCCATCTCTGGGCCTCACTCCTTCCCTTTTGTGACACTTCTGTCTTTCCTTCTTCCCAGTGTGATGCGGAAAGCGATCTGGACGAGAGGGTGAGTGGAGCTAGAACTTGTTGGGTGGACAGTGTTACAGCTTATAAAATAAACTGTAGCTTAAAGGGTCTGTGTGCAGCAAACAAGAGTCTCCTCTTGAGTGGGAAACATGGGTTAGGTTGAGGCAGAATTAGGTTTCTGGGAGGGGGGGATTGAGAGAGTAAATGATTTCTTTGGTGACTAGAGCCAGTCAACCAAAGAATAGAAGGCCCCTACCTTGGTGCGTTATCCTTTCTAAAGCTCTTAGAGATGCCAGTGGTTCTCCCCAGAAATTCAGAGTGGCTGTGGAACCAAGTTGGTCCTTCCTGTTAGCCATTAGTCTTATAAGTTAGAGTCTGAGCAGAGACCATGGCACTGAGGATACTAAAAAATTGTAGTTGGTGTAAGAACATACACTATAAAGATGTGTTTCAGTTTATTATCAGGGCTGATTTGCTTATTTTGAAATAATGGGTCCTAACAGTTGGTGCTCTACCCCTGTAATTAACTAAATTTGTACTCCCTAGTGTGTGTCTTGTTTTAGTTTTAAAAGTTGGTTGGACAGGACTGTGGTGAACCAGAGAGTTCTTGTCCGTTTTAAGGGGGCAGCCACTATCTAGTTACTAACTCATTGTTGCCATGTGAGACTAGGGGCCCATTCTCAAGAGAAGCTGCAAGTCTGAGTTTTTATAAAAAATCTGGATTTCTAAATATCAATTAGTTTATAATATTTGGGTAACACTTACGGACCAGACAGATAAGTCAGGTAGGCCCATTGGCCTATTTAGTGATATCTGACATTTTTACTTTGATTTCCTTGCTTCTCTGCTATTTTAGTGCTGATGTGATTTAGGCCTCATGGCCTATCAGATTCTTAAGCTCAGCTGCTTCACCCTTTTTGCCCAAGCATAGGTACCCTAGAACACGGTCTTTGATGGGTTTTAACTAAGGTGATGGAATAGACTTGCCACCACTGCCAGTTCCTAGGCAGGCGGCAGAGGTTGTTGGCCTTCCTGGGGAAGGGTCTGGCCTAACCAGAACCTGTCCCTGTCCCTACCCTTCTTCCCTAGGTCTCCGATGATGACCTCGATCCATCCTTTACTGTCTCAACCAGCAAAGGTTGGTCCAAAAGGCTGGGGCTGGAGATAAAGGAAGGAATTGGGTTGAGCATGGGTCTTAATGTATCTGCTGTCCTGCCTTCACAGCCTCGGGCCCTCATGGCGCCTTCAATGGGAACTGTGAAGCAAAACTCTCCATAGTCCCTAAAGTGTCGGGCCTGGAGCGGAGCCAGGAACAACCCCCCGGGCCCGATCCGCTGCTAGTGCCTTTCCCCCCAAAGGAACCACCACCTCCACCAGCCCCTCGGCCTCCTGTCTCAGCCCCAGCACCCCTGCCAGCCACCCCCAGTCTGCCACCCCCACCCCAGCTGCAGCTTCGGGTCTCACCCTTCGGCCTCCGCACTTCTCCCTATGGCAGCAGTCTGGACCTCAGCACTGGCAGGTGAGTGGTCTAGGGGTTTGGTCTGGAAAGACCTGGTCATTTTGGCACCAACCCTTGCATTCTATGGCTGGGACATGAGCTAGTACATTTGAGATGTGATCCAAAAAAGGGTTCTGAGACTAAAAAGTTTGAAATACACTGGATGAAACAAATTTAAAGAGATTACTACAAAACTCACAGATCATTTTATATATTTTCACGCAGGGGAATCCAATTTGTGCCATTTCCCAGTATTATTTGCTGCTGAGGCCTTTTTGCAAGGCATATCTGCTAGGAATAGTCTTTTTCAGAACATACTTTGGGAAATGCTGTTATGATGATTAAGAGTGCTGGCTTTGGTGTCAGACCTGGATTCGAATTCTTGCTCTGCCCCTTACTGGCAGTGTGATTTTTGAGAAGTCACTTAATCTCTCTGAGCCTCTATTTCCTCTTTCTATAAAATGACGTAATAATGGTACCTTCATCCTAAAGGTGTTGTGAGGACTAATTGTGAGTTAATGCGGTGTTTCCCAAAGTGTGTATGCTCATCATTAGTGATATGTGATATAATTTCAGATGTTACGGGAGTAAATTTTTTTCAGTTTTTACGTGCCTTAGAAGAATATGAGGAGTACCTCAACCCTTTGATTTCACATGTTATGGCTTGGGTGAAGCTAAGTAAAAAAGAAAAACATTATGTTAAAGGAAGAGGTAAATGGTACAGGTAGTTATATGGGTGCAGCAGCAATTGGGAAGGTGATGTGAAATGTTGGAGAAGTGTGAAATGTTGGAGACTTGGATTAGCGTGTAAAACAAGTGACAGCACTTGGTCTATAGTAAGTAAGTGCTCACTAAAGGGTAAGAATTACTGATACTATGTTATTGTCATCATTGCTTTTTTTTATGTTATTATTGAGAAAACTAAGGCTCAGAGAGGGGCAGTGACTTGCTCAAGGTCACCCAGGATGTTAATGGCAAGATGGGCCTAGAACTCTCAGGCCAGGCCAGCACCGTGCTGCTTCCACTGTCCTAGGGTAGGAACCAAGTGGCCTGTTGTAATTAAGCTTCAAAGTGAATGATATGTTTTGTGCTGTGGTTGAGTCAGAAAAGGGAAAATCATGTGGCCAAAGACATTAGAGGCACCTGTATGGAAGACCAGACCTAGAGAGGGAGAGAGGGGGTTGTTGGGTGTGGGAGGTACCTCAGTCTGAGGATGGGTTCCTTGAGGGGGAGAGGGGGGTGGAGGTCCTGGGGGCCAGGTTCTACCACCTTCCATGTTGGAGAACCAAGGTCAAGGTGTATCGCCCAGGCTTCTGACCCATTCCTGTCAGAGCTGGCACCACCCAACCCTTCACTCATTTCCCCACTTCTCTCCCCAGCTCTTCACGGCCGCCCCCCAAGGCCCCGGCCCCTCCCGTGGCTCAGCCTCCCCCCTCATCATCCTCTTCGTCCTCTTCCTCCTCATCTGCCTCCTCTTCGTCCGCGCAGCTCACCCACCGGCCCCCGACGCCCTCACTGCCCCTGCCTTTGTCCAACCACGGCTTTCCTCCCCCTGGGCTGCGCCCCCCCCCACCACCCCACCACCCCTCCTTGTTCTCCTCTGGCCCCACCCTGCCCCCACCCCCACCCCTGCTGCAGGTGCCAGGGCACCCTGGGGCCTCAGCCGCTAACGCCCTTTCTGGTGAGTTTGGGATCCTGGCCGGGGGGGCGGGGGGGCCATGGCCCTGGGCTTAGACCCAGTCGGCTTTGGGGCATTTGGACCTTAGCAGACTGCAGGGCTTGAGGAGGGAGTGGCTCAAGGCCAAAAGGGAAGGCCAGTCACCTGGGCCCAAGGAGGCTGACATGGTGGCAATGGATATTAAAGCCTTCTCCCCCTCCCCTCCCACAGAGCAGGACCTGATTGGCCAGGACCTGAACTCTCGATACCCCGAGGTGGTGGGGCCAGGGGGCTCAGCCAGGCCCCTGGCCTTCCAGTTCCACCAGCACAACCACCAGCACCAGCACACCCACCAGCATACCCACCAGCACTTCACCCCTTATCCCCCGGGTCTGCTGCCACCCCACGGCCCCCACATGGTGAGCTCCTCATTGGGCCGGTGATGAGGCTCTGAGACTTGGGGGGAGGGTCTGGCTTCCAGGGGAAGGCCCTGGGTCCCTGGCTAGTAGCTTACTCTTCCCTTCTCTTCCCTAGTTTGAGAAATACCCAGGAAAGATGGAAGGCCTTTTCCGGCATAATGTGAGTGCATGCGTGTGGTGTGTGGGCATAGATGTATCAGTGCGTGTGGTCCTAACTGTTGGGGTCCAGTCTTCAGCTTGAAAAGCAGGAGCTTTGAGCCTGAGAGGTCTCCCTGGGGGGCTTTAGGGTGGAGGCCAGAGAACTGATGGGCAGACCAGACATGGGCTGTATCTCCACCCCCAGCTTGGACTAGTCCCCTTCTCTCCACAGCCGTACACGGCCTTCCCTCCCGCAGTGCCCGGCCTACCTCCGGGCCTCCCGCCGGCTGTCTCCTTTGGCTCCCTGCAGGGGGCCTTCCAGCCCAAGGTGAGCTCCCAATCTGGACACCACTACCACCTCCCACCCCTTAAAACCCAGGTCCTCCAGGTCCACATGCCTTCTTCCTCTTCCCCAAACCATGCCCATCTTCCTGTCCTCCCCTAGTGGACCCAGTTCTCCCCAAAGCCATGCTCCCTTCCTGCCCCAGTCCCCAGCTTGGTTCTAGACCTGTTTTATACCTAGTGCCAGCTCTTCTGACTGATCCCTCCATTCCCCTTCCCCAGAGCACGAACCCCGAGCTGCCACCACGACTGGGGCCAGTGCCGAGCGGGCTTCCCCAAAAGGGGACACAGGTGAGGGGGGCCAGGGCAGATTCTGCTGGAACAGGAAGACCTGTTCAGTTGAGCAGGAGCATTGACTTGAGAATGAATCACTGATCCCTCCCTTTAATGCGTGATTGAGGGTGTCCCTTGTGTAAACGATACAATTTCCCAGGCATGAGGAATAGGAATTTCATGAAGTTGCCCAAGAAATAAGATTACCAGGGCAGTGGTTTTTGTAGGAGTTTTCAAATTTAAGTGACAAAGCTTTTTTTTTTCAAATGACATCATACCAGGAAGTCCTGTCTATAAACCAGTGAAAAGATAAGCTCTCCCTTTGTGAAAGGACACAAGGAGCCCAAGCCTTCCCTCCCACTTAGAGGCTAGGGCTCTGGACACAGTGTGGAAGAACACAGGATATATTTCCTAAAAGATAGACTGGAGGTTTTCCAACCTCTTTTAACAGTAGTAAATGCTTTTCTCTGAAGAAATCTTAAAACAGAACTTCATTACATAAAGCTGGTAATAGGGTATCTTCTGTTGAGGAATGTGTCCTGCTTGCCCACCAACCTGCTCCCTAGTCTTCCAAGTAAAGGATCTTCTTAGAACTGGTTCCGGAACTTGGTGCTGAAGGGATGAAGCCCAGAGTAGAAGAGGTGGGGGAAGGAGTCTGATCACAAGCAGGAAAGGATTGAGGGAGCCACGCAGGGTTCAGGGAGATGTTCGGGGGGACTTGGGGACTGAGACAATAAGGTGTCCAGGTCAGTAAACAGGTCTGAATTGCCACCAATCTCTGCTTTGCCATCCCCAGATCCCTGATCATTTCCGGCCACCTTTAAGGGTGAGTTTGGTGAGGACCTCAGGTTGCATGAGGCTGGGGGCTGGTGTCAGGGTGTTTGGCTGAGGGGTGGAGGGTGGGGGTTCCTGCTTGAGAATAAGTGAAAAATCCAAGACATGGAGGCAGCCAGATGTGGAACAGCAGAAAGCAAAAGGACCATAAGCCAGAGACCTGGGTTCAGATGTAACTGGCTATGGGACCTTGGGCAAGACAGTTTATCTCTCTGAGCCTCAGTTTCCTAGGCTTTGAAATGGACCTAGTCATCCCTCAGTTGTAGGGATGATAAAAGGAGATGATTTGTAGCAAGTCTGAGCCCAGGGCCAGGCCTGGAGTGGGTGACGAGTGAACATTCTTTCCTTCCCTTTTCCTTTGGTCATCTTTTTGGGGCGGCAGAAACCAGGGAAGTGGTGTGCCATGCACGTGCGTGTGGCTTACATGATCCTGAGACACCAGGAAAAGATGAAGGTACTGGGGCTGGAGGGCTGGGGAGAGTGGGCCTGTCTGAACTCGGCATCTACCTTCAGTAGAACTTGGCAAAATCTTGGCCAGAAACATCCCATCCTGTCCCCAGTCACTGAGCAATTCTGCAATTAGCACTAGGTTCTCTGGCTAACTAGGAGGTTAGTCAGAGAAGGCCCCCAGTCCCCTTTTTGCCACCAGCCAGCCCTTGGGATGGGGTTTAGGGGTGGAAGGGCAAGAGCAGGACCAAACCTAGCTCCTCACTCACTGCCCCTCTCCCTGTCCCATGCAGGGTGACTCCCACAAGCTTGACTTTCGGAACGACCTCCTGCCCTGCCTTCCAGGGCCCTATGGGGCCCTGCCCACTGGCCAGGAGCTCTCCCACCCAGCCGCTTCCCTCTTCACTGCGACTGGTGAGTCTGGCCAGGCTTTTTGGGGCCTGAAGTTCCCCATCTCTAACCTGATGTCCACCTTGTGCCCACTCAGCCTCATTAGAATCTCCCACCTCTCTGCCCCAGGTGCCGTCCACGCTGCAGCCAACCCTTTTACGGCAGCTCCCGGGGCCCATGGACCCTTTCTGAGCCCCAGCACCCACATTGGTAAGAGCCAAGGGCATGTGGGACAACTCAGGCTTCGTCTTTGACTTCCAGGAGTTCTCAAGCTGGGGATGGAAGTTAGACCTGAAAGGCAGCTGAAATCAAGAGTGGACCTCGTTCCACTTGCTTTGTGATCTTGGGCAAGTTACTGTACTCCCTCTGAGCCTTGATTCATTGTCTGTAAAATGGGGTAGAAAAGGGCAGAGTGGTTGCTAATCTCTGCCAGCTCAGATATTTCTCTGAAAATAGTGGTGGTAAGAGGAAGGTGGAGGAAGACTGCACAGCCCCAGAAGAGAGCATGGTCACTGGCTCCTAGCCTTCTCAGGCCTGCTACTGGGGGAGATCTAACCTGGGTTTGGGTAGACAAGGAGGATCTGAGCCTGATGGCATAGGGAAAGGTATTCCTGGAAGAGGAAATTGCGAGGTCCCATAGTAGGCTAGGTTAGCTGTTCTGACCAGCTGTGTGACACATGCATGCAAGTAGGGTCAGTTTGGGAAGGGCCCTGCATGTCAAGTGGGAGGAAGCCAGCAGAGATGTCCAGGCAACTGGCTTGCTGTAGAGCCGCTCTGGGTGGTTGGCATTGGGGAGAGTGGGTTAAGAGTGTGACCTCTGGAGTGAAAGAGGCTGTGGGTTGGAGGTACCAGTCACTGGTTAGTTGACTCTTGGCAAGTCACTTCACTTCTCTGAACCTTTTTCATCATCATCAAGTAGGAATGATCCTGTCTGCCTAATGGGGTTTGTGAGGTTAAACAATTCATGCATGTCAGAACTCAGTGCCTAGCCAGGGCCAAGAGGAAGTGCTTGGTACCTAGTTGTTAAGACAAAGGTGCTGAGGTCTTCCGGGCCTGCTTGCTGACCAGCCTTTTCCATTAGTTCTTGGTGGCTTCTGAGAGCGGGCTGCCCAATGCTCTAACCATCCCCTTTTCTCCCACAGATCCCTTTGGGCGTCCCACAAGCTTCGCCTCCTTGGCTGCTCTCTCCAATGGGGCCTTTGGAGGCCTGGGCAGCCCCACATTCAGTGAGTGCTAGCTGGGGTAGGGTGGTGAGGGGCAGTGGCAGTGAGTTAATGTGTTAAAGCAGGAGGCTGAAAGGGTGCCTAAGTGGGGCCTCCTATTCTTGGCTCCTGTCAATCTCTACTTTGCTCTCTGTCTAGACTCCGGCGCCGTCTTTGCCCAGAAAGAAAGCCCAGGGGCACCACCAGCCTTCGCCTCCCCCCCAGATCCATGGGGTCGCCTGCATCGCAGTCCTCTGGCCTTTCCTGCCTGGGTCCGGCCCCCTGAGGCCGCCCGGACTCCAGGCTCAGACAAGGAGCGGCCTGTGGAGCGGAGGGAGTCTTCTCTCACCAAGGAGGAGAAAGACAGGTATGCTTCCCAAAAACTGTCCTCCCAGCTCCCTACTCTCCACCTCCCCCTCAGCCTGTATCTGACCTCTGGAGTACCTTTATTCTCTCCCCCCATACCTGCCCCCCAGGGACCTCCCCTTCTCACGGCCCCAGCCCCGAGTATCTCCTGCTACTCCCAAGACCCGGGCTGGTGAGGAAGGGGCCAGGCCAGCCAAGGAATCTGTGCGGGTAAAGGAAGAACGGAAAGAGGAGGCTGCTGCTGCTGCTGCTGCTGCTGCTGCAGCTGCCGCTGCCGCCGCCGCCGCCGCCGCCGCCACTGGGCCTCAGGGCCTTCACCTGCTGTTTGAGAGGCCCCGGCCATCCCCCTTTCTTGGCCCTGGTCCTCCTGAGCGCTGTGCTGGCTTCCTGGAGCCAACCTGGTTGGCAGGGCCCCCTCGCCTTGCAAGGCCACCCCGCTTCTATGAGGCGGGTGAGGAGCTGACTGGACCGGGGGCAGTGGCTGCTGCCCGCCTCTATGGTCTAGAGCCTGCCCATTCTCTGCTATACAGCCGCTTGGCTCCTCCACCACCACCTACTGCGGCCCCAGGAACCCCTCACCTGCTCAGCAAGACCCCACCAGGAGCCCTTTTGGGGGCACCACCTCCACTTGTGCCCGCCCCTCGACCTAGTTCCCCACCTAGGGCCCCTGGCCCAGCCCGGGCTGACAGGTGAGGGAAGGGGAGGGGCAGGGGCAAAGCTCCATCCCCCTTTCCTTTTGATAAGGTCCTAGAGCTGAGGTTTTAAGCTAGGGCTGGAGGGCAAAGGTCATGACCTCACCAGCCACCTCTGAGTTCATGGAACCTGAGAGCAGAGCCCCAGCCCCCATGAGATCAAGCATCTGATGAACCTTGGGGTCATCAGGAGGGCAGAGGTCACAAACCTCTAGAGAGGAGTGTGTGTGTGTGTACACATACATTAGAGTGGGGGTCATTTCAGAGGTCATAGCTCATGATCTCCTGAGGTGCACCATTGCCCCCTCTGAGGGCCCCTAGGCCCTTGGCCTGCCTCCCCAAGGGCTCACTAAGCCAGAGGCCAAAGTGCCCCCCCTCCCCTTCACCTACCACCCAAGTCCTCTTGCCCTCTCAGGGCTGGGGAAGGAGGGGCTACAGGAAGGGGGGTTCCATGTACATATTTATCTCCCCTTTCACATAGCCCCCCAGACCTTTTGTACATTTTTACAGGGGTGCCCCTCCCAGTAATCTCCCCTTCCTGATTAATTAAATCCTCAGACTGGTGCTGTGTTTCTGGCCTCTGGCTTCTCTGTGGGGGGAGGGGAGATTGCAGGGGGAAGAGCTGAAAGGGGACAGGCAGGCCCAGGGCTTATCCCTCAGAATATGGGGTCCAGCAGGAAGTGGACCAACAGGAGAAGGGACGTGGGTGCCTACGCTGGAAAGAAGGGCAAATGCTTCCTGCTTGGCTGACAGCCGAGGTTCCCCTTACTTGTTCCTATTACCTCTGAGTGCCCCCATCCCCAAAAGGCTCAACCTTTAAACTTCAGAGTCTACTTCTTTCTTAGTGGCTCAGTCTCCTCACTCCATTTCCAAGTGCCCCCAGGATTCCTGGGCCCTGCTCTCTAGAGCCTTGTTCCCAGCACCCTGCCCCAGACTCGAAGGAGGGCCAGAGAAGGTCACCATGTACCACACACCAAAGAAGGGGGTCAGCTTGGGGGTGGGCCACACAGGCAGCTTCTTCAGCAGCCTCTCGGCAGCAGCCCTAGCCTTCCCACAGCAGCAGGTGCCCCCAGGCTGGGTCCCAGCCTAGAAGGCAGGGGTCAGGTTAACAAAATAATGTTGACTTTTTTCCCAGGTGGGGCTTATTCTGTAACATGACTTGCGGATATTTATATAAAAATGAGTGTTACAATGAGGCCCCTTGGCTCCTCTTTCAGTGTGTGTGAGTCACCTGGGCTTGGGGATTGGGGCTGGGTCCTGGGGTCAGGGAGGGATAAAGACAACACTGTCCATGTCCTGACAAAGGTACCCCCCTGCCCCGCATAACCTGGGGAGATGTTTTACTACTTCTGGATGGGTGGATTAGAGTGTTGGGTACTGGAGTTTTTCACATTTTCGTACAACCCAGGAGTACACATATAAGATTCAAATTACAGAAAGATAAAACTAAATTTCCCATTTACCTGCCAACACTCATCCCCAGAGGTAGGCACTGTTAACCATTTGATATGTGTTTTTTAGGCGCCTTTGCTATGTGTTTACCTGCACATATATGTACATGCATGGTTATGTTAGAAGAGATCTGTGCTTTAAAAATCTGTTGGTTTTTCTTTTATACATGATTATATAAAACACTTCAATCACAATAGTACAACAGGGAAGCCCCTTATAATCCTGCCCCTCAAAGAAAACACTTAATTGTGAGAGATACATTCTTTCAATTCTGACTATTGCCTAAAATGTAGAAGAATGGTGTCCTGTGAAATGTACTATTTTGCAACTACCTTTTTACGCTTAACATTATTCTTTGATGTAATGATTAAACAAGGGACTACCTAAAATGAGCTAGAGAGGCTGGTTCCCATTCAAACCACCCAGGATTGACTTGTTCCAAGTGTACCCATCGCCTTAAGAAAGATACATGCAACATTTTCTGTTGCCGCTACACATACCCAAGACTTCTAGGGAAAACTCAGGCCTAGATTGTTACCACAGATATCAGAAACAGGTGACCAGGAGAAATGTGGCTTGCAGACATAATTTCACATGGCAGTCCTTGTTTTCACTTAGGAAAATTCCAAAAAACCAGTTAACACTACCTGCTTTTCCTATGACTGTAGATATGGGACATAATCTCTCCTGAGTGCCGCTGCCCCACTCTGCTGTTTAGGAATGGGCCATTGTCACTATTCAGGGTAGTTCCCTGGTCTCTGTAAGCACTCTTAGATGTTTTCTAGATAATGTGTATCTACCCTCTCCCAGATCTCCCACATAACTCAGGTATCCCCTAGACCTAATACTGTGCTCCCCTGACCCCACTTCCTTCTCTGTGTTATCAGTACCTAAGTACCCAAGCCTTCCTGTTACCTCGCTTGATTCACTGTCTGAACTGCCCTTTATTCTTTCGACCACTTCATCATGCTGGGAACTGAACTAGTGGCTGGGGGTAAACAAACAAAATTCCAGCTTTCCTGGAGCTTACAAGCTACTGTGAAGAGCAAGAAACATACTGTGAGAAGAAAAAGAGGGAAAGGGAAAGAATCCCAAGGGCTGCCTTCTAAGGGCCTGTCATCATAGCCACTGTGCTCCATTGGTTCATCTCCACATGTTCTGATCCTAATGCAGGCAGCTCCTCAGGCAGAGGTCAAAGAGAAGTCTGGAAATGACTTTCAACATTGGGGAAAAACAAACCAAACCCAAGTCATTCACCATTGAGAGGCTACTATTTGAAAATGCATTTCTTTATTCTGAATGAGCTCAGCAGAGTAGCTATGTATTCTTAAGCAGTATGTTTCTTTCTGTGCCATGGTTTATTTGTAAAATGTTTGTTTAAAAACAACTTTATCGAGATATAATTTATTCATTTACCATAAAGTTTACCCAGTCTTTCTAACTGGCTTCTTTCACTTAGCTTTATGATTTCAGGGTTCACCCATGTTGTAGCTTGTATCAGTACTTCATTTCTTTTTATTGCTAAATAGTATCCCATTGTAGCAGTTTGTTGGAGGGGGCCATCTTTCAAAATAGGCTTTGTGGTGAGCAACATCTGTCTACCAGAATAGAAGGAAGGGGGAACCTGGGCCAGTGAAAAACATGGGCTTAGACCCTTGACATCAGACAGACCATGGTTTGAGTTTGGCCTTTACTAACCAGCTCTGTGGCTTCGGTCTAGTTGCAGCCTGTTTCCATGGTGGACAAACAGGGAAAATGACAATTCAAGCCCATACTTTCCTCAATTTCCTTAGTTTTTACCTAAGGTCCTTTGTTCCAGGATCCTGCAAGGAAACCACATAATATTCAGTCATCATGTCTCTTTAGGCTCCTCTTGACTGTGAGTTTTTCAGACTTTACTTGTTTTTGATAATCTTGACAGTTTTCAGGAGTACTGGTCAAGTATTTTATAAAATGTCCCTTAATTGGGATTTTTTTTTAATTCGATATTTAGGGAGGGAGGGAGAGAAAGAGATTTGTTGTTCCACTTATTTATGCATTCATTGATTGATTCTTGTATGTGCCCTGACCAGGGATCAAACCTGCAACCTTGGTGTATTGGGTCAATGCTCTAACTGACTGAACTACTTGGCCAGGGCCTTTGGGATTTGTAAATTGTTCTTCTTAGGATTAGAGGAGTTATGGGTTTGAGGAGAGAGCACAGGTAAAGTGCCATTTTCATTACATCATATCAAGGGTATATACCTTCAGGATGATTTATCACTGTTGATGTTGACCTTAATCACCTGGCTGAGGCAGTGCTTGTCAGATTCTGTTGCAAAATTACTCTTCCACATTATTTCCATATTTTATTCTTTAGGAGGCAGTCACTATGCACAACCCATACTACAGGAGTTGGGAAATTATGCTTCACCTTCTTGAGAGCAAAGGATCTACATAAATTCTTTTGAATTCTTTTGCTCAGGCAATTTGTTCCCTATTTATTTATTTATTCATTCATTCATTCAGTCACTTATGTCAGTTTCATGGGCATTTATTTTATACTTTAGGTTATGCTCTAATACTACTTTATTACTCTCCAGTATTCGGTTAGTTCCTGTGTCCCTTTGACATACCCCGTCATAGTGGGGTTTTCTGTTTTGTTTTGTTTTTTAGTGGAGACTTTACTGTTTATCCTTTTGTATCTCTGTGTTTTTCTCTCATGTGCATGTATTATCTGTTTTGAAAAGTTAAAAACAGCAGCTAATGTAATTGACATTAAAAGTTTCTAGCTGCAGCTGGTGTGGCTCTGGGTTGAGCACCGACTAGCAGACCAAAAGGTGGTGATTTGATTCCCAGACAGGGCACATGCCTGGGTTTCAGTCCACGTCCCCAGTTGGAGGCATGAGACAGGCAACCAATTGCTGTTTCTCTTCCTCTCTCCCTCCTTTCCCCCTCTCTAAAAATATATAAATAAAATCTTTTTTAAAAAAAGTTTCTAACTTGTGCCCTGGCCGGTGTGGCTCCGTGGATTGAGTGCCAGCCTGCAAACCAAAGGGTCACTGGTTCAATTCCCAGGCAGGGCACGTGCCTGGGTCGCAGGCCAGGTCCCCAGTAGGGGGAGCGCAAGAGGCAACCACACACTGATGTTTCTCTCCCTCTCTGTCTCCCTCCCTTTCTCTAAAAATAAATAAAATCTTTAAAAATATTTTCTCTATCTTGTAAAAGGAAAAAAAGGTCAAAACTCTACTCCTTTCCTTTGATCACTCCTCCCCTGCTATATTCTGCCCTTTCAAAGACACCATATTGATTTCTTGTTTATTTCTCCAGAGCAATTCTTTTTTCTTTTTTTAAACAAATATTTGCATATGGTGCACACAGTTCTGTATACTGTAATTCTTTTTAATGTAACTCTCATGGGTTATACCTTTTTAGTAATAGAGATCTACTTCCTTCTTAGCCTGTGCATTATATTCCATTGTAAAGTTATACTAGAATATATTTAAAACCAATATCCATCAGTGGATATTTACATCCTTTCAAGTCCCTTACTAGAACAAGAAGTGCTGCAGTGAATACCCCCATCTTTATATACTTGAGCAAATAAGTCTGCAGGATAAATTTATGCACGTGGAATTGCTTAGTATACTTTTAAAATTTAGATGCTGCTAAATTGTCTTACACAAACCTTTCACCATTTTCCCTCTCAGCAACAAAGTCTGAGAGGACCTGTTTCTCCACACCCTTGTTAACAGGGAGAAGTGCCAAGCTTTTTGATCTTTGCCAATTCCATGGATGAAAGATGCTTACTCATAGAGGTTTTAACTTGCACTTCTTTTATGATTATGAGTGAAGCCAAATATCTTGCCTCACGTTTACAAATCATTTGTGTTTTTGTTTTCTGTGAATTGTCTGTTCGGGTCCTTTGTCCATTCCCCCTCCCCTCACCCTTTGGATTTTTTATAACCTTTGTTTTGTGCCTTAGTGAAAGCTATTTATTTGTTTATTCTGTCAACAAATATTATTGATCATCCATGGTGTACCAGACTCTATTTTAACAACATGGCAGTAAGCAAAAAGGACAAAAGTATTTTTCTCTAGGAAATTAAAATTCTAGAGAGTTTCTTCTCTAGGAATTAAAATTCAGACAGAAAGTGAATAAATATACATTGATTGGAGAAAAAGAAGGGTATGGGCTAGAAAGTTCCAGGGTGCTATTATATGTAAGGGTATTAAACCAGATTTCTCTTAGGGGTGCTAAGGGAGCAGAGATGGGAATGAAGTGAGGAAAGGAGTCATTCAGTTGTCTGGAAGAGGAATGCTTTTGGCAGAGGGAGCAGGATTGTGAAGTCCCTGAGGTGGGAATGTGCTGGGTGAGCTGGAGGGCCAACCAGGAGGCTAGTGTGGCTGGAACAGAGGGGGAGAGGGAGAGAGGTAGGAGATGAGTTTGGAGAAGTGAACAGGGACCAGATCAGGTAGGGCCTTGCTGGCCTTTGTAAGGACTTTGGCTTCTGCTATGAGTAAGATGCTGGCCATTGCAGTTTATTTATTTTGGCTGTACTTTTTTTGTGGAGAGTTTTGAAGCAGAAGAATGACATTTCCTGTTTTTTAAAGGACCATACAACAGCACAGTCTGTGGATTGAGACATTACAGTACACACGTTGTTGGCTCAGTTCCCATCATTAGCATATCCTAACTGGAACATCTAGGGGTCTGCCCTGCTCAAGCAAATCTAATGTGTGTAAATCCAGATGGACCTCACTTTCTCTAAGGGACTGGGCAGTGATTGCCATGGGCATGTGTGCAATGTGGCATGAGTAATGTGGTGACTCCAAGCCTTTAGGCCAGGGGTGTCCAGTATGGTATCTCTGGCCATACTGGAAGAACAGTTGTCTTGGGCCACACATTAAATACATAAACACTAACAAAAACTGATGAGCAAAAAAAAAGTTTTAAGTAAATTCATGATTTTTTTTGTTGGGCTGCATTTATAGCCATCCTGGACTGCATGTGGCCCATGGGCCTCGGGTTGGACACCCCTGTGGGCCCAGTGATTTTGCTTGTGGGTGATCAACAAGCCCCACCTTATTTTCGATTGGAAAGAATCGTTTCTCTAAAGCTTATCAATCACACCTCTAGAAGTGCCTCCTTGTCATACAATTCATATAAAGCCATAAAATGTGAGCTTAACAATGTTCTCAGAATTAGTGTTGTAATAATTGTACAACTTTGTGAATATACTAAAAACCCTGAATTCTTAAAAAGGATGAATTTATGGTATATGAATCATAAGCCAGTAATGATAATGAGTGTTTCCAGAACCCCTGTTTGTCATTGCCCAAAAACTGGAAAAAAAAAACAAGTATCTGTTCACAGGGATCTATTAAATAAACTCATATAATCATCAATCCATAAACACAATGGAGCAGTTAAAAAGAATGGAGTATGTCTGTATTTGCAGGTGTGAGAGACAGAAAAAGCTCTGTGATGTAGTGTTAAGTTAAAAAAAATTAAGGTGAAGAACTGTGTGTGTGTGTAATGTGCTAACATTTGTATTGGAAGAGCATATATACATGCACATAGAATATTTCTAGAAAGATACCTGAGAATTTTGTAGTAGGAACTTATAGGAAGTGGAGATAGTTTCTACTTTCTCTGCTTTTCTTTTTTACTTTTTATCCTCACCCAAGGACATTTTTTAATTGCTTTTAGAGAGAGAGGAAGGGAGAGAGAGAGAGAGAAACATTAATGGAAGAGAGAAGTATCAATTGGTTGCCTCCTGTATGTGCTGGACCGGGGACCGAACCTACAACCTAGGTATGTGCCTGACTAGGAATCGAACCCACAATCTTTCAGTTACAGGATGACGCTCCAACCAACTGAGCTATACCGCCCAAGGCATACCCTCTTTACTTTTAAAAAAACAAATATTTATATGTGTAATTTTTATTAAAACATGTTTAAATTATTAGAACAAAAATTTAAAATACCAGAATAAAAAATTGAGGAGAAAGGATGCTTTAGGCAGATGGAGCAGCAGCGCAGTCCCTGAGCGGTGGTAGATGAGCTGGAGGACCAACCAGGAGGTCGTTGTGGCTGTTGCTGGCTACTGCGTGGAGAATAGACTATGAAGAGTGTTTGCAGAGCCTTTGCCAGGTGACTTGGTTAGAGCATCGTCCTGTGTACCAAAAGGTTGCAGTTTTGGTTCCTGGTCAGGGAATACCTAGGCTGTGGGTTCAGTTTCCCATTGGTGTGCGTATAGGAGGCAACTGATCAATGTTTCTCTCTCCCCCTTCTTCTCTCTCTAAAAATCAATAAAAAAGAGTGTTTGTGGAGCACTTTCTACATTCCAGGCATTTTGTTAGGTTCTGGAGTGGTAGGTGGGTAGTGGTAGGGGGGTAGGTGGGCTCCCAGTTCCAACTCCACCCAGAGTTGGTGGGAGGCCCTTCCCTGGGTCTTGAAGGGAGTCCTCTCTTGTCGTCCTTCACCCACTCCCAGCTTATCTCCAGGACCCATCAAATCCAGAGTAGGCAATGAACCTTGAGCAGAGTAAATCACACTTTTCTTCATTTTTAAAAAAGATTTTTAAAATTTATTTCTTTAGAGAGGGGAAGGGAGAAAGAGAGGGAGAGAAGTATCAATGTGTGGTTGCCTCTTGTGCACCCCCCACTGGGGACCTGGCCTGCAACCCAGGCATGTGCCCTAGACTGGGAATTGAACTGGCGACCCTGTTGTTCAGAGGCTGGCACTCAACCACTGAGCCACACCAGCCAGGGCTGACTTCACTTTTCTGAACCTCACTTTTCCCATCTGCAGAATGGGCATAATAACAAAGCTTATCTCAATTAAGTTATTGTGAGAATTATTGGTGTTCTAAAAATGTATAGAATTATTACTAGTATTAGTCTGTCTCCAGTACTACTAATAGAAATATAATGCTCACAATTATGCAGCAAGACAGGGAAAACTAGTAGGACTATCCCCATTTTATATGTAAGTACACCGAGGCACAAAGATGGAAGATCTCAGAGTCCAAACTTAGTGAAAAATTCAAGATGGGCTGATTTTAGGGTGAGACAAATAGGGATTTGAATCCCTGCTTTACCAGGTAACTGCTTTGTGATTTTAGTCTGGTTACCTATGTGAGCCTGAGAGTTAATCACCCCTGTTGAAAAGGAACAAGGCCTTGGACTTTGTAGGACTTGGAGGATTAAAAGCTGCTGCAAAAGAAAAAAGTTCTTGGAGCATGGTATATGTCCAGGAAATAACACCTATTAGGGTAGTTGTACTGAAGATAATAACATTTATGGACTAGAGCTCGGACCCATTGTTAGGTGCGGAGATCAGATGAATGAGAATCAGGTCTTGTGGTTGCTTCACTCTTTCCCTAATCCAATTTTCTGCCCTCCCTAGCCCCACTGTGAAAGAGCAGGGGAGGCCTTCAGTGATGCAAATAGTGTTGACTTTTCATTAACAAAACAATGGGCCTGTTTAGAACTTTGAAAGGAGAAAAATTGGTTAACAAGTGTGTGTTGATATACTCACACCCTGCTCTACTAGTTAATGAACATTTCCTAAACCCTGCTGGGAGATAACCTCAGGAATCCATTTGAGGTCTCTCAAGTGTTGGGTGAACTAGGGTCTCACAGTGTCTTCAGCTAAAGTAGAAATAACAGCAGGAAGGTAAAGATGCTAACTAATCTCTCAGGGCTGGTGGGTGGCTTTGATGAAATGTGTTTGAAGAGCTTAGCACCCCTTAAAAACAAAGCAATTTTTTCTCATCTAAGGAAATCAATTTATTTTATCCTAAACTTCTCCAACTCATCCCACCCCTACTTCAGGAGAAGTGACTGTAGACTCCATTGGGGCCCCTGACCCCAACACTGGATATTACAGAGCTACTGCCAGACACCTAGGGCCATTGAGCTAGGTACAGAACATTCTAGTTAAGTAAGCAGTAGAGAGATACTTTAAGAAAAAAAAAAAGACAACATTTTTTCATATACACTGCTTGTGTAGCCACTAAATTACAGTTTCTAGAGCTAAAGAATGGAAATAGTTCTCCCTGGCTGGTATGGCTCAGTGGATTGAGTGCTGGCCTGCAAACCAAAGGGTCACTGATTCGATTCCCAGTAGGCGCTCATGCCTGGGTTGCAGGCCAGGTCCCCAATAGGGGGCACGTGAGAGGCAACCACACACTGATGTTTCTCTTCCTCTCTTTCTTCTTCCCTTCCTCTCTCTCTGAAAATAAATAAATAAAATCTTTAATAAAAAAGAATGGAAACAATTCAAGTGTCCAAAATAGAGGGTTTGACATTCATACAATGGAACACTATGGCCTTTAAAAATATTAGGAAGATCCCAATGTGCAGATCCTCAAGATTATTAATAAGTAAGTGGAGCTATCTTGTGTTCATGGATATAGAATGGCTTGATATTGTAAAGATAACAATTCTCTCCATGTGGATCCGTCAGAGTCAATGCAATGCTAAGAAAACTTACCAACAGGGTTTTGTTTTGTTTTTTAAATGAAACTCAACAAGCCAATTAAAAAAATAAATAGAAGGAGCCCTGGCTGTTGTGGGTCAGTGGATTGAGTGCTGGATTGCAAACCAAAAGGTCACAGATTCAATTCCCATTCAGGGCACATGCCTGGGTTTTGGGCCAGGTTCCCAGTTGGAGTCATGTGAGAGGCAACCGATAGATGTATCTCTCACACTTTGATGTTTATCTCCCTCTCTTTCTCCCTCTCCCCCCCAAAAGTAAATAAACAAAATCTTTTAGAAACAATTGCTGACTGCCAGCCGAGATGGAGGCGTAGGTAGATACACTTAGTCTCCTTGCACAACCAAAAGAAGGACAGATTTAAAAATAAAAAATAAACAGAACTGCCAGAAAATCGAACTGTGTGGGAGTCTGATAACCAAAGAGTTAAAAAAGAAACATTCAGACTGGTAGGAGGGGTGAAGATGGGCAGCTGGGGAGGAGAGGACGCATAGCAAGGCTGGAGGACCAGGCAACCCACGTTTGTGTGCAGATAACCAGGAAGAACAATTGGAGAGCAAGAGAGACTGTGCTACCCAGGGTTTCAGGGTGGGAAAATAAAGCCTCAAAACCTCTGGTGGTAAAAATCTGTGGGGGTTGCAGTGGTGGGAGAAACTCCAGTCTCACAGGAGAGTTCATTGAAGAGATCCACAGGGTTCTAGAATGTACACAAACCCACTCACCTGGGAATCAGCACAAGAAGGGCCCAATTTGCTTGTGGGTAGCTGGGAAAGGACTGAAAGCCAGCAGAGAGCTGAGCAAACGACATTGTTCCCTCTGTGCCTCCTCCCCCACAGACAGCACCACAACGCAGTGACCTGGGTTGCCCCCCCCCCCAGGGAATACCTAAGGTTCTGCCTCTTACATCATAACAGCTGTGCTGAGGCCAAAAAATATGGCCCTAATGAAAGAACAGATCAAAGCTCCAGAAAAAGAAGTAAGCAATGAGGAGATACCCAACCTATCAGATGCAGAGTTCAAAACACTGGGAATCAGGATGCTCACAGAAATGGTTGAGTATGGTTGCAAAATGGAAGAAAAAGTGATGGCTATGCAAAGTGAAATGAAGAGATATGTACAGGGAACCAATAGTGAAGGGAAGGAAACTGGGACTCAAATCAATGATTTGGAACAATAGGGAGAAATAAACATTCAACCAGAACAGAATGAAGAGACAAGAATTTAAAAAAATGAGAAGAGGCTTAGGAACCTCTGGGACAACTTTAAATGTTCCAACATCCAAATCATAGGGGTGCCAGAAGGAGAAGATAAAGAGCAAGAAATTCAAAACTTATTTGAAAAAATAATGAAGGAAAACTTCCCTGATTTGGCAAAGGAAATTGACTTCCAGGAAGTCCAGGAAGCTCAGAGAGTCCTGAAAAAATTGGACCCAAGGAGGAACACACCAAGATATATCATAATCAATTTATGCAAGATTAAAGATGAGGAGAGAATCTTGAAAGCAACAAGAGAAAAAGGGAATGTTACTTACAAAGGAGCTCCCATAAGACTGTCAGTTGACTTCTCAAATAAACCTTAGGCAAGAAGGGGCTGGAAAGAAGTATTTGAAGTCATGGAAAGCAAGGACCTACATCCAAGATTACTGTATCCAGCAAAGCTATCATTTAGAATGGAAGGGCAGATAGAGTGCTTCCCAGATAAGGTCAAATTAAAAGAGTTCATCATTGCCAAGCCCTTATTATATGAAATGTTAAAGGGATTTATCTAAGAAAAAGAAGTGATCAAAAATATGAACAGTAAAATGACAACAGACTCACAACTATCAATGGCTGAACCTAAAACAAAAACAAAAACTAAGGAAACAACTAGAACAGGAACAGAATCACAGAAATGGAGATCACATGAAATGTTATTAGCGGGGAGTGGGAGGGGAGAGAATTGGCGTAAATATACAGGAACTAAAAGCATAAATGATAGGTAGAAAATAGACAGGGGAAGGTTAAGAATAGTACAGGAAATTGAGAAGCCAAAGAACTTACATGTATGACCCATGGACATAAACTAAGAGGGGGTGGAATTCGGGTAGAAGGTGGGGTGCGAGGCAGAGGGGGATAATGGGGGGGAATGGGGCAACTGTAATAGCATAATCAATAAAATACAAATCAAAAATTTATAAATAAATATTTAAATAAATAAAAGAAAGAGCTAAGAACAAAAAGAATGGGGACGTGCTCTACTACAGTTGTTAACAGGCTAGAGTAACAAAGACGAGGTGGTGTTGGTAACAATAAAATCTGAGATCAGCTCATGACTATATGAAACTTTGGTAAGTGATGAGTGGCGTGGAAGATCAAAATGAGGACTCTTCAATAGATGGAACTGGGGAAAAATGATCATCCATATGGGAAAAATGAAATTAGATCATTGCTTCACATTATACACACAAACTCCAGATATATAAGGATTTAATTATCAAAATCAAAACTTTAAAACTTTCAGGAGAAAATAGGAGGGAATTTCTTTCTGAACTTGGGGTAATAAAAAATCTCTTAAAACACAAAAGGTTAATTATAAAAGAAAATATTAATAAATGAAACTATTGAAATCAAAGAAAATTAAATTATAAGCTACAAATTTTGAGGTAAGTGCAAACACATGTAACCATTCAAGGATATATATCAAGATAATCTAAAGACCTTCTACAAATCAATAAAGGACAATAAACCATTAGAAAAATGGATAAAAGGCTTGAACATGCATTTCAAATGACAGGAAACAGTTAAAAAGCTCATGAAGAAATAGATGCTCAACATAATTAGTAACCAAGAAATTAAGATCATACAAGATTCAAGTTTATATCCAGTCCCCTGCAAAAATTAAGAAATCAAATAACATCAAGTATTGAAGAAGAACAAAAATCTATACATTGCTGCTGGAATAGAATATATCCATATGGCCATTTTGGAAAACAGTTTATCCCTTTCTTATAAAATTGAACATTTACAGATGTTAAAATCCATCAGTTCCACTGTTGGGCAAATATCCAGCAGCAAGTCTTGCACAAGTGCTTCAGGAGACACGAACATGAGTATTCAAAACAGCAGTGAACAGATGGCAAACACCCAGAAAGAACACAGAATGCCCTTCAACAGGAGAATAGATAAATACATTTGGGTGCCCTGCCAAAATGAAATTTACACAAGAGTGCAATTCAAATGATCCACAGTCACACTTAACAAAATGAGTGAATTTTATTAATATAATATTGAGTGTAAAAAAAGAAAGCAAGAACCCAAGGACTACCTACATTATGATACCCTTCTAAAATTCAGAAACAACTAAAACTAAACTATATTGCATAATCAGAATAGAGAGAATAAAGCTGCAAAACTAAAGCCAAGAGTCCTGACCAGTGTGGCTCGGTTGGGTGTCATTCCACAAATTGAAAGGTCACCAATTCGATTCCCAGTCAGGGCATACACCTCGTTTGCAGGTTTGCAATGGAGAGTCAACCACGTTTCTCTCTCACATCAATGTTTCTCTCGCTCTCTTTCTCCCTCCCTTTCCCTCTCTCTAAAAATAAATATAAAATAAAATCTTAAAAAAAAAAAACAAACAAAACAACTAGCCCTAGCTTATGTGGCTCCATAGATTGAGTGCTGGCCTGTGAACCAAAGTGTCACTGGTTCGATTCCTGGCCGGGGCACATGCCTGGGTTTCCAGCCACGTCCCCAGTGGGCAGTTCAAGAGTTAACCACATACTGATGTTTCTCTTCCTGTCTTTCTCTCTCCTGTCCCCTCTGTCTAAAAATAAATACATAGCCCTGGCTGGTGTGGCTTAGTGGATTGAGCATGGGCTGTGAACCAAAGGGTCTCAGCCAGATATAGGCCGTCCTGGATCGGCCTATCTCTGGCTTTACTGGGGACCTTACAGCCATCCCAGGCATCCTGTCAGATTGTTCTTGGAAAGTGAAACTTGGACCATGCCATTACTTGCTCAAAAACTTTCCATAGGTCCCTGTCATCTCCAAACTGATGCTCCACTACCTAGCCTGGCATGTTGGGCCTTTGGCCACTTGTCTCCAAGTGACCTATCTCAATCTACACCATCATAAAAAGTTAAGCTGATCTATTCACTGTCCTCTCACCCCTCAACCTTATTGAGACTGTGTCATCTTGCTGAAGTGTCTGCCCTCATGTCTAAATTTTTCAAGGCCAGGTTTAGATGACACCTACTTCAGAAAGCCCTCCCCGATCTGACCTCACTCTTCCTTGACCACCTTCTCCCATAGCATCAAAACACTCTACCCTGATTTTTAACAAGCTCACAGATCATTCCCCAATGGGACTAAATTCTTGAGAACCAGGACTATAACATCTTTCCCCCCATCTCTCCCACTTCACCCAGCACAGGGCCTGACACTTGGTGGGCAGAGACAATTCTAGTCAGGAGAGTGCACCCACTAGGACTGTAAGAACAAGACGTCACAACTTCAGCTGGCTTCAAGATCCACACAGATACAACAAATGTGTGAAATTGCCAAGTGCAATATACCTTTACATTTAGGTGGTTCCTTGGAGCTTTCAAAGCAATTTTGTACCAGCAACTCTATCCCCACTTTACAGATGAAGAAAGTGATGCTCAGAAAAGTGAAGTGAATTGCTAAAGGTTACAGCAAGGAAATAGCTTCACAAGGCTAGGTCCAACTCATTCAGACTCCAGTCTGGCCTCCTGTCTTCTGAGGGTGATAGGAGGAAGGTCTAACGAGACGGGCATTGCCGTGACCTGTGTGGCTCACTTGGTTGGGTGTCATCCTGCAAAGCAAAAGGTTGCCAATTCAATTTCCAGTCAAGACACATGCCTGGGTTGTGGGTTTGGTCTTTACTCAGGGCATGTGCAAGAGGCAACCGATTGATGTTTCTCTCTCACATTGATGTTTCTCTCCCTTTCTTTCTCCCTCCATTCCCCTTAAAAAAAATTAGGACTATTTTATGTAGAGCAATTCTAGGTTCCCAGCATTGAGGGAAAGGTACAGAAATTTCCTATACCTCCTGCCCACCCACACCAATAGTCTCCTTTATTATCAACATCCATGAGAGTGGTGTATTTGTTACAATTGCTGAACATACACTGACACATTATAATCACTCAAAGTCCATAGTTACAGTCCACTTTTAGTGTCGTACATTTTATGGGTTATGTATAATGACAAATAACAAATGTATAATGACATGTACTCACCATTATAGTATCATACAGAATATTTTCTGCCCTAAAAATCCCCTGTGCTTTACTTGTTCATCCCTCCTCCCCCACCTCCTTAGCAACCACTGATCTTTTCATTTTCTCCATACTATTGCCTCTTTCAGAATGTCATATAGTTGGAATCATATTTATGTAATCTTTTCAGATTGACTTCTTTCACTTAGAATATGCATTTAGGGTTCCTCCATGTCTTTTTATGGTTTTATAGTTCATTTCTTTTTAGCACTGAATAATATTCTACTGTATGAATGTACCACAGGTTATTTTTTCAAGTTTTATTGAGAAATAATTGGCATACATCACTGTATAAGTTTAAGGTGTACACCCTGATGGTTTGATTTACATATATTGTGGAACAATTACCATGATAGGTTCAGCTAACATCCATTATCTCATATAAATACAATAAAAAGGGAAAAAATTTCTCCTTGTGAAGCGAACTTATAGGATTTATTCTCCTAACAACTTTCCTAGATATCATACAGCAGTGTTAAGTATAGTCATCATATTGTATATTACATCCCTACTTATTTGTCTTATAACTAGGGAGTTTGTGTCTTTTAACCACCTTCCTCTAATCCCCCTCAACAACCCTCAGCTCTGGTAACCACCTGTTCTATCTCTATTTCTTTTTCTTAAAAAAAATCTTTTTTAGCCCTGGCTGGTGTGCCTCAGTGGATTGAGTGCCGGCCTGTGAACCAAAGGGTCACCGGTTTGATTCCCAGTCAGGGCACATGCCTGGGTTTCTGGCCATGTCCCCAGTTGGGGGTGTGCAAGAGGCAACCACACATTGATGTTTTTCTCTCTCTTTCTCCCTCCCTTCCCCTCTCTCTAAAAATAAATAAATAAAATCTTAAAAATTTTGTTTTATCGATTGATTTTTTTAGAGAGAGAAGAGGGAGGAGAGAGGAGAGAGAAAGAAAAACATTGATTTGTTGTTCTGCATATTTTTACATTCATTGGTTGATTCTTTTTTGTATTTTATTTATTTATGAGAGAGAGGGAGAGAGGACGGAAAGGAGGGATAGAAACAAAGAAAAAATAATGATCTGATGTTCCACTTATCTATGCATTCACTGATTGCTTCTTGTGTGTGTCCTGATGGGGGATCAAACCCACAACCTTGGAGTATCAGGGTGACACTTTAATCAACTGAGCTACCCAGCCAGGGTCCTATCTCTAGTTCTATGAGTTTGTTTTTAGAGTCCACATATATGTGAGATCATACAGTATTTGTCTTTCTCTGTCTAACTTATTGTATTTAACATAATACCTTCAAGGTCCATCCATGTTGTCACAAATGGTAGAATATCCTCTTTTTAATGGCTGGATAGGATTCCATTGTATTTTATACCATGAATTCTTTATCTATTCATCCACTGATTAACACTTAGGCTGTTTCCATGCTTGGCTATTGTAAATAGTGCTGCACTGAACACGGGGTTGCAGATATCTTTTCAAATTAGTGTTTATATTTTCTTTGGATCTATTCCCAGAAGTGGAATGGCTGGATCATATAGCAGTTTTATTTTTAATTTTTTAATAATTTGTTTTCCATGGTGGCTGTTTCAATTTACGGTTCCACCAACAGTGTAGATTTTCCATATCCATGCCAGCATTTATTATCTGTCTTTTTTTTTTAAAGATCTTATTTATTTATTGTTAGAGAGAGGGGAAGGGAGGGAGAAAGAAGGAGAGAAACATCAATGCATGAAAGATACATTAATTGGTTGCTTCTTGTATGTCCTCAGCCGGGGCCCTGACCTGCAACCCAGGCATGTGCCTTGACTGGGAATCAAACCAGTGACCCTTAGGTTTGCAGGCTGGTGCTCAATTCACTGAGCTACATTTATTTAATTTTAGAGAGGGAGGAAGGGATGGAGAAAGAAAGGGAGAGAAATACCAATGTGTGGTTGCCTCTCGCACACCCTCAACTGGGGACATGGACTGTAACCTAGGCACTTGCCCTGATTGGAAATCACACCGGTGACCCTTTGGTTCACAGGCCAGCACTCAATCCACTGAGCTACACCAGCCAGGGGTATTTTTTAAATTACTTTTAATTTTTCAATTGCAGTTGACATACGATATTATATTAGGTGTGCAGCATAGTAATTAGACATTTATATAACTTATGAAGTGAGTACCCCAATAAGTCTAGTACCCATCTGACACCACACATAATTATTACAATATTATTGACCATATTCTTTATGCTGTACTTTACATCCTCATGACTATTTTTATAACTGTTAATTTGTACTTCTTAATCCCTTTGCCTTTTTCATCCATCCCCTGACCTCCCTACCATCTGGCAACCATCAATATGTTCCCTTATCTATGTACTTGTTTGTTTTGTTTATTTCTTTTGTTTTTTAGATTCCACATGTAAGTGAAATCATATGGTATTTATCTTTCTCTGTCTCACTTAATTCACTTAACATAATACCCTTTAGGTCCATCCATGTAGTTACAAATGGCAAAATTTCACTCTTTTTAATGGCTGAGCAATATTTCATTGTATATATGTACCACATTCTTTATCCATTTGCCTATTAATGGGCACTTGGGTTGCTTCATATCTTGGCTATTATAAATAATGCTGCAGTGAACATGGGGATACGTATATGTTTTCAAATTAGTGTTTTGGATTCCTTTGGATAAATACCCATAAGGAAGTTTATATTTTATTTTATTTTTTTCCTTAACTTTTTAAAATTTTTTATTTTAGTTTATTCAGTACAATTTCTATCCTTTATTCCCATTCCAGCCCACCCACCCATTCCTCCCCTCCTCCCTCCCCTTTCCAACCCCCCTAGTTT
>CM052540.1:84649644-84673503 GCA_028533065.1 Trachops cirrhosus | reverse complement strand
ATTAAGTGCTTCTCAGATAAGGTCAAGTTCAAGGAGTTCATCATCACCAAGCCCTTACTGTATGAAATGTTAAAGGGTCTTATCTAAGAAAAAGAAGATAAAAAACGTGTAGTAAAATGACAGCAAACTCACAATTATTAACAACCACACCTGAAACAAAAACAAGAAAAAAAACTCAGCAAACAACTAGAACAGGAACGGAACCACAGAAATGGAGAACACATGGAGGGTTAGCAACAGGGGAGTGGGAGGAGGAGCGTGGGGGAAAGATACGGAGAATAAGTAGCAATGAAGGTATATAGAAAATACAGGGGTAGGGCAAGAATAGTAGGGGAAATGTAGAGGCTAAAGAACTTATGACACATGGACTGAAGTAAAGGGGGGGAATGTGGGTGGGAGAGGGTGTTCAGGGTGGAGGGGAATGAAGGGGGGATAATAGGACAACTGTAATAGTATAATCAATAAAACATTTAAAAATAAAATAAAATAAAATCTTAAAAGAAAAATTTCATTGGTATTTTGATAGGAATTGGAGTCAGTCTGTAAATTGCTTTGGGTAGTATGGGAATTTTTGAAAAGATATTTATTTATTTATGTAGAGAGTGGAGAGAAATAGGAGAGAAACATGATGTGTGAGAGATACATCAATCTGTTTCCCCTTGCATGCTCTTACCTGTGGACCTTGCCCAAAATCCAGGCATGTGCTCTGACTGGGAATTCAATCAGCAACCATTTGGTCCACAGACTAGTGCTCAATCCACTGGGTTACACCAGCCAGGGCAGTATGGACATTTTAATGATGTTAATTCTTCCTATCCATGAGTGCAGTATAGCTTTGTGCTTATTGTATTTTCTTCATTTTTTTCTTCAATGTCGTATAGTTTTCTGACCTCAAATCTTTACTTCCATAGTTAAATTTATTTCTAAGTATTTTATTCTTTTTCATGCAATTGTAAATGGGATTGTTTTCTTAATTTGTTTAATAGTTAATTATTGGTGTATAAAATGCAACAGATTTCTGAATATTCATTTTGTATTCTGTCACTTTACTAAGTTCATTTATTATAATAGTTTTTGGTGGCTCTTTAGGATTCTCTCTCTATAAAATCTTATCTTTTTAATAATGGTTATTTTAATAGGTGTGAGGTGATATCTCATTCTAGCTTTGTTTGGTAATTATTTATTGATTGATTTTAGAGAGAGAGGAAGGGTTGATTCTTGTATGTGTCCTGACCTAGATCAAACCTGTAACCTCGGTGTATAGGGACGACACTCTAACCAACTGAGCTACCTGGCAAGAGTATCATTCTCATTTTAATTTGCATTTCCCTAATCACTAATGATGTTGAGCGTGTTTTCATGTTAGCTTTTCATATGCCTTCTTTGAAAAAATGTCTATTCAGGTCCTTAGTCCATTTTTTAAACTGGGTTATTTGGGTTTTTATTTACTTATTTTTGCTATTTAGTTGTGTGTGTCCTTCGTGTATTTTGGATATTAAACCTTTATCAGATATATGCCACAGATTTTTTATTTATTCATATACTGAAGGACATCTTGGTTGCTTACAAGTTTTGACAATCATGAATAAAACTGCTATCTTATTGCTCCACATCTTCGTCAGTATTTGATACTGTCAGTATTCCGGATTTTGGCCATTCAAATGCATATGTAGTGGTATCTCTTTGTTATTTTTATTTGCATTTCCCTGATAACGTATGATGTGGAGCATATTTTTATATTCATATTTGCCATCTGTATGTCTCTTTTGTCTGTTAAGGTTTTGGCCCATTTTTAATTGGCATGTTTGTTTTCTTATTGTTGAGGTTTTTTTTTTTCATTGCTTTTAGAGGAAGGGAGGGAGAAACATTGATGTGAGAGAATCATTGATTGGTTACCTTCTGCATGTGCCTGGACTGGGGATCCTACATGCCAAATCAAGGGATCTGCCCTGCAAGCTAGGTATGTGCCCTGATTGAGAATCAAACTGGCAACCCTTTGATTATGGGATGATGCTCCAACCAAGCCACACCAACCAGGGTATTATTGTTGAATTTTAAGAGTTCTTGGTACAAGGGGAGATCTCCCCCTAAAAACCGTATCTTCTGAGGGCCAGCCCCTTGTAATACAGGTTTCTCCCAATACCTGAGTATTCTGGGAACCCATCTGTTATCAGTGTACTAGCTGGTGTTGTTGTGAGAGGCTGTGTTTGGCTTCAATGAATTTTTTTGAATACCCTTTCAATGCATTTGCCCGTGTCATGATGTGTGATATACAAGCACACCTGCCCACATCTCACTGAGTGTTCAGCAGTTTTTGACCAAAACTAGCATGACCCTCTGTGCTTCACCCTCCCTATTCACCAGATCTCACTCTGAGCAATTTGTGTTTGTTTGTTTGTTTCTCTGGATGAAAAAAGTCCTCAAAGGGAAACATTTTGCTGATGTGAAAGAGGTGAAAGAAAAAAATGGCAGAAGCACTAAAAAGCATCAAAATTGATGCATTCAAAACTGTTTTGAGCCCTGGCTGGCATAGCTTAGTGGATTAAGCGCGGGCCTGTGAAACAAGAGATCGCGGTTCGATTCCCAGTCAGGGCACATGCCTGGGTTGCAGGCCAGTTCCCAGCAGGGAATGCACAGAAAGCAACCATACATTGATACTTCTCTCCCTCTCTCCTTCCCTTCCCCTCTAAAGATAAATAAATAAAATCTTTAAAAAAAAAAACTGTTTTGAGCAGTGGAAAAAAACGTGTCGATAGGTGTATTGCATCAAATGGAGAATACTTTGAAGGTGACTGATGTTTAAACATGTAAGAATAAATATATTTATTTTATAAATAAATTTTGGGTTTTTTTCAGTCACCCCTCGTATACATATTTTGGATAAGTCCTTTATGAGATAGATCATTTGCAAATATTGTCTCCTAGTATAGTCTGTGGCTTGTCTTCTCATTTTCTTGACATTGTCTTGGGCAGAGCAGAAGTTTTAAAGTTTGTTTTTTGAAGATTGTATTTATTTATTTATTTATTTATTTATTTTTAGAGACAAGGGAGTGAGGGAAAAAGAGAGGGAGAGAAACACTGGTATGTGAAGGAAATATCGACTGGCCTCTTGCCTGCCCCAAACTGGGGACCTGGTCCACAACCCAGGTGTGTGCCCTGACTGAGCATCAAACCAGCAACCATTTGGTTTGCAGGCTGATATTCAATCCACTGAGCCACACTAGCCAGGGCGAGAAATTTTAAATTTTAATGAAGTCCTGCTTGTCAATTATTTCTTTCATGAGTCATGCCTTTAATATTGTATCTAAAAAGTCATCATCATCATATCCAAAGTCAGCTAGGTTCTTTTCTGACCTTCTACTTTCTGCTGTTATCTTATAAAAGTTTTATAGCTTTGTGCTTCATATTTAGGTCTCTGTTCCATTTTGAGTTAATTTTTGTGATGGGTGTAAGGTCTGTGTCTAGATTAATTTTTTTGCATGTAGATATCCAGTTGTTGCAGCATCATTTGTTATGAAGACCATCTTTGCTCTATTGTATTGTCTTTGTTCTTTTGTCAAAGAGCAATTGATTATACTTATGTGGACCTACTTATGTGCTCTTTACTGTGTTTCTTTGATCTATCTGTCTAGTCTTTCACCAATATCACACTGTCTTGATTACTGTAGCATTATAGTAAGTCTTTTTCTTTAAAAATAATGTATTAAAAATAATTTATTCATTTCTGATCACAAGGTACAGGAACGTGCAAGAGCCATACCTGTGACTCCATGGCTGGCCATCCCAGTCCATGCATCTGTAAATACCCTTCTACAACACCAGGTTCATCCTGCCCCCAAGCGTTCACTCACATCCTAAACAGCTGCAGAGTATAGTACCTGATCATGGGGGAAGTTTAAACTTGAGTTTTCCAGCTTACTTGTAAATACTGAAACTGAACTAGCTTTTCCAATTGTTATTTCCTAAAACTCTTATGAATGAATAGGTCATAGGAAATTATGCCATACAGCTCTTAGAGCCACTTAAACTTTTTTTTTTAAAGATTTTATTTATTTTTGGAGAGGGGAAGGGAGAAAAAGAGAGAAACATCAATGTATGGTTGCCTCTTGAGCACCCCCTACTGGGGACCTGGCCTTTAATCCACACATGTGCCCTGCCTGGGAATTGAACCAGTGGCCATTTGGTTCACAGGCTGGCACTCAATCCACTGAGCCATACCAGCCAGGGCTAAACGTTTTTTAAAAAAGATTTTGTTTCTTTTTAGAAAGAGGGGAAGAGAGAGAGAGAAAGAGAGGGAGAGAAACATCAATGTGTGGGAGAAACAACAACTGGTTGCCTCTCGCATGCCCTCCAACTGGGGACCCAGCCTGCAACCCAGGCATGTGCCCTGAGAATAGAACTAGTGACCTTTCAGTTCACAGGCCAGTGCTCATCCCACTGAGCCACACCAGCCAGGGTACCACTTAAACTTTTAAACAGCAGTGACTAAGGCCTCTTCTGTGTTCCCAGCTTCTAAGGCCTGGGTTACAACAGCCCCTGGGAGTCTCCTACATCCTAGGGTGGCCATGGAGCAAGGGCATGCCAGGACAAGCAGGAGGAATTAACAATCAATTTTATTGGTTTCAGACCAGGAGTCCACAAGTCTCAATGACCTCTGTGTATGTCAGTTGTTCTCCATGTTCTTTTCAGCCTGTTCTGTAGCCCCCTGAGTTACTTTCTCTTCTGGTAATGGATCTTGGCTTTCTCCTTCCTCTTCTCCTCCAGAGTGGCTATGACTGCTTGGTACTTCCACATGGGCCAGGTGCCCTAGAGAGGCAAACTTCACCATTTGCTTTTTCTTGACATAGGGTGACAGTATCCCATCAAACACCTTGAGGTGGTTGGAGGCGGCCTGGTCTCAGTTGGGTTTGTTGAGCAGCATGCCTCCTTGCAGGGTCCACCAAAAGATGAAGCTGGGGCTTGGAGGTGAAAAAGACTGTGGGATGGGTTGGTGTTCATCTGTTTGTGGAGGCCAGGTACTTCAACCTGTCTCTGTGGAAATTGCCGGAAATGATGATGCCCTCACAGCATACAACCACTACCTTCCAGCCCCAGCAGTACTGCTAGGCCCACAGTGGCTGCTGGGCAGCCCAGGAGAGGGCCTCAGCTGCCAAGCACCAGGACCTGCCCCTCCACCATCCTCCTCGGCAGTTGCCTAGGAAAGCTATAGTACATTTTGATGTCAGATTGTGTCAGTGTTTCAATTTTGTTCTCCCTCAATACTGTGCTGGCTATTCTGGGTCTTTTGCTCCTGCATATCAACTTTAGAATCAGTTCACTGATATCCACAAAACAACTTGCTGAGATTTTGATTGTGATTGAATTAAATCTATAGGTCAAGTAGGAAAGAACTGACATCTTGATGACCTTGTCTTCATCATTTCTCATTCAACCAAAATTTTATTTGTAAAATTGAACCAACAATCTCTTCTTCACAAGGTTGTTTCAGAAGTTCTTCATTAATTCAGTAATTATCTAGAAAGCACTGAGAACTCTGTGATAATGTTCCTATTCTCAGGGAGGTTTATCTTTTTTTTTGAGGGGGGGAATAGACAATAAACAAGCATACAAAGAAGTTAATAATTTCAGGTAAGTGAAGGAAGCATGTAATAGACCGACTGGCAGGGAAAGGGCTACTAAATATCAGGAAACCTTCCCAAGGAGGCAATGTTTGAACTATGACTTTCATGAAAAGGGAGAGCTAGCCATGAGAAAAAAATTCAGACAAAAAAGATGAGTGTTCTGGAAACAGCAGAAATTAACTCGATGAAAGGTTTGTAGAAGGGCATGGTGGCCATAGTATAGTGAGCAAGAGGTAAATGAAGTAAAAAAGTGGACAGGGGTTATAGCCTGTAGAGTTATTTTATTTTTAAAATTTAAGTATAAAATATATGCTGCAAGGTACATAAAGGGTATAAATTTTTTTTAAATGTTAGTCCTTTTTTTAAGATTTTATTTATTTATCTTTAGAGGGGAAGGGAAGGAGAGAAGGAGAGAAATATCAATGTATGGTTGCATCTCATGGGTCTCCTGTTGGGAACTGGCCTGCAACCCAGGCATGTGCCCTGACTGGGAATCAAACCACGATCTTTCGGTTTGCAGGCCCACACTCAATCCACTGAGCTACACCAGCCAGGGCAGGGTATAAATTTTTAAGAAAGATTTTATTTATTTATTTATTTATTTATTTATTTATTTTTAGAGAGAAGGGAAGGGAGGGAGAAAGAGGAAGAGAAACATCAATGTGCGATTACCTCTTGCACATCCCCTACTGGGGACCTGGCCTGCAACCCAGGCTTGTGCTCTGACTGGGAATTGAACTGGTAATCCTTTGGTTTGCAGTCCAGTGCTCAATCCACAGAGCCACACCAGCCAGGGTGAAAGGGTATACATTTTAAGTGCACAGCTCAATGAATGTTTGTATCTGTACACACCCATGGATGTAAGTAACCTCATGCAGATCACAACATAAAATAGAGGTCAGGAAACTTTTTTGGTAAAAGGTCAGACAGAAGATAGTTTAGGCTTTGCAGGCCTTTAATTTTGGTTATACCTACTCAGCTCTGCTATTGAAGCAGGAAAGAAGCCATAGACACTATATAAGTGGATGGACACGGGTGGGTTTCAATAAACCTTTAATTAAGAACACTGAAATTTGAATTAGAAAAAATTTTCATGTATCACAAAATATTGGTCATATTTTGATTTTTCCTCAATCACTTGAAAATGTAAAAATCATTCTTAGCTTGTGGCCTGTACAAAAACAGGTAGTGGGCAGGACTTGCTTGCCCTTCAGGCCATAGCTTACCAACTTTTGATATAATTCATTTTCAGTATCCCCCTTGTACCTCTTCCCAGTAAAACCCCTTTCCCTTATAGTTGTTGCTATGATTGTTATCACTATCAATTAATTTTGTCTGCTCCTGAACTTTAAACAAATGGATATCATATGCATATGCTCTTATGTTTGGCTTCTTCAGCTTATCATGTTTGTCCTGTGATGATTTAAGTGGACTAAGATGCCATTTGGAGGTTTTAAGTTTGAGAGAAACATGATCTAACTTACATGAAAAGGACACTGGTTGCTGTATGAATAATGGAGTAAAGGGAAACAGGAGTGGAAGTGGGAAGCCCTGTTAGGAGTAATCCAACCAAGAGGTGATGGTGACTGGACCAGGGTGATAGTCATGGAAATAGAAGATTTGGATTTGAGTTTGAGATTATATATCTAATGCCAGTTATTTTTTAAAATATTATAAGACAAGTAGCTCACACTAATAAATTTCCTGAATAATCTTTCTGAGACTGGCATAGTGAATTTTCATGTATAAACTATGTCCCTACACTCAAGGGATTAATAATCCTTTTTGGAGTAGTGTGGACAGACCATGAATCCATACACAATTCAATCAGTACTTTAAGAAGTCTAGGAAGCTGTGGGAGCCAGAAGGGGTATTACACCAGCCTGCAGTTGCTCAATAGAGATCACTTGGGGGTTGTGGCCCTTGAGCTAAATTTTAAAGAATAGTTGAAAAAGGATGAAAAGGTATATGGGAAGACCAAGAGGTGTGATATCTCTTGGAAGCTTGGGAAGGTTCTATTATGGAATCTCAAATATATAAACCTGGACTAAAAAAAAATACTTAGAACTGGGCCTAAATGGATGGGCATTCATCCACTTATTCAATCAAGAAAACCACTCCTGGGTGCTTCTATGTGTCTTGAGGCTCCACGACAGGCCACAGGTAGCAAACTGGCAGCCTTTGGGCTGAATGTGACCCTTACATGTATTTTGGCCTACATTCCTATAGGGTGACTGGAACAGTGGTTTGAACAGTGGCTGTTCCTTCAGGACAGAGCATATGGTCTCCTGTTCTTCAAATTCCTTACTTCTCTTCACTTTGTTTACAATTCTTCCTGGCCCTTTTAGGTTTTTGAGTTTTCAACCCCTGCTTTTTGTTGTAGGAAGAATAGGACTTCAAGTCAATGACACAAAGAGAAAATGATCAACATTTTGAGTAGAATAGGTAAGAGGTTTTTTTTAAAACTATATATATATATTTTATTTATTTATTTTTAGAGAGGAGGGAAGGGAGCGAGAGAGGGAGAGAAACATCAGTGTATGGTTGCCTCTCACGTACCCCCTACTGGGAACCTGGCCTGCAACCCAAGCATGTGCCCTGACTGGGAATAGAACCGAGGACCCTTTGTCAATCCACTGAGCTACACCAGCCAGGGAAGAAGACGTAATAGTTAACCTGAATGGATGAAGAGGAGATGAGAGCTTTTTCAGGGCTTCCTAATCTGGCTCCTACGGTGGGCTTTTGTGAGAGTATGGGCACTCTTATGACTTAGACTGGCATAAATCTTGGCTTTGGGCTCTGTCACTGGTTAACCTATGAGCCTCAGTTTATTTGTAAAATGGGATATTGGTGAGATTAAAGGAGATAATCAGTGCACAAAGTGACCTCAGGAGAAAGTAACATTATTATTCTATCCTGGGGTTAGGGTATGGATTCTCAATGGGGTTCTTAACCTAGAAGTTGGCGAACAGATGGCACAGGTGCTTGGGAGCTATTGGGAATACCATGTATAAACCGAAGCGGCTCTCTGCTAAAGCCCAGGCTTCACTGCTAACTTCCTGAAAATACCTGACCAATCGTTTCAGCTTTCTAGATAATGTGTTAAGAATGGGGGAACTAGTCCGACTTGCCAGCTGCAATGCAGCCCCCGTCATAGTTGCTGTGATAGGGGGCAAGTGGGGCAAGTGGGGCAAATGGGGCAAGCGCGGAGACTCCAGGCGGACTACACCTCCCAGCCTCCCTTGCGCTTTGGATTGCGCCCTACGCTAACACGCGAGCCTCTCCGCTTTCCCAACCTCCAGTTACCGTCTATCGCGAGAGGACGGGCCGCGCCGGTGGTAGCGATAGCCGTGGTGGTGGTGGTGGTGTTGGTGCTGCTGGTGGCGGCCGAGACGGCGGCGGCCATTTTGGTGAGGCCTCGGAAGCGGCGACGGCGGCGGCGGCTCGCTGGGAGTGGTGTCTCATTTTTCCCACTCACCGCCAGCATCTCTGTGGCGTGAGAGGAGGTAGTGGAAGCAAGGCGGTGGCAGTAGCTGCGGGCCCCAGGGGAATTTAAAGGCCACAAAGGCAGCTGCTAAGAGGGGGCCCTGCCCCCTCCTCTTCCGCGGGAAGGGGGTGGTGCGTACGCCCCCGAGGACGCAGGTAAGGAGAGAGAGACAAGATGGCGGACGCCCCACAGTTCCCCCTCCCTTGACGGGTGACTGCGCGCGCATCATTCCGCCACCGCCTTCCCTCCCTCCTTCCCGGGGTGCTGCGCGCGCACCTTCGGCCAGGGCCCCGGGGCCGGTACGCGCCCCGCGAGGCTGTCGGCGCGCGCCCATAGAGACAGGTTGAGGGGGGCCAGGCCGGCCGGTGCTAGGCCTGGGCGCGTCTCTTCTCCCTTCCCGCCCGTCTGCGCACGCGTGCCTGAGCGAGCAAGCGACCCCTGAGAGGACGGACACAGGTGTGCTGCTGCCCGCCCACCGACCCCAGGCCCGCTCAGGGACGCGCGGGAAGAGGAAGGGGGGCGTGGGATGAGTAGTCGGGGCATGTGCCCACCCTATCTAGTCAGATACCAGGACCTGGCGGCTCGAACCCTTCCTTAGCTCAGCCTTTCGCGGTCTGGTAGTGGGGGTTGCTCCCTGACTGGCAGGGGTTACAGGCTCCCCAGCCCTGCGACCCTTGTGTGCGTGGGTTTGGGTTCTAGTGGGAACCCCTGGGTGATGCGCGCAGCCGGCTCAGTCCGCCTCCAGCCGCGCACGCGCCGGCCCCTCCCCCACTCTGTCGCGCTCGTTGGGTGGGGTGGGAGTCTAGGTGGAGGCGGGGCTATCTTAGGGCTAGTGGCAACTTAGGGCCGAGGTCAGGGGTCAGACTGGGTCAGGCTGGGTCAGCCTGTTGGGAGGGGTGAGAGACGGTAATGAAGCCTAGGGTTAAGAGTTCAAGCAAGCTTTTTGGATTCCAGTTAGGTTGTGTTTTGTGAATCTTGAGGAGGGAGTGAATCAAAGGCAGCACCGTGGTTAAGGAATTTCCTTAAACACTAGGGAAACACTTCCGGGCCTTGTGAGGGATAACCTTGCCTGTTTCCGGGCCATGGTTCGTCGCTGTGCATCTTCCTCACATTTGATTGTTCCCCTCATGTTTCCTGATGTAGTTCTTGTATTTGGGGAAGTGGCTAGTGGTGCAGGTATGAGAGTCAGGGGGCCTTTCCGCGGGGAAGGGTGGGTTCGCCTGTGTTCTGTCCTCAATGGCAAGAGAGAAGGCTGCCAGCAGCCAGCACCTTTTTGAGGTTCTAGATGTGACTTTTTTTTCTTCTTTTTTTGTTATTGGTCCTCCATTCAGTAGTTGGAACCTTTTACACTTAGGTTTTTAAAATTTTTTTTTTTGCTCCCCTGCTCTTACCACCAGCCAGAATCTTGATTTGCTTTTATTTTTCTGAAATGTGAGCTTTTCCTAATGCTATAACTTTTTTTCAGCCTTTGAACTGGGTTGCGTATGTTTAAAAGCTTCAAAAGTTAGTGTAAAGAAGGCTTTGATGGATGCTGATATACATGGATTGCGTCCTCACTGCTGTTTTCTTCTGTTTGTTTCAGTTGTGATTCCCCTCAGTACGGCGGCACCGTGGAAGTACAGACTTTCACAGGGGGTGTGGTCTCAGCTCACACAGGTGAGGGTTCAGATACCATTTTGCGACTGATGCTAATGGGAGAGGTGTTTGAGATATGAGAGAAATTATAGGTTGATACTTCTGGATGGTGATAGCATTGTAACGATAGAACTGGGACTGTGGATAGAGAAAGATCTTACCACACTGGCTCTACCAAGGAATAGCTTGTCCTCCATGGTTTCAGCATTAGATTTAAGTCTTCCTCCTACCACTCCTGTGATCTTTTGCAAGTCATTTGGTCTCTTTTTTTCCTGATTTCTTCCTAACTTGTAAAATACAGAAAATATTAGGATATAATCTCTCTTTAGGTTAGGGGTTGTTTCTGCATGGCTCCTCAGTATATAGAAGGAACTAAGTAAACATTTATTATGCCGTAAAAAAGTACCTTGTTCATAAGGTAGATGTGAGGGTATAGAATACATCAAATAAGTACTAAGAAAACTATCTGACACGTAGTAGCTGCTCAAGAAATGCAGACTATAGTCACTGTTCATTTATCTTTTTCAAGTGTTATCTCTGGCAATTTAAAAGATTCTTTAATATATTTAAATCCTATTTCTATTCTTTTTACCCTTCTTTAGGTGCTCCAGAGGCCAGTGGACCTGAGCGGAGGCTGGGACGCCCTAGTGGGCCCCGGGCCCTGGAAGGCGGGTCCCGGTGGCCTGTGGCCCAGAATGAGGCCAGCTCCCAGCATGCCCTGCAGCCGGACGCAAGCCCCTCGGCCAGCAGCAGTGGTGACAACGACCCAGTCATTCTTCAGGCATCCAAAGAGGAGCCTGGGAGTGGGACCATGCAGAGCAGCCCCTCCCCTCCTCACCCTCAGCTCCCAATTCTGCAGACACAGGTTTGAAAGTGGGGAGAGTTCCTTCTCTGCTTCTGCTTTATGGTCTGTTGGTTCTGAGGCAGAAGAAATATGACAGGTCTTCCCTGGCTGGTGTGGCTCAGTAGATTAAGTGCCAGCCTGCAAACTAAAAGGTCTGTGGTTTAATTCCCAGTCAGGGCACAGGCCTGGGTTTTGGGCCAGGTTTCCATTGGGGGGTGCACAAGAGGCAACTACACGTTGATGTTTCTCTCCCTCTCTTTCTCCTACCCTTCCCCTCTCTAAAAATGAATAAACTCTTTAAAAAAAAAAAGAAATATGACAGGTCTTAGCCATATTTTTATGATCATCATGACCTGGGTACTGAGTTTAGAGAATCTCATATGAACTCTTAAGCCTGTTGGGTTCTTATATTGTATTTGGTATTAGTGTAACATTGAGCTCTGAGAGTATGGAAACTTACTACCTGACAAAGGTTGAATTAGGCCAGTTTGGGAAGGCAGGTTGGGACAACTTTTAAGACTGTGATTTGAGAATAGCTCAGTTTCTTTGGGTGGTGTGTATAGGTGTGTAGTGTTCATTCTTTTTTCATACCAAGAAGGTTAAGGGAGTAGGGGGGAAAACCATGACTTTTTATACTAGATAGACCTATAGGTTTGTATACAGTATGCTTTCAATGGTTATGGATTTGATACTTATAATTAGCTTGAGCAGCTGGGAAGCATTATGACATATAGTCTTTTGTCATTTAGCTGAGTAGGAAGTTGAGTGGCACATAGAAGCTTGCGCGCTGGAGTGAATTTCATGAGTTCCCTTACTATCCGTATTTAGTTAGGACTTTTTCCTTATTGCTTGTGCAGGACCTTGTAAAATAATAGGTGGGTGTTTGAGGACAGCACACCCCCACCCCCCTGCTTCCCCTTACACCTCGCCAGTAAAGGAAACTACCAAGATTGGTAATGAACATAAAAAGGTTAAGGTGATTTTTGATTTTTCAAGCTTTTTGAATTTGGTGGTAGCTTAAATTTATTTACATGGGACTCTGTCATACTTGCCATGAAAAGGAGGGAAAAATAGGGATTTATTTATGTAAGTGAAATCATTGAGGTTCTGAAGGGCTCATTAAAATTTGGAACCATAGGCTATAGTATTATTTAGTACTCCCTGTTAAAGGATACTGTGTATCCTTTAAAGTATTCTTTAATACTATTAGACTATAACTACTTTTGCATGCTAAGCTTCTGTAGTAAGCTTGGTTCTGCCCTCTCAGACACATTACTAAAACCTTACCCCAAAGGTTTGTGTTTACAAAATAAGGTTAATACCTTACTTCAGAGTTTCTTTTCTTGTGAAGTAATGTACTTTAAACTCCTAGCACAATGCTTAGCATTCATTTTATTTTTCTCTTTCCCCTTTTCTAGATGGTGTCGGACAGCATGACAGGCAGCAATCCTGTTTCCCCTGCCTCATCCAGTTCCCCAGCCTCTAGTGGGGCAGGTGGCATCTCCCCCCAGCATATAGCTCAAGATTCCTCTCTGGATGGACCTCCAGGACCCCCAGATGGTGCCTCAGTGTCTCTGGAGGGGCTCAGCTTACTCCAGGTTGCTGACCTGGCTAACAAGGGCCCAAAGTGGGAGAAGAGCCATGCTGAGATTGCAGAGCAAGCCAAGCATGTAAGTATAGAAAAGGCTTGTGAGGATTCTTGAGAGCCTTCTTCCTTGAACTCCTGTGTTCCATGGATATTTTACATTTCTTTTCTCGTGGTGTATGGGTTCTGCCTTAACGTACGTTAAGTAAGTCGTTTAAACTCTGAGCTTCATTTTCTTTTCATGAGACAGGGATGATGTAATTGTCTATAGGCTGTTAGGTTTAAATCAAAGACATAAAAGTGCTTTGTGAACTGGGAGGCTCTTAAGATTTACTGGTTGCCCTGGCTGGTATGGCTGGTTGGACATCATCCTGCAAACCAAAAAGTTGAGGGTTCAGTTTCTGGTCAAGACACATGCCTGGGTTGTGGGTTTAGTCCCCAGTTGGAGCATGTGCAAGAGGCAACTAATCGATGCTTCTCTCTCACATTGATGCTTCTCTCCCTCTCTTTTTACCTCTCCTCTCTCACTGGGGTCAGTAAAGAAAAAATTTTTTTGAAAAGAGAAAAAAAAGGTTAACTCCTTTCTGCTTATTTATCCAGTGGTAAGTGTGGTCCATGGGTCTGCAGCATCAGCATCACCTAGAAACTTGCTATAAATGAAATTTTTTTTTAAAGAAAGGCAAATTCTTACTATCTCTCTTCCACCAACCCATTTAAAACTAAAGGGTTTTAAATTTGGGACAGATTGTTCAGCAATCTGTCTTAAAAAGCACCTCAGATGATTCTGATGAATGCTCACATTTGAGAGCTATTGGTCTAAATGCCCATCTTTAAAATATTTTGTTCACCATCAGACCATTTAGTTCCCTGACTCATCTCTGGCTGTTATTTTCTCTCAATTAGTTTTTGTAGGGAGACAAGAATAATGAGGGCAATTGTCCTATGTTTTTTGAGTCACCTCTGTTAAAAAAAAATTTAAAATGGTTTTTTCCCCCTTATGAAATACAGGGTGGGGCAAAAGTAAAGTGGGTTTATAGTTCATATGGAAAATAATACAAAAATAAACTGTTTCATATACTTAACAACTGCAAACCTGCTTTTGCTCCACCCTGTATAATCAATGTAGAAACAATGTTATTTTTTGGTTATAGTAATCACTGTTAATGGTGTATAACTTTTTAGTATTTTCACCAAAATACATTTTTATCAAAATAGTACTTTTTGAAGGCAAACAAAATTGTGTAGGTTGGGCTTTATAGCACACTTCTAAACATGAACACACTCCTGTGTAAGTAGAATTCTACAGTGATAAGAACCCTTGTATCTAGAGTCAGTAAAGAAACTTGTGCTCCTTGCTTCTCTGAGAAGTTCCCTTGGGATATGTTTGCCCAAGTCTTACCTATATTCATGGAAAGTGGAGAAAGACATATTTTTAATTCTCAGCATGTTAATACTTCCTGGCTATGTGATCTCAAGTAAATCACGTAATCTCCTTGATCTTTTTTTCACTCATTTGAAAAAGTATAATACCTACTTGTAGAATTGGTATGTGGACTTAAGTATAAAACACTCATTTGAGCCAGTTCTCATATATAGTCAGTGCTCAGTAATTCAGCCATGGTCATGAGGTGGAGTATATGTCCAGTAACTTGACTGACCTAGTTCTCCCTCAATAGGAGGCTGAGATTGAGACTCGGATTGCTGAGCTGCGGAAGGAGGGTTTCTGGTCACTGAAGAGGCTGCCTAAAGTTCCCGAGCCTCCCCGCCCCAAAGGCCACTGGGACTATCTGTGTGAGGAGATGCAGTGGCTCTCTGCGGACTTTGCTCAGGAGCGCCGTTGGAAACGGGGTGTGGCCCGTAAGGTATGTCTTCCCTTTCCAATGGAAAGGGCCTACTTTCCATTTCTTTTCCAGGTTTGCTTTTTTTTTTTTTGATAGGTGGGTTGATTAGAAGGAAACCAAACAGAACAGTGTAGGATGCTTATTAATGCTCATACCCTCAAGAGGCAAGCTGGCTTTCCTGGTTTCCTGTTCTTGATTATTTTCTTTGCTTTTGACTTGGGATCTGGCCTTGGAGTGCTTTTATACTGGGTTCTAATTCCCACAGGTAGTGCGAATGGTGATTCGGCACCACGAGGAGCAGCGGCAGAAAGAGGAACGGGCCCGGAGGGAGGAGCAGGCCAAGTTGCGCCGAATCGCCTCCACCATGGCCAAGGATGTCAGGCAGTTCTGGAGCAATGTGGAGAAGGTAGGGAGTAGGGATTGGGGAGGTAGATCCCTTGGGTTTGGTTGGTAGGTAGCATGGTAGAAGGAATGATCAAACTTTGTGAATAAATGAATATTATAATTTCATGCAACTCTGCTGACGTTTCTGTTGTGCTTTGGACCTTTCTTTCATTAAGTGCTGTGAAGAAGAAAGAAGTTCAATGGAAATGGGCCCTGTCTTTGGGGATAGTTTTAAATTTTCATTTTTTAATTACAGTTGACGTTCAATGTTATATTGGTTTCAAGTATACAATATAGTGGTCAGGCATCCATGTAACTTATAAAGTGATCTCTTGATAAGTTCAGCACCACCTTGACATCATACATACTTATTCAAATGTTATCAACCATATTCTCCATGCTGTACTTTACATGCCCACAGCTATTTTGTAATTGCAATTTGTGCTTCTTAATCCTTTCATCTGTGTCACCCAGCCCCCCTAAAGCCCTCCTTTCTGTCATGTATCAGTTCTCTGTATGTATGAGTCTGCTTCTGTTTTTTTTTTTCTTTAAGATTTTATTTATTTATTTATAGAGATGGGGGAAGGGAGGGAGAAAAACACCAATGTGTGGTTGCCTCTCACGTGCCAACTGGGGACCTGGCCTGCAACCCAGGCATGTGCCCTGACTGGGAATTGAACCAGAGACCCTTTGGTTCACAGGCTAGCACTCAGTCCACTGAGCCACACCAGCCAAGGCTGCTTCTGTTTTGTTTGTTTGCTTATTTTACTTTTTTACATTCCACATATAAGTTAGATCATGTGGTATTTGTCTTCCTCTGTCTGACTACTGCACTTAGTATAATACTCTGTGTCTATCTGTATTGTCACAAATGGCAAGATTTCATTCTTTTTTATGCCTCAGTAATATTTCACTGTGTATATGTACCACATCTTTGTTATCCCTTTGTCTGTCAAAGGACACTTGGGTTGCTTTGTATCTTGGGTATTGTAAATAACACTGCAGTGAACATAGGGGTGCATACATTCTTTCGAATTAATGTTCCAGGTTTCTTCGGATAAATTCCCAGAAGTGGGATTATTGAGTCATATGGTAGTTATATTTTTAATTTTTAAGGAACTGCCGTACTGTTTTCCATAGTGGCTGCACCATTTTGCAATCCCAACAGTGCACAAGTGTTCCCTTTTCTCCACTTCCTCACCAACACTTTTTGTTGATTTATTGATCATAGCCATTCTGACAGGTGTGAGGTGATGTCTCATTGTGGTTTTAATTTACACTGCCCTGATGATTAGTGGCCTTCTATGTGTCCTCTTGGAAGAAATGTCTATCAGGTTCCCTGACCATTTTTTTGGGGGGGGGGATTATTAGTAGGACTGATTGGCTCCTCTAGGCCATTTGTCCTTTATAGGGCATTCAGCATGCTTTTTCTATTACCTATTTGTACCATCAAAGTTCTCATTAATTAAGCTGTTCACATATGTTAACTTGCTATTATTTCTCAAGAACTACCTGGCTTCTCTCTATATTTTCAATCTGTTGTGCCTTGCCAGTTCCTTTTCTTCTCCTTTCCACTTCAAACTGTTCTTCTTTAGCACGTCCCTGGCCTATACCCCATACCCCTGGCCAATACCTGGCTTCCTAATGCTGGGAATGGCGCTGGGAATGGCTTTCTCATTTCCACTTAGGGAAGAGCTACTTAGGCTTTAAGATCAGTTCCAGATACATTTTCTTTTTTTTTTTTTTAAGATTTTATTTATTTATCTTCAGAGGGGAAGGGAAGGAGACAGGGAGAGAAATATCAATGTATGGTTGCTTCCTGTGCATTCCCTGCTGGGAACTGGCCTGCAACCCAGGCATGTGCCCTGACTGGTAATCGAACCGTGATCTCTTGGTTCACAGGCCCGCGCTCAATCCACTAAGCTACACCAGCCAGGGCAGTTCCAGATACATTTTCAAATGTTTCTCTGTTGCCTGAAGCTAAGCTGACTCCTCTCTCCCTTTGCTCCCTTTTGTGTTTTCCTCAGACGCACCCTTAAGGTTATTTAGTTCTTCCTTCTAAACAGCCAGTTCAGGGCTGAGAATAGAGAAGGCTTCCCTAAATGTTGAGTAAAAGAGTGCATGAATAAAAGATTATCTTGGTAAACCATCCATATCATGCTTGTGGCAGGTGGTGCAATTCAAGCAACAGTCTCGGCTGGAGGAAAAGCGCAAGAAAGCTCTGGACCTGCATCTGGACTTCATTGTGGGGCAAACTGAAAAGTACTCAGACCTTCTGTCTCAGAGCCTCAACCAGCCTCTAGCCTCCAGCAAAGCTGGCTCTTCCCCTTGCCTTGGCTCTTCCTCAGCCGCCTCTAGTCCTCCACCCCCAGTTTCCCAGCTGGATGATGAAGGTGTGTGTTCTCTTTGGCTCTGCTACTCTTCCTCATGTACCCTTTCAAGAGCTGAAAACCCACCCTGTGGCTTGCAGGGGCCCGTGGACTTTGTGACCTTGTTCTCCTGCTATAGATGGGGACTTCCAGCCCCAAGAGGAGGAGGAAGAAGATGATGAGGAGACGATTGAGGTTGAAGAACAACAGGAAGGCAATGATGCAGAGACCCAGAGGCGTGAGATTGAGCTGCTTAGACACGAGGGAGAACTGCCACTGGAAGAGCTGCTCCGTTCCCTTCCCCCTCAGCTGCTAGGAGGGCCTTCCAGCCCTTCAAGAACCCCGTCATCTCATGATAGTGACACCCGAGATGGGCCTGAAGATGGTGGTGAGGAAGAGCCCTCTCAAGCACTGAAGGTATGGGCAGAAGGGGCGGAGGGAGGCCTCGGGGACAGGGGAGAGGTTCTCGGTTGGAATTCTGGTCTATAAGGTTGGTTGTTTTCAGGAGTTCTCCCTGGTTAAAGGTAATTTTGGGGTTCTCATTTGGGGATGGATAGGGAAGAATCTGCATTTGGGGCAAGTTGCAGTCTGGGGTGGGCAGTTTCTGATGCTGTAGTGGAAAAGTGTACTGTACTCTGCTTTTTTAAAAAGATTTTATTTATTCGTTTATTTTTGGCAAGAGGGAGATAAAAACATTGATGTGGGAGGGAAACAATGATCAGTTGCTTCTCCTGCGGCCCCAACTGGGGAGCTGGACCGCAACCTAGGTGTGTGTCCTAATTGGAAATTGAACTGGTGACCTTTCAGTTTTCAGGAAAACACCCAACTCACTGAGCCACACCAGTCAGGGCTGTACTCTACTCTTTAAATTGGTGCGTGAGCTTGAAAAACACATATTCTGGCCTTTGCTACGTCTATGAAATGGTCCTATTACTCCCTTATTGATTTGTAGATTTGAAGCTGAGACAGTAAACTTGAAGTCTCTCTTAGACCAAGGCCTTTGTGACTCCACATGTCTGAGTGCATGGGAATAGTGTTGGGGACATGTATTTCTTATCTAGCACTTTCACAGGTCCTCCCCGAGACAGTTGGGCCAAGATTTGGTAGCTTGAGCTGAAAGAAAACCCTTGATTGCCTCCTTGCACTGGGACTGTGCCAGTGGCACAGAGAGACTTATTTTGTGGCATCGTATTCAACATTGTGCCTTTCTCCTGTCATTCTAACCTTAGGCTCTCTACCTTTTTATCCTTTGACATACAGGTAAAACCCCCACCTTCCTCTGTTACACAGCGAAACAAACAGCCTTGGCATCCAGATGAGGATGACGAAGAGTTCACTGCCAATGAGGATGAAGGTCAGGCCTATTTTCTTTATCCTGTTGCCCCATAACCCTTGAATAGTTTGGATCTAATGTTTCAGGCTTTCTTACCTCTTCCACTTGTGCCTCTGTCCCCATTGATCTTGCTTTATTCTCTTTCCTAGCGGAGGATGAAGAGGATACCATAGCAGCTGAGGAGCAGTTGGAAGGGGAGGTGGATCATGCTATGGAGCTGAGCGAGTTGGCTCGAGAAGGTGACATTTATCAGACGTTGTAATGTGCATAGTCTTTGGTGTCTCCTCTGCAGAGTGGCAAGAATAAAGAAATGAGTACGATACATTTACCCCCTCTGGAAGAATTCTAGTTCTAATGTCAAAGACATATTTATAAATGAATAATTATAAATAGAATATGATGGAATTTTGAACAGTGATGTGAGAGCTCATGGAGGGAAGAGCCATTGTAAGAGGATATTGGTTATGTTTTATCTGTACCTTAAAGGGAGGTTCGTCAAATTGATACTGTCCTTCCTATTGGAGGGTGACACCATCCGTGGTTCTAGCCCGTGTGGTAAGGCTTGACTTTGGTAGCTGGTAATGAAAGTAAACTTTTTTTTAGTCTTCCCTTGGACCTGAGCCCAGCATTGCTAACAGAGACCTAGGTAAAATGAACGGGCACCTCTCAGATATCTCCTCATTTTCTCTGAAGCACCCAAAACTTACCTTTTATTTCTTTTCCAGGTGAGCTGTCTGTGGAGGAGCTACTACAGCAGTATGCAGGAGCCTATGCCTCTGATGCCTCTGTCCCAGGTTCTGGGAGTAGTGAACAGGAAGATGAAGATGAGGTTGACACTAACAGTTCTGATTGTGAACCAGAGAGGGTCACGGAAGCTGAAGAGGCTCCTCAGGAGAATAGTAGTAGTCAGTCAGGTAAATGTGTGGTCATAAGGCAGGAGCTGGGGAGGGTCAGCACTGAAAAGTAGTGCTTTTCAGTGGTGCTTTTCAATGGTGAGTGCTAAGCCTTGGTCTTGTGCTTTAGACTCTGCGGAGGAGCAGAGCGAGGACGAGGAAGAGGAGCATTCAGAGGAGGAAGAAACAAGTGGTAGTTCAGAATCAGAGGAATCTGAGTCTGAGTCATCTGAGGAGTCCCAATCACAGAGCCAAGCAGATGAGGAGGAGGAGGATGACTTTGGGGTAGAGTATTTGCTTGCCCGGGATGACGAGCAGAGTGAGGCAGATGGGGGCAGTGGGCCTCCCACCCCAGGGCCTGCCACCACTCTCGGCCCTAAGAAAGAAATTACTGACATTGCTGCAGCAGCTGAAAGTCTCCAGCCCAAGGGTTACACCTTGGCCACTACTCAGGTATTTCTAGACCTCAGCTTCTGCTTCCTCATACTGACTTTCCTGTTGCTGAGTGATGAATGTCTCGGTTTCACCATAACATCTCTCTTCCTACCAGGTGAAGACGCCTATCCCCTTGCTTCTGCGGGGCCAACTCCGGGAGTACCAGCACATTGGGTTGGACTGGCTGGTTACTATGTATGAGAAAAAGCTTAATGGCATTCTTGCTGATGAGATGGGGCTAGGCAAAACGATTCAGACCATCTCCCTGCTTGCGCACTTGGCCTGTGAGAAAGGTAACTAGGCAGGGCCCTTCCTCTTGGTCTCTTTGGCCAACTTCTTGGAGAGCTTGTTTAATGGGGACTCCAGCTGTAGGATGGTATTAGTAGCTTTGTTGACTTTAGTCAGTAACTGTACAAGGGGGGGACTCATCACCCCAAACCTGGAATTTATTTATAAAAAATTGTATTCCTACATGTTTAAATTTCATTCACTTTCAAAGTGCTCTCCATTTGTTGCAGTAAACCTATGGAGACATTTTTTCCACTGCTCAAAATAGTTTTTGAACCTGTTGATTTTTTGATGCCTGTTAGTCCTTCTGCCGTTTTTTTGTTTCACCTCTTTCACTTTGGCAAAACATTTCCCTTTGAGAACTTTTTTTACTCAGGGAAACAAAAAAGAAATCACTTGGAGCAAGACTGGGTAAATAGAGAGGGTGGGGCACAGGGGTCATGCCAAAACTGCTGAACACTCAGCATGGTGTAGGCAGGTGCACTTGTAGGTCACCCATCATGAAATGGGCAAACATGTGTTGAAAGTCTTCAAGAAAGTCACTGAAGCCAAACAGCCTCTCACAGAATGCCTGGTGGTACACTGATACAGATGGGTTCCTAGAACACTCACTTAGTGGGGATGGGGGCTCCTGGACTACAAGGGGCCCATCCTCCAGAAGATAATTCTAGGTATTTTTTGGGTCGTCTCCTTCTCATATAGAGAGGCCAACATAAGTGCTACGATTCTTAGGAAGGGCCATTAGGATAGACTGGTGAGAGTTAGGTGTAAGGATGAAGAACCCTAAAGTTTCCTTGTGTATCTCTACCATTTCTCATTTAAAAAGAAATTTTTTCTTAAAGATTTTATTTTTGTTTTTAAAGATTTTATTTATTTTTAGAGAGAGGAGAAGGGAGGGAGAATGAGAGGGAGAGAAACATCAGTGTGTGGTTGCCTCTCACGTGGCCCCCAGTGGGGGCCTGGCCCACACACAACCCAGGCATGTGCCCCGACTATGAATTGAACCAGCAATCCTTTGGTTTGCAGCCTGTGCTCAATCCAATGAGCTACACCAGCAAAGGCAAGATTTTATTTTTATTTATCTTTTTTGAAAGATTTTATTTATTTTGGGGGAGAGGGGAAGAGAGACATCAATCAATGTACAATAGAAACATCAGTTGGTTACCTCTCTCACATCCCCACCTGAGACCTGGTCCGCAACCCAAGGAGTGTTCCCTAACAGGGAGTTGAACCGATGATGTTTTGGTTTGCAGGATAACGTCCAACCCACTGAACCACACCAGTTAGGGCCCATCTCTCGTTCTCCCTGCCCCCCCGCCCTCTTTAAAATCTTTCTGTATCTTATTTTAATTGAAGTATTGATGTATGTTAGTTTCAGGTGTATAACATAATGATTTGATATTTGTATTCATTGAGAAATGATCTCCACGATAAGTCTGGTTAGCGTCTGTCACCATACACATTACAAGAAAGTTTTTTTTTTACAATGAGAACTTTTAAGATCTAAGCAACTTCCAAATATGCAGTACAGTACTGACTAGTTATCATGTTACACATCTTTCATTCTTTTGCTAAACAGGTAACTGGGGTCCCCATTTGATCATTGTCCCCACCAGTGTGATGTTGAACTGGGAGATGGAACTGAAGCGTTGGTGCCCCAGCTTTAAAATCCTCACTTACTATGGAGCCCAGAAAGAGAGGAAGCTCAAGCGGCAGGTTTGCAGCTCCATGTGAACACTTCCTCCCTCCCCCGCCCAGCACCTCATTTTCTTTTAGGCTCTTTCCTCAGATGAGTTTCACTCCCCTTTCTGTTGCTCCATTCTGCTCCTGGACCTTTGTTTTCTCCTAACCCGATTTCTGTCCAGTAAGGACCTTACCCCCCTTTTTTTTTTCACCCCACTATCTGCTGCTTTCTTCTGATACCTCAGGGCTGGACCAAGCCCAATGCCTTCCATGTGTGTATCACATCTTACAAGCTGGTGCTGCAGGACCACCAGGCCTTTCGTCGCAAGAACTGGCGCTATCTCATTCTGGATGAGGCTCAGAACATCAAGAACTTCAAGTCACAGCGCTGGCAGTCACTGCTCAACTTCAACAGGTGGAGATGGAGATGGCGATTCATGGAAGGGTTGACTTGGTCTGAAGGGTGGGATGCTCAGAAAGTTGAGAGCTGGCTGACCATCCTCCCTCTAATTTCCTCTGTCTCTTCGCAGCCAGAGACGCCTGCTCCTCACAGGAACTCCCTTGCAGAACAGTCTCATGGAACTGTGGTCTTTGATGCACTTTCTGATGCCCCACGTCTTCCAGTCTCATCGAGAGTTCAAAGAATGGTTCTCTAACCCCCTAACTGGCATGATTGAGGGCAGCCAAGAGTACAATGAAGGTCTAGTCAAACGCCTCCACAAGGTAGGACCTGTAACAGTTTGTCCCTGGTATTGGGAAAGGTGAGGACCTAAGGGCAGAACCCTTAGGGGAAGGGAATTTAGTCAGAGATAGATTGAATTCACCCAGATGTCACGCTGCAGTGTTTCAGTGACTATCCCATTGCCAAACTGAGTGACCTTGTCTTAGTCATTGTTCTACTTGTTTTCTTTAATGGTGACATTTCTGTCTTTACTCTCTGAGTAGAATGCTATTGTTCATCAGTCCCTGCTTGGATTTCTCTTTTCCTGGCTTTCCTCAACTTTGTATTTTTGTGTTTCTCCTCCCCCCACCTTTTTCTCTCCCTCCACCCCTCCACTTTCCTCCCTTTCTTGTCTTTTCTGGCTCCTCTTTCTTTGTCTAGCTTGTAAATAATATTTTTCATCATTCTGATCTTTACTTTCTTGTCTTCCAATTTATGTATCTCATAAGCATACTCATTCATAAAGCTTTAAAGATTCTAATTTGTGTTTTTATTCCCCTGAATCTGTAGACCATGTGACCTGTTATTTAAATTTGACTTGAGCCCTGGCTGGTGTAGCTTAGTGGATTGAGCACGGGCCTGTGAACCAAGAGATCACGGTTCGATTCCCAGTCAGGGCACATGCCTGGGTTGCAGGCCAGTTCCCAGCAGGGAATGCACAGGAAGCAACCATACATTGATATTTCTCTCCCTCTCTCCTTCCCTTCCCCTCTGAAGATAAATAAATAAAATCTTTAAAA
>CM052540.1:84518996-84649144 GCA_028533065.1 Trachops cirrhosus | reverse complement strand
CCCTGGCTGGTGTAGCTTAGTGGATTGAGCACGGGCCTGTGAACCAAGAGATCACGGTTCGATTCCCAGTCAGGGCACATGCCTGGGTTGCAGGCCAGTTCCCAGCAGGGAATGCACAGGAAGCAACCATACATTGATATTTCTCTCCCTCTCTCCTTCCCTTCCCCTCTGAAGATAAATAAATAAAATCTTTAAAAAATAAATAAATAAATTTGACTTGATATCTTTAAAGTTGTTCTTGAACTCACTATATTCTAACCCAAACATCTCAAGCTTTGTAGCCTATTATTTTCCATTTGGTAAATCACACCATCATTTTGTTAAATTGAACTAGAAACCAAGAAGTCTTCCTTAACTGTACCTTTTTATCTCTCTTTACTTCTTTCATGTTACCTTGATGACTGTGTCCCATCATATTTTACCTCCTGAGATCTCAGATTTGTCTTTTGTTTTCTGTGCTGCTGTCACTGTGCCACTTTTTGTTCTCAGCTTCTCTCCTGGACTTACTTTCATTGTCTTGTTTTCAGTGTTCTCTTTATCACTTCTTATGTTGTGGTATATGATTTTTATGGGGGTCTCCTTTGGCAGAAAGGAAATTCCTTGAGAGGAGGGGAAGGCCTGCATCTGACTCAAATTTGTGTGATCAGTTCCTGGCATGTTCCATAAGTATTTACTGATGGGCCAAGGCAGCATCTAGCTGGTTATCAAGCCAGCATCCAGCTAGACGAGCTAGACTATGGCTCAGTGTCCATTGTTCTCTTGTCAGCCTCTTGATTATTTGCATTTAGGTTTTGCGGCCTTTTTTGCTGCGCCGAGTTAAGGTGGATGTTGAGAAGCAGATGCCTAAAAAGTATGAGCATGTTATCCGCTGCCGGCTCTCCAAGCGCCAGCGCTGCCTCTATGATGACTTCATGGCACAGACCACGTAAGGGAGGACTGAGGGTGGGCCCTGGGACTCTACATTTAAGCAGAGGTCAGAGGTGCCAGTCAGGATACCCCATTTACTTTTCTTTTCCCCCAGAACTAAGGAGACACTAGCCACTGGCCATTTCATGAGCGTCATCAACATTTTGATGCAGCTGCGAAAAGTCTGCAACCATCCAAATCTGTTTGACCCTCGACCTGTGACTTCCCCCTTCATCACCCCAGGCATTTGCTTCAGCACTGCCTCTCTGGTCCTAAGGGCCACTGATATCCATCCCCTCCAGGTAAGTAATTTGCCCCCAATGTTATTGGCCCTACCCCAAACCTTCCCTTCTTTAGGCTAGAGTCTGATCTTTTGTATCCTTTCTTCTCCTGTCATCTCAGCATTATTCCCCTAGTTTCATTGTTTTTTAGCTATGTGACTTGGGGCAAGCTAATTATTAATCTCTAACCCTCTTTGCTTGCCCTTCAACATAGGGATTATACGGCCCGTTCTGCAGTAATTTGTGAGAATTGTGTTAATCTTTTTGAAAGAGCCTGGCATGTTAATAATAGTTAACTATTATTTTGTTTTTCTACTCCTTCATTCTTTTGGGCTATTTCCTACCCTCTCCCCATTTTTGTTTCTATTGTGGTAAAATACATAACAAATTTTACTATTTAACTTTTTCAAGCACATGATTCAGTGACATTAAGTAAATTCACATTGTTGTACAACCATTACCACCATCCATCTTCAGAACTTTCCTTATCTACCCATACTAAACTCTGTACCCATTAAATATTAACTCCCCATTCTCCCCCTCCCCCACCCCACTCTTGGCAGCCACCATTCTATTTTGTGTCTGTAAATTTGAATACTCTAGACCTGGCTGGTGTGGCTCAGTGGATAGAGTGCTGCCAGTTCGATTCCCGGTCAGGGCATGTTGCCTGGGTTATGGGCCTGGGGTCCCTGTTGGGGGCGTGTGAGAGTCAACTGATAGGTATATCTCTCACACATTGACTTTTCTCTCCCTCTGTTTCTACTTCCGTTCCCCTCTCATTAAAATAAAGAAATAAAATATTTAAAAGAAATTTTGAGTACTCTAGGTACTTCCTATAAGTGGAATCATACCAGGATTTGTCCAAGTCCTTGCTTTCAGTTCTCTCTCTTAAAAAAACTTCTAATAAACATTGGGGTGACATTGGTTAATAAATTATATAGGTTTTAAGTGTACAATTCTATAATACATCATCTAATATTGCATTGTGTGTTCTCCACCCAAAGTGAGGTCTTGTTCTGCTACCATATATTTGACTCCCTTTACCCTTTTCTATGTACTCCCCTTTCCCTCCTTTAACTACCATACTGTTGTCTGTGTCTCAGGTTTTGTTTGTCTTCTTTACTCACTTCTTGCTTTCAGTTTTACATCCCACATGTGAATGAAATCTATTGGGTTGGCCAAAAAGTCCATATGTGTTTTTCTGTAAAATAAAAGACAACATTTTTTATTTTCACCAATAACTTTATTCACTTGGATATTTTGAATATGTTGGCTCTTTCCCACTGTTGGCTTGTAGTGCGCAGAGGCCAGGGGTGCTGCTAAAACTTTTAAAATGAGTAAGACAGCCGTACAACAAAGAATTACTTGGCCAAAATGTCAGTAGTACCAAGAAACTTAGCAAAACACTTCTTGACACATTCGATGAGGCACAGCACCTTCTCCATACACTCCACAAATCTTATATTGCATTTCAGTTGCGTTTTTACCTTTTTTGAAATAATAAAGCATTATACGCTAAAATGTTGCATATTCCATTTTCAATACTAAAATGGCTACACAAAAATTCACCCATTTCAATAAATATTTTTTTAATGCCACCCTGGTATGACAGTGGTCACAGTAAATCTAACAAAATTGTTTCGAATGAAGTTAAAGACAAGTACTACTAGAGCTATTGTACAGAAGAAGACGAAACGAACTTTTTAGTCAACCCAGTAGTTCCTGACTTTCAGTTCTCTTTTGGATATACAGTCATGCTCTGCTTAACGATGGGGATATGTTAAAGAGAATATGTCTTTAGGTGATTTTATCATTGTGGCAAACATCATAGAGTGCACTGACCCAGAGACTTTAATGGTGTAAGCTACTACACAGCTAGGCTGTATGGTGTAGCATATTGCTTCTAGGTTGTAAGCCTGAAGAGCATACTAGACTGAATACTGTAGACAGTAGTAACACAATAGTATTCATCTATCTAAACATAGCAGATGTACAGTAAAAATACAGTATAAAAGTTTAAAAATGGTACTGCCTGTATAGGGCACTCACCGTGAATGGAGCTTGTAGGACTGGAAGCTGTGAGTGGTGAATGAGTGTGAAGGTGTAGGACATTACTGTGCACATTAAATTTACAAAAGAACACAAGACAGAGTGGAACACAAGAGAATGGTACAACAAGATATGTATGAGGCTGCTGCTGGCCTAACCCAGCATACTGGTTTATAGCAAGCTTTTTTTTAATAAGCAGAAAAAATACACTCGAAAATAACAAAATATAATATGGCAGATATGTAAATTTGTAATACACTTATTTGTCATTATTAAATATTGTGTACTATATGTAATTATAGGTGCTATTTACCTTTAGTACATACAGATTGGTAGCACATTAGGTTTGTTTACACCAGCATTACCACAAACATGTAATGAGTTGCACTGCAATATTAGGATGGTTAGATGGCAACCAGGCAGTAGGAATTTTCAGCTCTAGTATAATCTTAAAGGACCACCATTGTATATGCAGCCCTTCATAGACTGAAATGTCATTATGTAGTGCATGACTATATACCCAGAAATGGAATTGCTGGATCATATATTAAGTAGTAATTCTATTATTAAGTTTTTGAGGAACCGCCATACTGTTTTCCATAGCGACTGCCAACCCTGTTTTGTGTGTGTGTGTTTTATTTTTGTTTTTTAGTAATATCTAAATTGGTATGAGGTAGTATCTTGTGATTTTCATTTGCATTTCCCTAATTATAATGATGCTGAGCATCTTTTCATGTGCTTATTGTATATTCTCTTTGGAGAAGTATCTGTTAAAGGCCTTTGCTGATTTTTAAATTGGGTTGTTTGTGTTTTTGTTAATGAGTTGTAGGAATTTTTATGTTCTAGATATAACTGCTTCTGAGATACATGATTTGCAAATATTTGTCCCATTCTAAGGGTTGCCTTTTTACTCTGTTGATAGTGTCCTTTGATGGAGTTCAATTTGTCAGTATTTTTTGTCTGTCTGTACTTTTGGTGTCATACCCAAGAAATTTTTGCCACATTGGTATCTTTGACACCATACTTTTGTGTTCCTTCTTGTGCCAGAGGATAGACATGGGTCGTTTTGATCTTATTGGCCTGGAGGGTCGAGTCTCTAGATACGAGGCTGACACATTTCTGCCCCGCCACCGGCTGTCTCGTCGGGTACTGCTAGAGGTGGCAACTGCTCCTGACCCCCCACCCCGGCCCAAGCCAGTCAAGATGAAGGTCAACAGGTACCAAGGCTAAAGAATAAGGGAATGGATTTCTAGAATGAGTGGCTTACAGGTGCTGGGAGGATTGGGATGGAAAAGAAAGAGTTGGAGACTAGGGCTAGAATGTTTATTTGGGATGGATGCAAAACGCTGTGGAGGAGGGGTTAGGGGAGAAAGTAACTAGAAGCTCTCGTGTTATCATTGATTTCTCCCCCTTTTCCCTGCTTGGTGCTTTTTGGTTATCTCAGATTTTTTTTTCCCTTTCTTTTTTGGGTCTTGTCTTTGTTCTTTTTTTCTTAGTCCTTATTCTCCCTCCTTACCTATTTACCCCCTTGTTTTTCCCTCATAGGATGCTGCAGCCAATGCCTAAGCAAGAAGGCCGGACAGTGGTGGTAGTAAACAGCCCACGGGCCCTCCTGGGTCCTGTCCCAGTCCGACCCCCCTCAGGCCCTGAGCTCTCAGCTCAGCCTACCCCTGGCCCAATCCCTCCAGTGCTGCCAGCACCACTGATGGTGTCAGCCTCGCCTGCCGGATCCCCACTTGTTCCAGCGTCCCGGCCTTCTGGCCCTGTTTTGTTGCCCCCATTGCAGCCAAATAGTGGGCCTCTCTCCCAGGGTAAGTTGCAAGGGAGCCAGAATGTTGGCTTGGAGAGTACTTTGTATAGATTGGTCAGGTTGGGGAAGAAGTAAATGAAATTAGAGTGTTTGAGAACTTGGGTAAGAGACTGGTATGGTGTTTGTTGGGTTGGAAAGGAGTATGTATGGAGGCTGCTGGGAGCTGGCTAAGGCTGTGGTCAAGGTATATCTGACAGATGTTTTCTTTGTGTCTACAGTGTTACCTTCCCCTTTGGGGGTCCTGAGTGGGACCTCACGGCCTCCCACACCAACCCTGTCCCTGAAGCCGGCCCCACCTGCCCCAGTTCGCCTGAGTCCTGCTCCACCCCCAGGCTCATCCAGCCTGTTGAAGCCCCTAACAGTGCCACCAGGCTACACCTTCCCTTCTGCTGCTGCTCCCACTTCTACCACAACAGCCACTGTTCCCACCACTGCAGTACCAGCTCCTACTCCAGTACCACAGCGCCTCATCCTATCTCCTGATATGCAAGCTCGCCTGCCCTGTAAGTTCCCAGGGCCCTGAGGGTGAGGGAGTTTAGATGGGAGGAAGGCTTATATGCCCTGGAGCTGGAGAAGAAAAGCTTAGGAACATGAGAGATTATCATATATAAGTAGCTACCGCATATTAGGTGTTTTATCAGACATTGATAACTCATAATCAAGTAAGAGCCCTCAAGGAGTTCACAATCTAGTGGAGGAGATGACACCTAAGCCTAGTGGTAGAAACTCATTCGTAGTAGAAGGGCAACATAGAAAAGGGGGTAATGATTAGCTCAGTATGGTAGAAGGCCATTAGATGATGTAAAGGAGATTGTTAAGCAAATAAGTGGGTTTGGAAGGAGGAGAATGTGAAAAGTTCAGACTAGTTGAAGGCTGAGCTTGTTGGAACATGGTAAATTGAAGGGAAGGGTTGGAGGAACTGAGACTTGTGCCTCATGAGAGTCTGCAAAGTAGCATTGAACAGAGTGAGCCCTGTATACATTAAGCTCTTCTTTATCCATAGCAGGTGAAGTGGTCAGCATCAGCCAGTTGGCCTCACTGGCACAACGTCCAGTGGCTAGTGCAGGGGGAAGCAAACCTCTCACCTTCCAAATCCAGGGCAACAAGCTGACTTTGACTGGTGCCCAGGTGCGCCAGCTTGCCGTGGGGCAGCCCCGCCCGCTGCAAAGTAGGTAAAACCCATCCCCTGTCCTGCCTTTTTCTTCTTCCTTGTCCTCTTGTTTTTCATGGCTCTTTTAAAATGTCAGCCTGTGTTTCTTTCTCTAGTGTTTGGTGGGTGGGGCCAAGGGGAATCATTGGAGGAAGTTTTTGATAAAGATGAAGTTATCTCCTCTGTTCTTTCTCCTCTTGCCCTGCTTCTCTGCCTCCCTCCGGCTGATAGCTGCTTCTCTCTTTCTCTCTCTCTTCCTTTACCCCAGGGAATGTGGTGCACCTGGTGTCAGCAGGGGGGCAGCACCACCTCATCAGCCAGCCTGCCCATGTGGCCCTCATCCAGGCCGTGGCCCCGACCCCTGGCCCCACCCCTGTTTCTGTGCTGCCTTCTTCGACCCCCAGCACCACCCCTGCCCCCACTGGCCTCAGCCTTCCGCTTGCTGCTAACCAGGGTGAGGCTCCTGGCCTTCCTACTTAGCTCTTGCAGGCCTTGGTCCTTCCAGGCATGCCCTGGCCTACCGTCTGTCTGACCTTCCCTCAGTATTGTTTTTCCTTGCCAGTATCTCCAATATCGGTCTGCTTCCCTCTTCTGCCCTTGGACTTCTTCCATCTTTTGGGTTTCTTGTTTCTTTTCTACTTTCTCAGTGTAGCTTCCTCTTGCAGTGCCACCAACCATGGTGAATAATACAGGCGTGGTGAAGATTGTAGTGAGACAGGCCCCACGGGATGGACTGACTCCTGTTCCTCCGTTGGCCCCAGCACCCCGGCCTCCGAGCTCTGGGCTTCCAGCTGTGTTGACTCCACGCCCCACAGTAACCCCTGGCCGGCTACCCACACCTACTCTGAGTAATACCCGGGCCTCTGTACCCACATCCAGTCTGGTGAGGCCCCTTCTCAAGCTGGTCCACGGTTCTTCGCCTGAAGTCAGTGGTGAGTACAGATGGCTGAGGCCAGAAAATTTTTGACAGGAATGGAGATAGAATGGCCCCAAGGGTTTCTTAAGTCACAACAGATCCCTTCACTATCCAGCATATTGACTGCAGTGGGCCCCAGAACTGGGCTCTTGAGTCCTTGCCTAATTCCAAGATACATTTATTGGAACTTTGGAGGGAAAGGAGATGTTAAGATGTCAGATTTCTTGAATCTTCGACCTTACAGTGTAGGAATGAAGGTTTTCTGGGAAATAGATGAAGCTGGGTGTTAAGGGAAGGGGTGGGATAGGGTGATAGAAGGAGCAAGAAGAATTCTGGGGCTAACTCATCCTCTGTTTCCGCAGCTTCAGCACCAGGACCTGCTCCCTTGACCATCTCTTCTTCCCTTCCTGTGCCATCCTCACTCCCTGGGCCAGCCTCTTCTCCAATGTCAGTTCCCAACTCCTCTCCCCATGCTAGTCCTGTGTCCCCTACAGTCTCTGTTCCAGTGTCATCTTCACTCCCCGTCTCTGCCTCCACCACACTTTCTGCCCCAGCCTCAGCTTCACTCACCATTCCCATCTCAGCCCCCTTACCCATTTCGGCTTCAGGCCCAGCCTTGTTGACCAATGTGACTCCAGCACTTGCACCTGTTGTCTCATCGGCTCCTGGACCTCCTTTGGCACCAGCTGGGGCTTCGCCGTCAGCATCAGCCTTGACTGTAGGTCTGGCCACAACTTCATCCCTGTCTTCATCTCAGGCACCTGGTCACCCTCTGTTGTTGGCTCCAGCCCCTTCACATGTTCCAGGGTTGAACTCAGCCTGTTCACCTGTTCTGGTGCCAGCTTCTGCCCTGGCTAATTCTTTTCCGGCAGCACCAAATCCAGCTCCAGCTCAGGCTTCCCTTCTGGCTCCAGCACCTTCTGCATCTCAGGCTCTAGCCACCTCTTTGGCTACACAGACAGCAATCCTGGCACCTCCAGCTCCTTCTCTGACTCCTCTTCCAGTCCTGGCTCCATCGCAGACTCCAGTTCCAGTTCTGGCTTCATCGTCTACTCCAGGAACTCCTTTAGCCTCAGCTTCTTCACTGGTGCCAGTTCCAACTTCTGTGTTGGCTTCATCAACTCAAACTATGGTATCACCCCCGATTCCGTCACCTCTCCCAAGCCCAGCTTCTACACAGGCATTGGCCTTAGCCCCAGCTTTAGCATCTACTCTTGGCGGCTCATCTTCATCTCAGACACTCTCTTTGGGAACAGGGACACCCCAGAGGCCCTTTCCAGCTCAGACATTGTCATTGACTCCAGCATCGTCCTTAGTACCAGCTCCAGCCCAGACATTGTCTTTGACACCAGGACCACCACTGGGTCCAACTCAGACGCTGTCTCTGACTCCAGCATCCTCTCTGGCTCCTGTTTCCTCAGTGGGCCTGACCCCAGCTCACACTCTGACTTTGGCTCCAGTATCGTCATCTGCTTCACTCCTGGCCCCAGCTTCAGTGCAGACACTGACCTTGAGCCCTGCCCCAGTTCCCGTGCCCACTTTGGGCCCAACCACAGCTCAGACTTTGGCACTGGCCCCAGCCTCAACACAGGCCCCAGCTTCCCAGGCGTCCTCCCTTGTGGTTTCCGCATCTGGTGCCACTCCCTTGCCAGTCACCATGGTATCCCGGCTACCTGTTTCCAAGGAAGAGCCTGAGACACTGACATTGCGCTCTGGTCCCCCCAGCCCTCCCTCCACTGCTACCTCGTTCAGTGGTCCCCGGCCTCGACGTCAGCCCCCACCACCACCACGTTCCCCTTTCTATCTGGTAAGTTTTACTGCCTCAAAAGAGAGGGAATTGAGTTTGGATTATTGGTAGAATGGAACAGAATAATGTTATTTTTATCTTGGTAAATTTTAAGTCCTAGTTTTGTGGGCCACTACTTTAGTGTCATTGAACAAGCCCCTTCTTTAACCTGAGCCTGTGCTCGTATCTGTAAAGTATGAATAATAATCCATGTTCTACTTTTCTCATAGGGGTAATTGAGGACCTAACGTGCTTTTAAAACTATTATTCACTGACATGTTGAAGGCTACCTTGTTATTATTGGTCTCTTTCTTTTTCCTTAGTCTTTTGAGTTAGTGTTTGCATCTAATTGCCCCATTTTACAGATGAAAAAACTAGTGCATTAAGTGATGTCAGAAATGTTACCCAACTTGTGAGAACAGATGTGCTGACTCCATTGCTTTCTCCTCTTTATCACAAGAGGCAGTCCTTAGAGACAGGAAGACTTACTTTCCTCAGTTGCTGAAACCATTACTATTATTAAGTATTTGAATTTCTAAGGGAAGGATGACACCATGGAATGCAGTTCTGTAAAGATTATGTGATTCTGATGGCCATTTCCTAGTTAGTTTGTTTGTTTTACCTCCAAGGAACTCTGTTCCCTGTCCCTTCATTAGCTTTCTGGTAGCTGTTTTTTTATCATATAAATTGTTCTATATATGTTTGGTTAAGGTAAATTTACAACTCAGATTCAAGTAAATAACCTAGGAACAAATTAGAAGAAAGATCTTGTGAGTCCTTGCAGGCCCTCTTGTCTTTTTCTCTGTTACAGAGCTGTTTCTTATTCTTTGCCTCACCCGCAGTCTCCCACCCTCCATCACAGACACTGACTCCACCGTTTGTCTTCCTAATACTGCTAGGTTGGTTTGGCTTATTGCAAGTAGAAGAGAGCCTAGATCCTAGCCAAAGTGTGGGAACCCATGGTGTGTGGTAAATACTGGTTGCTTTGCAAGTAGATAGCAGGGGTGGGTTTTTTTTTTTTAAAGATTTTATTTATTTATTTTTAGAGGGGAAGGGAGGGAGAGAAACATCAGTGTGTGGTTGCCTTTCACACACCCCGTACTGGAGACCCATCCCGAAACCCAGGCATGTGCCCTGACTGGGAATCAAACAGGCGACCCTTTGGTTTGCAGGCCGGCACTCAATCCACTGAGCCACACCAGCCAGGGAAGATAGTAGATTTTTGACACTATTTTTTTCCCTAAACAATTTGAGATGTAAATCACATACCATACAGTTAACCTATTTAAAGTATATTATTCAGTGGCTTTTACTATATTCAGAGTTGTGCCACCATTAACAGCTGTACTTCAGAACATTTTCATTGCCCTAAAGAGAAACGTCATACCCTTAGCCACCATCCCCTAACCCATCCATCCCTCCCTCCTAGTGTTAGGCAACTACTAATCTATTTTCTGTCTTTATGGATTTCTGTCTGTGGAGTCATATAACGTGGTCTTTTGTGACTGGGTTTTTTCACTTGGTGTAATGTTTTTTGAGGCTCATGTATGTTATAGCACATCAGTACTTCATTTCTTTCTATCTGTCTGTCTATCTATCTATTATTTATAGAGAGGAGAATGGAAGGAGAAAGGGAGAGAAACTTTAATGTGTGGATTCCCCTCACGTGCCCACTACTGGGGACCTGGCCCACAACCCAGGCACATGCCCTGACTGGGAATCCAACTGGCAACACTTTGGTTTTCAGGCTGACACTCAATCCATTGAGCCACACCAGCCAGGGCTCATTTCTTTTTTTTGTTAAATATTCCATTTTATGGATATACCACATTTTCTACACTCATCAGTTGATGGGGACATTTGAATTATTTCTGTTTGTTAGCTGTTATGAATAAGGCAGCTATGAACATAAAATTTTGTGTCTTTTCATGTTTTCAGTTATATTGGATGTATACCTAGGAATGGAATTGCTGGGCCATATGGTAACTATGATTAACTGTTTGAAGAACTGCCAAACTGTTTCCCAGTGTAGCTGTACCATTTTACATTCCTACCAGCAGCCTGTAAGGGTGGTACTAGCATCTCCACGTCTTTGCCAACAGTTGTTATTTGTGTTTTTTATTACATCCTAGTGTGTATGAAGTATGGCTTTGATTTGCGTTTTCATGATAGCTAGTGATGTTGAGCATCTTTTAGCTTTTAAGTGGTTGTTGGCCATTGTGTATCTTTGAAGAAATGTCTCTTTGGAACCATATGTATTACTGAGTTATAAGAGTCCTCTATATAGATACAATTGGTCTGCAGATATTTTCTTCTTTGCTACTACTTTTTTTTTTTTTTTTTTTTTTTTTTAGTTTATTTTTAGAGGGGAAGGGAGGGAGAAAGAGAGGGAGAGAAACATCAATGTGTGGTTGCCTCTCACATGCCCATCTACTGGGGACCTGGCCTGCAACCCAGGCATGTGCCCTGACTGGGAATCGAACCCTTTGGTTTGCAGGTTGGCACTCAGTCCACTGACCCACACCAGCCAGGGCTGCTACTGCTTTTTCAGAGCTTGCCTATATTACTGATTTTTCCCAGTACTAGGATGCTTTCCTTTCTCACTTAGATTACAAGAAGCTGAGAAGTCAGGCCTAAGGTAGCCATCAAGAAGGGAGATTTTGGACACTGCCTTTTTTTAGGACCATTTGCTGGGATGCATTAACACGTTTATCAAGAGCCTGTGTTGTGCCAGATACTGAGCTAGATACTGGGTACATTTAGTGAACAAGATCAGATGTAGTCTGTGTTATATGGGGCTTACGGTTCAGTGGGTAAAAGATATTAATCAAAGTATCCCCTTTCCCTGCATACAAAATAAAACTAAAAGATGATAGTGCTTTAAAAAAAAGAAAGAAAGAAAGAAAAGATAAAGTGGTTTTATAGCCTGTGAAACTGGAAGCTCAGAGTTCGGAAAGGATTGGGTCAAAGTCATACAGATATACTATCTGCCAGGGCACTCCCCTTTTCTCTCTCTGGATGATGATACCTTGATGTCTGGTTACTATTTCCATTCTGCTGCCTTCCAACCTGGCCCTTGGCAGAAACTTGCTGTGAATTTGCTTAACCTCTTGGTACCCTGGTCAGAGATATCAGGAACACTTTTAGTACATGTTTTGGATTTATTGCGAGAAGATAAGTTAATTTGAATGTTCTAGAGTTAAGAGTTATATAGGGAAATGCCCACAAATCATCTGTTGTATAAGATTGTTGGAATTTGGATCTTAAATTTGAATATTCAGGCATTCTGCTTTGGTAGTATACAAGGAAAGATCAGTTTTCTCTTGCAGAGAAGTTATATCATTTAACACTTGTGAAAGGAATAATTTGATGACTTGGGAAACTAAAAGCATAGTGTATTTTTAAATCTTATGGTTTCCATAGATTAGATTATGTTTAATTGTGGAACTGTCAGGTTTTCTATGAGGACACTGATTACTTTTTATGTGTATTTTTGTGTTTTGTTTTTTTCTCATCCTCAGGAGTCTCTAGAGGAAAAGCGGAAGCGACAGCGGTCTGAGCGTCTGGAACGGATTTTCCAACTTAGTGAGGCTCATGGGGCCCTGGCACCCATGTATGGGACTGAAGTCCTGGATTTCTGTACCCTACCCCAACCTGTTGCCAGCCCAATCGGTCCTCGTTCTCCTCGCCCCAGCCACCCCACCTTTTGGACTTATACTGAGGCTGCCCGCCGGGCTGTACTGTTTCCTCAGCAACGACTAGACCAGCTGTCTGAAATCATTGAGAGGTTGGCAGGGCTAAGTGCTAATGGGAAGAGGGTCTTGGGGCCTCTGAGTGGATGTAGTGGTTAGGGCTGCTGAAGGTGTTAACTTCTGGGACCCTTCAGAGTTCTGTCTTCTATACTGCTTGCCTTCTTCCTTTTGCAGGTTCATCTTTGTCATGCCTCCTGTGGAGGCACCTCCCCCTTCCCTGCATGCCTGCCACCCACCTCCTTGGCTGGCCCCACGTCAGGCAGCCTTCCAGGAGCAATTGGCCTGTGAGCTCTGGCCTCGGGCTCGTCCTTTGCACCGTATTGTGTGTAACATGCGCACCCAGTTCCCTGACTTGAGGCTCATCCAGTATGATTGCGGTGAGTTCATTGATCAGTGAGGGTCCCTTGATCTCTTTTTCTGGGTTAGGAGCAAGACTATTACATCAGAAGGGTGCTCTACATAACATCTCTGTAGATTTTCTTTAAACATTAGACAGTTTTTTAAGGTTACATTTATGGGCAAGATGGAGAATTGTAGACCTTATGATGGATTCTTGGCATTCATGAATTTGATTTTGATGAAAGTTGAAAATGTGTGCTCATTTATTCAGTGGTTATTTTGTGAACATCTGTTTTGCTAATCATTTGGGATACAATGACAAATGAGATAGCACAGCATAGTTTTCAGATTTATGGGTAAAGGTGTGTGGCAGTACAAGACTTTACAGTAAATTTTGTCTTATGAAAAGACCAGAATCCTTATCTTTTGGTTAGAATGCATTTGGCTGCAAGTAACAAAACCAACAGTGGCTTAAACCACTAGAGTGTTTATTTACTTGATGAGAAATTCTGAGAATAGTGGTGTATGGCTGGTTTAGCAGCTTACTGGTGTCTTCATAGACCCAGGACCTTCTTATCTCTCTATCTTGCTTTCTACCATCCTTAGCTTCTGTCTTTTTATTCTCATGCTTATTTTTTCATGGTTTTAAGATGACTGCCATAACTGCAGGGAGCACACCAAATGCTCTAGGCAGGAAGCAAGGGGTTGTACAAAGTACTCCTAGCCAGTCTTCTTCTCTGAGAAAGTGAATTTTACTTCATAGTTTATTGGCTCACATTGGGTCATATGCCCATCCCTGACAAAGGGAAATGACAGAGAGGAATCTCTGGTTTATTTAGGACCAATTATTATTTATCGTCTGGGGTTGGGTTGGGGATTGCCTTCCCTGGGATCAAGGGATCTTTGCCAGGCATCCAAAGTGTTATGCAGTTTCTGTTAACCAAGAATGTCTTTTGGACAGTAGTGAATTGTTTTTTGCCACAACCCTGCACAGATGTTTCTATAGTAATATGTTTTTGGAGATTTCCTAAATGTCTTAGAATATAAGAAAATCAGAATATTTATTAATATGTGCTCTTAATATTTTAGTAAAAAATAATTTTACAAAATTTAAAATCATTCAGAGTAGATCATTGAAAGTCTTTGTTAAAGTGTTTCAGACTGACTCGTCAGAAATGTTATAGAAGTTAATTGTGTTTGATGAGAGGTTGAACTAGATTCTAATATCCTGCCTCTATTTCTCAGTGACCTTCAATCCTTGTCTGTAAATGATGACATCAGTGAATTTGTTGATGTTTATTCTGTGAATCTGTCCTTTGTTTCAGCTGGTATAATTCATTGTACTTAAAGATCACTTGCTCATAACACTATTGTGGATTCCTTTTTTCCCCTTGAGGGTCTATATTACCCTACCCTATCCCTAGTTAGACTAGAGAAGTTAAATTGAAGACAGGAACAGACTGAAGAGGGGAGCCCTTAAGGGAAGAAAATACATGATTTCAGATATTTTTTTATATCCTAGGCTTATTGACTTTAACTGTACCCTTCCAGTGCTAAGTGTTCTCCCCATTCCAGTTTATATCTAGTTCCCTGTACCCCTTCGTATCTCTTCAGGAAAGTTGCAAACATTAGCAGTGCTCTTGCGACAGCTCAAGGTGGAGGGCCACCGGGTGCTCATATTCACCCAGATGACCCGAATGCTGGATGTACTGGAGCAGTTTCTTACCTACCATGGCCACCTCTACTTGCGTCTGGATGGGTCTACTAGAGTTGAACAGAGACAGGTAATCTAGGCATTGTAGCCCTTAGAGGCTCACCTCAGCTTCTGTCTCCTTTTTCCAGGCTTTGGGGTCCCAGAAGGGGTTGCTCTAAGCCTTGGGGGTCCACTTCGGGGAATGTCTCCCAATGCTATCTTTTTTCCCCCCTTTCCCTGTAGGCCTTGATGGAACGATTCAATGCAGACAAACGCATATTCTGCTTCATCCTTTCAACTCGGAGTGGGGGTGTGGGCGTGAACCTGACGGGAGCAGACACCGTTGTTTTTTATGACAGCGACTGGAATCCCACCATGGATGCTCAGGCCCAGGATCGCTGTCACCGAATTGGCCAGACCCGGGATGTTCACATATATAGGTATTGCATGTCTCCCCTTACCTTGCTTCCCCTTTGCTGATAGGGTTTTATTGATGTATTTGGCTGTTTACACATGGTTTTCATCACCCCACTAGGCTTATCAGTGAACGGACAGTGGAGGAGAACATCCTAAAAAAAGCAAATCAGAAGAGAATGCTGGGAGACATGGCCATTGAGGGAGGCAACTTTACCACAGCCTATTTCAAACAGGTACTACTATTTTTCAGCCTGTGAAGGGGAGAGAACTGCTATGCCTATAGCAGTTACTCCTGCCTGTGAAAGAGGATGCTTTGACTTCTACAGACCAGTGGCACCTTCTTCATCCAGTGATACCTCTGATACTTCTAAGAGCCATCAACCTCATAGCTATAGACCTGCGACCAGGATTCCATTGGCTCTGACGTTTTTCCTTCTGTTCTTTCCAAAGCAGACCATCCGAGAACTGTTTGATATGCCCCTGGAGGAGCCATCTGGCTCATCTGTACCCTCTGCCCCTGAAGAGGAGGAAGAGACTGTGGCCAGCAAGCAGACCCACATCCTGGAGCAGGTGAAAAAAGTCAATCCCTGGTGGAGAGCTAATGGGTTACAGTGTGTGTTGTCTCTCGGTCTGTTGAGCATGTCTGGAGGGGAAGAACTCTTTCTGCTGCTTCCCATATTATAGTTGGCCTTTGGTAGTTGTGAATAGATTGCTTATTGGTTCATATGATTTCATAGAAAAAAGACAATATTTAAAGTTTTCGTTTCTGATTCTGAATTCTAGTCGTGCTTAATAATTGTATGTGTTAAGACAGATCTTTTTAATCTTCTGAGCCTTACTTTCTGCTTTTCTGAAATGCTAATGAGAAGGAAGTAACTGAGGTTAAGTGGCTAAGTGGATTAAGAAGTGCTTTCTACAATGGTGTAGAATTCTTGTTTTCTAAACATTGATGATGCCAAATAGAATCACTTGGAAAGCTTTTAAAAGGATTGATTCCTGGGCCCCATCGGAAGGTCTACTAAATCATTTTTGGAGGTGAGGTCTGGGCATATGTATTTTTTCAGAGCTCTTCAGAAGTAGGCAAATATTTAGGAACTATAGGTGTAGAGTATTATGGAGATGTTTTTCTATACCAAGTACCTTCCCCTCATTGTTGAGCACACTCTCAGTTCTTTAGTGACTTTGTAAGCTCCTTGTAAATCTCAAGAGAAATATTAGATGCAGTTAGTCTGTTGTCATAAGGCATCGGAGTGCAAAATAGAATTTTGTATTCAAAACTTTCTGCTTTTTTTTTAATTTATTTATTTTTAGAGAGGGGAAGGGAGGGTGAAGGGGAGAGAGAGAAACATCAATGTGTGGTTGCCTCTCATGTGGTCCCCACTGGAGACCTGGCCCGCAACCCAGGCATGTGCCCTGACTGGGAATCGAACCTGCGATGCTTTGGTTCGCAGCCCGCGCTCAATCCACTGAGCTACGCCAGCCAGGGCAACTTTCTGCTTTTTAAAAGAGATCAAAGGTTGACTTGAACAGAAAGGAAATGTAGAGCAAGAGATCACTAAAAGTTATTTTATCCTGGTGGGAGTCCTGGTCAAATTCATTCCATCCTATGTAGACTACTTACTGCATTGCTTTGGTAACTTTGGGGGCCCAGAAGAGAGTTGAGTTCTGTTATAGATCTGGTGGTTTGGTATATTAACTTTTTAAAAATCTGGGCTATGAGCCAGACAATATTTGATTTATTCTACAATCTATCACCTTTATAGCCCTTCATAAATTATAAGCATACATCCCCCTGGCTGGTATGACTCAGTGGACTGAATGCCAGCCTGGGAACTGAATGGTCACTGGTTTGATTCCTAGTCAGGGAACATGCTTGGGTTGCAGGCCAGGTCCCCATTTAGGGGCATGCAAGAGGTATCTCATTGCTGTGTCTTTCACACATTGATGTTTCTCTCTCTCTCTTCCTCTCTCTCTAAAAATAAATAATCTTTTAAAAAATTATAAACATACAGTATGTTTAAATATAATAAATACCTCAGGGTAGGCAGGAAAAGTGCTGTGATGTCATTTTACAGGTGAAAAAAACTGTTCCTTAGAAATTAACTGACTTGTTCATGAAAAAAGACAAGGGCAGAACAAGGACTGGGACCCAGGGTTTTCGAGCCCATTGCTTTTTTCTTTCATTTTTTGGTATAAATTTGGCCTCAGATTTTGGCCGGAATCAGCCCTGGCTGGGTAGTTCAGGTGGTAGGAGTGTTGTCTCATATACCAAAGGGTTGCAGGTTTGATCCCCGTTGGGGGCACGTATAAGAGGCAGCTGATCGATGTTTCTTTCTCCCCTCCTTCCTCTCTCTCTCAAATCAGTAAACATATCCTTGGGTGAGAATTGAAAGGAAAAAAAAATTTTTTTTGGCCAGAATCAAATCCCAGGTTGTAAAGTTTGTTATTTCTCAGGAATTTTCTTCAACACACCCTTGCAGGCATTGTGTCGCGCAGAGGATGAAGAGGACATCCGAGCAGCTACCCAGGCCAAGGCTGAACAGGTGGCTGAGCTGGCAGAATTCAATGAGAATGATGGGTTTCCTGCTGGTGAGGGAGAGGAGGCTGGTCGGCCTGGGGCTGAGGATGAGGAGATGTCCCGGGCTGAGCAGGAAATTGCTGCCCTTGTAGAACAGGTCAGTGTTGGACCCACTAGTTCTCAACCTTACCCTCTACATTTCCTTCCTCTGGACTCTGTGACCCTCCTGTCTTCCCTGGGAAAAATAATCAGGGCTGATGGGCCCTGGGCACCAGGTCCTTATGTTTATCACCACTGCTCCTCCCCACAGCTGACCCCTATTGAGCGCTATGCTATGAAATTCCTGGAAGCCTCACTGGAGGAGGTGAGCCGAGAGGAGCTCAAGCAGGCAGAAGTAAGTAACTCTATCGGGTGGGATTGCAAGTGGGAAGCTACTGCTTTTTACCCACTTACCACCCTGCTTGCCTCTTTCTGACCACCCTGTGGGCTCTGTTGTTGGTAGGAACAAGTGGAAGCTGCCCGGAAGGACTTGGACCAAGCCAAGGAGGAGGTGTTCCGCCTACCTCAAGAGGAAGAGGAGGGGCCGAGGGCTGGGGATGAGGTTTCCTGTGGGACTGGTGGAGGCAGCCACCGGCGAAGTAAGAAGGTTAAGGCTCCTGAGAGGCCAGGGACTCGAGTCAGTGAGCGTCTTCGTGGAGCCCGAGCTGAGACTCAAGGGGCAAACCACACTCCTGTCGTATCCACCCATCATACCCGCAGTACCTCCACAACCCCCCACTGCAGCCCTGCCAGGGAACGAGTTCCTAAGCCAGCATCTAGGCCTCGACTTACTTCAGGTTCAGCTCCTGCTGCAATTCCTGTCCCAGTCCCTGCCCCAATTCCCATTTCAGCTCCAAATCCATTAACCATGCTTCCTGTCCATATCTCACCTTCCCCTCCACTTCCTCTGCAGATTCCTCCCTCTTCTGCTGCCTGTACACCTCCTCCTGCCTGTACTCCTCCGCCAGCTCATACCCCACCTCCAGCTCAAACTTCTGTCTTAACTCCTACCTCCCCTCTCTTGCTTGGTCTACCTTCTGTGCCCATCTTCCCCCCAGTCACCAACCTCCCCTTGGGCTTGGGACCCGAGGCAGAGCTGTGTGCACAAACATTAGCATCTACTGAGTCCCTGGAGCAGGCTGATAAGGCCTGTTCTGAGACTTCCTCGCTTATGCCCCCTTGTATGCCCCCTAAGGATCTGTTGCCAGTTGCTGTTGATATCCTGCCTGTGTCAGAGAAGAACCTTTCTCTCACTTCTTCTGCACCTAGCCCAATCCTGGAGGCTGGCAGCTTCCCCAATGGTCAAGAGCAGGAGGTACCCGAGCCTGCTGAGGGGACCATCCTCACAGTACTGCCTGATGGTGAGGAGGTGCCCATGTGTCTGAGTGAGAACAATGGGCTGACACTCCCACCTTCAGCAGCATCTGATGAGCTATTTCACTTGCCATTGGAAGCTGACAAGAACTCAGAAGAGCTGGTAGAGGCCGGGACCCCAACATCCAGCCCACAGAAGCCACAGGAACTTGTTTCAGCTGAGGTTACAGCTCCATCAACCTCATCCTCAGCCACCTCCTCACCTGAGGGTTCTTCTCCTGCCCGGCCCCCTCGTCGTCGCACCAGTGCTGATGTAGAAATTAGGGGTCAGGGGGCTGGTCGGCCAGGGCTCCCTCCAGGCCCTAAAGTGCTTCGCAAGTTGCCAGGACGGCTAGTGACTGTGGTAGAAGAAAAGGAACTGGTGAGGCGACGGCGACAGCAGCGGGGAACTGCCAGTACCCTAGTGCCTGGGGTTTCTGAGACTGGTGCCAGCCCAGGAAGCCTATCTACCCGCAGTACGTTGGGGCCAGAATCCTCACCTCCCACCAGTGGGCTCTGTGAAGCTGCTCCCCCATCCACACTGCCCACCCCAACCCAGCAACCCTTTATAGCTCGCCGTCGCATTGAGCTGGGGGTGACTGGAGAGGGCAACCCAGAGAATGGAGAAGGGTCTCTGCTTGCCATCACCCCTCCTGCTGTGAAACGTCGGAGGGGAAGGCCTCCCAAGAAGAACAGGTCTCCGGCAGATGCTGGGCGAGGGGTTGATGAGGCACCTTCATCCACCTCTAAGGGAAAAACCAGTGGGGCTGACCCAGTCCCTGTGGCTGAGACCCTTACTGTTGCAGAGTCTGTACTTGGACCCCAGGCAATTCATAAACCCGAGCCCATCCTGTCACCTGTGGAGAAAAGAAGGCGTGGTCGGCCCCCTAAGGCACGAGATTTACCCATTCCTGGGACCATTTCCTCTCCAGGGGATGGCAGCTTAGAGAGCCGGACACAGCCACTCCCAGTACCACCACCCGTGCCACCACTCCCAACACCACTTGTATCCTGTCCCATTGCTACTGTCGCCAACACTGTCACCACTCTCACCATTTCAACATCCCCACCCAAGCGGAAGCGGGGCCGGCCTCCCAAGAACCCACCATCACCTCGGCCCAGCCATCACCCTGTCTTGGACCGTGACACCTCATCTGTCCTTGAGAGCTGTGGATTGGGGAGGCGGCTGCAACCCCAGGGCCAAGGGGAGAGTGAGGGTAGTTCCTCTGATGAGGATGGAAGCCGCCCCCTCACCCGCCTGGCCCGCTTGCGCCTTGAAGCAGAGGGAATGCGGGGAAGAAAGAGTGAAGGGTCCATGGTGGTAGCTGTAATTCAGGATGACCTGGATATAGCAGATGGTGGGCCAGGCGGGTTAGAATCAACGCCTCCCGTGGTCTCATTAGCTCCAAAACTGCGCTCCACCCGGCTGCGTCCAGGGTCTCTAGTTCCCCCACTAGAGACTGAAAAGGTGCCTCGAAAACGGCCAGGGGTCCAAGTTGGCAGGGGCCCTGGGCCTGCAAAGCGGGGCCGCCTACAGTCCCCAAGTCCCTTGGGCCCTGAGGGTTCAGTAGAGGAGTCTGAGGCTGAAACCTCAGGTGAGGAGGAGGAAGGGGATGGGACCCCACGCCGCCGGCCTGGCCTCCACCGGCTTGGTGGGACAACCAATCAAGGGGACCAGCGCATCCTGCGCAGCAGTGCTCCTCCCCACCCAGCTGGCCCTACTGTTAGTCACAGAGGCCGAAAGGCCAAGACGTGAGTGGGCTGCCCTTCCACCTAGGCTCTCCACTATGGCCGCTCTCCCTCCACAACCAGGTCTGATTCTGTTAACCACTACTTGAAGTCTTACGAGGGGGAAAGCCTCCAGGGAGGCATAGGGGCCTTCTCCCCTCTTTCCACCAAAGTAGGGGGTAGGCAGCTGGTGGTTGTGGAAATGGGGCACTTCACATATTCCCTTCCCTTCCACCCCACATGGCTGGGCAGTGTTAGGGTGGCAAGATAGTCTTTGTCCCCACCCCCTTGATTCCCAAGCAAACTTTCACAGCCCCCCACCTTTAGGGGAAGGGGAGGGGCTTATCTACAATGAGTTTTTTTTTTCCTTTTTTTTTTTTTTTAAGAAGAAAAAAATAATAAACTTAGTTTCTGTATGAGCATCCGCGTAAGGAGGCTTCTGATTTTCTGGTCTGGTGGAGGGTTGGGTGGGAACTTGGGCATCTTTTCTCTTGCTCCTGCCAAGATCTTAGTATATCATCTCTGACCCATACTTGTATATCTTTGAGGTAGAAATGTCTTTCCAAGAAGAGGGAAGGTTTGGCAAATCTTGTTTCCTGGTAAGGTGCCTTTCCCTAAAGTTTACAGTCACTCAAAGTCATATTTTTCCTCTCCCTTCTCAGTCCCTCAGAGTTCTCTGATGCCTTAGACTTTTCCTTGCTTTTATCTCCCTTACTCAGGTGCTTTTACTCCTTTTCCAGGAGGCAGGCATCACTCCCTTGAGTTGCTCCCATTGTTTTCCATCCTTTGGTTTCTTCCATCTAGCCAAACTGGTTTGAGTCAGCTACACCCCCATATGAGCTCCTGGGGCTCTAGGTGGTGGCTGGCCACCCAACCCCACCCCTGGGCTTGGCTTGGAGCTCTGAGTCAGTTCCACCTCTACCCAAGCCAAATCAAACCTGAGGCAGAAGCTGAAACTCACAGTACCTCAAGGCCTATAGCCAGGTAAGAGCCCCTGTTCATTTTACATTTTCTCTGATCTCAACTCCCTGGGCCCTCTCCTTGTGTTCCCCCCACCATGTTTGTATCAGTTCACCTCATGGGAATTCTTTCCTCATACCTACTTCTGCAGCTTTGTGGCGTATGTTCTTTGTTCTCTGCTTATCTTGTCTCTTCCACCCTTTGTATCCTGTGTTGTATTCAGAGAACTGCAAATGCTTTAATTTTATCTAGGATGTAGGGGAATGGTTGGAGATGAAGGTTCAGTACCAGAGCTCAGAGGACCTGAGAAATAGGGAGATGAGAAATGATTAGGGCATTATTATGCAGGTTTCTGTGTGGGTTATGAAGTCATCCGGACTTGGTAATAATCTAATTGTGTTCTGTGGCCTGGGTTGAAATGGAGAGAGGACATGGTAGGGAGTCAGCATAACAAATGAGGCCCCAGTTTGGGGAGGTAAGGTTTTTCTGATGTTCTTTGCTCAACTATAAAGGCAGCTTAGATGGGTACTTTTTCCCATCCAGAGAATTGTGTTTTCATGTGAAATGACCGTTCAGGATCTAGGGTGCCATTTTCAGATCCTTCCTTAATATTCCTGAGGAGCTTAAGGAAATTTTAGTGCCCTTTGAAATACAGTTTAAAAATCAGACTTTGATAGTCTCAGATTCCTAGCAGGTGTTGAGATTCTATTTCCTGTTTCTCAGTGTGTACCAGTCATATTGCTTTTCCTTGTCATAACAGTACTACAGATAATGCTATGTTCACACTGGCCTGCCTTTGAAGACTCCATATCTTAGGCTGAGGAAAAAGGATTTCAGCCACACATGTCCTCTGTTGGTCTATGAGTCAGAGGAATTCCCCAGTAGGGTAGCATTCCTGAGATTTGGGCTAGGCCCCAAGAACAGGATCAGAGAGGGGTAGGGTCTGAGCAAGCCAGGCCAAGGACTCAGTTTTGGGGCTTAAAAGTACCTTGACTGTATCACCCACAGGTGATGGAGGACGAGGAGAATGCAGTGGAAATCTTGGTGAGCAACACGGAAGCTGCTCATTCTCCATCCCCCATTCGCTGCTGCTGGCTCCGCCTCCGCTACTTGGCAGCTACTAGCATTATCTGTGGCTGCTCTTGCCTGGGAGTCATGGCCCTTGTGTTTGCCATCAAGGTGAGGAATGCAGTACCTATGGGAGCAGAAGGGTGGGTGTAGTAAGACAATTGGTACATATATCTGGTATATCTACATTGATCAGAGAGTTACTAAGTACCTGTCAAAGCTTAGTGTTGAGCTTTGTGCCAGAACTAAGAATAAGACATGGTTCCTGCTGTCAAAGCTTCTACAATCTAATGAAAGAGATAGCTGTGAAAATGGATAATTATTAATGGAAAGTAGCTCATTGGTACTATGGTGGAAAAACCACAGGGTATTCTGGGAGCTGGGGAGGATATATGTGTGTGATTACATATGTGTACATAAGGGTAGGTGGCAGGAAAATAACCATATAGAATGAGTGAATTAGGGTAAATGGGCATTCCAGGTAAAGGAAGCAGTGTGTACAATGGCCTGGATTATTAGTTCAGCATGACTGGACCAGTGAGAAATAGAGATGAAGCCAGAGGGCCCAGATTCCCAAGGGCCCCCAATGTTTAGGAGTTCAACTTTATTTTGAAAATACTGGGGAACCATTCAAGGATTTTTGCAGAGGAGAGGAACATGGTCAAATTTGTGTTTCAGTAAGATCGACTCTCAAGGCCAACATGGAGAATGAATTGGAAGAGGCGAGACTGGAGGCAGCTGAGCAGTGATGAGAGCAATCTGTAGGAGCCCAGGAGAAGCTATAGTGGTTTTGAGAAGGCTTCACCATTTCAAAATTCCTAACAGAAACTGCACATTACCTTTTAAAGATCACACAGGCTAACTTAAACATGCTGGGATTTTCTCAACCCTAGTTGTATTTTAACAATCAGAAACTGTATTCTTGTCATCATAAGAATTTCTGGGCTCCATTAGGGCAAAATCATAAAAACAATTCTTAATAATAAAAAAGATGAGGGCCATTGGACTAATGAGAATAGGATGTTCTTTGGACATGAGTGAAATACTCCTAGCTTACTATTTCTCGCCTAGAATTTCAAATTTGGAATGAATTTGGAATGAGTAGAAAAGGATAGGGAATTAAAGGATTGAAAAGTACTTGAATATGTGTGATCTTGTGAGCTAACAATGGCCACCCTGAAAAGCAAGCAGAGCAGAATGGGTAACTTATTTTGCAGATGAGGCATGAGAAATAGAAACTGGAAAAGGAGGTAGACAATTTGGGTGTGAGGTTTTGAGCCATGACAAGGATGGAAGATTGGAGTGGGGCACTGGGTACTTTGGGACAGAAGCAGGGGGAGAACCTAATTAAAACCTGCTCCCACAGGCGGAAGAGCGACATAAGGCAGGCCAGTCCGAGGAAGCCGTGCACTGGGGGGCCCGGGCCCGGAGGTTCATCCTGGCCAGCTTTGCTGTCTGGCTTGCCATCCTCCTTATGGGCCCCCTGCTTCTGTGGCTGCTCTCTTACGCCATCGCTCAAGCTGAGTGACTCTGGGCGGCCTCTGCTGAGGAGCTCATGGGCCCTCCTGGATCCTGCAATGTGACATTGCTGGAGTCCAGTGCCAGCAGTGGTCCTTCCTGGCTGGAGGATGGTGCCTCTCTGAAAGGGCTTTGGAAGAGCTCTTCTAGTCCTTTATAAAAGGAAGTGGCAACTGAGACTGATGAGGGGAGGTCAGCCTTTTCTGTTCTTTCAGTGTTCATCATTTCCTGTTCCCCCTCAACTTACCTCATCCTAGCTGCCTCTACCCAGAGAAGACCAGGCCTGATTTTATTAGAATTTGTTTTGTAATAAAAACCTTTTTTAGTGGTGAAATGCTGCTCCTGTCTACTTGTTCTTCCCTTACTTTTCCCTGGACCTTGGTGAGACCCAGAGTGGACATCTGACTGACGGTAGAAGTCCGCATTTTCCCTTACCTAGTTGCTCCATGAGAAGGAAAGATTTTTTTTCTCTTCTTCTGGAAGTATCTCTTTTTAGAAAGATTCCAGCTTCTCCCTTACACCTGAACAGAGACCCTGAGGCCAGAGAACAAGAGTAGTGGCACCAGCTACTATTCATTGAGTGCTTGATATATCCCAGGCTGTGTTCTAAACACTTTATATTTTTTAATTCCTTCAGTTCTCATAGTCACTCAATTATAAGTACCATTGTTCTCATTTTATAGTTGAGGAAACAGGCACAGATTATAAGGTCACACAGCTAGCAAGAGGCAGAGCTGGGATTGAACCCAGACAGTTTGGTTCCAGAGTTGAGAGAGGAGTAAAAGGATTAGATACAGCAACCATTACCCTCTATATGGAGATGTCTATGATTATAATTAATTTTCATACCCTTTATCTTGGGCTTAATAATATTTTAAACATTTTTAAAGTGAGATACATCACACATACAGGAAAATATGCAAAACAAATACACAGCTCAATAAGTTAACACAAAGCAAACATCTGAAAAACCATCATTCAGTTGAGAAATTGAACATTCCAGCACTCCAAATCCTCCTTAATATGCCTCCTACTCACTACTTTCTTTGTTCGAACAGGTCACTATCATCCTGACTTCAAACAATGTAGTTTAGTTTTGCCTGCATTTGAATGTTTTATACATGGATTAATATGTATTCTTTTTATGTCTGGCTTCTTAACATTGTTTGTGAGATTCATCAATCTTTGATGTAACTGTACTTTTCATTACTGTATAGTATTCCATTACATGAATATATATATATATTTTTTTTATATATTTTTTTTGCAGTTTATCCATTTTATGTTGGTGGATTTTGGGGATGTTTCTAGTTTTGGGTTATCATGAATCATTCTGCTGTAGATATTCTTTCTGGTACATGTCTCTTGAAGTACATATGCCTTGGGAGTGGAATTTTTGGGTTATTTTACCATAATTCAGAGACCAGCAGAGCACCTAAAAGAATTAGAGATACTGAAAACTGAAGACAGAAGATTAAAAGGGAAGGAGAAGCATCTGATGGTTGTCTTCAGTGTTTCAATGTGCTCCAGGAAGGAAAAAATGAAGAGAATTCATTGTTGGTCTCAGAGTTTAGAATGACACAATTGGTAGAAGCCAGGCTTATGGCAGTGGTTCTCAAACTTGAACCAAGTGGGGAACCTTAAGAAGTACTTATGTTTGGGCTTTACCTTTAGAGATTCTGATGTAATTGGTGTGAGGTGCTGCATGGTCCTCAGAATAACACATTCTAGAGAGATTTTTACAGAAACTTTAAAAAGCTGATATTTGATTAATCAGCAGCTTCAGTTTACTAGAAAAGAGTATCTCACTCCCTCAAACTGATTGAGGTCTTGCTAATTTTTAACTCTATTTTGAAAAAATTTCAAACCTACAGAATAATAAAAGAAGAGTGTAATGAGCTCATGTGTACTGTTCAACTAGACTTATAATTAATATTTCCTCATATTTACTGTATATTTTTCTAAATATATATGTTGTGCCCAGACTGGTGTGGCTTATTTGGTAGGGTGTCATCCCACAAAGCAGAAGGTCACTGGTTCAATTCCTGGTCAGGGCATATGCCTGGGTTGCTGGTTTGGTCCCTTGTGCACAAGAGGCAACCAATCAATGTTTCTCTCTCACATCGATGCTTTTCTCCCTCTCTTTCTCTAAAAAATAAAATGTTTAAATATACACATTGTTATTACTGAACTATTTGAGGTTAAGTTGAAGGCTCATCATTCCTAAGTATTTTGTGATCTATATCCTAAGAACAAAAATATTTTCTTGCATAACTAGGGAACAATTATATAATCCACAGAAGTTAACATCAATACAATATTATCTTCTAATATATTGTCCATATTCAGATTTGATGTTGTCCCAATAACATCCTTTATAGCACTTTATTTTCTGCTTTAAGGTCCATTGTGGGAACACACTCATTACATTCAATTGTCTCTTTTGGTCTTCAGTTTTTAGTAGGTCCGTCTTTCTTTCTCTTTCTTTCTTTCTTTTCTATTTCATGACATTTTTGAGGGTAGGGTAGTTTATTAACTGTTCTCAGTTTGGGTTCTTATAGTTGGATTCAGGTTAGAAATAGTACATTATGTCAATGTGTCCTCAGGACATCATATCAGGAGGCATATGATGTCAGTTCACTCTCTTACTGGTGGTGGTAACATTGACAGCTTGGTTAAGGGAGTGTGTGTTAGATTTCTGCAAGGTAAAGATACCTTTTATTCTCTGTAATTAAAAAGTTGTCTGTATAAATATCCTGTTCCCCAGCAAATTTTTGCCAATAATTTTAATGCCCAGTTTGCCCAAGACAGTTATGAGGCTTACAAAATGCTGATGTTTTACGTTTATCGTTCTACATTTTAGTTGGCATTCTACTATGAAGAAGGTGCTTTTCTCCATTATTTACAATTTTTAGTGTCAGTATGATCTCAGATTGTTCTTTAGTTCAATTTATTACATCCACTACTGTCATTCTTCTTCTTGAAATGTTTTGAGGTATAATTTACTTACAGTAAAGTACAGAGATCTTAAGTGTGCAGCTTGGTGAATGTTTTGATATGAACACACCTATGTCATCACCATCTAGGTGAATAGACCATTTCTGGTACATCAGAAGGCTCCCTCGTGGCCCTCACCATCTCATTTCTGTCCCTGGTTTTGGCTGGTGGAAACCCCTTCAATCTGGTTTTTGTGTCCTGATAAGTCCCCATCATTCTTCACTTTCTGGCACAAATATTCTAGCTTCATCTTGTACTTCTTCTGTTCCTGCCTGGGAATTGGTCATTTCTCTCAGCGAGCCCTGGTTCCTGTCCCTGGGAACTGTTATTTTGAAGTCAGTGTCTAGACACTAGCTGTACTCATTCTACTGAGGTGTTACTTTGCAAATTTGCGTGTCATCCTTGTGGAGGGGCCATCCTAATCTCTGGATCATTCCAATTTTAGTGTATGTGGTGCCAAAGTGAGCACTCTACTGGGATGGTATTGCTTCTAGGCTCTTTCAGAAGTTAGAGCTAGAAAATACATATTTTTTTCTATTTTAAATCTTTCTAAAATCACATGTCCAATTTAAATCATTCATAAGGTTCTTTCTCTCCCCATTCTAAATTCCATATTCCCACAGTAAGAACCTTGTCTGCCAAATATATAAATATGTTTATTCACTTTTTCAATTTCAGAATAATTATACTACCAAATAACAAATCTACTAAGTAAAGTTAAAGATTTTTTGCAGTTTACATGGATGGTATAGTCAAAGTACTTCATTAAAAAGTTACTTGGAGTTTTACATGGTTGCGGTCCCAAAATGACATTTCTAAGGTGGTTGTTAGGTTAAATAAATTCATTCTTTACCTCTTTGCTGGAACACAACTTCTACAAGGGCAGGGACTTTTTCCCCCATTGCTGTTAGTCTAGCACAGCCACTTTCAACCCGTGTGCCACAAGAATGTTTAAAACATACAATACCTATTTAGTCAGGGGCACTGACCTCTGTTCCCTTAGATTATCAAATTTAGTAAATGACAACAGCCATCCAATGTAAATGAATAAAAATTATACCTGTTTTTGTCAGATCAGTAAGAATTTTTTTTTGTGTGTGTCACAATATTTCAGAATTAGTTTATGTGTGCCATGAGATGAAAAGGTTGAAAATCACTGTTCTATCTAGTGCATAGACGCTCAACACATATATATCTCGTATCTCACCGAGGATATGTTTCATTGATTTCTGAGAGACGGGGGTGGGGGCGGGGGCATCCATCAGGGATGGAACCCACAACCTAGGTATGTAACCTGACTCAAGATCCAACCACAACCCCTTTTTTTTTGGTATATAGGACAACACTCCAACCAACTGAGCCACCCCGCCAGGGCTCAACAAATATTTGTTGAATGAGTGAGTGAATGCTGGGATTAAGCTGTGCACTGAGACGGTTTATAAAGGAAGTCGCTCCTGGCGGAATCTCACAACCTGGTAGGCTTAGAACAGAGTGTCATACTCCACCAAGGTTTTGGGGAGGGGGTGGTGGAAGATTGGAAAAATGTATAGCCTTAGCTGGTGAGCACTGGGGCTTTAGAAGTATACTCAAGAGAGCAGTCACCAGAGGAGGCAGCCTCTTCCGGCTGACGACCGTGGGATGTTCAAGTCTTCACAAAATGGCCAAATTGGTGTAAAAGCTGTGTGTGTTCCTAGAGTTCTCACGGCTAGAGTTTGCCCCTCAAGCCAGGGCTGCTAATATAGAGCCTAATTCACAGAGTGATGCTGGGAGGAGACTGAGAGGGCCACGCCTAAAACGGGGAATCCGAGGCGCAGCTAGTCGTTCACCTCAGTAACCCAGACGTCAAGCTTCCCAGGAAATCTAGCTTCCGGGTTTCCAGGTCTTCAACCCCACTGGTCAACAAGTTCCCGTCCGCAGCAGATGCCCTGCACTGACTGGTCATATTTGAAGCCCCGCCTTAGCGGGGCTTCCCGTCGTTGCCTTAGGTAACTTCGAGCACCAACGCCTGCTCCAGCCCCAGTATTTTCGGCCTCTTATTGGACAATCAGTTTCCAATCGGAAGGATTTTTAAATCTCAGTCTTCAGGGGGCGCTGGCTATTGGCAGACAAGGTGGAGGCGGGGCCGGAGGTTATTGCCGGCAGCGACCTGGGTAAGGAACTAAACAGAGGCAAACTCCGCAACAGAGCGGCCTCGCGTGGTCCCCAGCTTCATTCCTCTCCTCTGCGCTGGTGAGCCTCCGCGATATCCCGCGCCCCTTTGCAGTGCTTGCTCAAGTGCGCCTGCGCAGCAACAGCCACTTGCCCTTTTACCCCCTTCCCTTTTCTCCACGCCTTTTCCCTTCCCCTTCCAGCCCCCCCAACCCTGCCAACCTTCCCACCCTTAGGCCCTTTGGCGGGGTCTCCCCAGTCCCTATCCTTCCCCAGCCCCGTCCCCAATCCCCAAGATCCTGGCTCCCCAGCCGCAAGGACTGTGCCACCTCGAGTCGCAATGTGCATCCTCTCAGAGCCTTTGGGCCTCCCTGCCATCACTACCTTCCGTTTCCTCCACACAGGCCCCCACCTCCGTCAGAATGACCCTGGACGTGGGACCCGAGGACGAGCTGCCCGACTGGGCCGCGGCCAAGGAGTTTTACCAGAAGTACGACCCTAAGGACATCATTGGCAGGTGAGGCCATAACCAGGACAACGAAGGTCCAGAGAGGTAGGATACTAGATAGGATACCCAGTTCGATCTAAGGGTTGCACAGTTCTAAATGAGAAAGGTCAGTGGTTAGTTTGGTGACTAGGCTCTTTTTTTTAAGGTATATTTTATTGATTATGCTGTTACAGTTGTCCCAATTTTTTTCTTCCCTTTATCCCCGTTTGCCCTGCACCCCCCTCCCATCCTCCAGCATCCCCTCCCCCCTTAGTTCATGTCCATGGTTTGTACATATAAGTTCTTTGGCTTCACTATTTCCTATACTATTCTTAACCTCCCCCTGTCTATTTTTGCTTACCAATTATGTTTCTTATTTCCTGTACCTTCTCTCCCACTTTTCCCCCTCCCCCTCTCCACTGATAACCCTCCATGTGATCTCCATTTCTATGATTCTGTTCCTGTTCTAGTTGTTTGCTTAGTTTTTGTTTTTTAGTTTCAGTTGTTGACAGTTGTGAGTTTGTTGTCATTTTACTGTTCATAGTTTTGATCTTCTAATTCTTAGATAAGTCCTTTTTTTAACATTTCATATAATAAGGGCTTAGTGATGATGAACTCCTTTAACTTGACCTTATCTGGAAAGCACTTTATCTGCCCTTCCAATCGAAATGATAGCTTTGCTGGATAGAGTAATCTTGGATGTAGGTCCTTGCCTTTCATGACTTGGAATAACTTCTTTCCAGCCCTTCTTGCCTGTAAGTTTCTTTTGAGAAATCAGCTGACAGTCTGATGGGCACTCCTTTGTAGGTAACTTTCTGCTTTTCTCTTGCTGCTTTTAAGATTCTCTCCTTATCTTTACTATTGGGTAATGTAATTGTGATGTGCCTTGGTGTGTGCTTCCTTAGTTCCAATTTCTTTGGGACTCTCTGGGCTTCATGGACTTCCATGGAAGTCTATTTTCTTCACCACATTGGGGAAGTTTTGCTTCATTATTTTTTCAAATAAGTTTTGAATTTCTTGCTCTTCCTCTTCTCCTTCTGGTAACCCTAGGATTTGGGTGTTGGCACACTTAAAGTTGTCCTGGAGGTTTTTAAGCCTCTTCTCTTTTTTCTTCATTCTGTTCTAGTTCAATGTTTATTTCTTCCTTCTGTTCCAAATTGTTGATTTGAGTCCTGGTTCCCTTCACATCACTGTTGGTTCCCTGTATATTTTTATTTCACTTTGTACAACTTTTACTTCTTCCTTTATTTTGCGGCCCTACTCAATCAATTTTGTGAGCATCCTGGTTACCAGTGTCTTGAACTCTGCATCTGGTAGGTTGGCTATCTCTTTAAAATTTTTAGTTCTGCCCTGGCTGGTGTGGCTTAGTGAATTAAGCGCGGGCCTGTGAACCAAGAGATCACGGTTCGATTCCCAGTCAGGGCACATGCCTGGGTTGCAGGCCAGTTCCCAGGAGGGAATGCACAGGAAGCAACCATACATTGATATTTCTCTCCCTCTCTCCTTCCCTTCCCCTCTGAAGATAAATAAATAAAATCTTAAAAAAAAAAAAAATAAAATAAAATAAAATTTTTAGTTCTGTTTTTGGAGCTTTGATCTATTCTTTCATTTGGGCCATAATTCTTTGTCTTTGCATACCTGTTACATTATAAGGGGAGGAGTCTTAGGTATTCACCAGGGTGGGGCAACCCATGTTGCTGCATGGTGGCTCTGTATGTGGCAGAGGGGTCCAAGAGGGAACAATGCCACTTGCTCGGCTCTTTCTCTCCTTTCAATCACTTCCCCTGCTTCATGTAAGTGAATTGTGTCCTTCCCCTGCTTCGTGTAAGTGAATTCAGGTCCTGACCTGGTGCAGATTCCTGTGTGGGTAGGCTGGGTATGTTCTAGGACCCCATGGGCCCCTCCAATGGACTCTCCTGTGAGACTGGCAGTTTCTCCTTGCCCCCACTTCCCCCGCCCTGCAACCCCACAGGTGTTTACAGCCAGAGGTTTTGAGGCTTTTCCTTCCTGCTCTGGATCCTGGGTTGCCTGGTCTGTCTTGATCCCCAGTTGTTCCTCCTAGTTTATCTGCATGGGAATGTGGGACCACTCAGTCCACCAGCGGTTGCTTTGCCAAGTGTCCTCTCCGCCCTGCTGCCCATCTCCACCCCTCCTACCGGTGTGAATGATTGTTTTTCCTTTAACTCCTTGGTTGTCAGACTTCCATACAGTTCAATTTTCTGGCAGTTCTGGTTGTTTTTTGTTTTAAATTGGTTGTTACCTTCTTTTTGGTTGTGTGAGGAAGCGAAGTGTACCTACCACGTCTCCATCTTGGCCAGAAACTTCAGTGACTAGGCTGTTATTCTGGGTTAATTCCCATTTAAAAACATCATTCATTTATGTGTTCAAACTTAGCCGAATTATCTACTGTGTGCAAGACACAAAGCTAAACAGGGGAGGGAAGAAAAGAAGCTTATGCCCTGGAGGTACTCCAAGTGAAATGACTGAAAGAGACATGCGAACAGTCAAAAAGTATATAGATGGTAGTTGGTGAGAGAATATAGACAGAGAAATGAAAGGGGTCTAGGTTCAGGCCTTGGGGAATATCTTGAAGGAGTTAGAGAAGGAGAAGCCAGAAAGGGAGACTAAGGAGATGCTGTCTGTGAGTTAGAAAGAACACAGGAAGAATGTGCTTCTGGGCAGTTGGCATGGTCTGCTGTGATGAACGCTGCTGAGGCCAGGAAAGCAGATGAGGGCGTGTCCATTAGATTTGTTCATAGTCCTTTGGGAAATCACAGGGAGATATCAAAAAGTCGATTGGAATCAGGAATTCTGGAGAGAAATGAAGGCTAAAGGCAATGTAGCAAGAGTCATCTACATATAGCTGGTATTTAAAGCCCATAAGACTGGTTGGAGGTCACCAGGGGAGAGTACTTGGAAAAGAAGAGAGCTGAGACTCAAGTCCTAAGTCACGGGATTTCAGGACCAGGTAAGGGAGGAGTCACGGAGGCCAGGAAGAACCCTCAGGGAAGATCAGTGGTTCCACTGCCAAGGGGTGGAACCAGTTATGGAAGAGACAGGTCAGAGGGTAGGGTTCTCATCATCTCATTCTCTCTTGTTTTTTCTGCACAGGAAGTTATCTACACACTATCACTAAATTAATTTTCCTAGAGTACCACTTTCTTCATGTATAAAGGCCCGAAACTTTAAAATGATTAGACTAGGACTCAGACTCAGATGCACTTAGTGGTTGGGAGTGAAATGAAACTGTGAGGTGACTAAGAGTAAGACAATAGGAGGCGGTGAGCATTGTGGTAGCTGGAAGGTTCTTGTCTCGTGTAAGATATGTGAATTCAGATTTGTAAAGAACATTGCACTGACCAGACATAAAAACAGCTGTGAGCTGTGTTTGCCAGAGGGTCAGTACTTTGCATCCTTTGATTGAACCAGATATGTGGGTAACAGGCATTCTAAGCAAAGGGAATTATGTAAGATCAAGGAGGCCGTGAGAGCACAGTGTATGTGAGTAAGGTTGTGAAGGGCAGCCAGGGAACCAGCATATGAAATGTGGTGTGATCCTGGAGAGATTTGGAGCTTAGTCTGAGGTACTTGCAGGGTCAAATGGAGTTGGTGATAGAGCCCGAGCAAGGAAATCTCTGTCTGGGACTTTATCTTTACAATGCCAAATGGGCTTTCTTGTCTCTTCCTCGTTAATGTCTTTCAACATCCCTTCAAGATATTTTTGGCCACATTTCAGAGCTGGAGAAGCAGAAGCCCAGAAACTTTATGTCAGTAGGTCCCTTGAAGATTAATTAGTGGCAAATCTGGGGCCTGAACCAAGATTTCCTAATTCTCAACTTTGGTCTTCTAGTCAATGGTCCAATATTTATTTGAAACCTCCTACATTTGAGGTAATGTAGGGGAACTTTGGGATTTGGATGGGGTAATCAGGAAGTTTAGGTAAAATTTGGAGGGAGCCTTGGATCATTTCTTCCCACTTTCTCCCTGTGGGGTTTCAAGGTAGGGACCAAATTCTGGGGTTCATTGTAGAAAGGACTTTCCTAGGCTCACCCGTGGATGGCATGGCAGAGGCTGGACTTACATCCAGGACCCCTGCCTGCCTTCTCTGTGAGCTTTATGTTGCACCTTGCTGGTTACCCAGTTTGCTTGCTGTGGCTACTGTGAAGGTTCTATAGGCCAGGATGAGCTTCTTGGGAGGTTACCTTGTCTAGATGGGTCTTCAGTCTGGTGCAATGTGTATGAGGGTGCTGAGGCTCTACCCTGCATGGAAGTGAGAGAGCAGGAGGTCCTGACTCCTATGTTGTCTGACTCTGGCAGAGGAGTAAGCTCAGTGGTCCGCCGTTGTGTTCATCGAGCTACTGGCCATGAGTTTGCGGTGAAAATCATGGAGGTGACAGCCGAGCGACTGAGTCCTGAGCAGTTGGAGGAGGTGCGAGAAGCTACACGGCGAGAGACACACATTCTTCGCCAGGTCGCTGGCCACCCCCACATCAGTGAGGCTGCATTCCCTGCTCCTGCTAGCTGACAACCACTACCTACTGGCCCTGCCCATGACCCACTCCCCGCAACACTGCCTCCAGCCCTTTGCTCCCTTCCTCCTGGCTCTGCTCCACCTCAAAGTGTGGCCAGCCTTTGGGTCCCTACTGCCTCTTTTGGTTCTCCTTCCTTCCCAGTAAGAGCCCACTGTTGCCTCAGGGTGGAAAACCCCTTTAATATGCATCTACTCCTTTCCATCTCTGTCTCTCTGCCTTTCTGCCTCTTTCCCCAGTCACTCTCATCGATTCCTACGAGTCTTCTAGCTTCATGTTCCTGGTGTTTGACCTGTGAGTATCTCCCTGCCCTGATTTGAGAAACCTCCTCACTTCCATGCACGGCCCCAGCCTTACAGCACAGTGGGCTGAAGACCACCCTGCTCACACTTTCCTGTCTCAGCCACGGCCTGCCTGGCAGTCCATGGCGCTGGCCTCTTTCCTGGGTGCCCTGAGCAAGTTCTTCAAGAGTAATAATGACCAAATACCTGAATACCGTGAATACAAAGGGTCTTCATGACCGAAGTCCCCCACTGTCCCAGTTCTCCAGGTTATAAAGTTAGGGAAGAAAGGGCTGATTTGAGAGAGTCTGTCCAGGAGGCGACCACTTATACAATGCTCACCAGTCGTCTCTTGTTGTTTAACAGCCTATACTGGTGTCTGTCTCTCCTCATCAGGTCTTTTTCTGGTCACTGTGAATCTGAATGTTACATGTTATACAGTATGATGCATACCAGTTGTAAAGGTACTTCGAAAGAGAATGTTTGAATACCAAATATTTAAGTGAGGCCCTTGGAAAAAAATCAGTTTTCACACAGAAATTACCCTCTGTAAAAGTTTGAGGGATGGTAGAAAGTGTCCATTTTATTAGCTATTATACAAGTTTGTACAACATTGATACTCTCCAAAATAATACCTGATGTATTCTTTATATTTCAATGATTGATGCAGAGTTGCAATTACAACCACTCTTTAAAGAGAAGGCAAAATAAGCAAAATCAAAATAAAGTCCTATTCAACTTTTTGCCACTATGAATTGAAATTTTGGTCAGTAGTATAGATTCACTTTAAAGGGCCTTTTTTGAATATCAGATAACAAGGACCTCCTGTACAAGAAGGTATTCATTCATGCTAAAATAGCCCCCTCGGGCACAGTGCAGAAATTTTAACCACCAACCCACTGGGAAAAACTGCCCCTGGCATTCATCTTGCTCTTGGAGTGCTCTGTCTTGAGACCCTTCAGTTTGTCTGCAGAGGAATCTCTCTTTACTGGCTCCTTCCGTAGTATTTTCTGTGAGCACTGGCTTATTTTCTCAGCCCTCACTGTGAGGTGCACCTACCTCCCAACCACTCCTATCCCTTAGGATGCGGAAAGGAGAGCTGTTTGACTATCTCACAGAGAAGGTGGCCCTCTCAGAAAAGGAAACAAGGTAATGGCCGAACCTGCAGCCCCTGGGGTGAGCAGGGAGTGGGGTGGGGCAGGGAGAAGTAGAGGAGACTGCCCCTCCCCCAGGTCCATCATGAGGTCTCTGCTGGAAGCAGTGAGCTTTCTCCATGCCAACAACATTGTGCACCGAGATCTGAAGCCTGAGAATATTCTCCTAGATGACAATATGCAGATCCGACTTTCAGATTTTGGGTTCTCCTGCCACTTGGAACCTGGCGAGAAGCTTCGAGGTGAGAGGACCTGGTGCCCTAAGAGGCTTGAAAGGGAAGGAGACTCAGACCTGAGGCTGGTTTGCTGGGTCTGGGAACTGAGTCCCAGGTGCCAAGTAAAGGGAAGTCAGTAAACACTTCCCAAGTACCCTTTAGGTGCAAAGCCATCTGTGCTGCTCAGAATGAATTTCCTGACCTGGGGAAGATGGAGACAGGCAAGTGAGCAGAAAAGAGGTACACAGCAGGGTCTAGAGGCCATATGAGTGAAGCCAGGAGAAAGGAGCACTTGATTTAGCTGGAGGGATACAGAGCAGAGGCTTGGAGCTGGGCCTTGGAAGGCTGGCTTTTCCCAGGAGGAAGAAGAGGATAGCAGGACTCTGCTGCACATTTGGAGTCTGGGAGAGACTGGAAGGACCATAGTGTGTGACTCAGGTGCTATGAGGAACCTGGTATGGCCAGACAGCCCTTCTCACCTGGAACCCTGGGGACTCACTAGGGTTAAAAAGTGCTAATACATTTGTTGTGACAGAAATAATTATGGTACAAATGGAAAACTAAACAAAGTTCAACTGCAAGGCTCCTCAGCTCTTAATGTGCTACTTTCTGTCCCTCAATGGCTTTGCACTCAGTTTATTAATACTAACACCTGCTGGGTGCTTATTGTGAGCTTTGCACCATGCTGAGTCTTTACATGGCTTATTTCTCTGGATCCTCTCAACAACTCTTTGAGATAGAATTTGTGTCTCCATGTTATAGATGTGTTGTGACTTTCCAAAGGTCCTATAGCTAGAATTTGAACTTGGGCAGTCTGATTCTGACTCACGCTCTTATTCTGTGGACTGTCTCCTTTTTCTTTTTTTAAAGAGATTTGAGGGTTTGGTTTTTTTTTTTTTTTTTGATGAGGTACAATATACTAGTTTTTCTATTATGTGTTGTACTTTTCTATTTCTTAAAGATTTTATTTCTTTCTTTTTAAAGAGGGAGAGAAACTTCAATGTGTGGTTGCCTCTTGTGCGCTGCCTACTGGGGACCTGGCCCGCAACCCATGCAGTGGGCTGACTGGGAATCAAACAGGCGACCCTTTGGTTCTCAGGCTGGCACTCAATCCACTGAGCCACACCAGCCAGAGCTACTTTTTTATTTTTTATTGTTGACACTATTACCAATGTTCCCCATTTCCCCCTTTGTTCACCTCTACCACACCACCCCTGGACTTACATGTCTCATGGATGTTGTGCTTTGTTTTCCTTTGGGCTTCCACATATACTTTTCCTCATTCTGGAATCACCTTTGCCCTTACTCACTCCACTCTCTCCCTTGGCTTGGGTAATTCAGGTTTCACTTGAAAGCTCTAGGTCAGGTTAGATCCCTTGCTTTTTGTTCTTTACTTCCTTCATGGCACCTGTCTTACTCTGTTATTTTTCATTTGCTTTCTGGTAGACACTGAATTTGGTAAGAGCACATCTAATTTACCAGTGTGTCCGGTGTGGTGTTCGGCACATGATAGGCAATAAATACTTGGTTTAGGAATGAATTTCCCAAGAAAGTCATTTTCAGGTTAGGCCTATTACGATCTCCTGGAAGTGTGCCATGGAATACAGTTTGGAAATTTCTGGAGGAAATTGGTACCTGAAATGGTAGAAGAAACTAAAAATATAGGCTTGGATCAAGTCGTGGAGGGCTCTGTACTGTAAGAGTAGCCTTGATCCTGAGGCTATAATGGGGACCTAGGGAAGGGGTTTAAAGGAGGGACTCAGGATGTGCCCGAAGGAACCCCATACTCCCCCTTATTCCCCTTTGTTTTTGAGTGGTGGTTCCCCTGACCAGAGTAGAGATTATAGGAAGAGTAGATTTGGGCAGAAAGGAATGCAGAAAAGTTGTTTTCCTTGTGTGTTAGACATATAAAAATGTCGTAATGTGTGAGCAGTGGGTAGGTTGGTTTGGCCAGAGGGTTGGAGGCAAGTGATACAATTGGGTGGGACCTGGAAGTCAACCCCCAAATCACGTTTTCCTTGATATTTCCCCAGGTGACCAGGAGCCTTGGTGGATATTTAAGTTGTTCAGCAGGGTCAGGATCTAGTACTGAGACTTAGCAGATGCAGTCAGGAGCAGAACAGGAGTACTTATGGCCTTGGCAGGTTTTTTTTTTGTTTTAAATTTATTTTTAGAGTCCTGGCTGGTGTGGCTCAATGGATTGAGCTTGGGCCTGCAAGCTGGGGGGTCACTGGTTCAATTGCCAGTCAGGGCACATGCCTGGATTGCGGGCTGGGTGCCAATGTGGGGCTCATGAGAGGCAACCACACATTGATGTTTTTCTCCCTGTCTTTCTCCTTCCCTTCCCCTCTCTCTACAAATGAATAATATAAATGTATTTTTAGAGAAAGGGGAAGGGAGAGAAAGAAAGGGAGAGAAGCATTGATGTGAGAATCATCAAATAGTTGCTTCTTGCATGCACCCCAACCAGGGACCAATCCTGCAGCCCAGGCATGTGCCCTAACTGGGAATTGAACCTGCAACCCCTTGCTTTGTGGGACAGCGTCTAGCCAGCTGAGCCACACCAGTAAGGAAGGCCCTGGTAGTTTTGAGGCTCCAGGAGAGGGCTGGTGTTAGGGCCTTTGAGGGAACTGGTGGCATCCCATCAATCTCTGCTCTCTTCCCAGAGTTGTGTGGGACCCCAGGATATCTAGCACCAGAGATCCTTAAATGCTCCATGGATGAAACCCACCCAGGCTATGGCAAGGAGGTTGACCTGTGAGTTTCTGGTATCCCCTGCCCTCTTCCTGTGTACTGTCGTCCTTTAGTACATTTACCCAGAACCTAGTCCTGCCTGACTCTGGTCTCTTTCCCAGATGGGCCTGTGGTGTGATCTTATTCACACTCTTGGCTGGCTCACCACCGTTCTGGCACCGGCGTCAGATCTTGATGTTACGCATGATCATGGAAGGCCAGTATCGGTTCAGTTCACCTGAGTGGGATGACCGTTCAAATACAGTCAAAGACCTGGTGAGCTGGGGCCCTGAGGGTGCAAGGCGGGAGGCCCAAGAGTTGCCCCTCATGCTCTGGAGTTCCCCTAGATTTCGAGACTGCTGCAGGTGGATCCTGAGGAGCGCCTGACAGCTGAGCAAGCCCTACAGCACCCCTTCTTTGAGCGTTGTGAAGGCAGCCAATCCTGGAACCTCACCCCTCGACAACGGTTTCGGGTAAGCCTGAAAATGTAAAGTCTGGGCCTATTTCTCTGTCCCATGCTACATTGAGCTCACACCCTCCTCCCTGTTCCCAGGTGGCAGTGTGGACAGTGTTGGCTGCTGGACGAGTGGCCTTAAGCATCCATAATGCACGGCAGCTGACCAAGAGTGCACTGTTGAGGGATCCCTATGCACTGCGGCCAGTGAGGCGCCTCATTGACAGCTGTGCTTTCCGGCTCTATGGGCACTGGGTGAAGAAGGGCGAGCAGCAGAACCGGGCGGCCCTCTTCCAGCACCGGCCCCCCGGACCATTTCCCATCATGGGCCCTGAAGAGGAGGGGGACTCAGCTGCTATCACCGAGGACGAGGCCATGCTGGTACTGGGTTAGCACATCAGCTCCTGGGGAATCCCAGAAAGCAGGTCTCTCCAGAAGGAGGATTTTTATTATTCCAGCCCCTTTGAGCCCTGGCCTCAGGCCCTACTGCCTGGCCAGACCCACCACTGATCATACTATCATAAAGACCAGCCCTGTACACCTACCCCCACTGGCCAAGGCTTTGAGATCAGAGCTGCGGTGGAAAGGAGCCACTCAGAATGTCGTACCTGTCCTTGTTAGTGCTGCCTGTGCTGTGTACGCAATAAAATCTACACCAGGGAGTGCCAGTGCTCTGTGTCTGGTGTCTGGCTTTGGCAGGGGATCCCAGAGCGGGGCGGGGATGGGGCCTAGTCTGGCCCAGGTTTTTATTGGGACAAACGTGGGGGGTCACTTGGTCTTATTCTTGCCTTTGCCTGGAGGTGGTTGGAAGGACTGCTCTAGTGTGGTCAACTTGCTGCTGAGCCTTTCCTCACTGGCTTTGAGCCGCTCCTCCACCAGTTGTTGGAGCTGCCCCAGCTCCCTGTTGAGCTGGTTCTTGATGTAGGCTTGAAGGATGGAGACCTGGCCTGCAGGGGCAGAGAGGGAGAGGCAGGTCAGGAGAGATGCTCCTGGGGCTGACGGATTGCCCAAAGCTGGGCAAATACAATTTCCAAGGTGTCTCTGGGGCTACACAGGTGGCATTGCTGCTTCAATTCAGGAAACATCAGCCAGCCTTTCTGTGAGAGAGGTGGGCAGAAAGGCTGTGCGGGACTTTCTGGATTGCTACTTCTTAGCTTTGTGAATTTAGATTTCCTCCTCTGTTAAGATGTGGATAGTGATAGCACCTAGCAACTAGGATTGAGGGAGGATTAAATGGTTTAATATATGTAAAATGCTTAAAACAGGCCTGACTGGTGCAGCACTGTGGGTTCGGCATCGTCCCACAAACTGAAAAGTCACTGGTTCAATTCCCACTCAGGGCACATTCCTGGGTTGCCAGGCAGGCCCCTAGTTGGGGGCACGTGAAGGGCAACTGATCAATGTTTCCTTCTTTTTCACTCCCTTCCCCTCTCTCTAAAAATTAAAAATAAAAAATAAATAAATAATTTTAAAAAGTAAAATGCTTTAAAGAGGGCTTGTCAAGCACATAAGTGCTGGTTATTATTGTCATCAGTTTTATAATCCTTTTCTGGAGCTCCTGCCTCACCCCAAGCAGCTGTACTTTTATCTGTCATCTGGGTCTTCTGCATAAGGAATAATTTGGAGAAAGGACACCATGACTAAAACAAAAAGTCTGAAGTCCTAATGTAGTCTAAAACCTTCATTTTACACCTGCCCAAAGTCACAGGCGGCCCTAACCCTACCAGGTCCTTACTTGGTTCTTGCTGTGGCTTGACCACTGTTTCTGGTTCCTCTTCTTGTAGGGTGACAGCCTGCTCTTCCACCTCCTCATCTTCTTTCTCTGCAAGCCAGAAGCAGGAAGAGACCTGAGCCCCAGCCCCAGCCCCAGCCCAGCCCTAGCCCCAGCATTCTCCCTTACTTGTCTCATCCTCTGGTGAGAGCTTAGGTGACTGTAGCCCCATATAAGTCAAAGACAGATCCAGCCGCACCTGAGAAGAGGAACAGTGCAGCTGAGAGGAGGGTACTGCTGCCCTGTTCCACCTGCACTGATGGAAAGGGGGAGGTGAAAGGTGGTCTCTTACAGCCCATAGCCCAGTACCTGGGGTGTAAAGGCGTATTTGTAGAGCTTGAAGTGGCGGAAGTAGGTGTTGACCACATAATCTGCCAGGGCCAGCAGCTGTTCCTCCTTAAAAAGGTTGATACTGAAGGGGGGCCGCTGTGGAGGTGACTGGGAGTTACAGAACTGACTACCTTTTGAAGCTCTGGGCTTTTCTCCTAGTGCCCAGCAGTCCAGAAGCAGGGAGAGCCTACTGTGGCCTTCAGGGAAAGACGAGGGTGAGAGAACAGGAGATTGGGCTAGGGTTTATCTGGGGAAGAGTGAAGATCCCATTCAGGGGAACTGACCCTGACTCCATGGCAAAAAAGAAGACTGGTGAAGTAGCGGTAACATTCCTCCACATTGCCCAAAGAGGTTTCTGGGATGGAAAACAAGATATTTCACTGAGTTACCTCTCATAATCATTCATTTCATGCAACAGCTACTTACTGAGCATGAACTCTAGAAGTGGACAGACCTAGGTTTAAGTACTGGTTTGTTTTATTAACTCACTCAAATATTGAGTACCCCCCATGATGCGTCTTGGCACTGAACCAGACAGACAAGGCCCCTGCCCTTAAGAGGCTATGTTAGTGGAAGTGACATACAATAAACAAAAAAATACATGATTTTAGCTCTTGTTAAACATTCTAAAGAAAACCAGTTCTGGAAATAAAGGGAGAAAAGCAAGAGCTGCTTTACTGAGCCCTATGCATATATTTACATATATTACACACATCTCAGAGAAATCTCATAAAGTGAGTATTCTTATTTTATAGATAAGAAAATGGAGGATTTCGAAGGTGAAATAATGTGTGTGGTAATGCTGCTAGTAATGACAGACCCCAAGTGGTAATCTCCCTATTTCTACTTCCCATGGTTACTTGTGCCATCCAGCCTCTTCCTCTTCCCTGGGCTCAAACCTGGTAGCCTCCTCCTCTTACCAATACAGGCCTTGTGAAGATCTTGGAGCAGGGCACAAGCTGTTGATGTCTGCTCCAGTGAGAAGCCCTTCTGGCGGCAGAAGATGAGCGCATGGGAGAACAGGTCCAGGGTGATGGCATCCCGCAGGCTCTGCTCAGGACAGCCTAGTCCCAGCAGCTTGGCCAGCACCCTTGAGAGGGAGAGAGAGAGAGAAAGGAGTGAGTGATGATAGAAGCCCCTGTCACTACCTGACACTATTGTATGACATGCTTTGGAGCCAGGCATTCCTCATGCCTTCCCAGCCCACCCTCCTCAGCCTTTCTCATGCATCTTCCCTTCCCTGTTTCTCTCCCTGCCCCCATACTCCCTCATCTCCTCCATGTTGGCCGTCTTCTCTAGCCTGTGCATGGAATGGATGTCCAAGTACTTCCTGTCATAAGAAAAGAGGAGAAAAGGTGTTGGCAGCCTTTATGCATTAGTCTTATAGCAGGTCTAGAGCACTGCACTGGGAACCAGGAGACCCGAATTTGAGGTTCAGCCCTTCCACTAACTTGCTGTGTAACCTTATTAGGCAACCCACTTTCCTATCTGGGCCTTATTGTGCATCAGTAACTACTGGTGTGGTCTAAAGGAACTCATGATTCTCTTCATTATAAAGCCTAGGGTTAGGAGACTTGAGTTCTTGTCTCTGCACTGTCACTCCCTTGCTGTATGACCTTGGGCAAGTTCCCCTGTGAGCCTCAGTGTTCCCATTTGCACAATGCTCCATGGCAGCTGTGATATGCCATTTACATCCGCAGTCTTTGGCTCCCTTCTTCCCACACTTGTTCTTTGGACCGCGGGGGCAGGAGAGCAGGCTTCTGGTCACCTTGGGTAATTGTATCTCTGGGCCTCAGTCTCCTCATCTGTAAAATGGGGATGCCCTGTTTGACAGGACGGCTGGGGAGGCACTAAAGGAATGATGCAAGCGTGAAATATAACTATTTCCCAAGGCTCTTCACACTCACCACATGCAGATCCGGGGCTGGGGCAGTGGAGGCTGCGGAGAGAAAGCAGATTGAACCAGGGCCCTGGTCCCTGGCCCATGGCGAATCTCCAGGGGTTCTGAGAAATCCTGGCCTTAAGGACTAACAATGAACAAGCAACGCGGGTGGGCTGGGCTTCAGCAGGCCCCAAATACTACTATTAATGAGCATACTATCAATCGGGGTCACACATCCGCCTCTTCACCAGGCAGCCCAGGAAACGTCTTGAACATCAGTAAACATAAAGATGGGTGGCGCCCTGCGGGGAGCCCTCTGTAAACATACATGAGCGGACTGCTCTTTCTCGCCCTCACCGGGAACAAATTGGCTGCAGGGTCTTCATTCTCTTCTTCCAATGCCCCGATTCCGGATTCGGTCCGCACACCTGTTCCCTCACGCGTGGCTGGTTCATCTACTGAGCTGAGGTACTTCTCGGGTTCCTGCCGCAGTTTGGAGAGCTGTTCAAGCTCCAACTGACTTCTCAGTCCTTGGAATTGGCTGGACTTCTGATGGATCATCTCGTTACTCCTCAGTGTCACGGGTCACCGCAGGCTCTGTCCTGCCTCTGTTCTGCGACAACGGATTCTCGGCAGGCCCTTCCAAGGCCTGACCCTCTATGCAAGCTTCAACCAATCTACGCTGTCAAGGGGCCGCAGGTCTCAACCCGGGCTGTTGCTGTAGTGTCTCGGGGAAAAAGAAAAGAAAGTGTAATGCGCTCGCCAATCAGTGAGAAGAGAATGCGCATGCGTAATAAGTTGCAAAGTGCGCCTCACCAGGCCTCTCTAAAGTTGCTAATAGGGGGCAGGAGGTGTCCTTAAGTCTCAGGATGGGGAGTGTCGTGTGGGTTACCATGGGCACTGCCTACTGGCCAATCACCCGAGAGAAAGAGGAGGTGCTCAGAAAGAAATGAAAGGGGGCCGGAGACAAGGGACCGACCGCGACCAATAGAAACAGGAAATGCAGTTCCACCGTATCCGGCACTGCCTCTAGCGCCTGCGCTCTGTGCTGGGGAGGCCGGCGACGTCCGGTGAAGCTCAATATGGCGGCCCTGGGCTGAGTCTGCTCCTGTTGGTGAGGGGCCCAGGGGCGGGATGCAGCAGGTGTAGATTTGTGCGGGGGAGGATTGGGGCTGCGGAGTACTGGTCGCATCCACATTTATGCTCTCTGTCTTCTGCAGGTGACGGAAGTACCGCCGACTTCTGCCTGACGTCCCTTGGGGAGACCCTGCGCCGCCCCTTGCCGCCACGGCCATGTCTGGGCCCGGCAACAAACGCGTCGCCGGCGACGGGGGCTCGGGGCCCCCAGAGAAGTTGAGCCGCGAGGAGAAGACCACAACCACGCTTATAGAACCCATTCGTCTCGGGGGAATCTCTTCCACGGTTCGTGGGTTCTTGCCTCAGCCTTCACAACTTGCCAGACTTCCAACTGTTCTTCACCCATATCGGCCGGAACCTTATTACCAGTTCCCTAAGTTTAGCAGGATCGGCACTCTGTTGAAAGAAACGAAGAACATGTCGTCTACTTTCCCTTTACAGATAGGAAAACAGGCTCCTCGAGGGCATGTGCCTCAAAGACTGCAGAGTTAGGAAGAGACAGAAGTAGACCCTCCTTACAACAAGGATGCTGTCTGTGGGTGTCTTGAGCCTCTTTTAAATCCTATTAGCAGTTAGTTTCGGGATACTCCCCTCTCCCACCCGTTCCATTTGCTTTCCTGTCTCTGTGATTGGTGTCTTGGGCTCTGTTTGACTTTCTCCTTGGTCCTTTGCTTCCTTGGTAGGAGGAGATGGACCTGAAAGTTTTGCAGTTCAAGAATAAGAAACTAGCAGAGCGGTTGGAACAGCGACAGGCTTGTGAAGATGAACTCCGAGAACGAATTGAGAAGCTGGAAAAGCGGCAGGCCACGGATGACGCCACACTCCTCATTGTCAATCGCTACTGGGCCCAGGTGGATGCCCCTCTGCTTTCCAAGACCTGGCCTCTATCCAGCTGCCGGTCCTCAGACTCCTCTGCTGGGAAGGAGTATCATGCTGGGAAGCACCTGAGGGATCCATAACATTTTTGGTGCTTTCTCCCTTCAGCTGGATGAAACTGTGGAAGCCCTTCTCCGACACCATGAGAACCAGAGGGAGTCGTCTTCAGGGACAGAGGCGACTGGGACTCAGGAGGGGCTGACACGTGATGAGATCCCTCTCACAGAGCCAGGGACATCGGAACTAAGGGGTAGGACCAGAGATTAAGTTCTGGGAAAGGTTCTGGAAAGGAAGGGACTTAGGTATTAGGCTCCTGAATTCTCTGCCTCTCCTCCCACACATACACACAAAATTGATTTTATTTTTGGGTACCATAGTACAATGGGCAAAAACACAGACTTTGGAATCTGAATGACTTCATTCATAGTTCATTTCATGTTTTGACATTCATATAGTTCAAAAAAGTATTAATATTGAGTGTTGATTATGTACCAGGCATTGATCTAGACTCAGAGGAAACTTAGATAAGCAAACAAAATACTGTCTTGCCATTAGGGAAGAAGTGATTATAAACTGTAAGTTAAAAGCATAGGGGCTCCTGAACAGGAATTTGTGTGTGTACTCGTATGTGTTTCTAACTTAGTTTGGGAAGGCAGAGAAGCTTTCCTAAGGAAGTGATTGGGAGCTCTGTGGCCTTGAGGAAACGCTCCTGAATCTCAGTTGTTTTGCTTTCAGGATAGGAATAACAATGGATTGTAGGTGTTCCTTGCGTTGATTCATTGAGCTGTACGGTGTTGAAGGGCTCGGTTTGGAATGTGGTGCAGAGTTGTGGTAACTGCTGCTGTTATCTTCATGAGGCTTTATTCATCCTTCCCAGAGACCCTGCCAGTGCAGCTGCGGCCCCCACTCAGTGAGCCAGCCTTGGCTTTTGTGGTGGCACTGGGCGCCAGCAGTAGTGAGGAGGTGGAGCTGCAGCTGCAGGGCCGTATGGAGTTTTCCAAGGCAGCCGTGTCCCGTGTTGTAGAGGCCTCAGACCGCCTACAGCGCCACGTGGAGGAACTCTGTCAGCGAGTATACAGTCGAGGTTAGTTTTTTGTGCCCCCACCCCAGAGGTGTCCATACCAATTTGCAGCTTTATGATATCCCTTCCTCAATGCCTCAAGCCCAGAGGTAGCCACAATTCCCCAAGGAATAAATCAGCCATGTTCTCAGGGAGAGGGTTAGGTTGTAGATGGGGACTTCGGCTTTGATTTCTGGAGTTGAACTTTAAAAGATGGGTGAGAGGAGTTGTTGATTCTGGTAGAGCCACCCCTTTTGGCTGGTTATCTTTTTTGGAGCACTTCGCACAAATCTTGGTGAGAGTTACTGATCCACAAGACATAGCAAGTTCCCAGGTTTTGTAGAAAAACAGGCCTTCTCCCAGCCGTAGTTCTGTCATGCAAGCCTTGGCATTCTGGGCAGACGGCTCTCCTTTCTGAGCTGGTTTCCTTCTTTGTGCAGAGGGGATAAAGACTCCTGGTTTGTCATGAGAAACTAGCAAGACAGCTGGTGGATCACACTGGGCACATGGTAGACTCCAGAATGAGTTAGTACTTTTTCCCTTTGCCCTGGACCTGACTCTGACCCGAGCCCTGACTTCCCAGGGGACAGTGAGCCCCCCAGTGAGGCGGCTCGGGCATGTACCCGGGAGCTGGGACGTGAGAACCGGCGACTTCAGGACTTGGCCACCCAGCTACAGGAGAAGCACCACCGTATCTCGTTGGAGGTGGGAGTTGGGATTTGGGTGGTGGGATTAGGTTTAGGTTAGGTGAACATCCAAGGGTCTTAGGGAACCAAGTCTCATCTAAGCATCTGCCCTTTTCATTATTCCTAGTATTCTGAGCTCCAGGATAAAGTGACATCAGCAGAGACCAAAGTGCTGGAGATGGAGACAACAGTAGAGGACCTGCAGTGGGACATTGAGAAGCTGCGCAAGCGTGAGCAAAAGCTCAATAAGCACTTGGCAGAGGCCTTGGAGCAGGTGAGATTAGGGTGCTATGTCAGATGGAGCCAGGGCCCAGGCCTGGGTACTTATGGCTCAAGGTTCTGTCTTCCACACTCATCTGCCTCTCTCCCTTACCTCCACAGCTGAACTCTGGCTATTATGTGTCTGGGAGCTCCTCAGGCTTTCAAGGGGGCCAGATCACACTCAGCATGCAGAAGGTGAGCCGGCATCATCCTTCCCAGTCCCTCTCATAATCTTTATCCTTGAAATTCCCCACAAAATTAAGGACAGACATCCGGTTATGGTCTCTGATGCCCTTCTCTTTCACTTGTACTGCTCTTTGTTGTGTTCACGCACAAATATATTCAGTAAGTGGTTCCTAAGCACTGAGTGCTAGCACTCTGTTGGGAAGAAGGTGTACTGGAGAACAAAATAGACAAAAATCAAAGCTGTCATGGAGCTTAGGTTCTCTAGTTGGGAGAACTGACAAGAAGCAAGCAAAATAACACATCAGTTGGTTATAAGTACCACAAAGAAAGATCATAGAAAAGAGATAAATGGAAGTGTTGGAGACAATTGGAATTCTTAGTTGGGTGGCTGAAGAAGAGCCTTGCTGAGACAGTGCATTTTAAGCAATGTTTCATCGTACTACCTTTGCTGTCTCATCTCTTGGTTGTTGCACATTTTCTTGGTGCTGTGGGGATCACTCTGCCCTGTTTCCCTTTCCTTCAGTTTGCTCTTCAGGGCTTCCAGGAAGACTTCTCTCACTCGCCTATCAGTTACCAGCCTTGATATTTGGCATTGACCATGCAGTGTTGAGTTTTTTTCCACTTGCCTGGGAGCTCTTAGGAAAGTGTTTAGGTCTGTCTGGTTCCTGAGGCTTCAGAATACATCATTGCTACACATAGGGAGCTTGAATGGGGCTTATGTGAAGGAAGCATGCCTGCTGGCTTGGCCCAGATTCCCACACTTCACACTTCACAGTTTGAGATGCTGAATGCAGAGTTAGAGGAAAACCAGGAATTGGCCAACAGCCGCATGGCAGAGCTGGAGAAACTACAGGCTGAACTTCAGGGGGCTGTGCGGACCAATGAGCGCCTCAAGGTAGGCTGTGTTTGGGGCTGGGAGGGCCTAAGAATGCAGGCTGGGGCTGAGCCCTGAATCCTCTTGCTAATCGCTTTTGGGCATCCCTGCCCTTAGGTGGCCCTGCGGAGCCTTCCTGAGGAGGTAGTACGGGAGACAGGGGAATACCGAATGCTGCAGGCCCAGTTCTCACTGCTTTATAATGAGTCTCTGCAAGTAAAGACCCAGCTGGACGAGGCCCGGGGACTGCTGCTGGCCACTAAAAACTCACACCTGAGACACATCGAGCACATGGAGGTATAGCCCTGGAATGGGTGGGGGTTGAGGGTAGGGCCAGACCCTGAGGGTCAAGGCGTTCCTGGGCCAAGCTCCTGTATGCATGCCTGGGGTCCCTGGGAATAAATTCTTAAGCCAGTAAAGCCTCAGGTGGAGAGGCTTGCCAGGGGGCAGAGGAGTGTATGGATTCTTAATGCCTCAACCCACAGAGCGATGAATTAGGGCTGCAGAAGAAGCTGCGCACAGAGGTTATACAGCTGGAGGACACGCTGGCCCAGGTACGCAAGGAGTACGAGATGCTGCGCATCGAGTTTGAACAGAATCTGGCAGCCAACGAGCAGGCAGGTATGTGGTGAGGATAGGGTGGAGGTGGGCCTTATCTGGGACTGGTGAGCCCTGGTGAGGGGCTACTGCTTATCCAGATGCCAGAGGTTTAACCTTTCCTTTCACAGAGCCTCATCTCCCTATGGAAAACAGGTACCACACCACCTGGCTCAAAGGCACAGTGAGGGTCATAGCCAGCTGAGGTTGCTGATGGAGTAGGCTTAGAACATGAGCTGTCAGTCCCATCTGTGGTTCTTTGTCCTTCTGGTGTCTCTCTGGGATAAATCATTATTTTGCAAAGATTCATTGCATACCACCTATGAGCCGGGCCCGGTTCTAGGCTTTGGGATAATACCAGGAAACAAAACAAAGAATTCCTTCTGGTGTGGCACAGTGTTACAATGGGGGGAGACCGGCAATAGAGAAGAAAAAATAAAGTGTACTTTAGATAGTGACAAATATGCCAAGAAAAATAAAGCAGGGAAAGAAGACAGGAAGTGTTAGGAGAAAGGGTGTTGCAATTTTGGATGGGGAGGTCAGAGAAGTATATAACTGAGGTGACATTTGTTTAAAAATCTAAAAGAAGTAGACTGACTTTTGTGAATTTACACTTAGTATTTCTTTGAAGAAAATTTGGAAGTATTAAAAAATATACAATAGCAGAAAAAACACAAAAGCAGTGTCAAGTTACTTTTGGGCGAATTTCCTTCAAGTCGACATTATTTGCCTTGATGAGCTCACACTGGGTAAGGCCTCAGTTTTTCTCTTCTTCACAATGGGAGTGATGGCTGTGGCTCCTCCTCTTCCCCCACTGAGGAGTTAGGCCCCTAACCCAGGAGGCAGTCTGACCTTAGTTTCTGACCCTCCCCTAGGGCCTATCAACCGTGAGATGCGTCACCTGATCAGTAGCCTCCAAAACCACAACCACCAGCTGAAGGGGGATGCCCAGCGATACAAGCGAAAGCTGCGGGAAGTACAGGCTGAGATTGGCAAGGTAAGGAGGGGCCTACCTGGGAGAAGCCTTGGCAAGATCCCAATGAGTACCATCTTGCCTTAGTCCTGTTATCTCTTGTTCTATGCAGCTTCGGGCCCAGGCCAGTGGCTCTACACACTCAGTCCCCAACCTGGGCCACTCCGAGGACTCTGGCCTCAGTGCCCCAGCCCCAGGGAAAGAAGAAGGTGGGCCAGGCCCTCTTGCTGCCCACGATGGCAGAAAGGAGATGACTTCAATGCCTGGTGCCACTGTGACTACCTCCTCAGCAAAGAAGGAGGAACTGGTCCCCTCTGAGGAAGATGCCCAGGCCTTAACCCCTGGGTCCCAGGGCCCCTCCTCCCGTGGCCGAGAACCTGAGGCCAGGCCCAAACGGGAGCTTCGGGAGAGGGAAGGGCCTGGCTTGGGATCCCAGTCTATAACCTCAGCACTCTCAAGAGCTGATCGGGAGAAGGCCAAGGTGGAGGAGGTCAAGAGGAAGGAATCAGAACTCCTCAAAGGTCTCCGAACAGAACTCAAGTGAGGCCCTGTTCCTGTCTCCTTCCCACCACTGCCAAGTGGCTCCAGCCCTACTCATCACATACTCCTCCTGTTCCTCTCCCAGGAAGGCCCAGGAAAGCCAGAAGGAGATGAAGCTGCTGCTGGACATGTACAAATCAGCGCCCAAGGAGCAGCGGGATAAGGTGCAACTCATGGCAGCTGAACGCAAGGCCAAGGCCGAGGTGAGGTCAGGTAGGGACTGTAGGACATGCAGAGAGGTTACTCCAGGGGGTTCTGAGCAAACCAGAGCCCTGCATCAGCAGGAAGCTGTGACAACAGAATTCCCTCCTGGTGGCTGTAGGTCGATGAGCTACGGAGTCGTATCCGGGAATTGGAGGAGAGGGATCGAAGGGAGAGCAAGAAGATTGCAGATGAGGATGCCCTGCGGCGCATTCGGCAGGCAGAGGAACAGATAGAACACCTGCAGCGCAAGTTGGGTGCCACTAAGCAGGTGTGACTTCTTGTGGTCCTCTTGCTTCTGAATGTTGGGATTCCCTTTATCTCACCCCTGTTGGGTGCATCTAGCAGATGGGCTGGTCCCACTCTGTAGTTCTTGGCTCAGCCACGTTTTCCTGTGGTCACCTGTGGTTATCCTGTCCATCTGCCACATTCCTTCTCGTCCTCACTCACTGCAGGAGGAGGAGGCTCTGCTGTCAGAGATGGATGTAACAGGTCAGGCTTTTGAGGACATGCAGGAGCAAAATGGGCGACTGCTGCAGCAGTTGCGGGAAAAGGACGATGCCAACTTTAAGCTGATGTCAGAGCGGATCAAGGCCAACCAGATTCACAAACTGCTGCGAGAGGAGAAGGATGAGCTGGGCGAGCAGGTTCTTGGCCTCAAGTCTCAGGTATGGTCACCCTGGGCTTGTAGGGTGGAGCTGCAGAGGCAGGGGCGTCCCGGCACTGAATCTCCACTCCTCTCCTTAGGTGGATGCCCAGCTGCTGACCGTGCAGAAGCTGGAGGAAAAAGAGCGGGCCTTGCAGGGCAGCCTTGGAGGTGTGGAGAAGGAGCTGACATTGCGCAGCCAGGCCCTGGAGCTCAATAAGAGGAAGGTGAGGCTGGGCCTGAGGGGAAGGCAACATAGGATGCTGGCTCATATCTTAAATGCTATGTTCCAGACCCTGTGCTGAGGAATTTTTTGTATTTCGTCAAATTTCAGTCTCACTGTAATCCTGTGAGGGTTTTTGTTGTTATCCATGACAAAACTAAGGCTCAGGAGGTCAACTGACTTGCTCACAAAAGAGTAGAGCTCTCCTTGGCTCCAGGACCCACATCCTGACCACTCATTGGTTACTGTGAAATGGGGGTGGTGGTTCCTGTCACGTAGTTGTATTAAAACTAAGACATGTCTAGCTCATGGTAAAAGCTTAAGATTGATGTTCAGTTTCATTTTCTTTTCCCCCTGGGTTTTTTTTTGCCTTCATTCATTCGTTCATTCATTTAAGCAATATTGTACATGTCCTTTCTCTATATACCAGTCTCTGTGCTGAGTGCTAGGGAGACCATGGGAACAAGGGGGTCCTATTGGAAGTGGGAACTTCCAGTTTTGAGGGACAGATAGCAAGCCAATAATGCCACAGGTAAAATAGTGTTATTACAGATCATAGTAAAGATGATGAAGGAAACTAAGGTGCTGTGTAAAAAGAAAACATTATGTGACCTTTGAGCTTAGGGAGTTGCAGAAGAAAAGTATGTGTTGGGAGAGTTGGTAGCAGAGGGACAAGCCCTGTGAAAGCTCAGTGTTAGGAGAGAGCACCATGCAGGTAAGGAGCTGAAAGTGTTGGGAGTAAAGGAGAATAGGAGGTGGGAGTTGGGGTAGCAGGGGCAATATCATCTCCAGTGAAGATATTGGATTTGATCCCAAGAGTGAGAATCACTGGAATATTTGACACAAGCATCTGTGGACGATGTTGCCCTCCTAGGCTCATGAGAATGATACCCCTCCTCCCTGTCTCTCCCACCTCAGGCTGTGGAAGCAGCCCAGCTGGCAGAGGACCTGAAGGTGCAGCTGGAGCATGTGCAGACGCGGCTGCGAGAGATCCAGCCTTGCTTGGCAGAGAGCCGGGCTGCTCGAGAGAAAGAGAGCTTCAACCTCAAGAGGGCTCAGGTTTGCTCATGGTGGGGGCAGGGTGGCCCAGGGTTAATGGGGTGGCTGGGGGCAGGTGGTTCAGGATGCAGACCCTTACACTTAGCCCAGCCCCTGTCCTGCTTCAGGAGGACATCTCACGGCTGAGGCGCAAGCTGGAGAAGCAAAGGAAGGTGGAGGTTTATGCAGATGCTGATGAAATCCTCCAGGAGGAGATCAAGGAGTACAAGGTGGGACTCTGGGGCTGTGTTGTGCCCCATCAATTTAGGAATCTGGGGGGTAGGGGTTGGTGAGAACTTAGTCTTGGGACCCCAGAAATAAGGTAGGATAGCAAAATGTGTGCAGAACCTGTTGTAGAGAATCAAACAGCTGATCAAGAATTTTAGACATACTGCAAGTCAGGAAGAGAGCCTGGCTAGGTGTGGGAGGGCTTTGAACTAGACCTAGTTTCAGATTTCTTGAAATTGACAGTGTTGGAAGCGGCAGCAAAGTAATTCTGAGTGAAGAGCAATGTGATGGCAGAAGCTAGAGGGGCTGTGGGAACTCAGGGGACACCCTTATACCATCCCTGGGGGTCAGCAGTCTTTCTGGAAGGAATATCATCCAAAAGAAACATGAAGATCGAGTCAGAGTTGACTGTGAGGAATTGGGGACAAGAGGATTTTGGCAAGAGAGAAGGCAGAGGTGAGGCCCTTAGTGGAGAGACGGATGTTGGAGGACAGAGCTGGACGTTGTATTTGGAGGCCAGAATGTGGGTTTTGTGGTGAGCGGCAAGCTGGGAGCATTGGGCGTTGTCAGATCCTGAGAAACAGGGTGGGTGACAAGTGGCATTTAGTAGGATTAGGAAGAATGTGGAAGAGTAGGAATTGGTGGACAAGTGTTCAAAGATGCTGAGAATAAGGTGCCTACAGGACATCTTGGGAGACTGTCTGGGAAGACACTTATAGCAAAAGGGCAGGTCTGGAGAACAGGCTTAGGGAGGTGTCTGCAAAGGCAGAAGTGGAAGTGAGGGCCTGTGGCAAGGGAATGGCAGTAGGGTCATTCTCCCTTAGGAACCCCAAACTTTAAATGCTGGGCAGAGGAAGAGAAGCCTGTGGATTGGGAGGAAGGAGAGTGATGTAGAGGGAGTTGATGTGGGAAGAATTTCAAGGAGGGAAGAGTAAACTGAATCAGAGCTGCCAAGAAGGCAAATGAAGTGAGCAATGAGGGATGCAGTTTGGGTGGGAATGGTTCTTGAGCAGGGGTGGAGGTGGAGGTCAGAAAACCTGCACACTCACTAACTGAAGAGGGGGAGAGTGGGTCAGTAAATAGTAAACCTTTGAAACAGTTTGGCCTTAAACGGTCAGAGACAGTTGCAGGCAGCTGTGTTGGAGAAGGGAAGAATTTCTTAAGGAGACAGACTTTGGAGCCTGTCAAATACTGATGGATAGGGTTCTGAGAGCTGGGGAAGAAGGCGATGGGCTGGGCTGGGATTGGACTTCAGGCAGAGCAGAGGAGGATTGTTGGGGAATGTTGAGTTGAGGGGATTCCTGTCTGAATTTGGAGGAGAGACCTGGTGACAGGTGGCAGGTTTCAGGATAGGAGTGGAGATTAACTCCAGGGATCTACAGCAGGGTCTCTGTTTCCTGATGTGGACAGTGTGCATCCCGACTCCCAGGGTTATGAGAAGAGTTAAGATGCAGCTGGCTGTAGGAAGGCATAGCCAGGACCACCACCTGCTGTCAGCTTGGGGTCTGGGCACTGTAAGGATTGTTCCCAAGCTGATACCTTTGCCTGCCCCAGGCGCGGTTGACCTGCCCCTGCTGTAACACCCGCAAGAAGGATGCAGTTCTTACCAAGTGCTTCCACGTTTTCTGCTTTGAGTGCGTACGGGGCCGCTATGAGGCCCGCCAAAGGAAGTGCCCCAAGTGCAATGCAGCCTTTGGTGCCCATGACTTCCACCGTGTCTACATCAGCTGAACCCATACCTCGGGACTTCGGAAAACCCATGGACCCTGGGAGCTGTGCCCCCAGTCCCTCCCCACCCCACATCCAGTGGCCCTACCCTTTGTTCTGGACCCTGTGGGCCCAGTCCCTCCCCATCTAGTTGGTTTGGGGTCCCCAGTGTATATTAGTGGGAGTGGGATTAGCAAAGTTCAGTTCCACCTTTTCCCAGTTAGAGCTGAGGCACCTGGCCTGCAGGAAAGATCTGCACTGAGACACCTAAGAAGCCCAGAGCCTCTAACTGAGCTCCCTGGAAGCTGGCCCCAAGCCTTCTGTCTCCACAGGCCCATCCCAGCCCTAAAGGGGAAATTCCGCAAGCTGTGACCTCCCATGAAAGAGGCGGCTCACACCCATAAGTGAGGACCACGTTGGGCCAGGTCCCCAGCTCCCTGCTCAGAGATGGGGCCCTGGAGACTTTTCTTCACTCCCTGCCTTCTGGGCCTGGGCAGGGCTTTGCCTCTGGAGTTCCCTAGGCTCTTTGGTCTGGCTCTTGTGCTTATGTCCTAGGGGACTGGGGTGGGGGGCACCTTCCTCATTCTCTGGAGAACTCTATGGTTGCCGCAGTCACCTTGCCCTTATTTTGGAAATGCTGAACCAAGATAATCAGTTTCTGTTCTAATCAGGCCCCTCCAAGTATGTACTCTCCCAAGCCCTAACCCCTACTTCATGCTTCCCAAGGCTCCAGTGTGTTCTCAGCCCTGACCCTGTTTTCATCCTGGTGGCCTTAACTGCAGTGGAGGCAGAACTTCCTGAGGGGGAAGGGTCAGACTAGACAATGGGCCGACTTCCAATCATTCCAGGTAAAAGCTTCTGACTGAGCCTGTACCCACAATGCTTGCCCTGCTGCCTGCTCAAGCAAACTGGGCTGTGAAGGCAGCAGGCAGGGTCTGGAAGGTGGAGCAGTTGACAGGTGCCAAGGGTCCATACAGGCCCATAGCTCCTGCTCTAGAGATGTATAGGCTGTATGCTATGAATAAATGTCCAACTTCAGCATGTGGTCTGCGCATCTAGGTGTCCTGCCCCAAATGTGGTCCCCCATTTTAGCTGCTACTCCTGTCCCAACTCTGCCCTGCCCACTCCAACACCCAGCTGACGCTAAGACATGGATGGCTGCCAGGGATTCCGGACTGGACTTGTGGGAGGAACGTTACCTCAGGGAGAAAGCATCTTGGTCCATTATTTGGAACCAGCCAGCCTGTTTTCCCACTGGGAAGGTCTGACCCTACCGGACCTTTCTGCGCGTGCTCCCTACAGCCCTGGGGGTCATTGGCCGCTGCGATGCTGGGAAACCTCGAGCTGCATCCTGGGAAATATAGTTCCTTATAGGTACGTGGCGAGACCAGGTCCTTGGAGGGACAACCGGTTTCTGGTTGGCCAGAGTTGGACCAGTGTACAATCTGCAGGCTGGGGGCGTCCGTTTCCAACTCCTAACCCGCCCCAACTCCTCGGATGAACAGATTCGGACATTTCAGTGGGTGACTTTCTTCATCGCTTCTGTGTCCCGCTGGGAACCATTTCGAGTGTCACGGGTACTTCGGCTTTAAGTGTGTCGTGGAGTCGTCCTAGGAGCCATCACAGAAGTTATACTGGGGCTTGCAGTAAGGCTGGTGCAGACCAGGGTTGGTGCCAGAGCTGGGGTCGGGGCCATGGCCAGAGCAGCGACCACAGCCCAACAGCAGTCCCACTTCCACACTGTCTTGCAGCTTGGCAGTCGTACCTTCACAGGGTCTTGGAACCTTGCCTGTCTGCGGGTCCCACCTTGCGCTCAGGGGCTGCAGCTGCTGGAGCAGGTCAGGCTGGAGACGCATGTGGGCTACAGTGACTGCCTGCGCCGAACTTGGAGGTGGAGGCACGGGCCGCGGCTGCAGATGGCATTGAGCTGCTGAAGAAGTGTGTGTGGCCTAGGGACAGCCATGGCAGGGGTGGGGAAAACGTAGCATATTGCATAATAGTGAGGCTGCTTGGCTCTGAGAGGAGCATGGCGCTGGAGAGTGGGTTGCGGTCAGCCAATACTCTGAGCGCCACCCTCTTTCACACAGGAGTCACCCTCGTGTGGGTTTTTTAAATAAAGGGAAGTTACTATACATCACCTCCCCGAGAGTCTCCCCTAGGCCAGTCTCCGTATCCAGAGGAGCTGAAAACTCCTTGTGAGTCCTCACACCTAACAAAGTAGGCATCAAACCACTCTCAAGTTCAAGCCCAAATGAATGGGATAAAGATGCCAGAATTTTAGTTACAGGAGTAAACACTGATGCCACAGGAAGAAGAGAGCAAACTCTCCATAAATGCTGGTTTGCAATGAGCCTGCCCAGTGCAGGGAGAATCTGCTTTAGAGGCTGGTCAGGCCCCTCCAGCCAGTTTTGACATCTGATACCCTCAGTGGCTTCAGTGGCTGTGATACCCTGGGTTCCTTGGGATGGGCAGGAACTGCCCAAAACTGACCTTGGCTCACCCCGTGGGTTGAGCAGATGGCTTCCTGGCAAACGTGCCTTTTTTAGCCAGAATTAGGGCTACTGTCTGATTGGCCACAGGGTCCAGTAGCGTATTTAACATTGACCACTCTTCAAAACTTCCCTTGGGCCCTGTGGTGCTATCCTCCCAGTTTTTCTCATACTTCTTTTCTGCTGGTCCTCTTCCTAGACTCTTTCTACTCTGCCACTCTTCCTGGGTATATTTATCCATGACCGTGGCTACAGCTAAGCTGCTAAGGCCCAACTTCTCCAGCCCAGTTCTCTTTCCTGAGTCCAAACCTTGGGGTGGGGTTGGGGAGTAAGATAATGTTACTATGCTTAAAAATTCCCCAGTGGTGCCCTATCTCTAAGTTTCTTAAACAAGATGCTCCTCACTCTGGACTCGGCTCTCTACTTTCTTTGAATCCCCACCCCTCTATATTCTAAACCCACACCCAACTGTTACGCACCTTCTATCCCCCAACCCACCCCCAGCCCCTACACATACTATTTCCTGTTTCTTAGGTCACTTCCTCCAGCCAGTTTCCTGACCCTATGCTGTGAAAGGCACTGTGTCTGGGTCCATAGTCCCTTCTGCAAATCTGAACAAATCACTAATCTTCCTTTCCCTGTAGTCTCCTCACTTTACTGAGGAATCAATCCTCCTGCGGTGGGACCAGTTCTGATGTACCTCAGTTATCCCTAGGGCTGGGAATGCAGAGAATGTGGGATAGCCTGCATTTCCTCCCCATGAAAATCAAGTCCCTCCTTCACCCTACCCCACCTCTTGCTTTCCAGAAGGGGAAGGAGGGCAGTGAACCTGCCCTGGGAGCACAGGAAAGGTGGGGAGACAGCTTCCTGGCTGGAGCAGGAGGCTCCTGGCAGACTGGGGCAGAGGTGGGCGATGGGTTAGAACAAGTGTTGAGCTCAGGCTTGCGGGCCATGGCCAGGTTTAGGCCCTGGAGATAGCATAGATGTAAGCTGGGCATTGAGGAATCATCAGAGCAGAACAGCCTTGCCTGGCCCAGTGTGGAGCCCAGGCCAGGCCCGGGCAGGCCCAGTGATGGGGAAGAGGCTTGACTGGGTATAAAGCCTTCTGGCCATTCTGGTTTCCCTCCCTGCCTTGCTATGGATCTTGGACAAGTGACTGCCTTCCCATGAGACTCAGCCTCTCCACATGGTGAGGGCTGTGGACAACATACTGAGAGTGAGATGACAGGCCAGGTCTCCTCTACCCACCTCTCTTCAGGGTCTAGAAAGCCATGCTCCAGAGAAAGGACTGGGATCCAGGTGAACCAGAGAAGGCAGACTTCAGTTTCTGGAACTTGATTTTCGGAGCTTTCCCATGTGGCAGTCTGGGGAGGGTGTGGGTGTTGTGTCCAGGGAGGCCGCCTGGGAGCTGCACAGCTGGACCTGAGCCAGGCAGTCAGCAGGTTGTGCTGGTGCCAAAGCCAGACATCAACAAGAGCTGCTTGGCTCTGCCACCACCTCACATTTCTCCCCCTTTCTCCCAAGGGTGTGGATTTTAAAATTCGATAAATCTTCACCAGCATGCTCAGGGTGAGGATTTTAGGGCCTTTGGGAAAAGAATGCAAGGGTGGCCTGGAGCTGGGCTGTGCTTTTGAGATTATGTATGGACCCTGGCTCTGGGAGAGGGCAAGACCTTTCAGCTTGCTCTAGGATTGAAAGAGAAGACAGAAAACACCTGGGAAATCTTATTCCCTTTATTCTCTTCAACTAATCAACGTGACCACCGGTGACACAACACTGTTATTGACACACAACACTCAAAAGTGGGGCCTCTCTTCACTCCAGGGGAACAAATTAGGTGAGTGGGGCTTCCCTAATGGGGCAAAGGAGTCTGGGGGCTGCTGACTTCAGGGGTAGTTGTCATGGAATCCTACCTCTTCGTTGTGATGCTTTCAAGTTTCCCCATCACTCAGGATTCATGCCCAGTTCTTTCGAGTTCCCATCTGACCTTCATATCTGTAGCAGTTTCAAGTTTCACCTTAAGCTCAGATCAGTTTCTACTCTTCCCTCTGCTTTCACCAATGATTCTGTGACCCTATCTGTTGGGCTCCTCAACCGGGACACTTCTGAAGAGTTAGGCCTCCGTGGAATTGGACAGAGGCCTTCTAGACTGAGCAGAGCCTTTGCCTGAGCTGGTCAGAGGGACTCTGGACACTGCCACCTCCCTCAACCAGCTGCCTGCTTAGTTCCTCCCAAGATGGAGCTTGTTTTGGGAGGGAAGTACCTGGCTAAAGGAGTTTGGGGGGTAGGCAAGAGAGAACAGGTCATAGCCCAGAGGTCTCCGACTTTGCCCCTTTCCTGCTACAAAACCCCAGACAGCAACTCATTGTGTCCACATCATCCATTCAAGTACTGGAGCCTAAACCCTGGCCCTAACCCATTCCTCTAACATGCGAACATCCTACTACATATGCTACACCCAAGTCCTCAATAGGCCCACAGTCGGCCTTTAACCACACTGACCACCTCTTCCCAGACTGGTCCCCGAGCCCCAGAGTCTGCTCCCCAGGAATCCTCTGGAGAAATTTCTCAGACCTGTTCCAAGAGGAACTGCTTCTAGCTTTAAAAGGGGTTTGTCTACAATTGGAGTTTTTTTCTGCTACCATCTTGTTGGGGGGTCTGCTTTGACTTGAAGGACTGTCTTCTCTTCCTCAGTCTCATGGGGACACCCCCTTAGTGGATGCTTCTGTCAGTAGATTTGCAGGCAGGCTCCTTCTCCCCTCAGTAGTGCTTTCCGACCGGCACTTGGGTCGGGTGGGGCTGTAATGCAGATGTTAAAAAGGGTCTCCCCACAATCATACAATGCCTGCCTTTTCCTTCTTCCCAGCAGGCTTGGGTTTTTTCCTCCTACAGTGTTCTGGATTTTGATCCTTTGAATTTGAGGATTATCCCTTTGTGGGCAGGGTAGATGAAAGGTGAAGGACTTTTGAACTTCAGGTAATGAAATTAGAGGTCTCTTCCACAGCTCTGTAGGAATCCAGGTCACCCTCTCCAGAGATGTGACTCCAGAAGGGGCCACCTCACCTGACATGTTGGTTCTCGTACTCCAGGGCCACAGTGTGTTACTGGTGCCAGCAGGGGTCAGTGGGCTTTTCCTTTGGACCCAACACTGGATGGAATCTCCAGGGTTAGGGGATGGGGCTCTTGTTACAGATGTTTCAAAAGTTTTCTCCAACCACTTTAGATGGCAACAGTCTCTTTCCCCTGCCACACACACCCCGTTGTGTTAGCGGGTTTGGCTGGGTTAATGAAAGTGTGGAACTGTGTGTGGTGTGTGAGGACAGGAGATGAGGCTGGCAGGGTAGTGCGGTTCTCACCTTTCCATTTCTCTCTGAAGGTTTCTGACTAAGGAGAGGAGCCGAGTGGATGGAATCCGTACCTTCCCAAGACCACGATTGGGATGGGTTGTCACAACCTCAGAGGGCTCCAGGTACCGGGGTGAGGAAGGTAGTCAGGCTTCCATATACTCTTCAAGGACCCATGGTCCCTCCTGTGGGGTGTTTGGACACCCATCACTATGTACAGGCTGGCTCATCCTGCCAGCAGCCTTGCTATCAGCTCAGAGAGAGTGAGGTTTAAAAGTAGGTTGCTGGCTAATCAAAGCTCTCTATTCTGTCAACTTGCTGTCCCTTGTTGCCACAGAGAATCTACCTGTGGCACTCATTGACTTGGAGAAGAGCAGTCAGAGGATTTAACCACACACAGGCCTCAAGTCTCTGAAGGGCTTTATTCTTTGGAGGCCGATTAGCAGCAGTTCTCCCTCTCCACTGAGGACAGAATTCGAGGAACCAGGTTGCCGCTGCAGCAAGACTGGTGGCAGTTAGATTTCAAGAGAAACCTCCTGACAGTGAGACCTGAGATGCAGCAGGAGGGACCCTCCATCCCTGGAGGCCTCTCAGAAGTCCCCAGAGGAAAGGGTCATCCTGCCGGGCTAGGGAGGGACCCTGGCAGTCTGGCTGGGATCTGCTTGCACTTGCAGTTTAACAAGCTCCTGGAAACGGGGTAGACAGCCTGGAGTTTGCTGGATTCCACCTGAACAGTCTCCACTTGGTTTCCTTCCCTCGAAGCACTCTAACAGAATCTCCACTCCCCCCTGCCCCACCCACTCTCCCCACTAAATTTTTGTGGTGGTTTCCCAGTGTTCTTAAAGTTTTTATGCACCCCAATCTTCAGCCTTTAAGAAGGTGCAACATCTTTTTATTCCCTCCCCATTTTTGGCTTCTTTCTGATAAGGAGTTCCGTGGGCCTCTCCCTCTAACACACACAATTCACCTAGGATCCGCTCTGTGCCCCAAGGAAGCCCCAGTACAACGAGCTGAACTTTCTATTCCTAGTTACCAGGTTATTTCACTTCTGTGGGTCTGAGGGCTCCTCATCACTTATTTTTCTTCTGTTTCCCTTTTCGGTTCCACCCAATTCCCAAAACTACTTCCCACTGAGCAATTTACTCAGTGTAATTGTCCAAGCCTTCTGGGAATGAGCCTCCCTCTCATATGCCAGTAGGAAAGAAGACCGTGGGACAAGTTCGTGGGAGGTTCTTCTACACCTTCTGAGGGTCACTGCTCCCAACTCAATGCCATTGCTATATTCCCTGCACTTCCCCAACCCTATAGTTTCACAAGGATTTCGGTACAGTTTTATAGGGTTGTCCAGAGACATATTGAGACCTCATCCTACAATTAATAGGGCTTTTGTCCACTATGGTTTATAGGGATTTTCTGCTACAGACTTAAAGGGCTTTTTTTTTTCCTACATATTTATAGGGTTTCTAACCCAACAGTTTTTCTCTACTGCATTATAAGTGGTTCCCACCAACAATTTTATAGGGTTTCTCATCACTGATGTAAAAGCACCACTTTTACCCAGGGTCCTTTCTCCTTCACATCTCTACAATCTGATAGGGTTTTCTTCCTTTCCTCACATAATATTTGAGATCCATTGTTCCTCTCAGGAGAGAGAGGCCCCTGGTCTCCAGGCCCATTTCACAGGGTGACACCTGGGTGGCAGCTCCTATGGAGGAGGAGGGCTGCAACTTCTGTGAAGCCATCTCCACACTCAGGGCACAAATAGGGCTTTTCTTCCAAGAGGGTTTTGGGCATTTCCCCTTCCCCATGGATGCTGCTCCCTGTGGGGGTGGGGGTCTCTCCTTCACCTTCCTGGCTTGTGGACAGGGTGACTGGCTCTGAAAGGGGGTCTTCGGGTCTGGGGGACTTTTCTTGGGTGTGAGTTTCCTGGTGGTGGATGAGGGCCAGGCGATCCAGGAAGGAGGCCCCACAATCTGAACAGCTGTAGGGTCTGGCCCCCAAGGGGCTCCTGAGGTGCTCCAGGAGGACAGAAGAGCTCTTCCCCAGCTCTGGACTCTTCTGGGTTTTTCCACCTGCATGGACTTTCTGGTGCAGCAGCAGCTCAGAGCTGAGGCCAAAGCTTTTTTTGCATTCAGGGCATTTAAAGGGCTTTCCACTTAGGAAGGGACTAGGCCCTGCCCCTTCTGCTAAACCAATCCTATAATCAGGAAAGAGAAAGGGCTTTTCGTTTCCATGGGTGAGCTGGTGTTGGAGGAGCACAGCTCGATCCAGAAAGCTTTCTCCACAGTGGGAACAAATGTAAGACTTGGAGGAGAGCAGGCCCAGCCTCTGGCTGAAGCTCTCCTGCCCTTCAGGCATTTTAAAGGGTTGTCCTGGGGGGTCAGCTCTGCCCTCCGAAGCACCTGGACAGGAATTCCCTCCAAAAGGGAGCCTGGGAGGTCGGAACGGAGGCTTGGGGGCTGGGTGTGTGATGAGGCCACCTGAATTTTTGTAGGGGTTTTCTCCAATGTGGATCCTCTGATGCTGCATGAAAATGCCCTCATCATTGAACCCCTTTCCGCAGACAAGACACTTGTGTGGTTTGGCTCCGGGGGGCGGAGTTAGCAAGGCTGGATCCCCAAGTCCCAGCATAGTGTCGCCCTGAGCTCTTCGGGCTGGGGTCTTTCCTCTTTCGTGGATCACCCGATGCTGCTCCAGCTCATGCGCCTCCAGGAAGGCCTTCCCGCAGTCGGAGCACACAAAGAGGTTCTCATCCATGTGGGTGCGCACGTGGGTGATGAGGTTCGAGCTTTGGCTGAAGCTCTTGCCACACTCAGGGCACTTGTAGGGCTTCTCACCCGTGTGGGTGCGACGGTGCTGGATGAGGTGGGAGCTGCGGATAAAACTCTTACCACAGTCGGAGCACTTGTAGGGCTTCTCGCCTGTGTGGATGCGCTGGTGGCGGATGAGCGTGGAGCTCATGATGAAGCTCTTGCCACAGTCGGCACAGATGTAGGGCCGCTCACCTCGGTGGATGCGCTGGTGATTAATGAGGTTGGAACTGACACTGAAGCTCTTACCGCACTCGGGGCACTTGTAGGGCCGCTCGCCCGTGTGTGTGCGCTGGTGCCGCAGCAGCGTGGCACTTAGCGTGAAGGTCTTGCCACAAACGGGGCACTTGAAGGGGTCCTCGCGCAGGTGGGTTCGCTGGTGCTTGATGAGGGTGGAACTGTGGCCGAAGCTTTTGCCGCACTCGAGGCACTCGTAGGGCTTCTCTCCGGTGTGTGTGCGCTGGTGTTGGGTCAGCTCTGAGCTCTGGATGAAGCTCTTGCCGCACTCAGTGCAGCGGTATGGCTTCTCACCGGCGTGGATTTTCTGGTGCTTGAGGAGGTTATGGTTCTGGCCAAAGCGCTTGCCGCACTCCGGGCACTTGTAGGGCTTCTCGCCAGTGTGCGTGGCCTGGTGCTGGATGAGGTCAGAGCTGCGATAGAAGGCGCGCCGGCACTCGCCGCACTTGTAGGGCTTCTCCCCCGTGTGTGAGCGCTGGTGTTTGATGAGGTTGGTGCTCTGGGTGAAGGCCTTCTCGCACTCTGTGCACTTGTAGGGCTTCTCGCCGGTGTGAGTGCGCTGGTGCTGCACCAGGTTGGAGCTCCAGCTGAAGCATTTGCCGCAGTCCGGGCACTTGTAGGGCTTCTCTCCAGTGTGCGTGCGCTGGTGCTGCACCAGGTGTGAGCTCTGCGTGAAGCTCTTGCCACACTCGGAGCAGGTATTGGGCCTCTCGCCTGTGTGGATGCGCTGGTGCCGAAGCAGCTTGGACCACTGGCTGAAGCTCTTGCCACACTCATTGCAGATGTAGGGCTTCTCAGCCCCGGAGGGGCGGCCTTGCACCAGCTCCCGCAGGCTGGACTCATTGGCAGGGACCACCGGGGGGCTGTTCCATGTGGTCAGAGTCCCCCACTGCCAACTGGCCTCACAGGCCTTGGTCCAGTCAGATGGGGTAGGAACTACCTCGGGGGTTGGGGGGTCAAGAGGAGTCTGGTGGTCCAAGGGGTTGGGGTGACCCAGTGGACTTGGGGAGTTCTGGGGGACTGAGGGATCCTGGGAGGGTCTCTCCAGGGGCATCTCTGGTGGGTCCTTGAGTTCTGGACTCTGAGCTGGATCTCCCAAGATGATCTCCTCCCCAGAACTTTCCTGCTGAGGGCTCTCCTCTTCATTCCCACTGTCGGTACCTATAGAGAGAAAGGGAGTCTCCAGCCCCCATCTCCTTTCAGAACATGGGGTCGGTCTCTGTTCCCTGCCCTGGGTTTCCCCCTAGAGTCTGGGCCCCTCCCTGAACTAGCGCCACTGTCTTGTCAGAACTGCAGGCCCTTCTTGTGCCCCTCACCTCTATGAGCATCGCTGGGGCTCTGTACAGGACCCCGCGGATCTGGGCCCCACAGCACTGCTTCAGGCTCCATCCCGGAGCTCAGGACCGCCCAGTGTTCCAGGGACCCTGGGGGAGAAGAGAGAGGAGCACACAATGGGAGCCAATCTCCCACTTTTTTTTACTCCCTACCTGCGCCTCCCATCCACACAGCTCTCATTCCTCCTTATGTAAACTTCAGTTTCCTACCAACCCGTGTTTCTGGGCATTAGTTCTCATCATCCCTATCCAGCCCACCCCCGCAGGCCTTCTTCCAGACCTTAAAATCACAACTAAGCAAGTAGGTGAATTTAAGAGTAATTAAAAGCTCATCAGTCATAACCCTTTGAACCCAGACTGGGGGTTGGAGAGGTGTCTGACACCCAAAGGGGAAGAAGGCTCTCACCCCACTCCTCTGATGCCCAGAGGCTGGGAAACTTGTTATTTTACTAATCAGAAGAAGCTCATTAAGACTCTAATTTTCCTCCTTAATGAGGCTGCTAATTGGTACCAATAAACTTTCCTTGAGAGCCTCACAGAGAACTGAGACTGCCTAGAACACTTAAAGAGTTAAAAGAGAGAGACAGAAAGACAGAGAAAAACCACTCTGGTTTTCCTGAGGCAAGAGGGACCCTCCAAAAGGACTGGGACATCTAAGCACAGAAAGAAGATTGGGCCAGAAGTGGGGAAAGGGGCACTTTAAAGCCACTAGGGGCCTGTGCCACCATGACCTTGAGGGGAAATGGAAAGGAAGAGAGGTGAAAGAAGTGTGTGAAGGCCGTGTGCAGCTGACACAGCGCCTGCGGCGGTGTCCGCGTCACCTCCCCTAATCTTCCCCACAGTCCTGTTGGGAGACCCAGGAATCAGATTGCCCACTTTGCAGATTAGGAAATCAACCCTCAGGGAGAGTTCTCCAAGGTCACAGGCTGGGAAATTGCCTAGACCAGAAATGCAAGGTTCTGTGTCTGGCTTGTCCCAGCCTCTAAGCGAGGAAGATGACCTTGGGAGTCATGTGAAACTCATAAATGTGGGTTGTTGGCAGGGATGGGTGATGAGGAAAGCTCCAAGGGAGGCTACTTGCCTCGGGAATGGGATGCAGAAATTCCTGGGACCAAAAGGTCCTGGGCTGTAAAAGCAGGGGTTGGATCTAGTGACTGGCCTGACAATCTGTGCCGATAAACTCCAAACAGCCCTCCCCAGTGAAGGCGTCCATATCACCCCATCCGGGTACCCCTTCTTCCACACTGTTTGTTCTGCTTCGTTGCTGCTATATGCTGTGCCTATGACGATGGTGAAGCCTAGCACAGAACAGGTGCTCAATCCATTTTCTGGAATGAACAAAAAATGAATGAGATGCCCCTTGTTCCTGGAAAACCTGTTTGTCCGAGGCCTTTAAAGGTCAGTTTGCAAGGGGATGGCAGCAAAAGAAACAGTTCAGAGCGGCCTCCTAGTAAAACATAGCCAGCTCATTCCAAAGAGGGTGACATGATTTCAGCATGAGGGAACAGAGCCACAAGAGTAAAGTGCTGGGACAACTTCCCACAATGTGGAGACCCTCAAGAAAGTCCCTGGGGAAAGCCTGGGGTTTGGGTGGCTGTGTGGGATGGGTACTGTGTGTATGGGGGCAGGGGTGCAAGCAGACATGTTCAGGATTCATGAGGAGGCAGCTGGGAGGTAACCCAAGTGATGCAGGAGCTAGCTGAACCCTGCCTGCTAAACAGTAGCAGGGGAGACAGGAGATTTTAGGAAGTAACTTAATTTCTTCACCTCTGTAGCTCCTTAGGCATGAGAATTTCCCCTCCCCCATTACTAAGTGTCTTTGGGGAGGTGGAAGCAGGCACCTCTGCCAAGCTGGGGCTGCCTGTTCTGAGGAGGCTTGGAAGGTTGCCCTGCTGTTTGCTGAGGACAGGTGAGAACTTATGTACCTTGATTATTTCGAGAAATTCAAACTCGGCGGTCCACAGTAGAGGGAAGAGGTTAATGACAAGGCCACCAGGGAGTACGAAAGTGGGAAGACCCAAACAGGCAAGAAGTGCTCGGAGCCGACCTAGGCCTCAGCCCCAGCCCCAGGACCTCAAAGCAGTCCCACTGCGGAGGGAGGGGGTGGAGAAAGGCTGCCTCGCAGAGAGGTGTGGAGAGCGACCCAGGTGACCCTGAAGTGGAGGCAGGGAAGGGCACGCAGCCATCCTGGCCCCTGGCCCCCCACCGCCGCACCAGCCCAAACCCTGGACTCTGCTCCAACTGGTCCCCGCCACCCTCTTTCGGTTCCCAACTCCCGGGTCCGGGCATCCTCCGCCTCCGGGCCCCCAGGATTCCCCGCTGGTTCACAGCCCCCAAGCCCTGGCCTGGCGATCGAATTCCCTCTTCCCAGAATGCTCATGCCTCCCCTCCCCCACAGCCAGACCCTCGCGCTCTTCCCAGAATCCTCGGCCTCTGCCCCCCTGCCCGGCCCCAGCCCTACCCCTGCGACCAGGGGCCGAGCAGGGGTCTCAGGCCCGGAGCAACCCGCCTCCCTGACCCATTGTTCCCGGGCGGCCGTCTCGGCCCTTCGAGCCACCCCTCGGGAGCCCAGGCGTCCCCAACTCACGACTCTGGGGTCTGGAAAAGGTGGAAGGCAGAATCCAGCCCCAGGGGACTTAACCCCTTGAATGCCCTGCCTGAGGGGGGGGGTGGCGGGCTTGATGCCGAGGACTCTGGGTTCCTTCTCAAGGGGTGATCCCAGGCTGAGGACCCGGGGACCAGTTCAGGGTGACTGGGACGGAGCAGGAAGTGACCCCAGCTTCCCGGGTCCCTCTAGCCTGGAGTCAGAGCATCAGCTCTATGGGATTTAACCCTTTGCCTCCCACAGCCTGGGAAAAATAGACGAAGGGGAGCGGGGAGGTGGCTGAGAGGATGACCTGCTTTCTGTCTCCAGTGGGAGCAGATTCTCCAGGAAACCCAGTGCCAGTGAGGCTCTCTGGATTTCTGGCCACTCTGCATCTTGCAGGGGCTCTGCCAGCCACTCCCGGGAAGCAAATTGGTGGCTGCTGGTCCCCTGGGGCCTGCCTTTGTTGGGGCTCAGACCCAGGGATGCCCCCCCCCACCACCACCCATGCCTGGGTTGTGGGGTGGGAGCAGAGGCTGGCAGGGCAGATTTGAGAGGGAATATTCTACAGACTAAAAATGACTTAAATGAAATAGTAAGTCCCAGCAACAGGAGTTTGGGTTGAGGAGAAAAGCCCCGCCAGGAGGAATGTGGCAGCCTATGCTCCCAGCTGCAGCCTCACTGGGAAGTGTGTGCTGGCTCTTCTTCTGCCATTTGCCACCCTCAGAGGAGGAAACTGAGGCCCATTTGCTACTCTCAGAGGAGGAAACGCCGCAAGAGGGAAGTCAGTGGGAGTTCCCTGACCAAGGAGGGCAAGAACCTTTCCCAGTAGCTCATGGGGCACTCAGTTCATAACAAAAGAAAACTTTAAAAATCTGGGAACACTGGTGGCCTCCCAAGGCCCAGGGTATCTGGGATCCTGATTTTTATATTCTTCATCTCATTTTCTCACCACAATCCATTGGGATAGGACAGCATATTATCCCCATTTTACAGGAGAGGAAACCAAGGTGTAAGAAATAAGGTAAGGTGCCTCAGACCATGTCATTATTTTAATTTAACACGTTTGTGTATTGAATCCTATTATTCCTGGCACTGTGGGGATCACAGAGATGTGAAGCTCTCATAGTTGAAGAATAATCAGGCTTTCTGCCCTCGAGAAGTTTAGTTGTGTGTGTTCTAGACAAAGGGATTACAGGAGATTGTGGAAAGGGCTACCTGTCCGGGGATGAGAGGGAGCCAGAGGGGCAAACATGTGTCAGACATTGCTAAAAGGATGTTGCTCCTCTGGGCCTACATCTGGGATCCAGAGAGTGTGGCCACCAGGAGAAGAAGGCCCTGCTGTGCCAGCCTCTGCTCACGTCCCAGCGCTGTCTCACCCTCCTCATCTGGGCATTTCTCCTCTTACCCTGGTTTCCATCACCTTGGACACCTCACTCTCACTTCAGGGCCTTTGCCCCTCCCGGTGCCCCTTACCCTACTCTGTCTCTCACAGCACGTACCACTCCTGACAGAATATCCATGTGTTCAGCACCTGTGTCTGCCCCACCTGCAGTGGACTCACGTTAATGTCGGCTCCACCAGGGCAGGGGCTTGGCCTCTTGCACTCGCTGCTGTCTCCTAGAGTAGCACCTAGAACAGTGACTGGAGTGACTGGCATGTAGTTCATAGGTGCTCAATGCATGGAATGAAGTCATGCATTGTCTTCATGTACTGTCCCATCTGTCTCCAGAGCGATCTCCAGGCAAACTTGCGCAGAGCCTCCACCGCTGGGTTCTGCTGCACAATCCCATTCATTCACCAACATCCTCACCCTCTCACCCCTCACCCTGAGAGACAGGTGAGAAGCAGGACAACTTGGGATCAGAGGGACTTGAAGGCAGATCCGGCCCTCGCTAGTGTCTCTGGCCCTTCAAGGGCTGTGAAGCCTGACCTGGCCCGGGACAGGGAAACTGTGGGAAAGCTGTGCCTTGGAGACTCACAGGAGAGTTTAATTTGGCCTACAGAGTTTTATTTTATTTTAAACAGAATTGATCGCCACACTAAAAAATCAGTACATTCCATATAAAAATCCACACTTCCTGCTTGTTTGGAAAATCAAAAGGTGTGGCAACATGACCCACACTCTCACACGGCAAATGGTGGGGGCAGTAGCTTCCTTCTGTAGAGGGCACTCGCTTTCCATTTTATCGCAGTCTCTACCACTCTGACTGTGTCCCCAAGGTGAGGCCGAGTATATCAAAGTCCTTCACTGTCGGTGCTCCTACACCTGTTTAACTACGTTGTGTGTGCCCTCCGGGTGCAGAGCAGTAAAGGAGGGTGATGTCTTCTGACACAGTCACACTGTGCAGCAGGCACCGTTCCCAGGGTTTACAGTCACGCGCCACATAACAATGTTGAAGTCGAGGATGGACTGCATATATGACGGTGGTCCCATAACATTGTAAGGAAGCTGAAAAATTCTAATGGTCATGAATATCATAGCGCAATGCATTACTCATGTGTTTGTGGTGATGCTGGTATAAACAAAGCCTGCCAGTCATATAGAAGTATAGCACATATGATTATGTACCGTGTGTAATATTTAAGAATGATAATAAATGACTATATTGCAAGTCCATGTATTTACTATGTTTTTATTATGATTTTAGGGTGTTCTCTTTCTACTTATAAAAACAAGTTTGCTAAAAACAGTATCTGTGTTAGGCTAGCAGCAGCTGCACATGGCTCGTGGTGAACATCTTGTATTCCCCATGTCTCTTGATGGCATCATTTTTTCTTGTCCCTGATTTAATCTGGTTTTATACCATAACTTGCTCTACAGGCTTGTAGCCCAGCCCAGGAGCAGTAGACTCCACCATGCAGCCTCAGTGTGCGGCAGGCCATGCCACGTAGGTGTGTGTGAGTGCACTCCACGATGTTCCCACAATGGTCTAACAATGCCTGTCTCAGAGTGTATCCCTGTTGTTAAGTTGCAAATGACTGTACTAATTCCTTGAAAGTTCAAAACTTGTGACACCAATACTGTTACTATAATCCTGAGGATAGAGTAAGTGACTTGTAAACAGTTTACTAGTGACAGAGCTGGATTCAAACCCAAGCATGCTGACTCCAGAGCTTCCAAGGTTCCTAACCACAATTCTCTGATTGGCTCATGTGTGTCTGGGATTATAGGGTAAGGCCCCCAGCCCCAACATTCTCTCCCTCATCTTGCTCCAGGAGCTGGATGGAGGAGTCTGGAAAGACAGGGCACTCCCATTTGGGCCAGGCATTCTCCAGGAACAGTTTGTGTGCCCTGCTCTGAGGGAGACAAAGGGCACTCTGACTATAGGCAGCAGTGTGCTGTTTGTCCTGTTGCCTACAATCGACAGGCACAGCAGCCATGAAGGAGGCTCTCCTGCCAGGGGAACCCCTGGAAGGATGAGGATGACCCCTTCCCCACCTCCATCATGTATTTCATGTAAAACCCACCGCTGTGCTCCTTCTTGGTCACATCCCACCAGCCTCCAATATGGCCCCCTTCATACAAGCCCTCGTGTGCCAAGGCCCAGGCTGCTATAGGAGCAGTGAGGTCCTGGAGGTGGACCCTAGTTCAAACTCTGTTCGGTCCTCACTACCAGTGTGATCCTGGGCAACTCACTTCGCCTCTTGCAGATTTGGCTTCCTCTTTCGAAAGAGGATAAGCCTGGACTTCCAGCCAAGATGGAGGCATAGGTAGATACATTTTGCTTCCTCATACTCCCAAAAGAAGGACAATAACCAATTTAAAAACAAAAAACACTCCTAGCTGGTGTGGCTCTGGATTGAGTGCCACCCTGTAAACCAAAATGTTGCTGGTTTGATTCCCTGTCAGGGCACATGCCTGAGTTGCAGGTTGGGTCCCTAGTTGGGGGCATGTGTTTCTCTCCCTTTCTTTCTCCTCCTTCTAAAAATAAATAAGTAAATAAAATATTAAAAAAAAAAAACAAGCAGATCTGCCAGAAAATCGAACTGTATGCAAGTCTGACAACCAAGGAGTCAAAGGAGAAATATTCATCCAGACTGGTGCTCCAAGACAAAGAAATATGACCTAAATGAAAGAACATATCAAAACTCCAGAAAGACAACTAAGTGACAAGGAGATAGTGGACCTGTCAGATGCAGAGTTCAAAACACTGGTGATCAGGATGCTCACAGAAAAGATTGAGTATGTATGAAAAATAAGAGAAGAAATGAAGGCTATACAAATTGAAATAAAGAAAAATATACAGGGAACCAACAGTGAAGGGAAGGAAACCAGGATTCAGATCAATGATTTGGAACAATAAGAAGAAATAAACATTCAACTGCAACAGAATGAAGAAACAAGAACTCCAAAATAATAATAATAATAATAATAATAATAATAATAAGCAGCTTAGGAACATCTGGGACAACTTTAAATATACTAACATCTGAATCATAGGGGTGCCAGAAGGAGAAGAGGAAGAGCAAGAAATTGAAAACTTATTTGAAAAAATAAAGAAGGAAAACTTTCCAGTTTGGCAAAGGAAATAGACATGCAAGTCCAGAAAGCTCTGAGAGTCCCAGATAATTTGGACCCAGGGAGGACACCAAGATACATCATAATTGAATTACTCAAGATTAAAGATAAAGAGAGAATCTTTTTAAAAAAGATTTTATTTGTTTATTTTTAGAGAGAGGGGAAGGGAGGGAAAAAGAGAGGAAGAGATCATCACACATCAATGTGTGGTTGCCTCTTGCATGTCCCCTACTGGGGACCTGGCCCACAACCCAGGCATATGTTTTAACTGGGAATTGAATGAGCAACCCTTTGGTTGGCAGGCTGGTGCTCAATTCACTGAGCCACACGAGCCAGGGCTAAAGATAAAGAAAGCATCTTAAAAGCAGCAAGAGAAAAGGAGACAGTTACCTACAAAGGAGTGCCCATAAGAGTATCAGCTGATTTCTCAAAAGAAACCTAGCAGGCAAGAAGAGGCTGGAAAAAAGTATTCCAAGTCATGAAAGGCAAGGACCTACATCCAAGATTGCTCTATCCAGCAAAGCTTTCATTTGCAATGGAAGGGCAGATGAAGTCCTTCCCAGATAAGGTCAAGTTAAAGGAGTTCATCATCACCAAGCCCTTATTATATGAAATGTTAAAGGGACTTATCTAAGAAAAAGAAGATGATCAAAAATACAGTAAAAATGACAACAGACTCACAACTATCAATAACTGAGCCTAAAAACAAAACCAAAAACAAACTAAGCAAACAACTAGAACAGGAACAGAATCACAGAAATGGAGATCACATGGAGGGTTGTCAGGAGGGAAGGGAAGTGGGGAGAATGGGGGAAAAGGTACAGGGAATAGGAAGATTAATTGGTAGGTACAAAACAGACAGGGGGAGGTTAAGAATAGTATAGAAAATGGAGAAGCCAAAGAAACAACCCATTGTGTACAACCCATGGACATGAACTAAGTGGTGGGGGAAATGCTGAAGGGAAGGAGGTACAGGGCAGAGTGGGATAAAGGGGAGAAAAAAATGGGACAACTGTAATAGCATAATCAAAAAATTATACTTTAAAAAAAAGAAAGAAAGATAAGCCTTGGTTCCAAAGAAACAGGGTGGTTAAATGAAATGATGCAAGAATTATGAGCTCACCGAGTCTAGCTGGGTCTGCCTCTTCTTCATCAGAGCACACAGCCCTTGCTGTAGTAAGCAGGAGAGCCAGGAATCTGGAAACCGTGTCCCAAGTAAACTGGGAGCATTTTCGGCCACAATCAGATGCTTCAGTCCTCTGCTGTACAGATGAGGACGCTTTCAGGGCAGGATGCAAAGGCCAAGAGGTGAAGCCGATGAGCCATCTCACCAGAGCAGCTTATCCAATGGCAGGTAGGGGAGGCTTTCAGACACTGCCACTAGGAAAGAATGGGGCCTTCTTTCCTGGAGATGTCCATGTCCACAAGGTATACTGGGAACTTCTTTTCAGGAATGCGATCCTCAAAGGTGGGACAAGAGCTGGATCTGAGGATCTGGGAGTTCCCTTCTGCCTCTGGAGTCTGGGATTCCAGGGTCAGTCACTCCTCTACTCAAGAACCTCGAGTGGCTCCCCAAGGCTTCTCAGATTGAGTCTTACCTCTCTGGTGTCTCCCAGCTACCATGTTCTCTAAGGCTCAGAACCAAATCTTTCCTATGCATTCTCCCCCTAAAAAATCTGCTCGATGTTGCCTTGGCTGGTATGGTTCAACGTAATGAGTGCCGGCCTATGGACTGAAAGGTCGCTGGTTCAATTCCTAGTCAGGGCACATGCCTGTGTTGTAGGCCAGGTCCACAGTTGGGGGCATTTGAGAGGCAACTGATCCATTCACATTCTCACACACCAATGTTTCTCTCCTTTTCTTTCTCCCTCCTATCCCCTCTCTCTAGAAATAAATAATTAAAATCTTTTTAAAAATCTCCTGCTCGCTGTGGTCAATTCCAAAATCCTTTGTCGTAGCTATCCACTTGTCCTTGGGGCCTCGTTCTTTCTCTTCATTTGCTTAACACAACTGTCCATCCGAAGTCATGCCAGATTCACCAGCTTCATTTCCCTACACAATACCTAGTCATCCTGCTCCCCGAGGCCTTGGGGGTGGGTGTGCTCCTTGACAACCCCTTAGCCACTAGATCATCAGGCCTACTCTGACTCTGGTGAATCTGCCCACCTCTTATGTCCCCTTGCTTCAGGCCACTGTACCCCCCTGGTTCTTCTTCTTTTTTTAAAAAGATTTTATTTATTTATTTTTATACAGAGGGGAAGGGAGGGAGAAAAAAGAGGGAGCGAAACATCAATGTGGGAGAGGTACATCAATTGTTTACCTCTCTCATGCCCCAAACCAGGGACCTAGCCCGCAACCCAGGTATGTGCCCTGACTGGGAATTGAACTGGCAACCCTTTGGTACGCAGGTCAGCACTCAATCCAGTGAGCCACACCAGCCAGGGATGTATACTAAATATAAATAAAATATAGGTATACTATTGTAACCATTAAGGTGTGATCAGCAATAATTCCAAGTCACCAAGCTTCCTGGGGTTCAGTTTCTTCATCTGCAAAATGACAGGGTCTGATCAGATGTTCTCACCCACATTAGGGTCTGACTCCATGTAAATAACTTGTATATATTTGATTATTTGGGGGAGAACACATGAATGCTTCTGGGGAATAAGTCTGAGGATCTGGGGTAACAGGGAGACTTAACTTCATAAACTTTTGTTCTGTTCGATGATTTCCAGTTAAATGAGATAACTGTTTAGTTATAAAGTTGGGAAGGAAATTATAGGATTGAAACAACGTTTGATTTTCTTTTCAGGTTTGCACTGATGTGAGTCATGTTAAATCAAATTCAACTGATTTCCTACCCAAGGTAAAACAGGGACTGACCTTCTAAAGAAGTCCCATCATCCCTAGGAACAAATGTTCTACTGTTGCTTATAAGCGTAGAAACGGAGATTGAAGATAGATGGAGGAAAATATTATGTTGTCACACACATTAAAATACTTTTTTTAATTTTTAAAAAAGTTTATTTATTTAATTTTATTTTTAAAAAAATACTCTTAAAAAAATCAGTGAGCTCTTAAGACATTTGAAATCTGATCCCACCATTGGCATATCCCAAGGAACCTAGAACTGTGTTTGCAGAACAATGAGGTCCAAACTCCTATAGGGCCTGCTGCATCTGAAACCAAACTTTCTGCCTCTGTACACAGTGCTCTCCTAGGTAATTCCCACTCTCATGCAGCACCAATGGCTCCACCCCAGGCCTCCCCCAACACAGTAAGGACTGTCCTGCTTCTGGGGCTTCCACCAAGCTGTGACTCCCTCCACTGCCGCCAGAATACTTCCCCTTCTCCTCTCCACTTAGGCAAGTCTTATCTGTCTTCAGGGTCCTGTTCACATTCCAGCCTATGAGAGTTTAGGCCCTGATATTGACTCACATTGGTTAAGCATTTTACAATTTGTACTTTCATGAACATGAAGGCATTTGTTTCTCCTGACACCCTCGAGAGGCAAGAATTATCATCTTTTTTACTCACGAGGAAACAGACCTCACACAGGTCAGGTAACATATTCCTTGTCACAGAGCAACTGTGAGGTCTTGGGATCTGCGGGTCTTGGGTTTTCTGATTCCAGGTCTGGGCTTCCCTTCCTCAAAATCCAGCTAAACCTGCCTGGTTCTTCCTCGGACTACAGTGCCTCCTAGATGACCGCCCTCACCTTGTCATGGTCTGACTGCAGGGATTCCCAAGTTTTACTCATCTTTGCCATACCTGGCACCTCTGTACTGTTACTTATTTGATTTTTTTTTAGTTTCTAAATGAATTTTAATCACTAACTGGCAAACTGCTTATAATGAACCTTTATGTTTTTCTCAGAAAAAAAGGTACCATATTTTTCCAACTATAAGATACACACCCCCCGCCCCAATTTGGGAGGAATAATGGTTGTTAATGCTGCTGTTGAGATCTGTTTACATTTACATTGGTGAAATATTATGTTATTTATGTTATTAAATATTTTACCACATTTTTTGCTTCAAAAACTTTTTTCCTATTTTCCTCCTCTATAACCAAGGTGCGTCTTATGGCAAAGACACTACTATATACAGAAGAAAGGAAAGCCCCTGCCCATTACAGGGAAATTTTTCTAATAGTGAAAATATATACCTCACAGGAAGAAGAAAATCGACTATCTAAATAAAACCTAGTGATTTGCTGGTACATTAATTTGCTTTGCTTTCCCTGCTATAGATATGAGGGAGAGAGAGAAAAGAGAAAAGAGAGGAGAGGACAAGAGTAGAGGGGAAAGGGTCCTCTAAAGGCTGGTGTAGCTCCATGGATTGAGTGTGAGCTGCTAACCAAAGGATTGCCGGTTTGATTCCCAGTCAGGGCACATGCCTGGGTTGCGGGTCAGGTCCCCAGTAGGGGGTGCACAAGGGGCGACCACACACTGATGCTTCTCTCCCTCTGTCCCTCCCCCTCTCTAAAAATAAATAAATAAAATCTTTAATAAATAAATAAATAAATAAAAGATTAAGCCATTATCTTCAATCTACACGCTAAAGAATCTCACAGGCTTAAAGTATATTTTTTAAAAAAGAGTAGAGGAGAAGGGGGAGGAGAGGAAGAAATGGGAAAGAGGAAAAGGGGAGAAGTAGACTTAAGTCATGGGGAAGAGGAAATGGGGCTATTCTTCTTTAATTTGACTCATTTTTCTTAACTTAAAGAACATACCTGAGGAAAAAACTCAGTATCGTAAACAGAAAACTGCTTATTATAAATTATAAGTATAAAAATAAACACAATGCCAAGTTACCTTAAAATTGTTCAAAGACTTAAATTTAGTACCTAAAACTATAAAACTTTCAGAAAAAACCATAGGGGTAAATCTTCATGATCTTGGATTTGGCAATGGTTTCTTAGATATGATACCAAAAGTATAAGCAACCAAAGAAAAAATATAGGAAAATTGGACTTAAAATTTTTTTTAAACTTGTAAATCAAAGCAAATGATCGAGAAAGTAACGACAACCCACAGAATGGAAGAAAACATTAGCAAACCATATATCTGATGAGAGACTTGGATTCAGAATATCTAAAGAACTGTTACAGTCTTGGCTGCTGTGACTTGGTTGGTTGGAGCATCATCCCGTGGGCTGAAAGATCACGGGTTCGATTCCCAGTCAGGGCACATGCCTAGGTTGCAGGTTTGATCCCCAGTCACGGCGTATGTGAGAAGCAACCTATCAATGTTGCTCTCTGATGTGGATGTTTCCTCTCTCTTCCCCCATTCTCCTCTAATTCAATCAATCAATCACTTTCCCCTCCTGAACCCATCATTTAAAGAAAACAAAAGGAACTGTTACAATTCAACAGTAAAGACAAATAGCTCAATTAAAAATGGGCAAAGAACTGGAATACACACTTCTCAAAAGAAGGTATACGAATGGCCAAAAAGCACATGAAAAGATGTTCATCATTATTAGTTATTAGGGAAATGCAAAGTAAAACCACAATGAGATGCCATTTCACACCCACTAAGATGGTTATTAATAACAATAAATATTTTTATCTATTAATATTTTTTAGAAAGAGAGAGAAAGAGAAACATCAGCTTGTTGTTCCACTTATTTCTGCATTCATTGGATGATTCTTGCATGTGTCCTGACTGGGGATCACACCCACAACCTTGGTGTATCGGGACGATGCTCTAACTGACTGAGCTACCCAGCCAGGGCCTATAATAATAATTTTTTTAAGAAATAATTTTTTAAAACCCAAAAAGAACCAGTGTTGGTTAGGATGTATAGAAATTAGGACATTTGTACATTGCTGATGGGAATATAAAATGGAATTGCTACTGTGGAAAACCATTTAGCAATTCCTAAAAAAATTAAACATAGAATTAGCATAAACCCAGCAATTCCAGGTATATAACCAAGAGAAGTAAAAACAAATGTTCACACTAAAACTTGTACACGAATGTTCATAGTAGCACTATTCTTAATAGACAGAAAGTGGAGACAACCCAAATGTCCATCAACTTATACATGCAGTTTGTATCCATACAATTCATCCATGAAAAGGAATGAAGCACTGATACATGCTAAAACATGGATGCACCTTGAAAACATACTAAGTGAAAGAAACTAGATACAAAAGGTTGCATATTTTATGATTCTGTTTATACGAAGTATCCAGAATAGGAGAATCCATAGAGACAGAAAGCAGATAAATGGGACTGGGGGGAGGGAGGAATAGGGAGTGACTGCTGACGAGTAAAAGATTTCCTTCAGTGTGATGAAATATTTTGGAACTAGATAATGGTGATGGTTTGCACATTATTGTAAATGTACTAGATATCACGGAATTGTGTACTTTAAAAATCTTGAGCCCTGGCTGGTGGTGTTCAGCGGATTGAGTGCCAGCCTGTGAACTGAAAGGTCGCTGGTTTGATTCCCAGTCAGGGCACGTGCCTGGGTTGAGGGGCCAGGTCCTTGGTTGGGGGGTGTGAGAGGCAATGGATTGATGTTTCTCTTGCACATTGATGTCACTCCCTCTCTTTCTCCCTCCCTTCCCCTTTGTCTAAAAATAAATAAATCAAATCTTTAAAAAATGTTGAAATTATGAGTGTTATGTGAATATTACCACAATAAAAACTATAATTGATATTAAATCACCCAGTGAATGCATAAATAAGTGGAACAACAAACTGATGTTTCTCTCTTTCCCTCTCTTTCTCTCTCTCTTCCTAAAGTCAATAAAAAAAATTTTTTTAAAGGTGAGGCTCCGGGTCTAAGGGTCTTGTCTTGTGTATATGTGTGAGAAAGAGAGAGAGTGACAGAGACAGACACAGAAAGTTGGGAGGTGTTAACGGCTTAGCACCAACCTGAGACTTTCTCCTGGGTAGAATCAATTGGCTTGAAAGGAGAACCAGAGGTACCACTTTTCTCATGGGGCTATCTCAGAGAGCTGGCAGAGACCACCTAAGATCACTGGGGCACCACCTGTGCCTTAGGTGCATGCTGTGTGAGCACTAGTATAGTTCATATACTGCAAAAGGTGCTGGCTACGGGGACAGACACGGTTGCATTTCAACCGAAGCTTAATCCTTAAGCCAAGGGCTGTGGTGCAGGGGCTGCCTCTGCCCAGAGGAGGGAGTCTTCCTGTATTTGTCTGCCTGAGGGGCACCTTTCTGAGCACTTCCTTACATTTTGGGAAACCCGGTATAGAAAACGGTATGAACTGGAAAACAAATTAGACTTTGTCAAAATTCTTGTTTCCACCACATTCCAGCTGTGTGACCTTGTTCTAATTATTGGACTTTCTCTAAATCTTTATTTGCTCATCTGTAAAATGGGGAAAACATCTCAAAAGAGTGTAAAGATTAAAAGAGGTGTGTGTACACACTGATCATGAGTTTTGATTGTTTCTTCCCCTGTTTTTCCCATTAATTAACTTCAGCTTTCATTTTGGCTTAAATACCTTTTTTTTTTTTTTGAGCTAGAAAAGTAATATAACCATACAAAAGAAAATATGATAAAAAATTAAATAACACCTTTTCCACCTGCCCCAAGTTCAACTATTTTTGCATTTTGTTTTATTTCCTTTCTATATTTTTTCTAAACTTTTATAATTTTAAAAAATTGGGTTTAGAGACAGAGAGGAAAGAAGAGAAACATTGATTCCTTGTTTATTTGCACATTCATTAGTTGTCTCTCTAAGCTTTTAAAAAAGCACAGTTGTAGGTTTTTGTTGTTTCATTGTCCTCACAGGCATCATTTTCATGGCTGAATACACAGTTTCCATAAATACCATATTTTTAAAAAAATATTTATTTATTTATTTTTAGAGAGAGGGGAGGGGAGGGAGAAAGACAGGGAGAGAAATGTCAGTGTGTGGTTGCCCCTCATGTGCCCCTTGTTGGGGACCTGGCCTGCAACCCAGGCATGTGCCCTGACTGGGAATCAAACTGGTGACCCTTTGGTTCACAGACTGATGCTCAATCCACTGATCCACACTAGTCAGGGCTCACAAATACCATATTTTACTGAGTCGTTTCCCTTTTGTTAAATATTTACACAGCCACCATATTTTGCTCTTATATATAAAACTTAGATGAAAATCTCTGAGAATACTATGAGGTCTGTCCAGAAAAAAATCCAGCCATTGCTAATATAATGAGAACAGTTTGCATGACTTCAGTGTAACCTGGTAGCCAAGGAGAGTGGACTGGAATGTGCATGCGTGAACGATGATGATTTCACTGTCAGTGGGGGTGGTAGACACCACTGAGTTGAGCATGGGTACTGAGTGGCCGCTGCATTCAAAATGACTGAGTAGAGCAATAATTCTGCATTAAATTTTGTGTTAAACTTGAACATTCCTCCGTGGAAACTATTCTAATGACTCAGAAGGCTGCAGCAATAGGCAACTGGTGACTGACAGCTTCATCACGACAACATGCCCACTTTTGCATCACATCTCATGCAGAGTTTTTTTGTGAAAGAGGAAATCACCCAGGTGACTCAGCTCCACTACAGCCCAGATTTGGTGCCCTGGGACTTCTGACTTTTCCCAAAACTAAAATCACCTCTGAAAGGGAAGAGAGTTCAGACCATCAATGAGATTCAGGAAAATACGATGGGGCAGCTGATAGTGATTGGGAGAACTGTGTGAGGTCCCGGGGTATCTTGTATCTTCTTCAATACATGTCTCTATTTTTCATATTACATGGCTGGATACCTTCTGGACAGACCTTGTATATGTCTCCCAAATTTTGATCAATTTCTTTCTTCTTTTTAAAAAATTAATTAATTATTATTATTATTATTTAGAGAGGGAGAGAAACATTGATGTGAGAGGGAAACATTGTTCAACTGCCTCTTGTATGAGCCCTGACCGGGAACCAAACCTGAAACCCAGACATGTATCCTGACTGGGAATCAAACCAGTGACCTTTTGTTTTGCAAGACAAGACACCCAACCAACTGAGCCACACCAGTCAGGATTTGATTGTTTTCTTAAAATACAGTCCCAGAAATAAAAATATTGGGTCAAATCTGTGAGCATTTCTCTGGATTTGGTGGTGCATAATCTTGTAATTACTTGTAATTCTAAATGCAGGATATACAGTTGATATCTGTTCATCTTATCTAAAGGATAGGAGTGGAGATATTAGTACTTGCCTTGCTGAAATCCATTTAAACTAGATCTAGAACTAAATCCATCTAAACCTAGATCCTTGGTCTATGAACCTTGTAACCTTACAGCTGTAGAAAATATTTCCCACTTGGGGTGGTGAACACACAATACAATATACAGATGAGTATTAGACAATTGTCACCTGAAACCTATATAATTTATTAACCAATATCACTCCCAATAAATTTCATTAAAAATAAATACATAAATAAAAAATAAAAAGGAACCAAAAAAATAAAAATAAAGAAAATATTTCCCACTTCATAGGGCAGATGTGAGGATTAAACATATTAATGCAAAATAGCTTAGACAAGGGTCTAGCATAGGCGAGCACTCAGTCACTGTCAATCCCTGTTCTTGTTCTCACGGAATGAATGACACAGGAGTTGTCTGGTACTGTGGCTCTTCGTGGGCTCCTGGTGATCAACACCTTCCTTCCTGGGGACTTAGAGGTTAAGTTTTGTGAGGTTATTATCACTTGACTAATGGCTTCTGACTGCTAAGAGATGCTTGTATTGTTTTGCAGGTTTGTTTGTTTTCAAATACAGATTCATAAGGAGAACTATGCAGTCAAAGACGTGGAGTCTTTCTCCAAACATACAGCCTCAGATATCAGAAAGACACCTTTAGGTGGGTAACAGAAAGGTGGTGAGGGGATCTGGCAGTTGTGTTTGTTTGTTTCTTTATTTATACCTTGCTTGGTTTCAAAAAGAACTTGAGGCATTTATAGGGCCACATATTCTGCGACAGGTGCCTGGCATCCAGTAGGACTGATAGCCACTAGTTGCTGGCTATTGTTGCTAATAGTAGCCGAAGGAGCAAAGTATCATTAACAAGCTAAAAAGAATAAAACGGTAGAAGGAAAATTCAGGGAAGTGACAGCATGAATCCGAGGCTGGTACACAAACACACAGGCACAAAGTTCTGCTCACGTAACTGCTGAAAGTGGGTTACAGATTTGTTGAAATGTCTAGAGGCCCAAGCAAATATTTGTTACATAATTCACATGAGGCTTGGGAGAAAGTTCTCCTGTAAGTCTACTTCAGTTTGTATTATTAGTACAATAATTTTTTTTTTAATTGGAATGTCCCTTGTCTAGCTCCAGTCTTCTGCATCTCTTCTCCAAGAAGTCAGGTGGCTTGGAGTGCTCATTGGGAAATGTTCTCATTTTATGTTTCCACATCAGGTCAGGAGATGTGAACTAATTCAAAGCAGCACAATGCTTTCTTAAAATGACACGCCTCCAATGTTAGATTTCAATTTCCTCCTACCAGTGTTTGTTATAAAACAAATCTCATAATGCAAAAAAAAACCAAACCATGAAATATTTTTAATCTAAGGTTATCACATATAAAGAGATATACACTACACAGAGAAACAGGACTCTGAAACATGAATCATAAGAGTATGCATCTGCACTGCCTCTTCAGAGGAAGGAAAATCGGGCTATGCTGCTCAAAATTCAAAACGTGCACACCCTTGACTCAGCAGGTCTGCTTCCAGATCCCACAGGCACGGTGGCACAGGCACCCAAAGATGCATGCACGGTGATTGCATCGACATGTTCTTTTGGTGGCAAGACTGGAAATAACCTACATGTTCGCCAGTAGCGGAGCTGATTAAATAAAGTGTGGCATATTGCCCTGGTTGGTGGCTCAGTTGGTTGGTGCATCGTCCCATACACCAAGAGGGTTGTGGGTTGGACCCCCGGTAGGGGTGCATGCGGGGAGTGGGCGTCAACCAACTGATGTTTCTCTCTTTCTCTCTCAAATCATGGAATATGTTCTCAGGTGAGGATTGAAAAGAAAAAAAAATTATGGCATTGCCATATAATGGAACATTCAGCAGCTGTGAAAATAAACAAAGCAGATATGTACAAACTGACATGAAACATTCTCCAAAATGTGTTGTTATGTGAAAAAAGCAAGGGAGAAACAAGTAACTAGCATGTGCTATCATCTTGTGTTTTTCAACAAGGTGATGCACATGCATAGCTTATTTCTAGAAGGCTCCACGAGAAACTGGCAACAGTGCTCACCTCAGGAAGTAATGATAGGGCTGGGGTTAGAGGCAGGAGGGCAGCTTGCTTTTCACTTTTCTGTCTTTATACCGCTGGAATTTTTTCAAAATATAAGAAATGAAAAAGAAAAACGTAAAACAAATCTTATTAGAAAACATCTACACCGTGTTGTATGGGCTTTATTTCCGTGCTGGAGAAAGGTGTGTGGTCTTTGAACTGCGGTGGCACTACACTCCTCTTCCTGCCCGTGTGTACATTACAAGAGACACTCAATGACCCTTTCTGACCCATCAGTCCTGACTAAATCACTAACTGATGGAGTGATCCTGGAAAAACCTGCCTTTCTTGGTGTTAGGGTGCAGAAATGACAGGATGGACAACGTCCTGCCTTCTCAAAGCTTAAACCAGGCAGAGGGAGCAGCGTGGCCAAGGGCATGGAGGTGAGAAAGTCCATGTCCGCCAACTCCAGTTCCTCATTTCCGATTGATCCCACCCCTTTTCTCATGCTCCCCATGCCCACACTCTCCTGGGCTGCTCTGCCTGGCCACATTCTAAACCAAAGATCTTTAGTTTGGTTTAAATGCTGGAGCCATGTGGAAACTGCTCAGAGGAACCCTGAGGATAGAATCAGGAAGAAATGGCCAGTTGAACTGGCCTCTGAGGTTTCTTTCCACAGGTTGTGTGAAAGTTCGGGCTAGATGGTAATAATTTTTGCACATAAATATGTAGTTTTATTTTATCCTTAAAACATATACTCAGTGCCTTTGTCTCTTTGGATGTCTGCAACTAGGTCACAAGATCGTTTTCTTTAAGCAAGGATGCTGTTCATTCTGGGGCAGCACTATTTATTGTCGATTTTTATCCCGTTGTGGGAATTAGGTGATTTTGCACAGTGTCCTCAGCTCTGAACTAACTAGACAGCCATGCCCACGACACTGTCATGGGTTTTGAAGTTTGTTAGGAATTCTCAGAAAAAAATTCCAAAATCAGAGATGCATTGTGGAGGAGAGAGAAAGGCATGCACCCTGGAATCAGAGGACCTTGTGTTCAAATCAGACTGTGACATGCACTCAGTAATTAACCTCAGTTTCTTCATAAAATGGGGATAACAATACAGAACTGCCCTAAGGAAATAGAGATAAGGCATGTAAGGAACCTAGCACAAAGAAGGTCCTCAATAATAGTAGCGCTTACTATAATTTCTATCAAGTTCCTAGTTTTCATATCACAAAACTGACCGTCTACCAGTAGTCCTTTTTTAAAAGGTAGCAGTAAAAATAATAACTAGCATTCATTAAGCACTTATTATGAGGCACTCTTCTAAGTGCTTTACATGTATTAATTCACTGAGTATTTACAGCAAGGCTTTGAGGTTGATACGGTTATTTTACAGACAGGAGAGCCCAGGCTCAGAGACGCTAAATAACCTGTGCAAGGTTGCCCAGCATCTCAGCCGAGCTGGGACGGAAACCCAGGCGGTAGGGCTCTGCCGACTAGATAGAGGCGCAACACTCACTCATCAAAACGTTCCTCTGTGGCAACCCAAGACAGCTCAACCCGGCTCAGGGGGAAAAATGAACGAATCCCTCCAGCTATAGATTTATCCAACTGGGGCCGAAGGGGTTATTCCCACTGAGACGCCAGCTCCCCGGCTCCTAGAGAGGCGCTGTAGTGGGCGGGAGGCAAATGCACTTCCGGCGTGTGTGCGGACTCATGGAATGTGACCGGCTCGCCGCGCTATACCCGGCACGGCCCTCCCCGCAAAGGGTCCCCGTCCTGTGCGGGGTGCGGGGGGAGGGACAGGGACCCCGGTAAAGGCATCCCTGACCTCCTGAGTTCCAGAAAGGGAGGACCCTGAACTGGGGAGGGGAGACCGGCCCGAGCCGACCGGGAACGCGCCGGGAATGCGGCAGAGGGGCGTCCCTGAACTTGGTTCCTGCAGTGCATTCTGGTCCTCTACCCGCCTGGCGGATCGGGAGGCACGTGGCGGCAGGCGATTCTCCGGGAGGGGTCCTTTGCAGAAAGTGGTCCTTTGCGGGCCCCTCCCTAAGACCTTAAGCCTTTCAGAGCCCCAGGAAAGAAAGCATTCCCTCATCTTCCCCCTCCGTAGTGTTGGCCGGACCACTTCTTCCTTGTTCCCCACAACCTCCTTGAGAAGTCAGTGGCATCATCCCCATTTTATAGGCTACTTGTTTATAAAGTCTGTTTTATAACCGGGCTCGTCGAGACGCCCGCGCTCTAGAAGCAGAGCCAGGACTGCAGCCGCGCAGGTCAGACCTCTTCCCGTGTTGGGGTTATGCCTAGGACCATCAGGCTAACTCCTCTAAACTCAGCAGGCCTAACAGTGACCTACCTGCCTGGCCGTTCTGGCTAGAGAGATGGCTTATTCTCAGTCAAGCTGGAACCTCAGTTATCTTTTCTCCTGCTCTCCTTTTCAATTCTCTCATCCTTACCAAGTTTTTAGGCTTCATCTTTTTTGGCCCAACCCATCTTTCTAGTCTTACTGCCACATCTTTCAACCTCATTGTCAACAAACCGGTGTTACTGCAGTAACCTACAGTCCTAACTGTCTCCCTGTTTATTTCATATGCCACTCCACTACCCTTGCGTCTAGCCACTCCCTTGTTCGATAAACTATGTATAATCTTTACAACTGTAAGCTCAAGTGACAATTGTTTAGCATGGCATTTAAGACCATTTGAAACTTGGCTTCAGCTCGTTTTTCAAACCTGATTTCTCTTGGTTTCCTAAGTAGAGGGTACAGACTGGTCACTATAATTGGAAATTGTGTCTCAACTGGTCCACCAAATGCCTTCTTAAAATTTGAATTGATATTTATTTTAAAATTGGAAGAGTTCATTTAAAAAGTCCATATTTCCAGCTTCTTTTGAAACATCAGTGGAACTGGAAATGGCCCGTGTTCTTGCATTCTGAAGCTGGTTGAAACTGAGAAGTGGTTGCTCTCTTACATAGGGCTGTGTCCGCAGTTCACTTTAGGCTCTCCCATTCCCAAGTACTCCTTGTCTCTAAAAATAGGCTTTTGGTTTTGGTAACTCTATCAAAAGTCACAAATGGCCCTGGCCGGTGTGGCTTAGTCTGTTGGAGCGTCATCCCGTAAACTGAAAGGTCACAGGTTTGATTCCCAGTCAGGGCACATGCCTAGGTTTTGGGTTAGGTCCCCGGTCAGGGCGTGTACAAGAGGCAACCAATCGATGTTTCTCTCTCACATCGATGTTACTCTCCCTCTCTTTTTCTCTCCCTTCCCCTCTCTAAAGTCAGTAAGAATGTCCTTGGGTGAAGATCAAAAAAAAATTTACAACGTGCACAAATGGAAAGTAGACCAAGAGGGATACATGTGTAAAGACAACGGAGAAGAAGCACCCAGCCTCCTTGACTTACTTGTTTTTCTTTATGGAGCCCATAGCCATTTGAATTTCCCACTCAGGCCCTATAGAAACCCTTACATATGGCTAGATTAATTGCCTGACCGCCTCAAATGAACTGGAGGACTGTATCTTTGCACCATCTTCTCCACAGAGTGAATTCTGTTCAATAAAACCCATGGCTAGTTTTACTTTGAAATGTTCCCTGACAAGCAACCATCCAACCAACCCCATCCATCCATCTCATCAGCATTTCCAGAGGTCAGGCACTGGGTTAGATGGGTATGACCAAGCCACCACCATCTCTCCTTCTCTGGATTTCTAAAGGCTGTGTCTGAATCAATCAATGTCTTATGCATGGTAGGTGATCAATAAATAATTATCAACTTGGTAAATGGCACAGTCACATCTTTTCCCCCTAGTTAGATTTTAAGATCTTTGAGAGCAGGCATCGAAATTGTATCTATCTTTGCAAACTAGAACAAACTAGCACAGTGCCTGGCACAGAGCTGACATTCGGTAATAGTCTGAGAAAATATGTGCTATAAGGAGGTGCCTCAGACAAGTAATAGATGTGCATCTCACAGCTGGAAGCATCATCCACCCTTCTTGTCCCCCAAGCTTTGGTGGTGCAGAGGAAGGGAGGGGCAGCCCCAGAGAGCAGAGGCCTTACTCAGTCCTAAAAGTGGGGAGCATTTCACAGCCACCTTGACCTGGAGGCTCTGTTCAGGATCCAGCTGTATCCATGTGACCTTGTGAGCTTAAGCACAACCTGATTCTGTTTCTGAATTCCAAGCTCTAGAACAACAAGAGTTCACATGTAGTGAGGCACTGCCAAATGCTTCATAACCATGGTCTCTGTCTGGCCTCACCACCGTCCTGGAATCAATATGTGTATTGTATCTCCTCTTTGCAGATGAGAAGGCTGAGTCTCCAGTGCCTGAGTAGCTTGCCTAAGGCCAGTAGTAACAGGTTGAACCAGGAATTCTAATTCATGTGAAGTGATTCCAGGGCCCCTGAGTTTAGTACTGTGTTCCTTCTGGACATCTAAGGCTGAAGAGGGACGTTGGGGAGGACCAGAGACTCAGCGGTCAGCTAATTCGGATTCTATGTTATGTGCCAAGTAGTAAACCTAATGCAAATGCCAACCCTCAATGCCTTTATGCTCATTTTTTCTTATATCCTTCTTTAACTTTCTACGTAAGGACTTAAAATGTAAATCTTCACCCTGGCTGATATGGATCAGTGGATTGAGTGACAACCTGCCAACTAAAGTGTTGCCAATTCAATTTCCAGTCAGGGCACATGCCTAGGTTGTGGGCCAGGTCCCCAGTAGGGGGCGTGTGAGAGGCAACCATACATTGATGTTTCTCTGCCTCTCTTTCTCCCCCTCTTCTCTCTAAAAATAAATTTTAAAATCTTTTTTAAAAATAAAATATATATCTTCATAACCAATAAACTCTTTAAAAGTCCAAGGAGAAGATGTCAGATTTTTAAAAATCAAACCAACACTGTAACTTCAAACTCGTGAATAACAAGTCTGTGTTCATAGGAGGAAGTCACAAGAGGGAGAAGTAGCTTCCCAAAGAAAAGGCACAGAAGGAAAGCAGCAGTGAACTAAACACTCAACGACTCCAGGCACTGAGAGGCTTTTATATTTTGTCTCGCCGAATTCTTATGTATGAAGATATCCTGCTGTGCAGAAGAGGGAAGTGAAGCTTCCAGTGGAAAGTTGGGGTGGGGCAAGGATAGAAGTAGGGAGGCCTGCTAGGTTATTGCAATAATGCATTCCACAGTATGTGGGAGATGGTAATTTGTACAGAAGTGGTGGTGATGAAAGTGGTGAAAATGGGCAGATTCAGGATATAGTTCGAAGGTAGAGCTTACAGGATTTCTCAGAAGATTAGAAATTGGCTATGATTTAAAGACAGGAGTTAAGAATCACTCTAAGGTTTTTGACCTGAGCAACTGAAGGAGGAGTTGCCATCAACTGAGGTAGAAAAGGCTGGGGGTGGAGCAGGCTTGGGGGTCTCAGGTGTATCAATATTTACAAGTGCAGTCTTTCAGTGAGAGAAATACAGATATGACTGGAGCATATAACAGGCTTTGGTAACAGGGTGCAGAAGTCAGGATACAAGATCAATATTTAAAACATCAGTGGTACTTCTATAAGGGTGAAGAGCTACCCCAATGACTCTCTAGTGAGTAACGTGAGTTCATATCAGAATCACTTGTGAAGTCTTTTCAATCTAAACCACTGATACTTACCCGGCAGGGGAGATACCGTGATCAAGAAGGTGGTTTTCCCAGGGCGAGCGTTATCCATTGCTCTCCGGATGTGCTGACCCCTGTGATTTCCCCAAATGTGGGAAACTCGACTGCATGATATGTGGTAGTGGGGGACTGTGTTCATGCTCTCCCCTGGGAAAAATAAATAAATGAACCACTGAGGCGATCTTTACTCCCTAAAATGTTGGGAGAGGGGTGGTGGGAGCAGGGGCTGCCACAGTGTGTGCAGTCGGCGCAGCAGTGAAGACTGAGGATGCTAAGAAGGAGGAGGGAAGGGTATGCAGTAACGGGCTCATCTTATGGAACAACTATTTCCCCCAAGTTGGAAATCAGTTATCAAGTAACAGGACCAGAGAGAATCATCCAGACAGAATCATCAGGACCTAGATTTTTATTCTTTTAACCACATTTTTATTTATAAAAATGACATAACAAAGACGTTAACAGACATTTACTTATCTCTGACTTTTCCTGAAATTCCTTTAAAATAAGAGTAAAGCTGTGGCTGGTGTGGCTCAGTTGGTTGGAGTGTCATTCCATAGTGGAAAGGCTGTGGGTCTGATTCCAGATCAGGGCACATACTTAGGTTGTAGGTTGGATCCCAGGACCTGGTGCACAGTACGGGAAGAAACCAACCGATGCTTCTCTCTGGTGTCAGTGTTTCTCTCTTGCCCTTCCTCTCTTTCTAAAATGCAATAATGCCCTGATTGGTGTGGCTCAGTTGGTCGGGTGTCCTCTCGCAAAGCAAAGGGTCATCGGTTCGATTCCCAATGGGTTCGCATGCTTGGATTGCAGGTTCAATCCCTGGTCAGTGGCCCACAAGAGGCAACCAGTTGATGTTTTTCTCTCCCATGGATGTTTCTCTTTCTCTCTTTCTCCCTCCTTTCCCCTCTCTCTAAAAACAAATAAATAAAATCTTTTTTAAAAAGCAATGAAAAAATGTCCTTGGGTGAAGATAAAAAATGATGATAATAAAATAAAATGAGAATAAAGGGATTTTTAACAGGTTTAAGCACACAAAGACAAAGAGCACTAGACAAAAGATAAAAGCAGATAAGAGATAAAAGAACATTTTTTGAAGCTTGAATGCAGAGAACCCTTTCTGGTAAGTATAGTGGGCTATTCAGACCAATCTACTCTCTGAAAACAATACAAATGTGGGATAAAATATAGAATTTAAAAACTCCTTAAAAGTGCTGACAAACAGTGAAGGAATTACCAGGAATTATGTAGGTGAGAGTATGAACCCAGAGAGGAATCTGAGCACTGAAAGTGCCTCTCCCTTGAAAGCGTTTGCGAAAACAAGTGATCTGGAGTAGGCTTCACAGAACAGAAATCCAAGCCTTGGGTCTGCCCATTGATTAATAAGAGATGTTCCCTGCTGGGATCAAAGAGGAGAAAACCAGGAGTAAGCTGGCACAGGTTCCTTGCCCCAGAAGATTGCTTGGTGCTGACTGGAGCAGAGGGAAGAGACTATTTCTGAGAAGTTGTGATGACAAACCAGCCCTGGGCTGGTTACATAGCTCCAATCACATCACTTGTACAGGAAAAAAGTCCTCACGCTGTAAGTTTAGTTCAAAGAGGCTGCAGATAGACTGTTTTGGCAACTGGTAGGAGCAATTACAAATGGCCTCAAATACGTTTTCAAGGAGAATATACACTCAGAAACACTCAAGCACACAGGGCAACAGCAGAAAGCAGAAACCAATCTGTAAACATTTCATAGATTGGAATCATCGCACCAAATTACAAAATATCTCTGATTATTATGTTTAAAGAAATACAACATATACTTGAAAAATATTTGCAAGGAGCAGGAAACACTATCACTACCACCACATGACCTAGTTGATTTGAAAATAAGCCAAGTAGAACTTGTAGAGATTAAAAATACAATAACTGAAAGTAAAAACTCAATAGAAGGGAATTTCCTGATCTCATAAACAATATACAAAAAATTTATAGCTGAGATCATACTTAAAGTGAAATATTGCATATTTTCTCTCTAAGATTGTGAACATGCCGAAGATGTTCACTTTCACCACATCTGTTCAATTTTGTACTGTAGGTCCTGACTGGTGCAATAAAGGCAAGAAAAAAGGAAAAGTGTAAGTATCAGAAAAGAAGTAAACTTGTCTTCATTTGTCAGTGACATTATTTACTAGCAATCTGTAAAAACAGCTCATAGAATAAATGAATTTAGCTTTGTCTTGGATGCAAGATCAATATACAAAAATCAGTTAAGTTGTAATTTTTGTATATCATTAATAACAATTGGAAAATAAAATTGAAAGGATGTCCATTCTTACCACTCTTATTCAATAAAATATTGGACATTCTAACTCATGTAATAGGACAAGAAAAGAAAATAAAAGGCACGCAGATTATAAAGGGAGAAATAACTAGTTACCACTTACAGACAACATGATTCTCTATGAAGAAAATACCAGGGAATCTACCAAAAACTCCTAGAACTAGTAAATAAGGCCAGCAAGGTCTCAAGATATAAGATCAACATTAAAAAAATCAACCGTACTTCTATATGCTAGCAATGAAGATGTGGACACTAAAATTAAAAGTACAATACCATTTATAATCTCTCAAAACAACAAAAAATGCTTATTTGTGAATCTGATTAAATGTGTACAGGACTTGTATGCTGAAGACTCAACACTGATGAAAGGGACCAGCGAAGATCTATACAAATGGAGAAACAGGCACTTCCAGCCAAGATGGAGGCACAGGTAGCCTTGCTTCTCCTTCTCGCACAACCATAAGAAGGACAACAACCAATCTAAAAACAAGAAACAACCAGGATTGCCAGAAAATTGAACTGTATGGAAATCTGACAACCAAGGATTTAGAAAAGAAACATCCTCCAGACGGGTCGGAGGGGCGGAGAGGACACAGTGTGGTGCGGAGAGGCAGAGGCAGCTGAGGCCAGTGGAACTGGTGGTCACACATTCACATGGTCCTTGATTTCCGTTCATTTAAAACAGAATGATTGGCCCTGGCTGGTGTGGCTCAGGGTATTGAGTGCTGGCCTGAATCAAAGGGTGGCAGGTTGGATCCCCAGTGCAGGGCCTGGGTTCCCAGCCAGGTCCCCAGCAGGGGGCTTGTGAGAGGCAACCACGCATTGATGTTTCTCTTCCCTCGCTCCCTCCCTTACCCTAAAAAAAATAAATAAAATTTAAAAAAAATAAAGTGGAATGATTGGATCATATAGTAACTTTATGTTTAGCTTTTTAAGGAACCGCCAAACTGTTTTTCATAGTTGCTGCACCATTTATTGAATTATTTTATGGTCTAATGTATGCTCTATCCTGGAGAATGCTCCATGGGTACTTGAGAAGAATGTGTGCTGGGGTGGAGTGTTCTGTATATTTTTGTGAGATTTAGTTGGTTTATATTGTTGTTCAAGTTCTCTATTTTGTTCTCAAATTCTCTGCCTTGTTGTATTCATTATTAAAAGTGGGACATGGAAACTTCAACTATTAATGTAGAAATATCTATTTTCCCTTCAACTTCGTCAATGTTTGCTCCATGTATTTTGAGACTCCTTTATTAGGTGTGTGTATGTGTTTATAATTATTATATCTTGTTGTATTGACCCTTTTATTGATGCATACTGTCCTTCGTCTCTTGTTACCTTTTTTTATTTAAAGTGTTTGTTGTCTGATAACAATATAGCCAATCCAGCTCTATTTTGGTTACTGTTTGGATGGAAAATTTTTTCTCACTCTTTTACTTTGAATTTCTTTGTGTCCTTATATCTAAAGTGAGTCCCTTATGGACAGCATATAGATGGATCCTGTTGATTTTTAAAAATTTTTCATCTACCAATTTCTGTCTTTAATAGGAGAGTTTAATCTGTTTATATTTAATGTGATTGTTGATGAAGAATAATTTACTTCTGTCATTTAGCTATTTGTTTTATGTGTAGCTTATGTTTTCAGTTAATCAATTCTTCCATTGTTGCTTTTTTTGGTACTTAGTTGATTTTTTGATAGTGTACTATTTTGATTCCCTTTATGTATATATTTTTATTATTTTTTAGTGGTTACTTTGGGGTTACAATAACCATCTTAAACTCATAAAAATGTAGTTTAGGTAGTTACTGTCAACTTAGTTTCAATACTATACAAACAATAAGGGAGTGAAATAGGCACATTAACAAGTGTGCAAAGAAGACTAGCAAGTGTGTGAGCAGCTCTGGAGTTTGTCTTACTTCAGGTGAAGGAACTGGGCTTTTACATAGTAGTCATGGCTATAAATCCCTCTGGGGGAGGGTGCGCATGGGGACGTAAAAGTTCCCATGGGTAGAGTGGTACCAGTGCCAAGAGCAAGCCTCTGAAGGTTGTGGCTGTAAGCTATTGGCAGAGAAACGTAGAATCCAGGCTCACATTGTTGGTAAAAGGAATCTGAGGGTTGGGGGATGAGGTGGGTGATGGTGGTCACAGTATTTAATAAAACATCTAGGGAAAGCCTGGGCCTCTTTCTCTCCCTCCCACACCGCCTTCCCCACTCTCCATGCAAAGTTGAAGCATGCTACTAATACTCAGATGGCAATGCATGGGCTGACTCGATGATCCCACCATCCAAACTAAAGTGTGTCACTGTGTGTTTGCACTGTCAGCTTGTTTTACCTTCCTGTTTTCCGCAATGACTCCTAATGTTCTACATGAAGCATTCCATTTACCAAATGTGTTTTGGATAGAAAAAGAGAAAGAGGTTCCTAAAACCTTTTCTTCTTCCACAGAAGAGGCTTCAAATGCCAGCAATGGTCAGCCAGGCAACATAGAAATTATTGTTAACAGCAAATTATAGCTTCATTGAACATTTACCATGTGCCAAGCAGCATTCTAAATGCTTTACATTCATCATCTTGTTTAATTCAACAATTATACAAGGGAAATACCATTATTATATCCGTTTTATGGATAAGGAATCTAAGCTAACAAATGGTGTAGCTGGGGTTTGAACCCAAGCTGTTTTGACTCTACAATGTGAGCTCTTAACCTCACTTGCTGAAATGTGCAATTAAGAGTAAAGGGGTTTAGTTTTTTTTTTTTTATTCCTCAAATAACAACACCTAGTTTTATTTCATTAATTATGTCATCCAATGAGTTTATTACTTTGCTTTAGTCATTGTGTTTGAGCAAGTTACTTGTGTTCCTCATGCAAAATTTAGTAAGTGGAGACATGATTTAAGCTTTGAAAACTGAAGTGACTCCTTGAGAACACATAGGAGAGGATGATGCAGGAGCTCTGAGCGCCAGAGGCTGGGCGCTTGGTCACCACATGCTGGTACCACCCTGAACGCAGTTTCCAAACTCTGCAGCAGCAGGACAAGGGTGAAGCTTCTTGCCAAGGGGTCAGGGTAGGTCCATTTGCTTTGCTCAGCCTCCCTGTTGAATATTCAAGATATCTTGAATCTCTATTTCCTGCCAGGGAGGACACTGCATGAAGGTGGACTGGTGTGGCTATTATTTTAGTGTCTTTACAATATGTGGGCCTTGTAATCTGTAGCCAGTATTTCTGCAGTGATGCCTGATGGCAACCCCTTATGCAACAGCTATTCTCCCAGATCCATGTTCTTTAACTTTTCTTTCTGCTTCCTCCATCCGCAGCTTGCCAAAGCCCTGACGCTGAGATTTAGTAGGGCCTCGACTGCTCACAGGGACTACAATTCCATATACATGTAGCTCTCGGACTATGGGAACACCTCCAACCAATTCAAAATGTAAGGTTTCCTCTAAACACTTTTATAATCGCAGGAGGCCAGTCAACATGTCTTGATCTGGGTCTTCATATGATAAGAATGTTTCTTAGCCACCATTTGCAACGTACTCTCTCCTTACCAATTCAACCTGGTATGGCCGTACTTCGTGATGAATTTCTTGATTTCCATCCTCTCTGGTTCTCACATCTCGACACTGTATTCCAAGGTCCTTCATTCTTGTAAATGCCTGCTCTCTCAAATTACCATGCCCGACTCCTGAGCTAAGGGCAATGGAATATCTCTCTGTACTCGGTACACTTGAATCCATGGAGGCTCAGGGGCAAGGATCCAAGCCACCAATTTGATCAGGTCACTAGGAGAATAACTCATATCTTCCTGGTTTCCACGGGTCATAAAGCTCAGTTCCATGAATCCCCAGGGGAGGGTAAAGTATTAAATCATCAGGATGAAAAGCCGAGTTCACAAAAAACTCTGTAAACTGTTCAATATCTCTCTCTGTTCCCACATTTGGCTGATCAGGCATCATATGAGCCACAGCTTTGAAACCAGAATCTTTGGCCAGGTGAAATAACTCACATATTGCCTTCACATGTGGCCCCTGTTGGTCTCTCTGGACACATCTTCCTAGATACTCTGCACTCCAATCTCTGGCCTCTCACAGCCATAGGTCAACATGTCACTTAGAAGCTGTTCCATGCAATAATCAGGTCTGGTTACAATAGTAACTCCCAGTACATTTTGTGATGCCCCTCTCAGAATACTTGACTGCCTCATAGATATTGTTGGAGGTATGTCCAGACGAGGTATCATGTAAGTTTCAAATAAAGTAATCTCTGTTTTTCTGGAAGGGCCATAAACATTCCACCCATCATAATAAATCCACTTTATCTACACCGTGACCAAGTTGTTTCAACTGTTCTATTCCATGTCTTGTCTGGTGATAAGGGTTGTATCTAGCACAGATAGTTAGCATGGAGGTTGGCTTATATCCAGTGTAAGACTGGGTTGAATATTCAAAATCGGAACCAGGTCCATCAGGGCAGTACACAGATACAAGGTCTGTCTAGAAGGTATCCAGCAATGTAATATGAAAAATAGAGACATGTATTGAAGAAGATACAAGTTACAAGAAACACTGTACATAGGACAATGACACCTCAGTCCCCTTCAAAGTAGGCTCCTTGAGTGAGTCCTCACCCAGTTCTCCCATTCGCCATCAGCTGCCCTGTCATATTTTCCTCACTGATCTCACTGATGGTCTGAACTCTCTTCCCTTTCAGAGGTGAATTCAGTTTTGGGAAAAGCCAGAAGTCACAGGGTATCAAATCTGGGCTGCAGCAGGGCTGAGTCACCTGGGTGATTTGCTGTTTCACAAAAACTTCTGCACAAGATGTGATGCATGAGCAGGTGTGTTGTTGTGATGAAGCTGCCAATCACCAGTTGCCCATAGCTGCAGCCTTCTGAATCATCCAAATAGTTTCCACGGAGGAATGTTCAAGCTTAACACACAATCTGATGCAGATTCATTGCTCTACTCACTCAGTCATTTTGAATGCAATAGCCACATGGTACACATACTCATTTAATGGTGTCTACTGCCCCCACTGACTAGTACAGTGAAATTGTCATTGTTCATGCATGTGCATTCCAGTCCACTCTCCTTGGCTGCCAGGTTACATCAATGTCCTGCAAACTGCTCTTGATACATTAACAATGGCTGGACTTTTTCTGGACAGACCTCATATTTTCCGTAAAACTGACGTGTGGACATCTGTGGGGTTTGCTCATCACTGCCACAAGAGCTTTGGGTTTGCCTTTAATTTGGGGACTAAGACACTTTCCACAGTGAGGTGGGACTGCAACAATGATATCCACCAGGCAAGGCTGTGCTGAAAGGCCGTATTTGGCAGCTGTCTTGGTTTTCACCTCATTTAGACCAATGTCTCTCCCCTGTTCATGGGCTCCAATTAGTTCAGTAACATCTCCTATGGTCAGCATCATTAGCTCAGCAGGGCTGAGATCTCCTTTCTGCTTCTGCCTCATTTCTCCACTGTCATAGCGGCTGCCACCTCACTCAGATAATGTCAAGGGGTTTAATTTCTTTTAATGCTGACCCAAGGAAATGTTTATTGATTTGAGAAAGAGAGACAGGGAGAGAGAGAGAGAAAGAAATATTGATGTGAGAGAGGAATATCGATCAGTTGCCTCCTGGGCCCACCCCAACCGGGGATCAAACCTGCAACCTAGGCAGGTGCCCTGACTGGAGATCTAACCCACAACCTTTTGGTGTTCGGGACCACGCTCCAACCACCTGAGCCACCCAGCCAGGGTGGTTTGATTTCTTACGTGTTAAATAACACCAAAGATTCATGAAATCAAACATTTAGTAATACAAGGAGCAACATGAGAAACAGTTTTATTGGAAATATTCTAACACATTTTCTGAACAAGTAATCAAAAATAAATACAGACAGATAGAAGATATGAACGTAAAATTTTTTACCCTGAAAACAAACAGTATACCTTCTTTTCAAGTTTTGTGGACAGTGACAAATTCAATAAATATATAGTAAGCCACAGAAAATATTTTGGTAAATTTCGAAAGTGAAAATTCTAAAAGTCAGTCTTTAATCAAAATGCAATTCAACTAACAATAATATAAAACACACCACTTAGAAATTGAAACACATAAACAGCATCTCAAATTACCCTTAGGACCATAAAAAACTATTTAGAAAATAATAAAAAAATAGGATATAGTCAAAGCTATCTGCAGAGGTAAAATGAAGAAGAATTAAGTGTTTTTAGTGTCAAAAAGAAAAATAAAATGAATGAATTAAGCATGCAAATTGATATTTTGAAAAAGTGTATAAAAATGTCCTTCCTAAAGGGAGAAAGGAAATATTTGAAGTAGAAAACAGAAAAAAACGCTCACCCAGAAGCCTAAGAGTAGGAAAGATGTCTCCTCCAGCCTACGGACTAAGTATGTAGCCGTGCTCCACGTGAACCTGGCCCTCTGACAAGCGTCCCCATTCCCCCCACTCTCACCACTCGCTCTCTGCTCTGTGTGCTCATCTACTCCCAAGGCTTCAGCTGCCCCCAGCACCACATCTTATACACACTGGGCTTTTATGGTGGCATCTACATGTCCTCTACAATAAATTCTTTCTGCTTGAGACTCCCTTTTTATTAGCCTTGAGGTCTTCGTGGCAGGAAGTATGTCCCGATCATCACTGTATCCTCAGAGCCTGGGATGTAGTGGGTCCTTAGTAAACATTTGCTGAATGAAAGAATGAGTTGGATGGGCTCAAGCACTGATTCCTGAGTTGCATTTGGTCCCTAGTTGCTTCTGATTTGACTGCCGAGCCACAGCCCCCAAGTCAGTGTCTTGAGGCCTGAAATGAATCATTCCAACACTAAGAGAACTAACCATGAAGTATCTGCTTGATGAGATATTTATGCAGTAATGATTGTGTTGACAATATCAATAAAATGAGGAAGTGGGGCTTTGATTTTTTTCTTATTTCTTCTTTTCCACTGAATAATTAAATATTTTTCTTGTGAAATAGAAAATAGTCCTCTTTACCTTTAACGCCTGGTTCAGATGGCACCTTCTCTAGGGATCTTCCCTAGATTTCTCCAACTAGAAACAACTGCCCCTTTTCTAGGTTTCCAGAGCATCTGCCCCTTTCTCTAATCTCTTAAAAGTTCTCCCTTTGGTTATTTGTGTCTCCAAGTGGACTGCAGACACACTCCAGTCGGACTGCAGTTCTCCTGCACAGCACCGCCCCTGCTAAGCAGAGAATGCACTGGGAGACGACGCAGGTTTGAATGGGCAGGTGCCTGGATGCCAGAGACCACACAGAACTTGAAGCACACTGAGGCAAAGGATCATGGTCTCCAGACAGACTACTGCAAACCTCCAGGACCAGCCCATGCACACTCATACCTACATTGAACCGGGTGGGAAAAGGTCCAAGACATAAGTTGTGTGGCTTCAACCAAAATGAGACAGGGAGATGGGGGTTTGTGGTCACATTACCTGGGCAGATAAGTGCAGTTGAGGCAGATGTTTTGATCATCATTCTTGTGCCCAGATGAACAAGGAGAGGGCATTCCAGGCACAGGGATTCATCTGGGCTATCTCCAGTGGCAAGAGGCAAGAGGATTAATTTAAAAAGAACCATAGCATCAGTCTCTGCCGCAACCCTCCATCTTTACATGGCTGTCAGATGATCTTTCTAAAATTCAAATCATACCCTGTCACTCTGTTCACAGCCCTTTAATGGTTCTCCACACACATCAGGATTTGGCCTTACATTACAGGATCCATGTGATCTGGTCCCCCCAGAACTCTCTCCATTGTCAGCTGCCACATACCCCCAAGCCCCCAAACAGTGAACTCCCCCTCAGGATTCCCAGTCTGGCCTCTCTCTCTCCTCACTACATATTCTCCCCTTACAGCATTTTTCCAGGACCATAGACTCAAAGTCATCCATACGTGGCAACCCCTAAATTTTCTTCTGGTCTGGACTTCTATATCCAGCTCTGAAACAATATATCAAATTGTCTACTTGACTTAGATGTACTTTTGAACAGATGAACTGTCCAAAACAGAAACCCATCCCACTGATGCCCCTACTCTGCTCATCCTCCCCGGGCAGGAAACAGCCCCCACCACCCACCCAGCCACTCCAGTCACTCCCGACTCCTCCCTCCCTGAGCACTCACACATTCGCTCCACCACCAAGTCCTGCCGATTCTACCGCCAGCATTCCGGAACATCCATCCATTCCTTCGTGCTATATGTCACCATCCTGGTGTATGCCACATCTCCTACATGGACTGCACAAGAGCCTCCTAATGAGTCTCCCTGCTTCCTTGTCTGTGACCCTACAATGCATTCTCACACAGCACTCCTGGTGGCCTTATAGACCCACTGCACTGAAGTTGGGATAAAATTCAGGCTTCTAGCTTGAAGGGGCTCCCACTGGCCAAATTTGGGATGATTTGGGCACTGAAATAATTAAGGTTAATAGCTATAAAATTCTTGGAAAATAATAGAAATTCAAAGTCCCTACTAATAATAAATATAAAATAAATGAGCAAAAGAATGCCCAGTGGAGGCAGCGCTGCAGTTGAAGTCATTATTTTATAAACATCATGACAAAAACTGACTTGAGTCAGGCAAGAATCATCAGTAAATGTTAAATCTCATCTATTTACCGATCCATGAAACAGGATACCTGCATGGTTGTAACTTAACTCCTTGTTGTTTATCAGCTACAAGGGAAAAATAGTAACTACAGACTGGAGAAATCAGGCAGAAATCACCGAGGATGAGCAGATAGACACCGTGCCTCTCGCGTCACACTGAGGACACAAGACTGTGCAGACGTCCAGCCAGCGATGCGTCACCCACATCTAACCATGAAGAAACAGCAAACAAGCCCCAAATGAGGAACACTCTACTAAAGGGAGAGATCGCATTCTTCCATAATGTCAATATCATAAAAGATAAAGAAAGCTAACTATTCCAGATTAAAGGAGACTAAAAAGAAATGGCACTTTAATATAATACTTCCTTTCTAGACTGGATCCTGCACTAGAAAAAATGGTATACGGAAGATACTGTTGAGACAGTTGACAAAATGGGTGGTATTAGATACCATGTCACATCGATGTTAAATTTAGTAAAGTAGATGACTGTATTGTACTGGACTGTGGTAGGAAATACACATTATAAGTAGGGGTAGAGAACATAATGTATGAGACTTGGTCTCCAAAAGTTCAGAATAAAAGTACATGTATATATGGGGTTGGTCAAAAAGTTCATTGGGCTTTACCCACACAATGGCTCTGGTAGTGCTTAGTTGTTTTTAACTTCACTCAAAACAATTTTGTTAGATTGTATTGTGAGAGCTATCATATCAGCGTGCATTTAAAAAAATCAGAATTGGTGAATTTTTGTGTAGTCATTTTAATATTGAGATGGAGGGAAATCAGCAACATTTTTGGCATATTATGCTGTATTATTTTAAGAAATATAAAAATGAAACTGAAATGCAACAAAAAAAAGATTTATGCAGTGTATGGAGAAGGTGCTGTGACAGACCAAAAGTGTCAAAATTGGTTTGCGAAGTTTCCTGCTGGAGATGTCTCACTGGACGATGCTCCACGGTCGAGTAGACCAGTTGAAGTTGACAGCAATCAAATTGAGACATTAATTGAGAACAATCAATGTTATACCATGCAGGAGATAGCCCACATACTCAGAATATCCAAATCAATAAAGTTATTGGTAAAAATGAAAAATGTGTCTTTATTTTATGGAAAAAGCTAAATGGACTTTTTGGCCAACTCAATATACTATACATTAAATATATATATATATATAGAGAGAGAGTAAGTAATTTTAATAGGGTGAATCCTTTGTATTTTTTTTGGTAACTTTGAAATTATTTCCAAATTAAAGGTCAAACCAAAAAATCCGTGGCCCACAAAGCATCTCCACCACTCCCAGCCAGCCTGCCCAGTCTCATCCTGACCAGATGCCCCAGCACACTCAGCTCCCTTGACACAGGCCGGCTCAGGTTTCCCAATATACCAAGCTCTGCCCGCCTCTGGGCCTTTGTGCGCACACCTGCTGTTGCCTCTGTATGGAGTTCTCTTCTCCCAACTCAGACCTTCTCAGGGCTACAGTAACTGTCACTTTCTAACAAAGGCCTTTGACCCCCAACCTAGTATAGATCTAATCTGTTCTTTCACAACACCCTAAACCTTTCCTTCACAATATTTAGCACTGTTTATAAAATTGTGTCCTTGAAGGATTCCTTACTGTCCATTCTCTCTAGTAGTCTGAAAGCTCCCTGAAGCCAGGGATCCTATCTGTTTCCCTCACAAATGTGTCCTCCACTTCTGTCCCTGGCCCTGGCACATTGCCAGGAAGCTGATTCAATGGTGAATTCCACCTTCCAAGTTCACCCCCAAACTGCCAACAGCTTTCAGGAAACACATCCGAGAGTCCATCTCTAGCCCTTATTCCAGAGGTTTTATCTACAAAGACTGCTTGGATTTCCCACCACTACAACCAGTATTTGAAATGAAGAGGCCATGGTAAGAAGGAAGGGGAACTCAGGAGGAGAATGATGTTAAGGGAGAGACGAAAAACACAGTTGGGAGCCTGGAATGAGAGGGGATGTCAGGAAGCAGTCGGCTGGATCAGGCTGGTGCTCAGAGGGACAGTCTGGATTAGAATAAGAGATGACCAGGAGCTTCAACTGTGGGCATAAGAAGCTCTCTTACAGACCTGTGCAAGAGAAAGAGAAGAGAGTCCAAGGACAGGGCCCAGAAGACCCAGACTCAAGGGCTAAGCCAAGAAAAAATGTCCCTGGAAGCAAAGAAACTGTCCAGGAAAAGCAGGAGATCTTGGGAGAGAGAGAGAGTTGTCACAGAAGAGAAGAGAAGGAAGACACTTAGATGCTCAACCCCTTACATTTGTGTTTCCTTCTCCCTGTTCCAGTTTAGCACCTAGCTCCTGGTTAGTTGAGGCAGACTGGTAAGGGGTAAAGCCTTGAACTCTCTCTGAATTCTGACTCCATAGCGTATAGGCTGAAAGATCCCGGGCAATGGGCTTAACTCCCAGATGCCAAGCTCTCATCTGCAAAATGGGAGTCATGCTAGTATTCACTTTATGGGACTGCTGCCAGGATTACAGAAAATCATCTTGGAAAGTCCTGTGATCCAAAATAGGTCTATAGCCTAGGAATGAATGAGCACCAGAGGTGCATGGCAGACAGCAGGAATAGGATGTGCTGGTTCTGGCTAATAGGGTTGTTTCCTAAGTTCAGCCAATAATAGGGCTTTAGATAATAGTCACAGCCTTCTCACCACCTTCTATTACACGTTCCCTTCCTCTGTTTCAATTCCTATTAAGCAAATATATATAGCAGGATGGCTCCGTTTAACACTGTTTTTTCTCCAAAACCAGCTCCTGAAAATTGTTTATCCCCCTGTCTTCCAAGTGTGCCCCAAGTCAGACAATGCCAGAGTTTGCCTACTTGGTTGCAACTACAACACCCTGTTTACCAGGTAACCATGGTGACACCTCCTCTTCAACACAGCTACCTTCTATGGATATGAGTAAACATTCTCAGGCCCCTTATTTGGAAATACTACTAACATCTGCCAGTAGCTTCTGGCCATCCTGTTTCTGAAGGAAAGAGAAGTGTGTGGACACCATTTCACAGCTTAGAAAGCATTTGCACAACACAACCTCCCGTTTATCCTCACAACTGCCCTGTGAGGTAGATACAGCAGATTATAACTACACTGGCCCACATTTATCAAGCATTTACAGTGTACCATGCTCTGCATTAAGAATTTTCATATGTGATCTCATTTAAACTCCCTAAATCCTATGAAATGTGATCAAAGAGTTTTTCCATTTTACAGAAGAGAAAAACAGTGCTCTGAGTGGTTAGACCTTGCCCCAAGTCAGAGAGGTGGTAAATAATGGATTCGAATCTCAGACTGTCTGACTCCAAAGTCACACTTTTAACCTTCTATACTATTGCCTCACAAAGCAAGTATATTATTTCCCAGGCACCATTCTATTCATTAAATTGAAGCTCAGAGAGTTAAAGTGACTTGCCCAATTTCTCACAACCAGGAGATGGAGGACTGGGACCCATAACTAGATCTGGCTCTGAACTGCCTGAAACCATGAAGCTTCAGTGACTGGGCTGGAAGACGTGCTAGGTAATTATTTCTGCATCAGACTTGTCTTGCCAATCCTACTCAGACCGGAATGATATGCATATGCAGGAAGTCTTTCCTGATATTTTCCAGAAATGTTATGTTTTTCTGAATTTCAAGATCAGTCAAGAAATGGGGAAAATAGGAAAAAGTATTATAATTTTCCTGTGAGAATTAATGCCTAATAATAAACAGAGGCATTCCCGGTTTGAAGGAATCTGCTGATACCAAGCAGAAAGCAAGAGAAGGAAACGCTGACACATGCAGGCCACTGTTAAGGAGGACACCCTGGCACTTGGGCCAGGAGCACGTGGGAGAAAAGTGGTCACGGACCGATCAGTCTTTCTGGTGCTGTTGCCACATTAAAGGCGTATTTGTAGTCTGTTAACAGTGAGTCATTCTCATAGATATTAAACAGTTTACATGCATAGTATATCTTATGCAAATCCTATGAATGATCTTTTAAGAAATAGCAAGTTTTGGAAACAATTAAGTCCTTAAATTGGCAATTTAAATACATGATTCTGTGTAGTGAAGGTAATTTTGTTAGAGATTTAAACATTTTGTTATTTGAATACTACCCAATAATGTTCTCTGGTATTTTCTAGGTTTAGAATATTTGTGATACCCTACAGTTCTTTGTAACTACTACTGTGTATTTCTTATTTATAAAAATGCATAAAGTTATGAAAATACAGATTAAGATAACTTCAGGAATTCCCAAGAATTCCAATTTTTCATTCTAAAATCTTGAAGATCAACACCTGTTGGGAATTTGGAAACTTGAGCCCCGAGGAACTTCCCAAGCAACCCAGTGGGATGGCAAACAGTGGAGAGGCCATCTTTCTTGGCCTCCAGAAAGGATCCACACCAGAGCTGGTCCCAGAGCAGACCTTCCTGGGCCAACATCCCTCTAAAGGCAGAGGTCTGGGAAGAGGTCATTTCAAGGTTTCATGGACTGAACCTGAAAAACCTTGGCCTGAGCATGAAACTTCTATGACATCTCAAGTTGCATCTCAGCCACTGGTGCAATTAACTTTCATTCCAGGGAGCATCTGCTCACTTAATTCTAAAAGTGTTTTATATAATTACAAGAAAAATGGATGTTCCATAAATGGATGCTCTGTCAAACCTGCACACTTAACTCAGGCAGCCTGTGGAGTCAGGCAGGCAGACCTGGGTCTCAGTGCACTTGGTTCTGCCATACACTGGCTGTGTGACTTTAGGCAGGTCCCTTAACTTCTAAGACTTAGTTTCTCCATCTGTAAAATGCTGATAGTGAGAATAGCAATGTCATAGAAATGTTGAGGATTAAATGGGATAATTCCCATAAATCACAAAGCTTGGCACACAGAGTAAGCCCTCGATAAATCGGAGACATTATTTCCTAGTAAACAGGCCCAGCAGTGGAGTTGGCAACAAGAACTTGGTGAAAAACCCTTGGAATCACTTAAAGGGCTCATGCCCTGGGCCTTCTCCAGGTGGTGATTTTCCTGCCCCTGAAGCCTCAGGGCCTCCCCGCTAAGCCCAGGCCGCCTTCCCCATCTCCCCATGGGTCCTGTGGTGCGAGATGGCCAGGCAGGTGCCCTGGCAAAAGGCCTTTTGCCCACGTGGATTCTCAGGGGACTGGCAAGGTTGGCACCTGGAGGAAGCTCTTGTTACTCTTTTTCTGGCAATTGAGGTAATCCCGCAGGCAGGTTTGGCATCGTGGACCTTCCGGGGAGGTGTTAGGTAGGGGATGGGGTGGAGCATCGGGTCGGGCGGTGCTGCTCAGGGTCTCCACACAGGCGGGGAGCCTCTGTGCAAGGCAGTGGTAACGCGGCCAGGTAACGCTGGTGTTGCGGGAGGCAGGAGGCGGGAGGCCTGTGGAAGCCTGAGCGGAGGCACTGCTTCTGCCCCCTCAGATGGGAAAAGCGATGGGCCGTCCTGTTCACAACTGGTTCGCGGGGCCAGAGCGAGAGCCCTGGCGCCTGAGGAGGTGGTCCCTGCTGCCCAGAGTCCACCTCACCCTCCAGAGTGGCCAGGGCCCCTGACTGTGATGCATCCTCAGGCGCTGGATGTGATCCGAGTTGTGCTCGAAGCCCTTCCACATTTGGGATGCTGGTGGGTGCGCTCACTGTACAACAGCAGGTGGTGAGCAAGATGGGTGCTGTGACCTTCAGTTCCGGGCAGGCTGGGGCCCCCAGCCCAGATGTTCCTGTGTTGGCTGTCTAGCAAGGACAATCTTCCCACCCTCAGGGCTCGGGTGGGTGGCTCGACCTTGGGGTGGCCAAGGGAGGCCTAAGGGCCTCGCCTTGCCTAGGGAGCCAGCTCACCTCCCCTTCCCCTGGGGGATAGTCCTGGGTGCCCTCGGGGCCTTGCTTCCTCCCCCAGGAGATCTGGTGTCCTGCGGCAACGCGGAACTGGGGCGGGCGTTTGTCCGGAGGCCCCTCCTGGGAAGGAGCCTCCTGAGAGGCTCTGTCTTCAGGCCTTTCTCATGAAGGGCTCTCCTTGTCACTCTCACTCCTGAATCCTGCAGGGAGAAAAGAAGAAATCTGGGCAGCGTTTTCTCTTCTCCTCACCCCACTCAAGACTGGGAAGACCCTGCTGCAGATGACAAAGTTCTGTGTTTCTGACAGCAGGCAGAAGCTGAAGCAGGCCTAGAAAGCTCAGTTTCTGAAATTTGACAGACGTGTAATGGCAGAGCCCGCTCAAACTGGTCCCATCCTGTATCTAACAAGATACTGGGTTGCTTTTCAGAGACAACAGGTGAAATTCATAAGTCATGCAGCCCAAGCCTGCGCAGAGGAGAAAACTTTGACCTCCAGGTGTACCACCTCCCCCGGAAGGAACCAAAGGACCAGGATGTGACCAGAACTTAAACACTGGAACCCTTTCAAAAGTGAAGGATCTGTTGTCCAGAAAGACCCAGTGTTGCAGCCCCTTACCATATCTTACTGTAAATGATCAAACACCAAAAACCCTGCAATTGAAACCCATTCTGCCAAAGCTTCCACAAACCAGCCTGTTCCCCCTAACCCTTTAAAACTCACCCTGAACCCTGGATCAGGGAGGGAGATTTGAGCCTTGCCTCCTTTCCCCTTGCAGGTGGACTTAGCAGTAAAAGCTTTTTCTCTTCTCAAAAGCTGGTGCCATAGTATTGGCTCCTATGTACATCAGGCAGTGGGTCCTTGCTTAGCAAAAATTTTGGTTGACTACAAAGGGACTTTGGTCTTATCTTGTGACTGCCTGCTTGAGACCCTGAGGCCACTGGCAGAGGAAAGGCCCTTGAAACTGACCCTGAGCAGCTGCCTAGACCGACTGCCAGAAGGCTCAGCTGCTGGGTTCCTACCCCCACTGCGGTGCTCCGGGAGTAACTTTCACTTTTAGGAGAATAGACCTGGATCAGACATCTTTCCAGTGAGTGACCTTACTAATGTGCACATGTGCCTAAATTGTCCAAAGAAATCTCTTGAGGATTGTGTGAGTCCCACCCCCAGAGGCTTGGGTTAGAATTCCCAGGGCTAGGATTGTGGGTATGAATCCCACCTAGTGAGCCAGTCTGAGGAAAGGTTACAACTGCTGATGTCCTCAAATGTCAGGTTTGAGTCCCGAACCTTGGGTTCAAGTCCTAGGGTCTTGGATTTCTCTGTCTGGAAGAGTACTCAATCTACGCTATTGTATGCATGTTGGCCTTGTTTTGTATGCACTTTATTTTAAAGGCTCTGTAATCTGCTGCTCTTCAGCATTCACAGAGAGTCCCAAAGAAGTTGGACCCAAGGAAGAACACACCAAGGCACATCATCATTACATTATGATGTAATCAGCCAAGGTAAAAATGAAGGAGAGAATCCTAGAAGCAGCAAGAGATAAGGAGACAGTTACCTACAAAGGAGATCCCATCAGACTGTCAGCTGATTTCTCAAAAGAGACCTTACAGGCAAGAAGGGGCTGGAAAGAAGTATTCCAAGTCATGAAAGGCAAGGACCTACATCCCAGATTGCTCTATCCAGCAAAAGCTTTCATTTAGAATGGAAGGGCAGATCAAGTGCTTCTCAGATAAGGTCAAGTTAAAGGAATTCATCATCACCAAGTCCTTAGGATATGAAACATTAAAGGGACTATCTAAGAAAAAGAAGATAAAAAACGTGTAGTAAAATGACAGCAAACTCATAATTATTAACAACCACACCTAAAACAAAAACAAAAATGAACTAAACAAACAACTAGAACAGGAACAGAACCACAGAAATGGAGTTCACATGGAGGGTTAGCAACAGGGGAGTGGGAGGAGGAGAGAGGGGGAAAAGGTACAGAGAATAAGTAGCATGGATGGTAAATGGAAAATGGACAGGGGGAGGGCAAGAATAGTAGGGGAAAAGTAGAAGCTAAAGAACTTACAACACATGGACATGAACTAAAGGGGAGAATGTGGGTGGGAGAGGGTGTACAGGGTAGAGTGGAATGAAGGGGGGGAAATGGGACAACTGTAATAGCATAATCAATAAAGTATATTTAAAAAAGAAAACATCAAAACTATGAACAATAAATGTCAATAAATACATATCTATCAACAATTGAATCTAAAAACCAAACTAAGCAAATAAGAAGAGCAGATCAGAATCATGGGTACCCAGAGTGTTTTGATTGTTGCCAGATGAGAGGAGGCTTGGGGAAATACCTGAAGAGGTGAGGGGATTAAGTACAACTAGGTAGTTACAGAATAGCCATGGGGATGTAAAGTACAGTTTAGGAAATGGAGAAGCCAGAGAACTTATATGCATGACCCATGGACATGGACAATGGTGTGTGGATTGCTTGAGGGAGTGGGGGGTGCTTGGTGGAGGGGGGCAAAAGGGGGAAAATTGGGACAACTGTAATAGCATAATCAATAAAATATAATTTAAAATTTTTTTAAAGGAAATGAAAAAACCCAGTATAGTGATGGGGATGTAAAGTACAGCACACAGAGTATAGTCAATAATATTGAAAAACTATGCATGGTGCCAGGTAGGTACTAGACTTATCAGGGAGATTACTTCATAAGTTATATAAATGTCTAACCACTATGCTGTACACCTGAAAATGAAAAATAATTCAACAGTCCTTAATCTTTTAGATAATCATACTGAAATAATTCATATCAAATTCTATCATGCTTGGAATTTGCTTCAAAATAATAAGGGAGGAGAGTCATTGGCCATGAGCTGAAATTGTTAATGCCGAGTGGTGGGTCTATGGAGATTTCATATACTATTATATTTTCTTTTGTATGTGTTTGAAAATCTCCATAATGACAAGTTTTTTAAAAGCATACAAAAGAAAGAAAGAGTGGGGAAAGAAGATACTTAAAGTCCAACAAGGTAACAAGGAAAACTTTAATTACTATATTTGTGTATGCTAAAGTACACAAAGTAGTCAAAGAATGAGCCATGTTGAATTTGTATTTGTAAGACAATTTAATTGGGCAAACTTTTGATCAAAGTCTAAATCTCCTGTGAAAAAAAATGGCTAAGACATTGCAGGCCTGGCCTCTTCCCTATCCCAGTTTGGGCCACTGGCCTACGAGAAGACCTGGTTTCTGTTCAAGAGGCAGAGGGCACAGGTCTCAGCTGAGGGCACAGACACTCAGCTGGTCTCCACATAAGTGGTTAGGAATGTGGGCTTTGAATGAGATGACATAGGTTTGAGTCCAGAGTCAGCCCTTTTTATCCTTGACCTTGGGAAAATAATATAACATCACCAGTCAGTTTTCTTGCTGTCTAGTAGGATTATTATCCCTGCTGTAATAATTCCTACCTGACAGGATTCCTGGGAGGATCAAATGTGTTGTGTGTGTGTGTATTTTATGTATAAAAGGGCCAATTGATGGCAATTTTATTTCACATTTCTCCCAAGTCATCCAGTGCTGCCATTGACCATGGAAGGATAAATCATTAATTCTGGGATTTAGTAACATGACCCAGAACTCAAGAAGAGGGGTATAACTAATGGGATCTTTCCCCCTCCCCTGGCACGAGGCCCTGGAGGAGCCTACCTAACTGGCTCACTTCTGAGGACCTGGAAGGGAGCGGCTCATAGGCTGACTTGCCTGCCTGTGAAGGGCCCTATGAATGAAGTTTCCTCTTAGTGTCTTAGCAACACTATAAAGGTCTTTAACTTTGTTCAATGCTAGGCTGAACTGATACCCCAAACTCCATATGCTGAAGTCCTGACCCCTAGATCCTCAGAATGTGACTGTATTTGAAGACAGGATCTTTAAAAAGGTATTTAAATTAAAATGAAGTCATTTTAATTTAAAAGAGGAGATTAAGATAAAAAAAAAACTATGGTACATTTACACAATGGAATTCTATGCAGCTGAAAGAAAGAAGGAGCTCATACCCTTTGCAACAGCATGGATGGAGCTGGAAAGCATTATGCTAAGCGAAATAAGCCAGGCAGTGAAAGACAAATACCATATGATCTTACCTTTAACAGGAACCTAAACAACAAAACAAAGAAACAAGTAAAATATAACACAAGACACTGAAATAGAGGACAGGTAGTCAGTGACCAGAGGGGAGAGGGGAGGGAATTTCAGGGGAGAAGGGAAGGGTTTACAGGAACAAATATAGAGGACACATGGACAAAAACAGGGGGTTGGAAAGGGGAGGGAGGAGGGGAGAAATAGGTGGGAGGGCTGGAATGGGAATAAAGGATAGAAATTGTACTGAATAAACTGAAATTAAAAAATTAAAAAAAAAACTTGTGACATCTAAAATTTTAGGAGTTGAATAAAAAATAAAGAAATATATAACAATGAAAAAAAAAGATACAGACACACAGAGAGAACATGGCTATCTACAAACCCAGCGAGAGGTTTCAGAAGATTCTAACGTTGCCGACACCTTGATCTTAAACTTCTAACCTTGATGTCAGACTTCTAACTTTTAGAACTGTGAGAAAATAAATATCTGATATTTCCGCCACCCAGTCTGTAGCAATTTGTTATGGCAGCCTTAGCAAACGAATGATCTGGCCCATTCAAGAGGAAACCACTGTCTTACACCACTTGTCCCTGGTTGAGAAAACCTAATACCCTGTACTGATTGCTAAGGGTAAATAAAACCATGAACAGTTAAAGAGAAGCTAATAGCTCATCTAAAGTCAGAAACCAGAGGAGAGAACACGAAGTTGGGCCGCTGGATGAAATGCCTCTAATTAAAGTGAAATCAATTAAGGAGGACTGTTTCAAATAGGTTATAGCCCTGACTGGTGTGGCTCAGTGGGTTTGATTGTCCCCCAATCACACTGAGAGGTTGCTGGTTTGATTCCCAGTCAGGGCATATGGCTGGGTTGGGGGCCAGGTCCTCAGTTGGAGATGTGTGAGAGATGAACCAATCCATGTTTCTCTCCCTCTCTCTCTAAAAATAAATAAGTAAAATCTTTACATTTTTTAAAAAAGTTTTAAGAGCTCAAACTTCCTTGCCACCAGTCTTCCAACTCTGTTTCTTCCAAGTCCCTGACTATCCAGTCAAACCATTAGCAACTGCCCATGTATTAGTATAGGTCTGTACTTCTTGCCATTTTCATGCCAGACATAGTAAACACTCGAATGCACTGCTCAAAGTTCTGTCTACTGCAAGGATTTTTCTTTACCACCGTCCTTCAGGTTTACCCAAGTGGCACTGCAGCGGTCCACTGTCAGGACATAATAGCCTATCACAGACCCATCTGTAAATGGGCTTGCGTTTTTTCTTCCTCAGTCAGCTGGGCATAAGGGATATTCCAGGAGGTCACAGGCATTGACGGGGGGAGGGAAGACAGTGGAACAGGGGCTACCTGCAGATGTAAAGGGCTCATTCCTTCTGGATCTTTCCAAGCCTGGTCTCTTATATCAAGTGGTGATACATTCCTCTGGACACACCCAACCTTATGGTTGGCTTGGTCAGACAACACCCCATTCATAATAATCTCAGGCTACATGGTCACCTAATGTCCCCTGGTTAGGTGTTCAGTCCCATCCAAGTCCCAATAGCAATCCAGAGCTGTTTCTCAAAAGTACAATGGTTATAGAAAAAGAGCACACATTGATCAAAAATCCTTGAGTCTGTGCCCTGATTCTGTCGTTGGTGCCTGCTAGAGGTTCCTTATGGCCTCCCTGTTTTTGTGGGCACTGTGAGTATCACTGGCTCTACTGCATCACAAGTACCCAGTGGTAGGGCAGCACGTACTGTTCTGAAGGCTGAACTCGCCACAGAGCCTTCTCTTATTCTGGTCCCTTCTCAAAACTGGCACCTCACAGGTGACTCTATTCATGAGATACACTGCCTTCAAATAGCCTACCAAGCACTGTGCCTCTTTTGGGAGGAATAGGTTGTATAAGGTGCCACTTGTCTTTGACCTTGGAGGAGATATCTGTACAAACTCTAGATCACTGAGTACCCAGAAACTTCACTGAAGCAGTGGTCCCCTGCATCATTTCTGGGGATCCCCTGCATCATCTCCCACTTTCTAGTTTGCATATGTCTTATAAAGTACTTTTTACTTCCTGCTCATCAGGTCCAATAATATTGTCAATGTAGTGGACCAGTGTGATATTTTATAGAATGTTAAGATGATCAAGTTCTCTGCAGGCCAGACTAGTGGGTTAAACAGATATGTGACAGGTTACACTACTCCTGCTTTTTTCAGTTCTTTGACAGTGGCATAAATCTCTGTGCTTCCCCCAAGAGTGTGATATTTTTTACTGGTCTGTTGTCTTTGTAGGGAGGAGGAAGTTCTAGGGAAATGTCACTTAGCCCTTCCTACCATATTGGCCCCAGTCTATGGGTCCTAGAGTAGAGTGGATTCTGCTACTATGTCAGTTTTCAGTTTATTGTCCCTCAGCTCCTAACTCACCTTCTAGTACCTGTTCTAAGAAAATAGGCTGAGCTATTAAAGCATTTCTCCTTGAACTGAACATGAGGTTAAGATTTGTCAGTAGAGGGCGATAAAGTGACACAGAATGAGGAAAGGGTGCTCTTCCTGCTACTGATCATTGATTATGCTATTACAGTTGTCCCAATTTTCCCCCTTTTGCCCCCCTCCACCAAGCACCCCCCACTCCCTCAAGCAATCCACACACCATTGTCCATGTCCATGGGTCATGCATATAAGTTCTCTGGCTTCTCCATTTCCTAAACTGTACTTTACATCCCCATGGCTATTCTGTAACTACCTAGTTGTACTTAATCCCCTCACCTCTTCAGGTATTTCCCCAAGCCTCCTCTCATCTGGCAACAATCAAAACACTCTGGGTACCCATGATTCTGATCTGCTCTTCTTATTTGCTTAGTTTGGTTTTTAGATTCAATTGTTGATAGATATGTATTTATTGACATTTATTGTTCATAGTTTTGATGTTTTCTTTCTGAAATCAGGCCCTTTAACATTTCATTTAATAATGATTTGGTGATGATGAACTCCTTTAGTGTTTTCTTGTCTGGGAAGCTCTTTAACTGTCCTTAGATTCTAAATGATAGCTTTGCTGGGTAGAGCAGTCTTGGCTGTAGGTCCCTGCTTTCTGTGACTTTGAATACTTCTTGCCAATCCCTTCTAGCCTGCGAAGTTCCTTTAGAGAAATCAGCTGACAGTCATTATGGCAACTCCCCTGTAGATAACTTATTTGCTGTGTATAATGTGCACCCACAGTTGTGGTCCAAATTTTCAGGGAAAAACTTTTGTTCTAATTTTTTAATTCAATTATTTATTTATATTTAGGAACAAAAGTAATTATCATATTCCACATATTCCGGGGTATTATTTTGCATATGGATTTCATTATTGCTTTCCAGAGTTACATTTTCAATGTGTAAGCATAAATAAAAATTAAAAACATTTATACAGATACGGAATTAGTACTACCCACATATAATGCACATCCTTATTTTTCCCTCAAAAATTTGGGTAAAAAAGTGCACTTATACATGGCAAAATACAGTAACTGCTTTTTTTCTCTTGCTGCTTTTAAGATTCTCTCTTCATCTTTAATTTTGGCATTTTAATTATGATGTGTCTTGGAGTGGGCCTCTTTGCATCCTTCTTGTTTGGGACTCTCTGTGCTTCCTGGACTTGCGTGTCTATTTCCTTCACCAGATTAAGGAAGTTTTCTTTCAGTATGTTTTTCAAATTTCTTGCTCTTTCTCTTCTCCTTCTGGCATCCCTATGATGAGAACGTTGGACCTCTTGAAGTTGTCCCAGAGGCTGCTCACACTATCCTCACGTTTTTGGATTCTTTTCCCTTGTTGTCTGATTGTTTGTTTTTTGCTTCCTTAGGTTCCAAATCATTGATTTGATTCTCGGCTTCATCTACTCCACTGTTGTTTCCCTTTAAGTTATTCTTTATTTCAATTAGTGTATCCTTCGTTTCTGACTGGATCTCTTTTATGCTGTTGAGGTCCTCACTAAGTTCCTTGAGCATCCTTATAACCAGTGTTTTGAACTTTGTGTCTAGTAGATTCCTTATCTCCCTTTCATTTAATTCTTTTTCTGGAGTTTTGATCTGTTCTTTCATTTGGGCCATGTTTCTTTGTTTCCTCATTTTGGCAGCCTCCCTGTGTTTGTTTGTATGTATTAGGTAGAGCTGCTATGACTCCCTGTCTTGGTAGCTTGGCCTAATGTAGTAGGTGTCCTATGGGGTCCAGTGGCACAACCTCTGCTCTCTCCCAAGCTAAGGTGCACCCTTTGTGTGGGCCGAGTACACCCTCCTCTTGTAGTGGAGCCTTGACTGCCATTGTCAGGTTGATGGGAGGGATTCGCTCAGGCCAGTCAGCTGCAAGGACAGGTTGTGACCACTGCCCCCCAACCTCCACCTTCTGTGGAGGATCGGCTGCACAGGGGCAGGATGGTGGTGCTTCAACATGGTCTGTAGTTGTCCACTGGGTGCCCAGGCCAGGGTCAGCCCCCACCTGTGCTCTGCCTGGGGCCTGCCTGCATGAGCTACAAAGCAATCTGCAGATGTCTGCCACTTATCCTGGGCTTGGAGGTTCCCAGGCAAAGTCAGGCTGTGAACCAAGGCTGGCTGTTGCTAGTGCCAGGCCTAGGACCACTTAGCAAGTGGTGTGCAGGCTGGCGGCTTGCTGAGGCTGGCTGTTGCTTGTTTGAGAGAATTTAGGAAGTTGTAAAGCATGAGCCAAGACTAGCCATTCATGTGAAAAAGCCACTGTTAACAGCTTGGGTGGGTCCATAAATTGGGTGGGACAGAGTCTCAGGGGATCTCTGGAGATCTCCAGGGTGGTGCAAACAGTGTTAGCCAGGCTGATGGAGTGTCAGGTATGGCACCAGCCTGCTGGCTCTGTGGCTCTATAAGGGAGAGGGTTCTGAAAAGTGACAATAGCTTCTGCCTACCTTTGTATGTGGGAGAAAGCTGCCCCCTAGGTCTTGCCTTGATGCTAGATACTTCACTTCCTCTCTGTATGCCACTGATGCCTTTCAAGCTGCTACCCCAGTGCTGGGACTCCAAGGGTGAGTATGTGTGTGGAGTAAGTGTGTGGGTTTTTTAAGAGAAACTGCCTGGTTTTTCTGGAAGATATTCCAGAAATATCTTCCACTGACTCAATGCCTGCTGGTTTTTGAAGCCAGAAGTTATGGGGATTTATCTTCCTAGCACTGTAACCCTGGGGCTGGGGCTGAGATTCCTAGTGTGGGGCTTGGACTCCTTGCTCCTGAGATATCCCTCCTGAATTTTTATCCATGTGGGTGTGGAACCAGCCCATCTGTGTCTCTGCCCCTTGTACCAATCTGGATGTATGTGGTTTCTGCAATTCCATAGTTGTGGGATTTCCATTCAACTCTATATGTTATGATTTTTTTTTAATTTTTTAAAGATTTTATTTATTTTTAGAGAGGAGAATGGAGGGAGAAAGGGAGGCAGAGAAACATCAATGTGTGGTTGCCTCTCACACACCCCCTACTGGGGGCCTGGACTACACCCAGGCATGTGCTCTGACTGGGAATCAAACCAGCAACGCTTTGGTTCACAGGCCCGTGCTCAATCCCCTGAGCTACACCAGCCAGGCCCAATCCCCTGTAATAATTCTTTATGCTAAATTTTCCCATTGTGCCTGTTTCTTGATTGGACCTCAACTGATATAATAATTGGTACTTGGAGTAGTACCAGGAAATAGACAAAGGATGGGATGATTTGGTCACACCCTTAGGCTTTAGCACAATGCTGAGCTCCTTGTCAATGGGGAGTGAGATCATAATAATCCAGAGCAGGCAGTGGCATCACAGTTAATCAAGCTGTCACCTGTGGCTGATTGTGAGGAAGTGCCAGTTGAAGCATCTGCCTTACGAACCTAAATGGTTGCTGCCCTTGACTGCTTGTGGCATTAGTAATGACTAAGGACTGTGCCTAAGGATGGATTTTTTTCAGTGCACTTGAATGATTATAAAGAGAAAATGACAAGCTCAGGTTTAACTCAGAGCACAAGTCACATTCTGAGAACCAGGATGCTTTCATAACAGTTCTAAAAGAGTCTCTTAAGTAGATGAGGGTTAATATTGCTGAAAGTCAAACAGAAAATTTAATTCTATAGCTTCCTGATTTATAATGATAATTGAACTCAGAGTCCTATCAAATTTGTCATGGTAAAACCAGGACATTGATAAGGAAAGAATGGATCCAGAAATTTGGAATGTTGCATCTAGTTGCACCCTGATGAAGTGGACAATATTGAACTCCCAAGTCATTCTGATTCTCCCTTGCCAGTGGAGGTAGGTTACTCTCCTGTGGCTGAAGACACTAGCCTTCCTCTATCAGAAACCCTGTGATACCCTCACCTGGGGCAAATGCCTTGAAAGAGGATGCTTATTCCATTCAAAATCCACAACTAGACTGTTGCCACTAGATTTTTAACTACAGTCAAATCTCAACATATTCCAGGGGAACAAGTACACACTGAGATCCAGGAAGAACAGTTTATACACAAAAAGAATTGTAATATGTGCCAGGCCTAGGACCTAATATGTTTTCTAAATGTTTTGCTAATATGTTTTAGCAAAACATGTTTTCTATTATGTTTTCTAAAACCTGGGGAAAGTGTGAGAATGGATTTTAAAGGTATTAAACTAATGAGAATAGTCTATATTCTAAACTATTCTCTTGGCACTAGATAGGGCCAAATTCATTGACATGAATACATGTGTTAGAAATTCCAGATTTAATGTGCTAGCTTGTGCATCTGAAGTTGGCACTGAGAAGTTACTTGGCTAGTTGACTGAAATTTAAACTTGATGGCTGTCTATAGTTAGTGAGGTTGAGATGCCAGTTTTTCTGACATCACATAGAAGAGGAAATCCAAAGGCTTAGTGTGATAGACTTAGTGTATCCATCATGTGCCACCTGTCAACTATATTCATGAGAGAACCCAAAAGACACTTCCTTTGCTAAGGCATCGAAGGGAGCACCTCTATCCTTTAAAAGCTCTCTGGTTACTTTGCTTTGTAACTCAGGTATGGCTGTAGGGGACACAACAGATATGGGCTCCCTGATCTCAAGTGGGTATGATGGGATCAAGACAAGGTGGATGCATCAACTGTGAAGGGCAGCAAGGACCACCAGGCAGTCTGATTTGGCTTGCAGAGGTCTTTGTCAGTGGGTAATTGATCACAGTGTCCTTAGGAATGAAATAGATGGACAGTCTATTCCAGTACTGCTTGATTTGTTTCCTTCTTGATCTCCTGTCTAGTTATTCCATCCATTATTGAAAGTAGGGTATTGAAGTCTCCAAATGTTATTCTTGAATTGTCTATTTCTTCCTTAAATTCTGTCAGTTTTTGTATCATGTATTCTAGGACTCTGCTGTTAGGTACATATATGCTTATAATTATGTCCTCCTAATGGACCAGACAAAACAGAATTTAAATAATTATATGTAACAGTTTCATTCTTCCAACACTATGAATATGTTACCCTACTGCTCTTTGGCCTCCAGTTTCTGATAAGAAGTTAGCCGTTACTCTTATTGAGGCTCTCTTATACATGACAATTTGCTTTTTCTCTTGCAGCTTCGGTATTTTTTGTCTTTTGACAATTTGACTATGATGTATCTAGATGTGAATCTCTTTCAGTTTATCCTACTTTGAGCTTCTTGGATGTATAAATTTGGAAAGCTTTCATACATTGTTTCTTCAAATATTCTTTCTTCTCCTCTCTCTTCTCTCCTTCTGGGACCTTATGTGTATATTAGTTCACTTGATGGTATCTCATAGGTCTCTGGGGGCACAATTCACTTTTCTTCATTCTTTTTTCTTTCCATTCCTCAGACTAAATTATCTCAAATTGCCCTGACCCATGTGGCTTGGTTGGAGCATTGTCCCACAAAACGAAGGGTCACTGGTTCAATTCCTGGTCAGAGCACCTGCCTGGGTTGCAGGCCAGGTCCCCAGTTGGGGTGCATACAAGAGGCAACCACACATAGATGTTTCTCTCCCTTTCTTTCTCCCTCCCTTCCTCTCTCTCTAAAAGTAAATAAACAAAATCTTTTAAAACTTATCTCAAATTACCTGTCTTCAAGGTCACTGATTTTTTCTTCTTCCAAGTAAAAATCTGTTGAGATACTTTAGTGAATCTATCATTTTAGTTATTGTACTTTTGTACTTTTTAACTACAGAATTTCTATTTGGTGTGTATGTATGTGTGTGTGTATATATGTACATATATTATATATATATATATAAAATGTGTGTATCTATATTTGGCATAATACAGGGATACAGCAGAAGTAAGACTTGCTTGAGTGGGATGGCTGGGTAATAATATGGGTGCAATGATTTACAGTTTTAATTTGAACATTTCACCTAAAATGTCATATGGTGTGCTTGAGTGTGATGTTATTATATTACAGAATTACATGCTTATGATTTTGTTAAAAAGGAGGGGGGCTGTTAATTGTGCTGGATCCTGTATATTGTATGTATGTGTGTGTGTATATATATATATATTATTTTTTTTTTAGAGAGAGAGGGGGAGGGAGAAAGACATGGAGAGAAACATCAATGTGTAGTTGCCTCTCACATGCCACCCACTACGGATCTGGCCTGCAACCGAGGCATGTGTCCTGACTGGGAATTGAACCAGCGACCTTTAGTTTTGTGGGACAAAGCCCAACCCACTGAACCACATTGGTCCAGGGCTAAAGTTGTATCTTAAACATTATCTGTGGCAACTCTGAAAATCAGATTTCACCCCTCCCCAGGTTTCATTGTCGTTGTTGCTGTTTGTTATGGACTTCCCTAGACCAATTCTGTAAGGACTGTGTTCTCTGTTGTGTAGTCATGGAAGTCTCTGCTTAATCAGTTTGCTTAGTGGTAAACTAATGATTGGCAAAAATATCCTTAAATACCTTCGACCAATATTTCCTAGCCTTTTCTGAGGGGTCATGTGTATGTATACATGTGTGCAGCACCACTTTAACCTGTGCTTCCTGCTTACAGAGCCTCAAAGTCAGTTAGAGGTGAGAGCTTACGGTCTTCTCAGGCACTTTCCTGAGCACACAAACACCTCTACATATGTTTGTGACCTAAAAACTCCCAGGAATGTGTCAGAGCTTTTCAAGGCCCTCTTTGGACATCTCATTCCCTAGTTTTTCCTTTTAAGACTTTTGTCATCCTTTTGTTACCCCCAACTGGAATGCCACCTTAGGCAGCTATAATGCTAAATAATTGCTAGTGACTGTTTGCAACTAGGGAATATCCCTAGGGATATGGCTGTTAACACACCAAGAGCCCTGAGTCAGGTCAAATGAAGACAACCCTCGAGAAAGAGCTTCACAGAGAGCTATCAGACAGGTAAAAGAGTGACGCCTCTTTGGGAATCAGGCTCTTGCAGAGCATCCAACCTGTTCTCCTCCCTCCAGTGGCTGCTAGGCCATTGTTCTCACAGCTCCTTTAATTTTGAGGCTTTTAGTTTTCAAGTTGTCTGTGGACATGGGGAGAAGAGAATGGGGCTAGGGCAAGTAAAGCTCAACAAAGTTCATATTCTCACTAGGATGCCACTATTTATTCAAGAAAAAAATAATGGCATCCTAGTCAGACACCACTTTAGTTAATTTCCAGAGTGCTGAAAAACTTGATTTTGACAATTTTTACTAGAATTCTTGTTTTTGTGGAGTGAATTTTTAGAGGTCCTTACTCCACCATTCTGGAAGAGTTTCCTGCTTGATCTATACAGCAAGTAGAAACCCTAGGTCTGGTAGCCCAAATTCTGACTTGGGTTGCAATGGTGGAGGGTCACAGCCTCTCACCAGTCCCCAGACTGACATCAATCATAGACCTAGGGCCCCTTAATTGAAGGCAATGCTGGGTGTCTTTGAGAAAGGACCCTGCACCATGGCTGCAAGTGCTTATTGTAAATCTTCCTCAAACCCTTCCCCAAGGTACCTATGGCCATTTACTAGGGTATCTGGGCAAAGGACCTAGCCAGGCTCTCCAGGATTATTACACATTCACTTTAAATGGGCTCTAATTCTTGGGGACCCAAAATGCCACTTGGTTACCAAAGTAGGGGCTTACATAGGTCAGGTGACAGATGGAGTTCTAACTACAGGCCAATTCCATGGGCCCAGGTGGCCCACAAACCCATTCTATGGAAACTTCCTCAATGCTCCAATTTATCATTAGAAAAGACATACATGGTAATTGGCACAGTCACTAATGAGAGATTCAAAAATAGTGGAAGAAATCTTACATGACATTAAACATATAAGGGAAAGGAAATCATGTCATTAAATGTATAGTTGGAGGACAGATTCAGAAGACCCAGCATGCAAATAATAGAAATCCCAAATAAGAGAAAAGTAACAGTTGGACAGAGAAATTTGAGTCTGAAGATTAAAAGGACTTATAGGAATAAAGATAAGAATCTAGACATATCCTGATGAAATTCCTGAATTTCAGAAATAGAAAAAACTTACAAGCTTGCAGAGAGAAAGACTAGGAACAGGACTCAGATGACCTTAAGGCCGCCCATCTGCAATACTATAAGCTAGGAGACAGTACAATACAGACTGCTAAAAGAAAAGGAACGGCCCTGGCTGGTGTGGCTCAGTGGACTGAGCACCAGTCTGTGAACCAAAGGGTTGCCAATTCAATTCCTGGCTGTGGGCCAGGTCCCCGGTGGGAGGGTGTGCAAGAGGTAAACACACATCGATATTTCTCTCCCTCTCTTTCTCCCTGCCTTCCCCTCTGTCTAAAAATAAATAAATAAAATCTTTAAAGGAAAAAGAAAAGGAATATAACCCAAGAAACAAGGCCAGCAAAGACATCTGGCGTACAATATACAGTTCATATATCATGTGCATGCCCTTTCTGAGGGAAGTACTCAAGAAATTTTCTCAGTAGTGATTGAGAGCTTGATTTAAATGGTAGAAGAAAGAGTGGGAATCTGTGCTTTAAACATTAAGAAAGAACTCTTACAGAGTTATTAATTTTACTTTTTTAACGATTTTATTTATTTTTAGAGAAAGGGAAGGGAGGGAGAAAGCCAGGGAAACAGCAGTGTGTGGTTGCCTCTCATGCTCCCCCTACTGGGGACCTGGCCCACAGTGCAGGCATGTGACCTGACTGGGAATTGAACCAGTGACCCTTTGGTTCACAGGCTGGCACTCAATTCACTGAGCCACACCAGTCAAAACCAGAGTGATTAAGTTGAATGGAAAACCAAATAATAGGCTAGCACAAAAAATTGTAAGCTATCTTTGTAAAACTCTAGGAGTGAGGAGAGTGGGGAAGTTAACAGCATTCTTTAAAAAAAAAAAGGATTTTATTTATTTATATTTAGAGAGAGGGGAAAGGAAGAAGAAAGAGAGGGAGAGAAACACTGATGTGTGGTTGCCTCTCACGCACTCCCTACTGGAGACCTGGCCCACAACCCAGGCATGTGCCCTGACTTGGAATTGAACCAGCAACCCTTTGGTTTGCAAGCCGGCACACAGCCCACTGAGCCACACCAACCAGGGCTAAAAGCATTCTAAAGTGATTATCTTTCAGAAGGTTTTGGAGGAGTGGGCAAGTAAAACATTTTGGTGAAGAAGTAGGATTATTACCACATACTGACATGACAATTTAAGAACAATTATGATTGTCAGGAAAGAGAAGATAAACACTAGAAGATAAAGGAAGGTAGAAGGAAGGAAATAAATACAAACTTGACCAAGCCCACAAATGTTTTTTAAAAAGCAAGCAGGAGCCCAAATAGTGTATATAAGCAATGGCTAAGCCTCCCTTGGGGAGACAGAGCTTTGGGTGTGAATTGTGTTTCCTTTAGTTGTCCTAAGTAAATAAAACTACCTAATGACAACCACGTCTCGTTCTTGAATAGAACACCTGAACAGTGAACCCCTTGAGTTTGGTAACAAATCTGGTGACTCAGGTGGAACTCTCCTAAAAGGACTCCCTCTAGTGTGGTGTGGACACTTGGCGGAGCAGTCAGCATCAGCAGCTCATTCGGGACTTACACACCTGGGTCTCCACTGGGTGGAGTACCTGTCCTCTGGGAGACTCCTGCTCCATGCTGACCACTGGACCGGCTGCCTGGCCCGCCTCGACAGCAGAGCAGAGTGGCCACCTGAACCTATTTCATTCAATGCTGCAGAAGGGAGGTGGTTAGGCCAGTCCCTGTGGTTGCTTTAACCAGTATTTCTATTCCCGTTTTAGGTATGGGATTGTTGGAAATATAGTTTCATTTCTAGAGTGCACTTAGATTCTGGGACTTTAAAGGCAAAAAACTCTTTGTTGGGATGCTGACTCTTGAAGATATTTCTCTTTGAAGGTATTTCTGGAGGGGATTTTCAGAGGGATTGAAGGCTGAGAGACATGAGACATCCCGGGGCCACTGTCTGGTTCGGTACTTTTTGGTAGTCATCCTGGGATTCTGTTATTGGCCTTTCTGGTGAGCTGGGAGGCTTTATCTTGCTTGAAGACCTCTTAAGGGCACAAGAAGAGAATTTACTGATTTGTGGTATACCAAACCCACAGAGTTTAGCTCAATCACAGCAGCAGGTTTTAGTCAATGAGCTAGTCAGTGCCAAATTGTCTGAGAGGTTGGGAATGTCTCAAGAAAAATGGGAAATCACCTTTAATTCTGGATTCCAGTACCTTGGGATGCATCCCGAAACACTGGACACTTTTGCAATATGGTCCTTTAACAAAGAAACAACAATGCCCTGGCTGGGAAGCTCACTTGGTTGGAGCATCGTCCCATACACCAAAAGACTATGGGTTTGATCCCTGGTCAGGGCATATACCTAAGCCTCAGCTTATCCCCAGTCGGGGCATGTATGGGAGGCAACCCATTGATGTCCTTCTCTCTCTCTCTCTCTCTCTCTCCTCTCTCTCTCCTCTCTCTCTCCACCCCCCTCCCTTCCTCTGCCTCTAAAATCAACAAACATATCTTCAGGTAAGGGTTAAAAAATATTTTTAAGTAAACTTAAAAAGAAAACAAAGACACAACAAAATTTTTATGCAATGTTGCATGGCCCCAATATGTTTTAGGGGACCAGGAGTATTGGCCTGAAAATGGTTCTTTAAATTATAATACAATATTACAACTGGAACTATTCTGCAAAAGAGAGGGGAAAAGGGATGAAATGCCATACATTCAAAATTTTAGGGCATTATATCAAAATACCAGCTTACAAAAGAAACGTGAATTAAAGAGGACCCAAGGGTTGTAAACTGAGCTATCAGCCAAGACCTTGCCAGTCATTGAGGGCCCCTCAGAAGGTTTTCCTGATTTCTTGCCCTCAGGTGCCCCAAACTGGGGGGACCCTGCCCTCTCTCTGGGGAGGCCTGTTTCTTCTAAGCTCCCTTTAGCTTCCCCTCCCAGCTGTCAGCCTCCCAATTCTTTTGGTCTTCCCCGGTCTGTTAGGGATACCTTTGAAAACTTCCCCATAACAGGGAACTAATACTCCTATTAGTTCTCCTGTATCCCCAGCTCCCCCAGGTCCATTACCCATCAAGGTACTAGTTTTCACCTAGAGCCTTAATTGTGTCGCCTCAGACGGGTCTAGGCAGGGAAGGGGGAATGGGCACTGTAAGTGTTTGTTTCTCCACATTAGATCTTTATAATTGGAAGGAATATACTAAGGGAGTTCAGGCTGATCCAGAGGGGTTTATTAGTTTGATTAGTGGTATATTAATGACCCATAATCCCACCTGGGGAGCTCTTCAATCCTTCCTTACTATGGAGGAAAAAAGTACCACGCTGTTAATATCCAAGGAAGAGGCTGACAAAAAACATACTACTCAGCCTAATAATCGGATCTGGTAGCGGGCAGATTAGTCAGTTCCCGACACTGACCCTCACCGGGACCCCAATAGCCAAGTAGATTAGGCTTGCTTTGAGTATTGTAAGGGCCTAGTGCTGAAGGGTGTGAATAAAGGCCACCAATTGCTGCCCTGCAAATTTGGGGAAAGTTAGAAACATTCAACAAGAGGCCAATGAGAATGCTTTAGCCTTCTTAAGAAGATTGAAAGAATGCTTAACACAATATAGACCACCTAGCCCCTGAGGACCCAGGGAGTGAAGCCGTCCTGAAGACCTACGTCATGTCCCCAGGTGCTCTAGACAGCCATAGGAAGTTACAAAAGATGGCAGTGAGATTTACCGCCCCCACCTCCCAATTGGTAGAATTGGCCTTTAGGGTCTTTAACAACAGACATGTGGCAGAAGAAAAGAAGGAAAGATGAAAAAGCAAGCTGCTTTTCTGTCTGTGGTCCTCCGGGCTTCTGGTAATCTGGAGATGAGAGGAGGAAGAACACCTTGGGAGAGTAACGTGGGCTCCCACCACAGGACCACCAGTGGCATCCAGCAAAGCGGGAGCCTGACCAATGTTCATATTGCAGATAAGCGGACAGTGGAAGAGAAAGTACCACAATCGTTCTCAGAGAAGAAAGAAAAGGGAAGCTCCTAATTCTTCACAGTTACCCCAGGTAGAAAATGAGACCAAAAAATAACATTTCGGACTCCCATGAGGAGCCCCAGGTTATTCTGAATATAAAAGGAAAGAAAATTAAATTTCTGTTAGACACTGGAGTCACTTACTCTGCTCTAACTACCCAGAAGGGCTCCCTCTCCTACAGGCAATGTAATATTGAAGGGGTGTCAAGAAAGCCAGACACAAAGAAATTCTTCGAGCCTCTGATATGTGAAACAGGATCAAAATACGGGTCACACTCTTTCTTCTATGTATCTGAGTGTCCAGTTCCCCTCTTAGGAAGGGACTTACTAAGTAAATTGGGAAGCTACTATACATTTAAATCAAGAAAAAGTTGAAGCACTGATTCCCAAGGATAAAGGAACAGATTCCATGCGCCACGAGGTCCTGAAAGACCAGGGAACTGTACCCGGTGAGATTCTCAACTAGGTTGCTCTGGCTGTTTAGGTAGAAGGAAAAGTCAGAAGGGCAAAGTACGCCCTACCTGTTAAAGTGGCACTCAAACAAGCAGACCACTGGCCCAGGGTTAAACAATACCCCTTGAAACCTGAGGCAAAAATGGGGTTTGCACCCATCATAAAAGCACTTCTCAAACAGGGACTCTGGCCTTGTCAACCACCCTGTAACACTCCCATCCATCGAGTTAAGGGTTGGGGGACAGGAGAAAGTAGATTTGTACAAGACTTAAGGGCCATGAATGCAATAGTACAGGGTGTACACCCTAGTGTTCCTAAACTCTATACCCTGTTGACCAATCTCCCAGGATCTAGCAAATATTCCACAATTCTAGATTTAAAGGATGTTTTCTTTTGCATTCCCTTGGACCATTACTCCCAGAAAATTTTTGCCTTTGAATGGGAAGATCCTGACACCCATCAAAAATCCCAGTTTTGCTGATCTGTTTTGCCACAAGTTTTCAAAAACTCCCCAATCCTCTTTGGCGAGGCCCTTGCAAAAGACTTGAGGGACCTCCAGCTTGAAAATGGGGCTGTTCTACAATATGTTGGTGACATTCTAATTACCAGCCCTGATAAAGAAACTTCAGACAGAAATATTCTTGTGACCTTAAACTGTCTAGCAAAAAGGGGATACAAAAAATCCCAGAAAAAGGCCCTAGTAGCCAAACTAGAAGTTAAGTACGTGGGTCTTCTTATTTCCCAAGGACCAAGAAGCTTATGGGCAGAGTGCAGTAATAGCCAGTCTAGTTCCGCCACAGAACCAGATCTCAGAATGGTAGGATCTGGATCCCTGTATAGAGCAAGAGCAGAAGAGACTTTTGGAACACTTTTGAAAATCCAATATGGAGTTACTGTCAGCCATGACACTTCTGTCAAGTGCTATGCCAAGACTAGGATAATGGGGTGTAATAGGAATGCACTTAGGAGAAGTCCAGAATGCCCAAAACCACAAGTCTGAACACCTGGATAAGGACTCCATCTCAAAAGCAATCCGAGCGGGACCTCTGCCCATTGTGGACTATAAGAAAGAACTCCGACCACTCAACACTCAAGCTTGGCTATACTGTGGGTCACATTCAGAGGCATGCTGCCACTCTGTGCTTGAAACTGATGCCCTCCTCTCCATCTGCAGACACCACCAGTGACGGGGACTTCACGTCAGAAGCTTACTCTACTCGCTTCTTTCACCTAAGCTCCCCCTCTCTGTGTGTAACCTGCGTGTGACTATATCGGCTTGTTAGGGAAGTCTCCCCTAACAAATCTGGCTTTGTGGGCAGACACAAATGTATGTGGGTGACTCCTTTCAGAGATGCTCCCTTAATCATGACAATCCCTAATTTCAAGATAAATCGAAGAGAATACCCCCTTGGAATGGGACAAAGAATGTCAGAATGGTTTTGAAAAACTAAAGCTAAAACTACAGGAAGTTCCTGCCCTGTGTTTATCTGATTTGAAAAAGCTTTTTGAATTGTATATGAATGAGACTCAAGGAATTGCCCTAGGAGTTTTAATTCAAATGCTGAGGCCTCTAAGAGGGGTGACTGCCTATTTTTCTAAGCAACTGGACATTGGCATGTTAATATTAGAAGCAGAAAAATTAGCAATGAGATAGTCTCTAATTACATGGACCTCCTACCAGTAGTCACTGTCCTTGAAACCAAGAGAAATAATTGGCTAACAGGATAATTCAATGATAGGTCAAGTTGTTGGATAATCCTAGCATCTCACTATAAAAAGTTGTCACATCCTCAAACCTGCTACTCTATTGCCGACCTCCTTAGGGCCCCAGATCATAGCTGTGTTGAAATAATTGAACATGTGTTTTCTAGTAAGAAAGACCTTAAGAGTGAGCTGTTAGCTAACTCAGAGGAAATATGGCTGACGAATAGGAGTAACTTCATATAACCAGTGGAATCAGGAGGGCAGGGTATGCAGCAGTGTCCTTGTTCGATGCCATTGAAGCAGGAGCCCTTCCCCCTGGGACTTCTCAAAAAGTTGAACTCATAGCATTGACCTGAGCCCTGGAATTAGGAGAAAATTAAACCCTGGCTACATATACTGATTCTAAATATGCATACTCTATACTCCATGTCCAGGGACAGTCCAGAAGAAATGGGGATTGCTGATGGCTAGAAATAAGGAGATAAATGTACACCCTCAATTCTAGGATTACTAGAAACCACTGCAAAACCTAGAGATTGCAGTGGTACACCACAGGGGTTGCCCGAAAGAAGACTCAGAAGTGGTAAAAAAGAATAGCCCTGCCATGCCACGGCAAAAAAGAGCATCTCTAAACAAAAGAGTAATGCAGCTGGCCCTCCTTCCCAGCTTAACTCTAAGTCAGTACACTCCTGTGTATGCCAAAAATTATCTAAATATTGCCCAGAAACGAAGCTCTAAGTAGACTCCTACATCTAAGGGGCGGGTGATAAATGAACACAAAAAGACATTGTTCCTCCAGGGCTGGGTTGGAAAATAGTAAAAGAAGCTCATGACTCTACACATTATGGAAAATAAACACCATATGAATGGTTAGTTAGGGTAATAGAAGAATCATTAGTAGTGTCATTGCAAGCTGCATGCAATGCACAAAGAATCATGCATGTACTAGGCCTCCAGGACCACTTTTAGCCAGGCAGTCCAGGCCAGGGAATTTTGCCTCAAGACTGGCAGGTAGACTTTACAGTAATGCCTCCTGCTCCTAGAGGACGCAAATACTTACTAGTATCAGTAGATACCTTACTGGATGAGTTGAAGCATTCCCACGCTGAACTGGAAGAAGCAATGAAGTTGTAAAGGCCTGCTTAAGGAAATAATACGTATGTCTGGACTCCCCAGGACCTTTCAAAGTGACACTGGGCCGGCTTTCACAGCAGCTGTAATAAAGGGAGTAGGAGCACAGCTCTACAAGTTAGCTGGGTCTTACATTTTTTGTGGAGACCACAGTCCACAGCAAAAACAGAACGATGGAATCAAATGCTCAAAATGACCCTAACCAAACTGCACTGGGAACCAATCGGTGAGACCTGGCTCAGATCAGGGCAGTGACTACCAACTGTCCAGACCTGGATTAGGGCAGTGCGTAAGGGAATGCGTAAGTCCTTTTGAACATATTTACCGTAGACCCTTTTTGGACTCCTCCCAAGTTTTAGGATGCTTGAACCCATTTATAGAACAGGCTGTTAAGCATATTATCCAATTAGGAAAAATAACTGAAAACTTAAACAAATATGCTAATCTGATTTTACCCATACCAACAGATACCAAGCTACACCCATTTGATGCAGAGAACTGGGTATATTTAAAAACCTGGAATCAGGGTCCTTGCAAGATCAGCTGAGCCCAATATGGACAGGTCCTCATTTGTTGTTATTAACAACTCATTCTCTTAAACTACAAGAAACCTCCCTGAATACAACTTACTCTCTGGTGAAACCAGCTATACCACCTAGTGAGAACAAGGATCCAGATCTATAGTACTCCTGTGAACCCATCTGACCTCAAGTTACTCTTCAAAAGACAAGTGATGTTCAGTAAGTCTACTCTTACTCCTGACTTCCCACCCCCCATATTCTGTCTCTTTATGAACTCCTATTCTTGGGAATCCCAGAACCCAGGGGACCCCAAGACTTTCATAAATTAGGAAGCCAGAAAATTTCACTCCTCTAACTTAAAGATGTACTCTGTTCATGTTAAGCAGAAAGCAATTACAGAAGTATGATCCTCATCTCCATTCCCTCAAGAATGAGGACTGAAAAAACTCCAGGGTGAATTGTTAGATAAGACAAGGGTCTCAAGGTCTGGACTGCTCTTACTAAATGCTATTCTTGCTACATGTTAAAATGTAGCACAATGTTTTGCAGATGCAGCTGTAACCAGATGAGCTTGACCTGAACCACCCTCACCCAACCAGATGCAAAGAAGAAATCCATATGTAATTAATCAAAGAGTGTATATATGAGCAATAGCTAAGCCTTCCCTTTGGGGAGACAGCTTTGGATGTGAATCCCATTTCCTCTACTTGCTGCAAGTAAATAAACCTAATGACAGCCACTCTCACTCTTGAACAGAACACCCCAAGTGGCAAACCCTTAGGTAACAGAATCAGTGAATATGTTACTTCACATGGCGGAAGGGATTTTGCAGGTATGATTATGTTAAAGATCTTGAGATGGGAAGATTATCCTGGATTATCCAGGTAGTCTGGTGCAGTCACAGAGTCCTTAAAATTGGAGAACCTTTTCTGCTTATGGTCAGAGGGTGATGTAACTGTGAAAGAACGGTCAGAGAGACAGACATTGCAGCTCTGAGTTTAGGTGAGAGGGAATCTGGAGAGCCTCTAGAAGCGGAAAAAGACAAGGAAATGGATTCTCCCCTAGAGACTCAGATGGAACACAGCCTGTCCACACCTTGATTTTAGCCCAATAAGACCCATGTGAAATTTCTGACCTATAAAATTGTAAAATGATAAATCTGTATTGTTGTAAGCCACTAAATTTGTGGTAATTTGTTGCAGTAATAGAATACTAATACAATAGCCCTGGCTGGTTGGCTCAGTGGATTGAGTGCCAGCCTGAGAACCAAAGGGTGTTGGTTCGATTCCCAGTCAGGGCACATGCCTGCACTGTGAGCCAGGTCCCCAGTAGGGGGTGTGTGAGAGGCAACCACACATGGATGTTTCTCTCCTCTCCCTCTCTTTCTCTCTCTCTAAAATTAAATAAATAAAATCTTTAAAATTATTTTTTAAAGAATACTAATACAACAACAACAAAAAAAGATTTTAAAAATTTGCCTTATGACCTCTGCTTCACCTTCCTTCTCAGCTTCACTTCTAAACTAATTGACAAAGTCTTATCACTGGGAGAGAATAAGCGCAATGAAAACTAAGCTTAAAAATAAGGGACCAGGGACTTCCGGCCAAGATGGAGGCATAGGTACACGCATTGTGCCTCCTCGCAAAACCAAGATGGGGACAACAACAATTTAGAAACAAAATAACAACCAGAACTGACAGAAAATTGAAGTGTATGGAAGTCGGATACCCAAGGGTTTAAAAATAGACATGTTCATCCAGACCAGTAGGAGGGGCGGAGTCAGGCAGCCAGGCGAGGGACACGGAGCGGAGAGCTGAGCACCCGGGGCGGTGTGCAAGCCCGCAGCAGGCAGACCCTGGGCGCATAAGCAGCAGTGGCTGGTGGACCCCGGCCAGGGGGTGGCGACTGGCAGACCCAGCGAGGCGGCCATTGTGAAGCAAGGCACTGCACGCAACTCAGGGTCCCAGCACCGGGAAATAGAGCTTTGGGTCACTGACTGAAAAGGAAGGTCCCGCGGGGTGCACAGGCGCACCCACACTGGAACTGGTGCCAGAGGGGCCCGGTTGGCTTGCGGAAAGTGGCGGAAGGGTCTGGGGTCCTACAGAGAGCAGAGCAAGTGCCATTGTTCCTTCTCGGACCCCGCCCCCACATACAGCATCACAACCCAGCCACTGGGGTGCCCTGCCCCGTGAACTCCTAAGGCCCCGCCCCTCACTACAGG
>CM052540.1:84492424-84518496 GCA_028533065.1 Trachops cirrhosus | reverse complement strand
AAGGTCAAGTTCAAGGAGTTCATCATCACCAAGCCCTTACTGTATGAAATGTTAAAAGGACTTATCTAAGAAAAAGAAGATAAAAAACATGTACAGTAAAATGACAGCAAACTCACAATTATTAACAACCACACCTGAAACAAAAACAAGAAGAAACTAAGCAAACAATTAGAACAGGAACGGAACCACAGAAATGGAGAACACGTGAAGGGTTAGCAACAGGGAAGGAGGAGAGTCGGGGGAAAGGTACGAAGAATAAGTAGCATAGATGGTAGATAGAAAATAGACAGGGGGAGGGCAAGAATAGTATGGGAAATGTAGAAGCTAAAGAACTTATGACACATGGACTGAAGTAAAGGGGGAGAATGTGGGTGGGTTAGGGTGTTCAGGGTGGAGGGGAATGAAGGGAGGATAATAGGACAACTGTAATAGCATAATCAATAAAATATATTAAAAAAAATAAGGGACCAAAGTTGTTGTTCTAGATTTTTTTTTAGTATTTAATTCTTTTATTAAATATATCCTATTGATTATGCTATTACAGTTGTCTCATTTCCCACCCTTTATTCCCCTCCACTCTGCACACCCCCTTCCACCCACATTCCCCCCCCTTTAGTTCATGTCCATGGGTCATACTTATAAGATTTATACCAATTTGCTGTGTGCCTCTGAGCATACTGCATTCCTGGAGCCTATAACTTTAATTATTTTAATTGACAACTATAAATTGAACAAAATATTTAGCCAGGCATTATTTAGGGTATAATCCTTCCCCAATCACAAAATCTACGTATACAAAATTTTTAAATATGAATATTTAGTCCTGGTTGATGTGGCTCAGTGGACTGAGTGCCAGTCTGTGAACCGAATGGTCGCCAGTTCAATTCCCAGTCAGGGCATATGTTCGGGTTGTGGGCCAGGTCCCCAGTTGGAAGCGTATGAGAGGCAACCATTCTATGACTCTCTCACACATTGATATTTCTCTCCCTCTCTTTCTTCCTCACTCTCCCTCCCTCTAAAAATAAATAAATAGCCCTGGCTGGTGTGGCTCAATGGATTGAGTGCCGGCCTGAGAACCAAAGGGTTGCCGGTTCGATTCCCGGTCAGGGCACATGCCTGGGTTGTGTACCAGGTCCCCAGTAGTGGGCACACAAGGGACAACCACACAGTGATGTTTCTCTGCCTCTCTTTCTCCCTCCCTTCTCCTCTCTAAAAATAAATTTTAAAAAACTTTTAAAAAATAAATAAAGTCTTTTTAAAAATAAATGTTTGGGTATTTACTTCTTTCTGTTCAACTTTTAGGCAACTGAGAATTTCAGATCCAATATATACAAATTTCACATCATTCGTGACTTGAAAGAAGTATTTCAAGTCATTTCAAAGTCATGACATTGGGGCTTGGAGCTGTAAAATTAAAAAGGCAGCAAACATCCCATAGAATAATCTCCCTCTTAGAGGGCACATCACCTGTCCCAAAATAACCCATGGAACAAATAAATCCTAAATATTTCAAGAAAATAAGGAAGGGTCTGTAGAGTACCTATTACTAGAGGAAGTAGTTTTAAATTATTTAAAATGTCACTTACTGCCTATTCAATGACTTTCAGTACAAGGAAAAACATTTACAGGACCTTTCACAGGTTTATATATCCCATCTAGTTGCTGAGTGGTCATGAGGAAGCCTCACAGACACCTAGGACATTGGTCATACTTTTGATATCCATGAAAGTCAAGGGAGTCCCTGAAATATCATTGCTCCTTAAAAGCAGCACATTCACTCCCAGCAGTGACCCCACCAGACTTCTGAAATGGGCTCCTGTGGTCCCTGCTGTTTCATTTTACTTCTTCTAGGTCTGGCTTTCAAACTTCCTAAGAGATTAGATCTGATCAGCTGGGTAGGCATGATGCAATTAATTAGGAAGTATTTCCAGGTCCAAATACCTCAGAGGTCACCAGACCAGCCCTGTAGGAGTCCACTGACATTCTGGGCAGGACATCTGTTGCATGGGCTGCCTGGTGGATTGCAAGATGATCAGCACCCCCTGGCCTGCTAACTGTGTGCTGGCAGCATCCTCAGAAATTGTGACAAACGCATCTGCCCCATGCCTGTCAGGCCGAGGACTGCCCGGCTGACAATCACTGAGATGGAAATTGGGTTCAGGTGCCAATCCCTGGGTTAATTGTGGCTTTAAGAGAAGGAAGGTAGAGTGTCATGTTTGGTCCCTTTACTCAGGAGGACTGCCACTTGAATTAGAAGAACACCTCTCTAGCAAAAGGTCTTGAATTCCTTCACTGGAATTTCTCCCACCAGGGGGGTTTTGAGGTATGTAATCATTTAAATTAGAGAAGGAGTACTGTACAAGTTAAGACATATTGTGAGGGAAGGGAAATGATTTTAATTTTATTATGAAACCAGTATATGTTCACTGTAGAAAGTTAAGAAACACAGATAAGCAAAAATAAGAACACTACATTCCTAACACCTAGAGATTCCTATTGTTAATATCTTGAGTTGGTCTTTTGTAAGAGCTCAGTGTGTGGCCTGGCCTGGAACAGAACCTCCATGACTGTTGAGGACTGAATAAAAAAGACTCCTCACCTCTATATTAGGAGGTTGGATATGGTGATCTCTAAGAAAACACTCCTCTAAAACTCTAGAGAAGTGGGGCAGCAGATAAAAGCATGTTTCTAGCATATGTATGTATTACATTGTAACACCCATGTATACACAGCCCTTGGCCTGACCCTGGCAAGTTATGAAGACCCAGTAAATAAGAATCATTGTTACCATTCAGGTCCTTGTTCCCTACGCAGGCTCAAGGAGCCCCATCTTCTTTGATTCAAGCTCCAAGCCCCTCAGCCCAGTTGCTGCTCCAGAAGCCTAGGTAGGTCTCCTAAGAATAAACCATGTGATCACTCCCATCCCCCAAAAGAACTTCTGTTTTTATAAGAAAAGGCTTCATAGTGGTCTTTGAGTTTAATTGTGAAATTGAAAACAAAAATGTTGAGGGGAAAAAAGATTTTGCAGTTAAGGAGATGGAGCCAGAGAGGGTTGCTTGGGTACCACAGCCAGTCATCATATCCCAGATTCATTTATGTGGTTCTCAACTTGGAAGACACTAAGCAGTTAAGAGAGCAGAGGACTCGGGGATGGGCACCTGGGTTCAATCACTGTTGCTCTATTCACTAACTGTGTGATCCTGGGCAAGTCACTTCACCTTCCTAAATCAGTTCACTTGTCTATAAAGTGGGAATTAATTCTTGCTGGGTTGTAGCAAAAAATAGAGAAATTGTAAATGTTTCTAGCCTGATGTAGACACACAGCAGTAACTCAGAGTGGCAGTTCTGGATCAAGGGAACAAGCAGCTGTTAGTTGACTCATGCCCTGAGAGGCAGGAGCTGGGGAGGGAGAAAGGCGTCCTGAGTGGGAGATCCAGGTCTCAGGATGCTCAGACATGTCTTTAGGAAGCGGAGTCCCCAATTCTGCTTCCCAAGGAGCTACAAACTGCTCCAGGAGGGTGTTGATGTATAGGGAACGCTAAAACCTACTGTAAAGGCTAAAGGAAGTAGTCCACTGCACACACTCAAGTCAGACTATGTGGATTCGAATCTGCCTCTACCATTTACTGTGGGACCTGGACAGGTGAGGTAACTACTCTATGCCTCAGTTTCCTCATGTGTAACATGTACTTACCTCATAGAGTTGCTGAAATGATTTTGTGAAATTATGCATGTAGAGCTCTTAGAATATTACCTGGCTCAATATTAGCTATTTTGTTTTTATTACACCCAAAATTACTCTTAGATGTAAGGTGCTTGGAGTTAGGGTTGAGACTCCCACTCAAGATGAGTAACAACAGACAGAACCTAATTGCCTCCTAAGGAGGACAGATGTGATTAACTTCAAGTCTGGGTCCAAGTTGAACTGCATAGCTCTGTGAGATTAGGACTGAGTTAATTGTGTTGACAAAAGTATGGCAGGATTTGGTTGTTTTGTCTTCTACCTGCTACATTTTTTTTTAGTTGAAAAATTAAGCTTTTGCCCTGGCTGGGTGGCTCAAACTGGTAGGAGCAACATACTGTGCACCAAAAGGTTGCGGGTTCCATTACTGGTCAGGGCACATACTAGGCTGCCAGTCTGATCCCCTGTCAGAGCATGTACGGGAGCAACAGACTGATGCTTCTCTTTCTCTTCCTCTCTCTCTCTCCCTCCCTCCCTTCCTCTCTCTCTAAACTCTAAACGTATCCTGGGTGAGGATCAAAAAATAGTAAGAATTAAGCTCTCTCTGCATTTAAGGAAAAGGAAACTAGTTTTATTGGAAATGGGCTCTGAGTTTCACGTGCTTGTTCTACTTATTCTTTCAGTGGAATGAGAAGGACTTGAGGGGAGAAGCAGGCCTTGGAGACAGTGATGACAGGAGATGGAAACCTCCTTGGGCCTGGAAGTGGGGAGAGGAAGGCCGGGTACATGTGTGGCCTTGCTCCACGAAGTAGCCAGTCCGGAGAGCAGGTGGCTGCCTGATATCCCATGAGACATCATAGGATCCTACGCGTAAGGAGTCTCAGCCAGTGCAGAGATGCTGGTGCCCACATACAGGGCAGAAGGCATGGAATTTAAGGAACCACTGTGGGCTTGGACAGTGATGCCAACAGCAACCAAGATGAACTAGACTTTCCCAGGACCAACACCGTGTGAGAAAGCACATACGCCCGCACCACCTCCCTTCCCCCAACACACACCGTGGATTCTGGTATGCCTTTGAGGAAGAGAGCCCCAACAGGGACTGACATAACATTTCTGTTTAGAGCCACAAATTGTTTTATAGAAATATTTGAATATTTGTTTGAATTATTTGAATATTGTTTGTACTCAAAACAATTTAACCAGCCTGGTCTCCATGTTTTTGTCTAGTGGCTACAGTCCTTTCTCAAGTTTGCTAGTCCGTTCCTCAGCCCGTTTTACTTCCTTCCAGACTTGAAAAATATGTGGTCTTAGGAATTAGACAGCCTTAGGTTAAGTCTGGGTTCTGCCACTAGCTGGGTGACCCCGGACAAGTTACTGTACTTAACTTTTCTGCACCTGTTTCTTTCATCAATAAAATGATGTGCTTCATCACAGCTGTTCAGAGAGTGAAATGTAACAGGGTGGTTTTCAAACTGTGTCCTGGAGAATCTCAAACTAATCTTGAGTTTTCCAAACTTCACTCACATCCCTTCAGGCATATTTGTGCACCACCTCTATTGTTATTCACTTAATCTTGTTCTTTAAAAGTATGAGTTCACTTTTTATGGAAATGAATTTATTAAAAAAGAAAACTATCACTTCCATAAACTGGAATTACTTATCACTTACCCTAGAGTAGTGAAAATAAATACAACGAAATCAAAACAATGCTATTCAATTCTAGCTGGCTATGGTTATACATAAGCCAAAGTTCTGAGCTCAAAGCCTGGACTTTGTTAAAAATAGATTATCTCAGTCACAAAAGGTCACATAATGGCCTTCTCAGAGATGTCCAGAATAGGCAAATCTAGAGAGACAGAAACTAGATTAGTGATAGTCTAGGGCTGGGGGCAGGATATTTGGATGGGAGTTACTGCTAATGAGTGGGGTTCCCTTCCAGGGTGATGAAAATGTTCTGAAATTGAATGGTGATAGTTGCACAACTCTGTGAGTGTTCTAAGAACCATTGAACTGTACACTTTAAATGAATGAGTTGTATAGTGAATTATATCTCAATAGAGCTTTCCATAAAAAGAAAGATGTTAAGTGTTTCTTGCTCCCTAAGGTAAATGAAGGGATGCAAAAATACCTGAACCTGGACTACTAGGTTTGTCACACCCCCATTCCCATCATCTCCTGGTGGTAAGCTGCTGCCCCTTTGTAAAAGGGTTTCATTGTAAGCACTCAGTGTTAGCTAATATTCCCCAAAACAGACCTGCCAGTCAAGTCAAACCCGGGTTTATACTCCTGCCTACTCAGCAACTCTGGAGAAAACTGCACTGAGTCCGTTTTTCTTACTTATAAAATGTGACTAGCACCTGCCTTAAGAGGTTGTAATAAGGGGGAGAGGAATATGTAGCTACAGTTCCTGATGCACAGCTCTCAATAGTGCTGAGGCAGAACAGTAAGCACCTATGCAAATTCATTGGCAAGTGGAATGGGGAAACTGAAACACAATTAAATAGAAAAGGCCAAACAACTTGACCAAGTTACAGCCAGCTAGTAAATTGCAAAACCTTATCTTCCCTAATCAAGGGCACTTGAGATCAAATGGTTCACTCACCTCTCTCTTCCCTAACCAGAGAATACATAGCTTAAATCAGCCCTGGTCAAGGAGATAAGTAACAGAGACCCAAGTAATGCCACTAGTGTCAGCCAAACCCAAGGACAGATGAAGTCAGGGGAAGTGAGAACAAAACCCCGATTAGAGCCAGACAGACCCCAAATAAAAATAAAGCAGTGACACTGACCAAGAATGATCCCAAACACCCTTATAGGCTCATTTTGTTTGGTGAATCAGCTTATTGAAGAATCTGGAAAACTAATGAATAGTCTGCTGAAACCCTCCCTAAGACCTCCCCTGAGTCCTGCCTACAGAAGAGAGATTAAAAACCCTCAAGATAAAGGACACAATGGGCCGGCTCTAGAGCACACTCATGCCTTTTGTAGGGCCCAGACTTTTAACTTTCTTTCTCCTAAACTCTAAGAGTTCCCACAAGACTTGCAACCAGGAGAGCAGTGGGCAGCAGCTGCTCATCCTGGGCTAACCCCTTGAACCTTCTCCAGAGAAGAAGAACCCCTTCTTCTCTGACTCTCCAGTTGAGCTAAAAGCAGCCAGCCTTGGCTCACTTCTTTGCTAAAACGTTTCTAGGGGGCCAAAGCAGAGACCACTTAGACTCTCTCCAACTGCTTCTTCCACCCTAAGCCCTTCATGGTTTCACTATCACCAGCTTTTAATTAATGTACTCTCAAAATCACCTGGACTTGTACAGTGACATCTTTCCGAAGAACCCACACACTACAAGCAGATCCCGCTCCCAGCCAGGTCTTTCTGGTGACAGTGGTTCTTTTGAGAAATACTCGACTCCAGGAGAAGCAGCGCTAGAACTCAGGGAATGTGGCTGTGAACCATGCCGCTGCCTGGACTACATAAGGTAGTGGGAAAGCATGCCTATTCTATTCCGAAGGAACTTCTCTCTGGGTCTGTTTCCTTGACTGTATAATGGGGATACCGCGCATTCCAGGGTGCGGGGAAAGAACCGACTAGCCCTGGGATCCTCACGCCTGCATTACAGCTTGGGAAACCGAGGAGCAGGGGCGCTCACGTGCTGCCCAAAGTCAAACTGCCAGTCCGGAACTGAGGAGAAGGGGCCCCCCAGCGCGCCACCACAGAGAAGGCAGGGCTTTGGCTCGGCAGCTCTCCTCGGTCGTGCCAGGCACCCCGCTCGCCTGCCCGGGAGCCAGGGACCGACACTCGCACCTCCTCGCCGCCGGCCCGTCCCCGACCGGCTGCCAGCCCGGCGCCGGAAGTCCGCCCGCGGTCGCTCTAGGACGCCGGGCGCGGCGCTCGGCGCCCTTAACCGCCTGCTCGCCGCGGCGCGGAGCCCGGCTCGCGCGGGGCCCTTTCCGAGCGCGCCGCCCTGCTTTGTTTCCCGGTAGCTTCTTCACAAAGGCTGTGAGAACAGGGTCCGTTCTACAGACTAGGCGATTGAAGTAGCACAGCCGCTGAACCTAGCACAGGCACCCCGTTTGGGGGCTGTTGTCATTTATCCCAACCGCTTCACAACATCTTAAAGTATGAACATTAAAACCTCAACTGGGATTATTACACGTTACAGGCAGTTTACTTTCGTTTCTTTGGCACTGCATTTCCTAAATGTCCTAGCCTGCCAGTGATCCTACTGATGAGTCTAAAAATTTAAGGTTTTACTTTACAAAATTTTGGTTTACATACAGCTTCTCAGATGCTGTTTGCTCCTGACATGGTTCACGAATGATGGATGGCCCAAAGATGAGGAAAAGATTATTGGCTCCATGTTTCAGACGAGACAACTAAGGTCTAGAGAGGTAAGGGATGTGCCCGAGATCACTCAGTGAGTACAAATCAGCTAAACCTGGAAAAGCCTACTCCTACCCTGCTGCTTGAGCCTCCTCTACACCACAGCTACCTCCCAGACATGACTGGAGGAAAAACAGAGGGGAGCAGTGGAAAAACCATTGCCAACTGAAAATCAGTAGGCAAATGTAAAATGGAAAGTAAGTTACTGTGCTCTGCCCCATGTAGGGCCCTGCATCACCAGTCAGCCCGCGTCTACAGCAGCGCAGAGACCCAGTCACCGACATGGGGATTCTGCCCATCGCTGAGTGTGCCTGTTCAGTTATTCAGTCTGAAACTGGACTGGTTTGGGGACTTGCCCGGCCCACTGTGAGATGAACCTGAGCTCAAGGAGGTTTTGGGTCTCCAGGAGAACAGAGTTTTGAATGCTATAATAAAAATGTAAGCAGAAGAAGAGTATAACTTTGCCAGTGGAGAAAGGGACATGTGCTTACTTGTTCTTTCATGAATGAACACCTATTATTTACCAGGCAATCCAGTAGGCCCTAGGAGGACAGATGAACGTGACCTTACTCTAGCAGGGCAAGTGAGATGTCAAGCGAAAAAGGAAGTATAGTGACTAACAGGGTACCTGACCTACTTTAAGAGTCAGGGAACCTTCCTGAAGGAGGTGAGATCTAAGCCAAGGCTGAATAAGTAGGCATCAGCCAGGAAGAAAGAGGAAGGGAAGAGTGTTACCCAGACGAGGGACCGCAGGTGCTGCGATGGGAAAGACTTCAGTGTGTTCGAAGTTCTGTGTGTTTTACGGAAGAGGGAAGGAGTGAAAGAGATGCACCAGGGCCAAGATGAGCAGGCAGGCTTTCCTCTGCCATGATAAGGAGTTTGGTGGTGGTGGTGGGGGGGCAACTGCATGAGCAAAGGCAGGTGTGAAAGGGAACCACAAGGCCCATGTGGCTGGAGGGCACTAAGTAAAGAGGCTGAGGTGAGTAGAGGCCCGCACCTGCAAGGCCTCAGAATGCCTGGCTGCAGAGCTCAGACATTAGCCTGCAGGCCATGCAATGAACAGAAATGAGAAGAATAAGACACTAAGGAGTGGTGGGGGTGCAAGGGACCACAGGGGCTCCGCCTCTGGGTGCGGTCAGTGCTCTGCACCGCCCAGGTGAGTACTAGCTTGGAGACAGCCTCAGTGTCTCAGACCATCTGTTTTGTCAAAGGTAGCTGGGAGTTCAGATTTTTTTATACAAAATCACTTGATTTTAAGTGTTTGCAACATATTCAACACTATGTAAGCCAAACAAGTTATATCCATAGGCCAATGGTTCCCAAACTTTGCAGCATATTAGCATCACCTGTGAAGCTTTTAAAAAGCCCAATACCCAAGTTGCCTCCCATACCATTAAAAATGTCTGCGGGTACAAAACCAGGTATTACACAATCCTAGGTAGTTCCAACGTGCAGAAACATTTGAGAATCACTGCTGTAGGCTGGGTACAGGCATACCTCACATTGTTGTGCTTCACAGGTGTTGCATTTTTTTTACAAATGGGAGGCAAGACCCTCCACCAGCAACAATATTATGGCTCACTTTATTGTGATACTTGCTTTATTATGGTGGCCTTGAATGGAACTTGCAAAATCTGAGGTATGCCTGTCCTTTGGGTTTCCAGGCAAAAGCCTTGGGAAGTTTGAGAGCAGAGGAGGAGTAGGCCAGTTTAGAGGTTGGGGAAAATCCATTCTTAGGAGGAACGTAGTGCAGTCTGAGGTGAAAAAGGGATAGTGGTGGGATCTGGCTAGGGTGACCAACCATCCCAGTTTGCTCATGACTGAGTGACTCCTTGGAACATGGAAGTTAAGTACTGAAAGAAGTAGGCAAACCAGGATGCTTTGTAATGCTAGATCCTGCCTCCTGATAGAGTTCTCTCCCCAGATTTCTGGGAAACTGATGCTACTGACTCTACATTCTAGAAAGGTCCCTGGCAAAAGGGTCATCTATTTCCTTGGGGTGCACTCACCTGGGGCTGAATCCCAGGCTTGACAGGCTTGTGCAGGTAGCTAGAAACAGGGAGGGGACTTAGACCCATCTGTCCTCCAAGGGGCAGAGCAATCCTAGTCAAACCCAAGTCTGTGGAACACCGCCAAGCAATAGAAAGGGACAAATTACTGACCCAAACATAGTATGGATGATTCTCAAAAACATTATGCTGAGTCAAAGAGAATAGACGTGAATGAGTTCATACTGTATAATTCCATGCACATGAAGTTCTAGAACAGGTTAACCTAATCAAAACGAGAATCAGAACAATGGTTGCCTCTGGGAATTTGGGAGGGGAAGGGGCAACAGGAACTGGGGGAAGATAGTGACATATTTGATAAGGGCTTGTGTTATGCAGATGTATGTGTTTGTTGAAATTCACTGTTAACACCTGGGCATTTCATTACATAGATATTTTACCTCAAGAGAAAAGAAAAACAAACTTGTAAATAAATACTAGTTAATGATGCGCATACTGAAGTGTTTAGAGGGAAGTGTACCATTGCACCTTATTTTGAAATGGATATGGGATAAAGCAAATACAGTAAAATGTTATAGAATCCAGGTGATGAGAATATGGGTGCTACCTGTAAAATTCTTGCAACTTTGATGTATGTTTAACACTTTTTATAATAAAATATTAGGGAAAAAAACTAAGTCTGATCCTGTCACTCCTCTGCTCAGACTCCTTCAGTAGCTCTTCATCTGTCCCAGAGTAAATGCCAAAGTCCTGACAATGGCCTCCAACAGGATGACAATACATTCTGGTTATCTCAGGTTTCACCTGTTATCTGGGCATAATTATAAATACATCATCCTCTTTTATTCTCCAAGTTCGAATGACAGATTATGGGCCTACCTTTCCTGTGAGGCCCTTCCTGACCTGACCTCACTTTCCTCCATCCTCCGTCCCTGCCTCCCACCCCCTCCAGCCACACTGACTGACCTCCTTCCAGGCACACTGACCCTCAGGACCTTTGTCTGTTCCATCTGCCCAGAATGCTCTTCCCCCAGATATCTGCATGGCTCTCTTCCTTACCTCCTTCAAGTTTTTCATCAAATGTCTCTCAGTAAGGCCTCCCCTGAGCTCCCTATTTAAAACTGCAATCCACTCTTTTCCCATCTTCCTTGCTCCATTTTTTAAAAAGTAGTTTTAACTTCCTACATACAATATAATTTACTGAAAGTAAGCTCCATGAAGGCAGGGTTTTTTTCTGTTTTGTTTATGCTGTATCCCCAGGGCCTAGGAAAGTACCCAGCAAACAGTAAGAGCACAGTACATGTTGCTGTGGATAAAGGAATTCCACTCCCTAGTGGAGCTCACAGTCTGGTGCCACAGCAAACACAGACCATCACAGGGTAATAACTGGGGCTCCACGAAACGGCAGAGGAGGGTGCAGGGGGCATGAAAGGAGAGAAAACCCCACCAGGAAGCAGAGGTTTGAAAAACAAGGCATATGCCAGATTTAGAGGGGATGAGAGGGACATCCCAGCAGAGCAAATAGCACGAGCAAAGCCTTAGAGGTGGAAATCAGTGGCATGTATTTGAAGGCGATTATAAGCGTTCCAAGGGTAGCTGTGCAGGGTGCAAGTGTCAGAATGTGGGCTTCATCCTGCGGGTGATGAGAACTGGAGGGTTCTAACCCAGGGCAGCATCGTGAACAGACTTGGATTTCTGAGACGGCCCATGTGCAGGGCAGAGAATGGATTGGGGGTGGGCAAGAATGAAGCAGGGAAACCCGCAGGGAACTGCACAGAATAGAGTGAGACCCTAGAGAAAGGGGCAGAGGGTAGAGCTACTTAGAACAGAGACCTAACGTGTCATGATAGCACATGGGATTTTGATTCTGACTTCTGGGTGCTCCCATCTTAGCCAATTTCTGGTATCATGGAGCCATTTCTTGGCAAAGGGTGGTGGAAACAGGTTGGGAGGAGGATGAGGCTCAGGTTCTATGGGACATCCCAGTGGAGAAGTCTTGAAGGCATGTGCTTTGAGTCTGGAAGTAGGAGGCAGAACTTGGAGGCAGAGACTTGGGAACCATTGAGTCAAGGAGTAGGCAGGTCCCAGCATGGAGAAGAGCGGCATGAAGAAAACAGCTAGCCCAGGACAAGAGATACTTAAGGTATCAGGGAGAGGAGAGAGTGGCAGAGGGGAAGAGTGGCATTGGGCCAGGGCCCCAGAACCAGGGGTAGAACAATTACAAACAGGGTCAGCTCTGGGTGATGTGGCTCAGTGGATTGTGTGCTGGCCTGCGAATCAGAGGGTTGCTGGTTTGATTCCCAGTCAGGGGACATGCCTGGGTTGTGGGCCAGGTCCCTAGTAGGGGGCGTGTGAGAGGCAACTGTACATTGATGTTCCTCTCCCACTCTCCTTCCCTTCCTCTCTCTCTAAAAATAAATAAATAAAATCTTTAATAAATAAATAAACAAACAAACCCAGTCACAAGAAGGGGAGTGGGGGTTGTGTAGCCAGGGCTAAGAAACAGATAAATGCCTGGGGACTGGGACCAGGAGAAGGAGAGACTGGGGAGACTCAAGCATTAGCCTTTCAAGGCTGCTCAGAAATGGACTTCTCCTCCCCAGTCTCATTGACAGTCAAGTCTCTGGCCTCTGTCCCTACACCCTAGTATCCTCATCTGTAAAATGGGGTAACAGGAAAAACAGCTGCCATTTATTAAACACATACTATGTGCCAAGCCAAGTAATTCTCTGTCCATGTATTTAATCCTCACAATGGTCTCACTGGGTAGATGTTACTATTCTTCTCATTTTACAAATGAGAAAACTGAGGCACAGAGATGTCAAGTCCTTGTTCAAGTTAACACAGTGAATGACTGGAGATGCTGATATTGGAACCCAAAGCCTGAATCCTGGACCATAATACTATACTACTAACCTATACAAGGCGCTTTACAGTTTGCAGAGCACTCTCATCACCCCATGGGCTGGTTGAAGGGAATAATGAGATGACCCACACACCCAGAAAATGGCTGAAATTATTTCCACAAAGAGTGAGGCTGCATAATGGCCCTCCAAAGATGTCCACACCCTAATTCCAGAACCTGGACTGTGTTACTTTGCCAGGCAAGTGAGATTTTTGCAGATGTGATTAAGTTAAGGGCCTTTAGATGGGAAGAGTATCCTGGATCATCCAGGTGGGCCCAATGTAATCACAAGGGTCCTTATACAATAAAGGGAGGCAGGAGACACAGAAAAGGAGACCCGACGACAGAAGCACAGAGCGAGAGAGTTTGGGAGATGCTACATTGTTGGGTTATAAGATGGAGGGAGGGGCCACAAGGCAAAAAATCAGGTGGTATGCAGAAACTGGAAAGGCAGGGGAACAGATTATCCCCTACAAGCCAGGCCTGCAGACACCTTGACATGTAGCCCATTAAGACTAATTTTGTACTTCTAACCTCCGGATAGTAAGCTAATAATTTTGTGTTGTTTTAAGCCACTAACTTTGTGCTAATTTGTTACAGCGGCAACAGAAAATGAACACATGTCATTGCACACCTGGGCCCCCCCGGCCAGTCCTGGCTCAGCTACTACTGTGGCAGCTGCTGTCAGGAAACACCCTCACACTTTCTAATAGTTCTTTAAGGTTCTACTTTGGTCCTCTCTGAGCCTTAATCTCTTCCTTTATTAAAAATAAAAATAGGGCTAATACACCTGACCCTGACTCTCTTGCAGGCACAGAGTGAATGAAAGTGCTTTTATATTATTTGAAGGTTCCCATAAAACACTGGGACAGATGAGGCCTAATTATTTTCCCCACTGCTGAGATGAACAAACTAAGGCTCAGAGAAGGGAAATGATCCATGCAGAGTCACACAGTTAGTGAGTAACACAGCCAGGACTTGCAACAGGATTCTTGACTTCAAATCTACCACACTGGCCCTGGCTCAGTGGATTGAGCGCCAGCCTGCAAACTGAAAGGTCACTGGTTTGATTCCCAGTCAGGGTGTGTGCCTGGGTTGCAGGCCAGGTCCTTGTCGTGGGGCACATACAGGAGGCAACCAATCGATGTTTCTCTCCTTTTCTTTCTCCCTCCCTTCCCCTCTCTCTAAAAATAAATAAAATCTTTAAAAAACAAATAAACAAAACACACTAAGGTTCATCTCTCAGAGCTCAGCTTATGTGCCACCTCCTCAGCGAAGCCTTCCTGGATAGCCTCAGACCATTCATTCATTCATTTGCCAAGCAGTTGCTATGACTGCTCTGTGCCCAGTGCCTAAGTACCACAGGGGACCAAGTCTTGCCTCAGGAGTCCACAGTATAGTGAACAAGGCAGACACACAAACCAACCATCCCAAACAGCCTGATAAATGCTGAGATTAAGAAGAAAAGGAAGCACAGAGGGTTGTGAGAGACCAAAAGACAGGGAATTGACTGTGTCTGGGGTCAGGGAAGGCTTCTTGGAGGAGGTGGTGATCGGGTTGGGGACAAGTAAGACTCAACTGAAAGTGTGGGAAGGGGTTCCAGTGGAAGAATGACTAAGCAGAGGCAAGGAGGCACTATATTGTAGCTTCCCGAGGGCAGCAAAGGGGTTGAGTTGTCCCAGGCCCCAAAGGGTCTCCATGTTCCTGTGTACGAATGGGAATTGCCCAGAGCTTTGGTAATTGCTGAGCCCAGGTCCCTGGATTCCCAGAGGCGGGCTGAAGGTCCAGAATGGTCAAAGGTAAGGGATACAGGGCAAGGTGGAAGGAGTATGGGTGAGTCGGGTCCTGGCTCAAGTCCCCATTCTGTATCTGATTCATGGTGTGACTATAGGAAGATCCTCTTAGAGCTTCAGTGACACCATCTGAGAAATGGAGCCTGAGACAAAACTGTCTCCAAAGACCCTCCCCAGCCCCTGACGGGGAAATGACATGACACAAAATTACAAAAGGGTCTTTATTTGTAAAAAGTCAAAGGGGCCCCTGGGGCAACAGGAAAGGCAGACAGGCTTCTCAGGGGTCGGGGGCATTTGGGCAGATGCGCTTGATTGGGGGGGCGCCCTCCAAGTCCTCTGTGTCACCCTGGGCTGCCTCGGGGACAGGTGGCACTGGCTCAAAGACAGGGTAAGCTTCGGGGGCCTGGAGAGGAAGGGTGGACAGGCGTGAGCTCCACCCAAACCCAGGAGGGCAGCCTCCTAGCCTCTGCCTTCTCCAAAGCTTCCACTCCACTCCCTTCCCGGACCCAGGAGTCTAGCCTAGAGCCAGGGACCCAGGATGCAGATTAAGTAAGGCACCAGAAACAATACTATTTTGGGGAAAGGAGTTGATATTTAACATTTCTGGGAAATGCATCAAAGTAGTCCTTGTGGGAAAAGTCAGAAGTTTATGGGGACTTTCTTAAGCTAATTGTATAGTTTAGGATTTAAACAAATAACACTTAGAGGAGCACCATGATCTTTTGGGCTTACAATGGTCTTAAAACAGCCCTGATCCAGTCCGAAGGACTTTGTTTCTGAAACACCATTTCCTTTTTAGTCCCAAGAACCCAGCTCTAAGCTTCCGCTGAATCTGAGGTCTACATTTCCCACCTGGACCTCAAGAGTGCATCCCCCAAGCCTCTGGCTGCCCCAGAGCCCCATTCCCTCCAAGACCCAGGAGTTCAGCCTTCTGGCCTCTCTCACCTCAGCCTCCAGCAATTCTGGAACAGGCTCCTCCTTGGTCAGCATTGGGGGTTCATCGGTGCTGCCTGCTGTTATACCCCCAGGATCTGGAATGTCAAGGTAACAGACATTCCCTGAGCAGCTGCTCCGTGCCAGAGCCCAGACCAGGGGAAAACACACACCAGTCACTTGAGCTCCCGGGCTGAGGGAGCACTGAGGAGGGAGATGAACACCTGGCTGCAACCCAGGAAAGACATGGGAGGGACATTTAGGTGGGATCTTGACAGGTGAGTAGGATTTGATCGGGTAGACAGATTGGGAAGTGGAGCACATTTGAGGCAGAGGGAAAATATCTTAGGGAACACAGATTCTGGGGTTGTACTCTGTGGGTTTGAATCCTAACCTTGGGCAAGGGACTTAATTCCCCTGGGCCTCAGTTTCCCTATCTGTAAAATGTGGATTAGTATAGTAATTACCACAGAAGACTGTTGAGAGGATTAAATGAGATAATACAGGTAAAGCCATTAGCACAGTGTCTGGTGCATAGTTAAGTGCTCAATAAATGCCAGTTACTGTTTTTATATTAGTAAAGGTACAGAAGTGCATGGCACAATCTAGACACAGCCATAGGCCCAAGTCACGGTGTTCCTGAAGGGAGCAGTGAGGTCAGGAGGTGATGGTTCAAAAAGAGCGCAGAGTGCCAGGCTGCGGCAATAAAGGCCATGGGGAGCCCCTGAAGGCTTTGAGCAGGAAAATGACCGTCAGTTGTGTGGAGGTGACTGGGAGAAAGGAGACCTACAAGAAGGCTGGGACCAGGTGAAGGTGAGAGATGACAGAGCCTGAGGAGGGGAAGGAAGGTCGGCAATGTTGGGAGATGGTACTGACCAAGTAGGGGATTGACTATATGGAAGAAAGAGAAGCTAAGGAAGACTCACGCCCAACACACTGGCTCACTGGCTGTGTGAGCTGGGGCAACTTACGTAGCTGCTCTGGGTTTCAGTTTCTCATCTATAAATAGTGATAACAACCCTCGAAGGATTGTAGTGGGGATTAAATGAGATAAAACATATAAAATGCTTAGAAGGGTGCCAGGCACATAGTAGAAGCTCAGTATTAGCTGTTATTATCACTTATTACTAATGACTCTTAGATTTATCACTGTTATTTATTTCTCAGCAAATATTTACTGAGCACCTACTATGTGCTGCATGGTGTTCTGAAAACACAGTGGCAAACAAGATCAATAAGGACCGAACATTCAGGAAGCTGACAGGAGGTGGGAGTAGGGGGAAAAGGTACTCAGGTAGTAAAAATTAAATTTACATGAAAATCCCAGGCAGTGATAAGTTATCAACAGGCCAGAAGAAGTCAAGAGGAAGAAGATAGTCACTAGAACTAGGGGAGTGACCTTCCACAGGAGTCACTGAAGGCCTCCTGAGGAGACAACACAGGAGGGGGAACAGGTACAGGAATAAGCTGGTAGCTTCAACTTGGGAGAGGACAAGATGCAGAGGGGAGGGCTCCTGGGAGGCACCTGGTCCTACCTCTCTCCTGGCCTAGCCGTGGAGGCTGAGCTTCCTCCGGGACCCCTTCTGGTGGTCCAGAAGGTGACGCAGGGCGGCTGGGCTGGGGGGTACCACCAGGGCTGGGCTCAGTGCCTTTCTGCAGGGAGCCTTCCGAATGGAAACTCTGGTTACTATTCTCATCTGTGAGAGCAAAAGTTGAAAGGGTTGGGCCCGAGGTCCCCAATCTCCTCCTTCAATCCCATAGCATCCCACCCCAAGTCCCAGGATCCCTACATACCATTGAGATCAAGCAGGATGAGAGGGCCACCCCCTCGGGGGCTGGCGCCCCTGCCCCGACGATCCCGGCCCCGGGATCTCTCCGACCCGCCACCTGCCCTCCTTCGCTCCTGGGGATGAGAGGGGCAAGGATCAGTTTGTGCTTGCAGAACCCCCACTCTACAGATAAGTAAACCGAGGCACAAAGAAGCGAAAGGCCCTGCATGAGGTGATAGAGGTGGTGCACACTGGGTTAGGTCTTGAATTCTGGGGTCTGGAGGAGGAAAAAAGGAGAAAGGGTGGAGTTGCCAATAATTGTTAACATGTGTCTGGGCTGCTGTATTTGAGGTCTCAGAGTGGGGACTGGAGGTGGAGGCCAGGATGGGGAGGGGCTTGCCTGGGGTTGCACAGATGCAGGGTCTGGTGTGGGGGAGCTTGCTCACCTCCTCCTGGGGGTCCACCACTGGCACCCACTTGAAGATACGAAGGGAAGTGTCGCCCACAGTCACCCAGCGCTTCTCCCTGTGGGAGAGTGGGGGGACTAGGTCAGAAAGGCCTGAGTTGAGAGCCCCCCTCAGCAGGTAGACACATCTGGAGATACATGCAGAGATGCGGGTGGTCCATAGGGAAGGGGCAGTTTTGCTAATGGGGCATAGTTAGAGGGAGAAAGAGAGCTCTGCAGACCCCAGGGCATACATGGGGGTGTCTCTAGTGAGAGAGAGACTTGGGGCTGTGGCTCGCAAACCCCTGGGGTATACATGGGGCACAGGCTACGGGCCTGGCTTGAAATCTGGGCATACTTTCTGGAGAAGTGTCAGAGCTTTAGGAGGTGGGGAATAAATGGGGAGCTCCTGCTCTGGGAGGGTACCGCTGAGGAACAAGCTTTGTAGACCCCAGGGTGTAGCCAGGAGAAGAGGGACAGAGCCCTGTAGAACCAGGGCGCAGCTGGGGGGCACACCTAACACCTGGGGCCACAGCTGGTGAAAGGAGGATGACCGGGAGTGGCCCCGCCACGTCCCGTCCCTGGCCCCGGGACTGCGCTCACCATCTCCGGACCTTCTCGATGGTCGCCATCACCTTCTTGATGTCATCCTTGGCCCGGCTTCGGGTCTCAGCCCGCACGGTCCGGCCAGCCATGCTGGCGGGGCTGGGGCCGAGACCGAGCCCGCGGCTGGGCCGCCTCCCGTCCGGCGGGATGAGGCTCGGCGCCAGGCCGGGTCGCCGTTCTCTCGGCCAGACGTCTCTCCGGGAGTTGGCCGCGCCCTCCCTCGCTCCCCAGCGCCTCCGCGAGTCCCCGCCCCGCTTCCTGCCACCACGCCCCGCCCCAACCCGTCCCGGAGCTTCCCTACACCGCGGACCTCCAGAACCAGGCCTGGAAGCCCGCCAGCCCCGCCCCCTCGGGGCGCCCCGACGCGCAGCGCCCCCTGCCCGCCGGCCAAAGGGAGGTTGGCGTAGCTCTGCGACTAGACGCTCGCGGCAGGGCTGGAGGTTAGTTCAAGACCACGTGGGCGCTGGGAGAGCGAGAGAAACTGTGTCCGGGTGTGCATCCGCTGCGCGTGGGTGTCCCTGAAACGTGCGCACGCCTGCTGTCTATGTCCACCCTCGCCAGGGTCTAGGTCTACACTGTCCAACTATTTATTTCTTCACCCATTCATTTAACAATCTATTAACTGAGTGCCAAGTACGTGCCAGACACTGGGTCTCCACCCACCAGAATGGCTTAAATGGGAATGACAGACTGCACCAAGGGTAGGCGAAGAAGTAGAGCGACTGGACCTCTCATATTTCTGGGAAGTGTAAATTGGTAGAGACACCTTGGAAAGTGCAGTTTTCTATTGAAGCCCAAAATATACCCCAACGTTATGATCCAGCAATTCCACTCCTACATCATCAACACCCAACAGAAATGCGTAGTTATGAGCACCAAGTGAGGTGTACTGGGACGTTCATAGAACTATTTATAACGTCCTCAAACTGGAAACAACCCATCAAAGGAAAGTGGAAAAGGAGCTGTAGCCTATCCACACCCTGGACACAGAAAGGGGCATGATGTCCCGCTACATCCAACAAGGGGGACAAGTCTCACGAAAGAAGTCAGATACAACTGTACACACTGTGTGATTCTGTTTATATGATGTTCCAAACAGACAAATCTAGTTTATGGTGTGAGAAATCAGGATAGTGGATGTCCTGGGACTGCGAGGGGTAAGAGGGGGCTCTGGGAACTGGTCGTGTTCTGTTTCTTAATCTGGTGCTGGTTCCCTGGGCATATTTACTCTTAAAAATTCATGGATGTTTGCACTTTTCCCTATGTATATTAAACTTCAAGTAAAACTTTATTTTAAATAAGCATGTCTTGGTTGATTTGAAGCTGTTTGCCAGCAGGTATGACATGTATCAACTTGTATTGCTCTGTGTGTGTGTGTGTGTGTGTGTGTGTGTGTGTGTGTGTGTTTTGATGTGACTATGTCCACAGAGGTTAAAGTATAGGAAGATGGTTATGACAGCATTTTTGGAGCCATACTGCTGGGGTAAAATCCCACCTCTGCTTATCTAGTGACCCTGGATAAGTCACTTGTCTCTAATTCCTCAACTATAACATGGGAGTGAGTTGATAAGCGTATAGCTCTTTGAATAGTGCCTTGCACATAGTAAATACCCAATAAATATTTGCTGTTAATACGTATGTGATTGTGGCCCCTACCAACAATCTGGCTTCATGAATTTTAACTGCTGTGCGCTCTGCCAGCAATCCTTTTCTTCCTTTATTCTGGCAATACCTTCACAGACACCCAGGCCTCCTTCCCAGTCCCTTCTCTCACATTACCTGCTGTTGTCTGTAGTCTCCCCCATCAGACTGTGAGCTCCTCAAAGAATCAGAGAGCAAGTATGGATCACTTCTGAGTCCCAGAGCCCAGGACAAAGTAGGCATTTGTCTGCACTAGGTTAGTGGAGGTGACATAGGTAAGATAGCCCACTCTGCACCTGTCTCTGTAGCTTGATCCTGTGTGAGAATTAGCCTGTATATGCAGTAGAAGTGGGTGTCAAAAGGGTTCTCTTACTGAGCTCGGTAAAGTGAGATGAGCTGGTGTATCAGTCCCGCTCCTAGTAAGTGGGAGGAGACAGAGAGCAAAAAGTATCTAAGATAGGCCTAGAGGTGTAAGTCGGGGCAGGTGCAGCCCAAGCCTCAGGGCCTTTTCTCGGCTCTCTCGAACTCCCTCTTCCCCTCCTTCCCAACCAAGAAAGAGTGCCGGCACATTCCTGTCCTGCCAGCTCCACCCTCTCCTATCTCCCCAGATTTCTGCGAAAAGCAGCCCAGGAGCCAAGCCTTGCCCTGGATCCCAGCCTGAGCCTCCTACTCCTGACGTGATGCAGGGCTGCCTCCCAGGCCTAGACGCCCCCAGCAATGAGGTCCTAAATCCACCATACCGACAACCTGCCTCCCCCCTCAGGCCCCTTTCTCTACTAGGCAGCGCAGGCAGTGAACTAAGCTCAGGGATAAGGAAACTTGCCTGGGGCGGGGGAATTTTGGGGGGGTTTGAGCCCTGATTGGCTGCGCTCGGGCCCGCCCCTACCCCTTTCCCCTTTCTCCCTCCTTGGAAGGGGGGTGTGGAGGCAACCGGGATCAGCCTGGGGCCAGCATGAGCCGGAGGGAGGGAAGTCTGGGTAAGGGGCTGAAGGGCAGATGGCGAGTGCCCAAGGGGAGCAGTGGTCAGAAGGGCTGGAAACTGGGGTCTGGGCCCCGCTACCTCTGGGTCCGGGAAGGGAGCGGCCTGGGGGGGGGGGGGGGCGGGCCGGGGGAGAGTAGGGCCCGGGTGTCAGGTAACAAGCGGTGAAGCTGTTGGTGAACTGTGGGAAGGTGCTGGCGCCAGAATTCAGAGGAGGCCTGGGGCAGTGCCTCAGGTACATGGTCTCTGGAGTTAGATCACTGGTTCGAGTACACACTGGGGGAGGACTGAGGTCGTAGCTGAGGCTGTACGACTGGACCCTCTTTTGAGTTTTGGGAAAGAATCAGAGCTGGGGGCCAGAGGGAGGGGTAGAGTTAGGAGAGGAAGTCTTTGGGCCACAGGAGATAGTGAATGACAACAGGAGACGAAAGTCTAGGCTGATGAGGATGGGAATAGGTGGTGGGAAACTCAGACCGGGTGTAGTTGGTGCGGGGCGGGAGTTGCGGAGCTATGACTACATCCCCCAGCATGCCTTGGGCGCATGCGCGAGGCATCTCGGGAAATGTGGTCCTCCTAGGGCACCACCCTACATCTTGAGCTAAGCAAAACTGATCACTCGTACGTTGATGCTGCCTGGTGCCCAGCTCCGGGCCCTGCGCAAAAAAAGCTACCGGAGAGGGAATGGTACTTCAGTCTCCCAGTCTGTGAAATGAGCTGAAAGGCGCATTCCGATTTGAAATTCTGTGTTTTCGTGATGTTGAATTCCACCAACAATCACAGAGGTACAGAGATATGTGAGCCTTACTGTCAAACGGCTTCCAGGATGAAACCAATTCACACAGATAAAAGAGCCATTAAAATAATTACCTTGGAAGTATGAAGAAAAGGCCTTAAGTAGAAAGAAGAAGTTAATTTAAGAGAGGGGTGAATCTGAGGCTGCACTGAGGAGGCAGTATTTGAATTTGGCTTTAACGATATTCCAATAGTGAATTGAGGACAGGAAACATATTTCAGGTAGAACAACCATTAGGCAAATGTCTGGTGTCTCATTTCCCCTCAGTTGGAATGGGGCAGAGCCTGCCTGGCTTAAAAGTTGGGGAATTCAAAGCTGAGCTTCTGGGTTCAGGAAGAAAGTGGTCAGGAGTAGGGGTTTGGGTTACCCTCATTCTTCCCCTCCTTTTCCCACCAGAAAACCCCCAGTCTGACTCCTCAGTCTCATCCCTTCCCCTCTTGGAGGCCAAGATCCATCAGACACACAGCCTTGCCTGCCTCCTCACCAAATATGCTGAGCAACTGCTCCAGGAATATGTGAGTGTGGATGGATATGGGGGTGCCAGAGGCCTGAGGGACAGGGAAGTACAAATCACAGGGTTTCCTAACCACCAGTTTTTCTCAACCCCATATCCCAGCTGCAGATATTGGGGCTCTGAGATGAATCAATAACTTGGCCCTGGCCACAGAGCAAATTGGAGGAGGACCATCTTTATGCTCCAAATGCCCCTGTGTCCACCTCTGCTTGGAGGCTCCCTCCTTGGTACTTTAAGACAGAGGCAACCTGAGAATGAAGAGATCTCTGGTCTGAGAGACAAGAAACCTAGCTTCTAGGCTCTGTGTGGTTTTGTCACCTCACCTCCATGGGCCTTGGTCTCCCCAGCTGTAAAAGGAGGAAGTTGAACAAGATGAGCTGGGTACTCTTCTACCCGAGCTATGCAGAGGGGCCAAGAAAGGGTTTCAACCTGTGACAAAAATTCCATCCCAAGAAGGAACTTTTACAAAGGAGGGGGATCTGCCAACATCTTTGGTTGGATAGAGGGCCCTGCCCAAGGAAAGAAGGAATTTTCCCAAATTACTCTGGTGTAGTGGATGAATGTTATGGTTTTGAATCAGGCAGACAGTGGGCCTGACACATTGCTGTGACTTTGGGCAGGAGTGATAACATTAAAATAGTGATGTAACAACTATGACAAATGTAGTGGGATAATAGAGCTAGCTTTGTAGTCCTGCCAACTTTGGCTTAAATTCCAGCTCTGTCCCTCCCTAGATGGGTGACCTAGGTCAAGTCACTGTATTTCTTCAGCCCCAACGTGCTCGTTTTCAAAATCATCATTACCATCACACCCATTATTGGGAAGATTAGGAGTAGTGTAGTGTGTTTAAACCAGCAAGCACAATGCCTGAGCCAGAGGCAAGATGTTAGCAAAGAATAAATGGCATTGTTCTAGCAGTTTTACAAATTATGAATCACCTTTAGCTTTTGTTTGTTTATTCATATGACAATTATTCATGGAGCCCCTACTGTGTGCCAGGCAGATGCAGAGGTGAGCAAGGATGAGGGGAGAGGGTGAAACATACTAGTTCATGCACTATCTTATGGAGATCTCTGGTTGGAAGACAGGACAGGGAGCTGTTCCTGGACCCCCCTTTTACAGAAGACTGAGGCTCAGAGAAGGAAAATGGTTTTGTAAGAAACTGAACAGATAGTGGAAACAGGATTGCAACCTAGTGTGTAAGACAGCATTAATAAAAGAGCTATCATTTATTGTGTCTTTCCTCTGGGCCAGGACCTGCCTTAAGCTTTTTAACATGCTCATAAACTACGTTATGAAGTTGATGGTGTTGCTATCTTCACTTTAGAGAGGAGGAAACAAAGGCACTTTTGTTGTTTTGTATTACCTCAAACACAGCAGCTCTGTTAGGAGGAATTTGTCCTTTGCGAGACGGAGATACTGAGGCCCCAGGAGACGGGAGGAGTTCCCGGAGTCCCACTGACGGCCCTGTCTCCACAGGTGCAGCACCAGGGAGACCCCTTCGGGCTACCGGGCTTCTCTCCTCCGCGGATGCCTGTGGTGGGCTTGAGCGCTCCGGCACCCGGCCACGCGGGCCTGCCAGCGCCCGAGCGGCTGCAGCTGGACGCCCGGGCGCTGGCCGCGCTGCCACCGCTGCTCGACGTGGTGCGCCGCCTGCAGACCGAGCTGAACCCGCGCGCGCCGCGCTTGTTGCAGCGCCTGGAGGACGCGGCGCGCCAAGCTCGAGCCCTGAGCGCCGCGGTAGAGGCTGTTCTGGCTGCGCTGGGCGCTGAGCACCGCGGGACCTGGTCGGAGCCCGCCGCCGCCTCAGCCGCTGCTACCGCCGCCGGCGTCTTTCCCGCCAAGGTGCTGGGGCTCCACGTGTGCGGCCTCTATCACGAGTGGGTGAGCCGCACCGAAGCCGACCTGGGCCAGCTGGTGCCCGGAGGCCCGGCCTGAGCACGGGTGCGGTCCTCAGTTCGCTGGCACCTTCTCCTCACTTGTCTTCATCTCTCCATCTCTCTCAGTGTCTCCATCTCTCTGTCTCTGTCTGTTGTCTCTCGTTGCGTTGTATGCTCTGTCTCATTTTTCTCATTAGGGACCTTCTTGTCTCCATATGTGACTTTCCATGCGCATCATATTCTTGCTTTCTCCCTCTTTTCACCATCGCTTGAGTCTGCCTAAGTCTCTCTTGGTCCCCCCTTTACACGTTTCTGGGGGGCACTTTGTGCCCCCTTTTCCTCCCTCTTATCTCCTTTTGGCCCCATATAAGCATATGTACAGCTCAGCCTCATCTCAAGAAGGGGACACCTTGTCACTCTGTTTCCCTCTGCCCCTCTTCCTCTCCCCAGAGTCATTCGCCTGCTGCCCTCTCCCTTCCGCATCCTATCCCTGCCCTCTCTCCCTTTCATGCCCTTCCTCTCCTTCACTTCCCTCTGCCCTATTCTTGTATCTCCTCTTCCCCCAAGCAAGGTCTGTGAAGAGAAACACTTTACACCTTAAAAGAGTTTCATTTCTGATAATAAATCATTTTTTTGTAAATAAAATGTTAAAAAAAAAATTAAAAGAACACAAAAGTTACCAGTATATATACTTGTTGAAAGTGGGGAGACACCTTTGAGAAGAATAGGATCCTTGGGGTATAGCCTGGCCCCTGACACATACCTAAAAGCCACAGTATAAATAGGAGATTCCTGAGAGATCTGGGTCAGGGATGCCATCTGTCAGTCCAGAACAGGAATGAATGTGTCCTGATCAGGAAACAGATGTGGGGAGACTTCCGGCTAAGATGGAGGCATAGGTAGACGCACTGTGCCTCCTCGCACAACCAAGATAGGGACAACAATGATATAGAAACAAAATAACAACCAGAACTGACAGAGAATTGAAGTGTATGGAAGTCAGACACCCAAGGATTTAAAAATAGACGCATTCATCCAGACCGGTATGAGGGGCGGAGTCGGCAGGGTGAGGGATGCAGAGCGGAGCACAGAGCAACTGGGGCAGGGCGCAAGTCCACAGCAGGCAGACCCTGGGTGCACAAGCAGCAGTGGCTGGTGGGCCCCGGCCAGGGGGTGGCGACCGGCAGACCCAGAGAGGCTCTGCATGCAACTCAGGGGCCCCAGCACCAAGAAATAGAGCTTTGGGTCACTGACTGAAAAGGAAGGTCCCGTTGGGTGCACAGGCCCACCCACACTGGAATTGGTGCCAGAGGGACCCAATTGGCTTTCAGAAAGCAGAGGAGGGGTCCGGGGTCCTGCAGAGAGCAGAGCAAGCGCCATTGTTCTTCCTCGGACCCGGCCCCATGTACAGCCTCACAACCCAGCCACTGGGGTGCCCCACCCTGGTGAACTCCTAAGGCCCCACCCCTCACTACAGGAGCTCCACAAGACAAAAAAAAAAAAAAAAAAAAAAAAAAAAACCCAGCAAAAAGATGGCTCAAACAGAAGAATTGAAAGCCCCAGAACCCATCCTTTTAAGCGACCAAGAGATAGCCAACCTATCAGATGCACAGTTCAAAGCACTGGTGATCATGATACTCACAGAATTGGTTGATTTTGGTCACAAACTAGATGAAAAAATGCAGGCTACAATAAGTTTAATGAAGAAAGATGCACAGGGAACCAATGGTGATGGAATGAAA
>CM052540.1:84474513-84491924 GCA_028533065.1 Trachops cirrhosus | reverse complement strand
GAAATGTAGAAGCTAAAGAACTTATGACACATGGACATGAACTAAAGGGGAGGAATGTGAGTGGGAGAGGGTGTTCAGGGTGGAGGGGAATGAAGGGGGGATAATAGGACAACTGTAATAGCATAATCAATAAAATATATTTAAAAATTAAAAATAAAAAAATAAAAAAGGAAACATGTGGCATGAATCCTTAGTTTTTTAAGTATTGAACTTCCATTGATCAGGAAGTAAATCCCCTTAAGATGGAAAGTTGTAACAGTGGCACAGTCAGAAAAGGAGACTAGGGGAGGAAATGAACTCCAGCAAGAAGAGAGGCCCACCTGCTCCACAAAGTCCATACCTTCAGACAGGAAGTGAGGTAGACAGAGATATGAAGGTAGCCCTTGTACCTTCCCAAAATTACAGGAAGGGGAAGGTCTCAAGTAGAGCCCAGGAAGGAGACCAACTGTCTGTTCCCCGTAGAGTGGAAGTGAAGCCTCTTCAAAGAGGCATTTCTCTCCACCCAGGAAGTGGGCAACCAGTATCACTGGATTGGTAACTCATGAAATGATATCCATGGAATCCCACCCAGATCTGGAAGGGAGGCCTTAGGACCTAGGCAGGAAGGTGGAGGCAATAGGGAATTGAGGCCTGTTTCCCAGGAAATGTTCCTCAAACATGGCACACAAACCCCGTCTGCTAGACAAGATGTGTTTTCTTTCTAGCAAAGAAGCAAGGCAGAAAAGAATCCATTGTGACAGGAGAAGTATTGCAGCCTCTGACAGGAAGTCCTACCTCCTCTATCCAGGGTATTTGGCCTTGAGCAGAGCCAAGTCTCTCACAGCTGTGTCTGTCCAGTAGCCGTATTCGCAGGTCACTACATAGCCTCGACATTTCCTCTCGAAGGCTGAGGCTCCAAAGGAGACAAGCCCAAGAGTGTCCTCTTCAGGGGGGATGGGCAGGCCCAGGGCAGTTGTGATGGCAGCCATGTTGCCCAACAGGCCTTGGGCCTTGAGTCTCGCAGCCCTGAGCTGAGCCAGCAGGATGGGACTGCCAGGGTTCAGGCTGCTTTGGTCATCCCCCACGAGCTGGAGGTGCTGGGTCAAAGCCAGGAAGGCCCCCTGGGCACGGCCCAGCCGCTCCCCATCATCCAAGGCATGCCAGGTCTTGAAGGAGATGGTGGCAGGTGGCAGGCTGCTCAGCTGGAGCTCAGGGGCTGAGAAGCCAGGGTCATTAAAAGGGCTGCCCTGGTACTGGAGCTGCATGAGGGACAGAGATAGGAGTGAGGGGACCAAAGGGGTACCCTGAGACTCCCCGTGATTTCACATTTGCCTTTTACGAGACCAGCATCTTCCTGGGGGAGTTGCTATCCTCTACCCTTCAGAGAGTTGGTAGGATGTCCTAGCACAGAGCCTGGGCTCTATTGGGTTCCAACTTAGTTTCCTACATGTACAAGTTGTACAACTTTGAATCATAGCTTCAATAATTCCAATGTGGCGGTATTGTCGTGAGATGATAAGAAGTGATATATATAAAGCTCTTAGCACAGTACCAAGTATTCAATAAGAGCATGATAAGCCACTGTTAATGGATAATAATATTAATATCATGAGCACAGATTATAGTAATTATTTATTATAATATTTTCAATTTCAATATATTATTGACAGTGTAGTTACAGCCTGTATATTTCTTTTTTATTTATGGCATTTAGTTGTTTATGTTGGTTGATTTTACTATAATCATTGAGAAGTAATTGTTAATATTATAAAATTCAGTTGAGTGCCTTTTTCATTAAAGTCCTTACCTCCACGAACCTAGACCCACAGAATCTTACTGCACACTGATAAATTCCCTCACAGATAGGTCACCTAGTTTCACATCTCCATTTTACAGGTGGAGAAGCAGGCTTAGGGTGCCCCAAACTACCCATGGAAGGGTAGCAGGTATGGGACTAGAAACTAGATTTAGTAACTCCACATGGGCCTGGAATATAGAACAGCAGAAGAGTCACAAACTCTAGAGGTCCAGGGGCCAGGCAGATGGTGTAGCTCAGGGAAGAAAGGAAGACTAAGATGGACAGGGGGTGGGGGCTCAGGAGCTTTGATCAACGGGATCCCTGTGCTGCTTTAGGCAGGCATTTATATTCCACATTGAACAAGCACTGCATGGCTCAAACAGGAAACATCTGTTGGTCAGACCCAGGCAACAGGCTGCCAGTTTGAACTTCTAGACAGTTGGGGGACGTGGGGAGAATTGGCGGGAATTGGCATCGACCTGGCATCGCCCTTAAACCACAGACCTGGTTTAAGATCCTGGCACTGTCAGTTATTAGCCGTATGACCTCCGGCAAACTATTCATGCTCCCTCAGACTCAGTTTTCTTATCTGTAAAGTGGATTTTAATTCTATGTTTCAGAACTTGCTGGGGGGTCAGTAGGATAATGAGAGAGAGTGCCCAGCATGGCAGAAGGATCAAATGCTTTTGGAAATAATCGTGACCCAGTAAAGCCCTTCCCTCTGCATGCTTCCTGTGAATCTCTTAACAGTCCTGACAGGTCAGCAAAGGGGGGATCACGATCCCATTTTGCAGGTGAGGAAGCTGACACTGAGAAAGAAAGACTTACCCAGGGCCACCAGCCATCAGTGACAGTGTTCATGTGGGTGTGTCTCTAGCTGACAGACCCCCTGTGCCCTCGGACCCATGGAGGAAACTTCTCCTGGCCTTGCTCTGTTTCCCCTCTCCAGGGCTGGACAAGGAAGGCAGTGTTCCTCTCCCCTCGTCCCCTCTCATGCCCAGTATCACTCACATAAGTCTGCAGCAGCACTGATGTGTTCTTCTGCATGTGGAGGGCCAGGCTATAGGCTTGACTGATGGGCTCAGCTGGGGAAGTGGGGGGCCCCAAACTGAGGGGTGGCAGCAGCAGAGTCAACAGGCAGAGAGGGGCTGGCAGAAGAAATCAGAGGTCAGACCCATGCTCCTGACCCTGTCTACTAGATTCGTTTATTCCTCACAACAACTCAAATGGGTACAGCCCTTGTGGCCTACAACAACCTTGTATATCCAAGTCAGGGCGGAATCACCCTGAAAGTAGATTTCCAGTCCAGAGAAGTCCCTTCAACTCCAGACCCATGTATTCAACTTCCTTCTTGACATTTTCCCTTAGATATTAATAAGCATCTCAAACTCAGAATATCCACTACTCAGCTCTTCTCCCATCTCTGGTAAGAGCACTTCCATTCTTCCAGTTGCTCAGGTCGAAACCAAAGAAGTCCTCTTTGAGGCTTTCCTTCCTCTCCACATTCAGCCCCACAGTAAATTCTGTTGGCTCTGTCCTTAAAAGGTAGCTGGCTACTCCCTGAATCCCAGCTGCCAGCACCTCTCACCTGACCATTACAGTGGCCTCCCTGCTGGTCTCTGCTTCCACCCTTGCCTCCGCCCTCCCTGCTGTAACCCCTTAAGTCCCTCCCCTGCCTGAACCCTCCCATGGCTCCCACCACACACAGAATGAAAGCCAAAGTTCTCAGTGTGGCCCAGAAGGCCTGGCCCCTCTTCACTGGCCTCCTTTCTGTTCTGCAGCATTCTCCTTAGGCCTGCCAGGACCACCCCTAAATCTTCCCAAGGTTGGCTCCTTCTTGTACTTTAGGCTGCAACTCATATATCAAAAGCCTCGACCTCTCCCAGATTTATAGTCTTCACAGACTCGTGCTATGTGCAACTACCTCATTTATTTGTTTGTCTATGTGCTTGTTGCTGTCTCTGCCCCTAGAATGTTGGCTCCAGGAAAGAGGAAACCACACCTGGTTTCCCAGTGCCTAGCACAGGGCTTACTATCTGTCAAATGAATGAAGGGCTGCCATGAACATCCTTCTCCCAGCCTCTGTGGGCACTTTTAAAAGTGGAGATATCTGGACTGGAGGGTATGCTCGTTTTCAATTTGAGTGAATGCTGCCAAATTGTCCTCTTAAAGGTCAAACCCAGTTTATGTTCCCACCAGTGGTGTAAGGCTCAGAGGCAGGGGTGTTACTTAGGTTGCCAGCAGAAAGCAATGGAGATGAGAGGTAAGCCAGGATGGCCTTCTCTATTCTCCTTTCTAGATTCCTGGGTTCCCAGAAGTTCAGAATTTAAGGGAAGGCCGAAAATGAAGGCTCATTTGTTCATCCATCCATCCATTCAACAAACCTGGATCATTGTACTTACCTTCTCTCACGGCATTCTAATTTACTTATTTATTACATGCACGACTACCGTCTGTGTGCAGAATGAAATCTCCATGAGACCATAGATTTTTGTCTGTCTGTTCACTGCTCTATCACCAAATGCTTAGGTTATTTTTTTATATTTTATTTATTTATTTATAGAGAGAGGGGAAAGGAAGGAGAAAGAGAGGGAGAGAAACAACAATGTGTGGTTGCCTCTCATGCACCCTCTACTGGGGACCTGGTCCACAACCCAGGCATGTGCCCAGACTGGGAATCAAAAGGGCAACCCTTCAGTTCACAGGTCAGCACTCAATCCACTGAGCCACACCAGACAGGGCCAAATGCTTAGGTTATTACCTAGCACAAAATAAGCACTCAAAAACTACTTCTTGAATGAATGGATGAATGAATTAATTAATGATGAATGAAGCCTTCTGTGTGTAGGAATTTGGTGTTTCCCAGCAGATGCAAAAATAGCCGGGCACAGTTGGGCCAGAAGAACCCAGGCATTGCCCGCTTTGAAACCTCCTGGTCTTTGGGGCCCTGGTGCCCCATCCCCCTCACTCATCCAGCAAACAGCTCATGCTCTGTCCTTGGCTCCTTCCTCTCTGCAGTCTCTGGGTTAGTCTGGGCACCTGTCCTGTCCCTCAGATGGCTTTATACCTGGGGTGAGCCCTGGGGCTGCCCAAGGGGGAGGGAAGGAATCACATGGGGGGAGAAGAGGAGATGCAGAGGCTCCTGAGGCAGGGAACAGGCAGGGAAGGGGACACTGAGGTGACACACTAGTCCCCTACAGCCCCCAAACTCAACTTTAAACCCTGGATGCTGGGAGGGCGGGGGTAAGGTCAGGGAGGGATTATGGGGGACAAAGGGGACGCCCTGCTCCCTGCAGCTCTGCATGTCCCAGGATCCAGTTTCCCATGAGGAGGCCGCTGCCTGCTCCACCCCACAGGGACCCAGGCATTGGGCCCTGGCTTCAGAGGAGTTTGCAAAAAGGACAGGAGGGGTGGCCTGTGAGCAATATCACCCGTCCCAGGTGCACCCTTAGACATGCACACATCTACACATTCGTTGGTACATGGGCACACACCAGACATGTGCACACACTGTCATGCATCCATCCACTCATTCATTCATTCATTCATTCATTCATTCAAGTATTTATTGACAACCACTGGGTGCTGGCCCCTGTTTGAAGTGCTGGAATAGAGCAGAAGACACGTCAGACAAAAGTCCTTGCCCTCATGGCACTGACACTCCATACCTACACACATGCTGTCACACATACAACCAGCCAGACCTGCACACATTGCACAGGGAGAGCCTGAGTACAGAGGAGTACACAGGTGTCCACACAAAGGCACAGATATGCGAATGCATAGCCACAACAGGAGGCCCTGCCAGAGGTGCATTCACACAGCAGACATATACATACGTGGGTGTATACACACCATGGCTGAGTGTGTGCACAGACACATCTGCAGCTGGGAGGCAGGAGTACGAAATCTAAACACATCCCAGTCTTTGCTGTCCTGGGAGATCTTGGGCCAGTGGATGCCCTCTGTCCAGGCACAGCACACACTGACACACAGACATGTATCTAAAGCCCTCCCCTGTCTGGGCCTTACAGCAGAGGGGTGGGTAGAGAGACAGGTGTTAGGTCTGGTCCCTCTCCAGAGCTTTCCAATCTCTTCATAAGGGATCACTTCAATTCTCAGCCCCTGCCTACCTTCTTAGTCAGAGAGTGGTCAGTCAGAACCCCACCCTGCTTCCATCCTGTGGGTGACTGAAATATTACTCCACCTTCCCTCACTCTTTGGGGTTGGTGTGGAGGGAGAAAGCCCATTCCCTTCCTGCTTAGGCAGGGGATACATATGTTCACTCATCCACCCATGTATACATGCCATCAGCAGATTTCGATGGAGCCCCTGCTACGTGCTGGCACTGGAGGGGAATAGTCAGGCAGGCCAGGCCACTTCTGGGCATCCAGTCCAGTGGTTTAGGCAAGCAATAAACATATGAACTGATAAAAAAAATTTCCTAAAGCAACAAGATGCTGAGAAGAAGCCAAAATAGGCTGATGTGATTAGCTGGGGGTCAAGGAGACTTAGATAAGGAGACTAAGGCCCAGAGAGGGATAGCTACTTACATGGAGTCACATAGCAAGTCCAGGACAGATCCTAGACTCCTGTCCCTAGCATGGGACTGGATCTGGGGTGTCCTTGACATGAACTGTAAGCTGAAGGAGAAAAGAGGTTGAGAGAGAGATGGGTCCTGAGGTGAGGGATTCTAAATTGAGTCTCCAGACTGGTCAGGCGGTAATGTCAGGGGATTAGACGACGCCCATTGACAGGGTGCACTGAGGCATAGGCCAGGCCAGGTAGTGGAGGTGGAGAAGGCGGGCAGGAGGGGAGGAGGGGAAGAGGGAGGCAGATACTTGATCTGGTGCTATTCACAGGTGGATGGTGTATGTGGGGCTGGGCCTCATCCAAAAGGTCAGACTCACCCTCACCCAACCACACCCCCTTCCGCTTCTCTCATGGCCTTCACTTTCTCTCTCTCTCTGGACCCCTAAGTGCACCTTCACAGCTGGAGGAATAGGACCCCATCCCAGGCCCAGCTCTATTCATCCAAGATGTCTGTCTGGGCAGGGGTCATTGGCTCTGCCACCCTGTCCAGCCCCACCTCACAGCCCACCTCTCTCCATCTCTATTTTGGTCTTACCAAAAGCTGATGCCTGAAGAATCCTAGCAATTTATGAGTCAACAGACTTGGACTCAAATCCTGCCTTTGTTCATCACTAGTTTTGGCAAGTTACTTAACCCTCTATGAGCCTAAGTTTGTTTCATCATCTGGAAACTGGGATAATACCCACCCTCCCAGGCTTTCACTGACTCCACCCTCCAAGTGCCTTGACTCCTGCTACGAGGCCCCTCTTGGGCCCCTGAAGTGTTTCCCCAATGGTACATAATGCTTTCTCAATGTCCCATGGTGCCATGCTTGGAGCTCAGTCCACATCAGTCACACATCTCCCAGGACACTCAAGCATGACCCAATGCCATATGGAAGGTCACAGAGTGAGGCCCAGGCCTCAACATTAAGTCCAGCTCTCCTTCTATCCCTAACTGTAAATCTTCACCCTCCTTTTCCAGGCAGAGAACAGCACGTGCAAATGCCCTGAGGTGGGAGCATGCTCGGCAGTTCTCAGAACACTGGAGAGCAGGGATTGATGCTTGGTGAGACATGGCACGATAGGGAAGAGCAAACGTGGCCTTGCCCTCTCCTGCCACCCCCATACCTTTCCTTACTCCCCAGCGCCCTCAGGAGAAAGCTCTCACTCTGTAGCCTGGCCTTTGAGGCCTCAACCCCTGAGTCCCTTGCTTTTCCCCACTTTCTACCTCAGCTCCATAATCTGCTTATAATTCCTGCCTGCTCAACACCAGGCCTTTCTTTCTCATGGAATTCTTCCTGCGTAGAAAGCTCTCCTGCTTCTCCCTTACCTGACACAATCCTTCTCACGTTTTAAACTTCAGCTCGGGTTTTACCTCCTCTGGGAAGTTTTCCCTCCCTCCTCCGCCCCCTCTGAGCTCCCTCAGCAACCCCTGTTCCCCCTGTCCATTTACTGATCACCTCACACTGTAATTCTCAGTCTCCCAGTCTCTCTCTCCTGCACATGACAATAGGCAGAGCCTTGTCACCTTCACATCCCTAGTGCCAGACCATGCACAAAGGAGACATTTCAGTGAGTGTTGGATGAAGGAAGGAAAGCAGGAGCATGGAAGCTGTGCAAAGCCAAGCCCAGGAGTCTGTTCTGCTGAAAAAGAGTTCCTGATCTCAGATGCACATCTGTGTTACTGCCTCTTCTTGATGGGGTAGCAAGCTGAAAGCACAGCAAGTGTATGTGGAAGAGGTGCCCAGGGCAGGGATCTTCAGGGTGAGGAGCACAGCCTGCTGCGTTCTTCTAGTCCACAACCCTTCATGGCACTGTTCCAGAGGCTGGGGTGTGAAAGGACTCCTGCCCTCTGGGAACACACAGCCTTCCTCATTGTCATTGTCACTAACATTTCTTCTTTGTTTGTTTGCTTTGAACCTTTAATGAAAAAAAATATATATATTGAGCTCAAGAACACTGTGTGGCATGTCACTGGGTCAAAGCTGGGGATACACTTTACAAAATTAACAAACAGGAATATATATAAACAAAGACACACATGGCCACAGTATGAAAAACTGATGCCTGGCACAATTAAGTCTTGGTTTCCTCATCACTCAGCAGCACGTTTGGGACCCTGTGGGTCATGTGGAGCACTCATCCAGACTCTGGGCACTTCAGGATGCCCTCCATCACCTCCACCTGCAGCAGTATGTGGTACATCTTCCTCAGAAATGTCTCGTCTTGCTCATACCCCTGAATCTGCTCTGTGGGCACCCCGCCCAGATGCAAGGTATTGGCCACCCCCTGAAGCACCACCCACTCCACCTTGGGTACATACGTGCCACAAAGACAGGTTTGAACTTCACAGGCATGATGCAGACCTCAGAGGTCTGCAGGCTCAGGGGGGAGTCCATGGGGTCCCACCCCTTTCATGTGTGAGCTCAGGAAATTGTGGGTAAGCAGCTTCATGTCTCATCAAAACTCCCAAGAGGCTGGAACCAGCATCACTTGAGTGCATTTATGCACTTGATGACATTTCTTGAGTGCATACTAGGGGCCTGGCATTGTTCTAAGCTGTTTTTGTAAAACTCGTGTTTCCTTTACAAAACCCCACAGAGTGGAGAGCACTGTTTCCCCATTGTATAGATGAGGAAACTGAGGCACAGCAAGGTTAAGCAGGGTCACACAGCTAGTAGGGAGCAAGTACAGCTGGGGTTTGAATGCAGGCTCTAGAGCCAAGATTCTTTACCATTATCAGCATCTCTAGTCTCTAGGACTTGATACTTTCTGGTCCAGGAGCCCTCCCCACCATCCTTATCACCCCGGATTCCCTTCAAGGTTATCTGACAAGGGGCTATCACCCCCATTTCACAGATGAGATGCGTATGTTACCAGTCACTTTATACCTAGACATTATCTTGTTAAACCCTTGTAACAACACTGGAAAGTAGGTGTGTGGTTATTACCTCCACTTTTACAGATGAAGTTCAGAGGTTCAGCAACTTGCCAAAAATCATACAGAAAATGAATTGTAGAAGCCTTGAACTCAGAACTGGCTCCAGTGTCCAAGCTGTTCCCTTCCACCCCCAAATGTAGCTCCTTTGCTGTCCTAATATCTGCACCACCATCTGTCCCCATGCTTGGGGCACATAGTTGGACATCACGAGGACCAAGTGGGAAACAGATCAGCCAGGGTGCTGCCCAGTGCACCTATAACCCCATTGGTGTCCTAATCTAGTCCCAACTTGGCCCTTGGCAATCTCTCTGGAATCCAACCCAGCTTCGCTTTTGCTCCTGAGCAACCATAGCCTTAATGAGGAGGGCCAGAAGAAAAAGTATAATGAGTCCTGTACCAGAAGCAGAGTCTGATGGGGAGTGGGTTGGGGGCAATGGTTTTAAACTTGGGAGAAAGTGCAGTTGGAGCCAGCAGGGCTGTCTTCCATTCAGCAATTGCATACTGCATTACCATTGTGTAACCTGAATTTCCCAAAGAAGTGACACATGAAGAGTCTGATCAGATAACTGGACCTTACCAAATAACCAAAACTCCCCCAAACTGTACTGAATTAAACACTGAGTGATAGAGGTGCAGAACCAGGCAAGTAGGTCAATGGAACAGAACAGAAAGACCGGGAATAGACCCATGTATACACAGGGATTTAGGGTGTGATAAAAGGGACATTTAAAATGAGGGAGGATGAGGATAAAACACTAAAATGAAAGGTCTGGGGATGGCTGCAAAATTATATGGAAAATTTTAAGTTAGATCCTGTGATGCATGCAGCTGGTATCCCATCCAGATCCCCTCTGCTCTCATTGCACCTATCCCCATGCTGGTGTGAATGTTGGCTGCTGACTCACAACTGCCTCCTCCTCTCTCAGACCAAGGAACCCACTTTGTGGCAAAGGAAATGTGGTGGTGGACACACTACCATTTGCTGCACCATCAAGAACCTGCTGGCCACTTGTGGTGCTAAATCAGCCTCTGGAAGCACAGCTGAGAAAACAACATGGAGAGGATGCAGCACCAACCTTCAGGATGAGGCACACACCTTAAACCAATGGCTGTTTTACAGTGCTGTGCCCCAGACATAGGTACATGAGTCTGGGAGCAAAGGAATAGAAGCAGGAGTGACTCTGCTTACCATCACTGCCAGTGACCTCCTTGGGAAACCTATGCTTTCAGCCCCCCAACTTCAGATCCTGAGGGTCTAGAGATCCTAATTCCCATGGTGGGGGTATATATTTCCACTAGGGACATGGCTAGAGTCCCAGTGACTTTTGAGCTACATCTCCCCCCTAATCACTTTGGTCTCCTTGTGTCAATAGACCAGCAGGCAAAGAAAGGACTTGCTATACAGCCAGAAATAGTAAACCTTGGTCATCACCAGGAGGTAGAACTGCTGTTATGTAATGGGGAAGGCAGGAATATGTTTAGCACCCAGGTGATCCATTAGGACATCTCCAGATATTTATGCTAAGTTCTGTTTGTAAGTGGGAAAATACTATGACCGTGGCCTGATACAATATGGTAACTAGGGACTCATCCCTTCAGGGATGAGGGCCTAGGTCAACCCACAAGGCAAGATATGGAGACCAGCAGAGAAAAGCCAGTGTACAAGGTGAGGAGGAGGGCTAGATGAGTGAGCAGCAGAAGGACATGATAAACATCAGTTAAAGCTCTAGAACTAATTCCCCTAGATTTACCCAGAAGTTGTGACCAATCAGAATCCTGCAGAAGCTATATGTGGATAGAGTGAACCTCATGGGAAAAATAAGTAGATCAGAGAAGCACCAAGGTGAACTGTAGTGCAACTGTTGGTACCACCCAGATCCCTTTACTAACTGTATGCCCCTCCACCAGCTTCCCACACCTCTGGAGAACTACCCAGCACTCTTCATGGCAGACCTTGGCCAGTGACTGAATGGCATAGATGTATAAATGGCAGATTTCTTGCCTCCAGGCAGAACTAACTTGGTGACCACCAGCTGAGAGCACATTTTTGCTCAGCTTTTCATCACCGCCCTATCCTGATGACCTCATTCTCCTTCTGAGAACATTTCCTTAGTCACTTGGTCAAGAATCTTCATTTTGGACTGTTTCTTGGAAACCTAAAATAAGGCAGATCCATTTCCAATGTCATTTAAAAAATATGTTAAATACAAAAGAGATCTCTAAAATTACTAAGCAAAAACATAGAAAAATACTTTAAAGGGCATTTTAAAATACTGCACAGGAAAAACTGCCCCTGTCTGGACCTGCCCTCACTCTTCTTTCTCTTGTCCTCTTTGTTCTTTTTCTGGTGCTCATTTTCTTGGTGGGATGTGGGTAATAGAACAGCCATGGGCTTTTGGGGACCTTTAACTGTCTTTTTTTGTTGTTTATAGAAACACTAAGCATTCAATTCCAGAAAACCAAAAATTGTACCTTCCCACTGAACACTACTAAGGGGCAGGTCTTCTGTTTCATACCTTTTCTGTTTTTCTTTCTCTCTTGATACTGCATTTAAAAACAAATGAGTTTTTAAATATAAATAAAGTTTTTAAAGTATGTAAAAAAAAGGCTAAGAGAGCCTTCAAAAACAAGTCATGGATGTTCAAAGAACTTAGTGAAGTCCTCAACAGCATAAAAAAGATCCAGTCAGAAATGAAGAATACACTAATTGAAATAAAGAACAATTTACAGGGAAATAATAGTAGAGTGGATGAAGCCAAGAATCAAATCAATGATCTGGAATATAAGAAACCAAAACAACAACAACAACAATAATAATCAGAACAGCAAGAAGAAAAAAGAATCTAAAAAAATGAGGATAGTGTAAGCAGCCTCTGGGATAACTTCAAGCATTCCAACATTTGCATCATAGTGGTGACAGAAGGAGAAGACAAAAGAACAAGAAATTGGAAATCTGTCCTGGCTGGTGTAGCTCAGTGGATTGAGTGTGGGCTGTGAACCAAAGGCTCACCGGTTCAATCTCCAGTCAGGGCACACGCCTGGGTTACAGGCCAGGTCCCCAGTAGGAGGCATGTGAGAGGCAACCACACATTGGTGTTTCTCTCCCTCTTTCTCTTTCCATTCCCCTCTCTCTAAAAATAAATAAATAAAATTAAAAAAAAAAGAAATTGGAAACCTATTTGAAAAAAATACTGAAAGAAAACTTCCTTAATCTGGTGAAAGAAATAGACATGCAAGTCCAGGAAGCACACAGAGTCCTAAACAAGATGGACACAAAGAGGCCCACTCCAAGACACATCATAAGTAAAATCCCAAAGGTTAAAGATAAGGAATCTTAAAATAGCCAGAGAAAAGCAGTTAGTTACCTACAGGGGAGTTCCTATTGAATCTAAAAAACAAACTAAGCAAACAGGAGGAACAGGGACAGAATAATGGATATGGAGAGTGTTTTGATGGTTGCCAGATCAGAAGGGAGTTTGGGGGAATGGGTGAAGAGGTGAGAGGATTAAGAAGGACAAATTGGGACTTGGCTGGTGTGGCTCAGTAGATTGAGCACTGGCTTGTGAACCACAAGGTCACTGGTTCAATTCCCAGTCTAGGGCACATGCCTGGGTTCCGGGGCAGGTCTCCAGTAGGGAGGGTATGAGAGGCAACCACACATTGATGTTTCTCTCCCTCCCTTTCTCCCTCCCTTCCCCTCTATAAAAATAAATAAATAAAGTCTCTTTAAAAAAGAGGTACAAATTGTTAGTTACAGAGTAGTCATGAGAAGGTAAAGTACAGTACAGAAATGGAGTAACCAAAGAACAATGGTGTAGGGATTGCCTGAAGGAGCAGGGGATGTTGGGTGGAGGGGGGCAAAGGGGGAAAAATTGGGATAGCTATAATAGCATAATCAATAAAATATAATTTTAAAAATTAATAAACTAAAAATAAGTCACAAAACATAATACCTATAAAAATAAAAAGTTAAACTTTGACATATTTAAATACATCTGTCCCTTTTTTTATTATAAGTACAACCAGATACTGCTTGTGATTACTATTAGCATGCACTCTCTTGCAACACAGAACACTAATGGATTATGCTTCCACTGATACTGTCAGTGGTAACAACCAGAATGTGGCAGAAGTGATGTGCGACTTCTGAGGCTAGGTCATTAGAAGTGGCTCTCTGGACGTTTGCCCTTGGAACCCAGGTTACATGTTGCAAGGAAGGCAGGCCACATAAGAGGCCATGTGTAGGTTTCTGGCTTAAAGCCCCAGACTAGGCCCTCAACCTAACAGCCAGCATTAATAGCCACATACTTGAGTGAATGAAGATTTAGATTCCAGCCCCCAGCTTTTAAGTCTTCTAGCTGAGACCTCAAACATGATGGAACAAAGACGAGCCATCCCTACTGTGTCCTGACTGAATTCCTGACCACAGAAACCATGAGAAATCACAAACAACTGTTGTTGTTTTAAGCCACTAAATTTAGGAAAAATAACTAAAACAGGGACTATGTGAAATATATGGCTCAAAAATGAAGAGCAATTAAATTACATAGACTCAATAGCAATTTGCAGAAAGAATCTGGACAGTTCAGAACTCAACGGGGGTTTAACATTTCAGATTTCCTAAAATTTCTTGACTCTTCAACATTTTATATACAATTGAGCTGATTTTCCCATAAATGTAGTTTGTTTCTTAGATATATGAAAATTAACATGCAGAAAAAACTTCTCTTTGGCAAACTGAAAAACCAGGTTGGCTCTCCCTTGCAAGGACTTGAGTTTGTACATGCTTATATTAACAGTGAGTATGCAAGAATATGTGTGAAACCTTCCCTAGGCCCAATTCCCCCTCACTCAACCTACAACCCAATCTCTTTTTCTGTCACAAAAGAGAGATCAAATCCATGGATCAAGAGACAGAAAGAGAGCAGCATTATGAGAAGTATCTCTTACAGATGACAAAACTGAGGTTCAAATAGGTGAGGTCACACAATGCCCCACAGCTAGTGGTAAAGCCAGATCTCCAAATCAAGTATATTTGATTCCAGATTTCAGTGGATGAAAGAATCCCTGGGATTCTTATAAATACAGAATCCTGGACCCCATTCAGAGAGTCATTAGGTCCCAAAGAGCCCAGGCATCTGAATTTTTAAAAGTATATTTTATTTATTATGCTATTACAGTGGTCCCATTTTTTCTCCCCTTTATCCTCCTCTGCCCTGTACTTCCCTTCCCTCCAGCATTCCTCCCCTCCTTGGTTCACGTCCATGGAACATACATATAAGTTCTTTGGCTTCTCCATTTCCCATGCTATTCTTAACCTCCCCCTGACTATTTTGTACTTTCCAGTTATGCTTTTTGTTCCCTGTACTTTTCCCCCATTATCCTTCTCCCCCTCCCCACTGATAAGTCTCCATGTAATCTCCATTTCTGTGATTCTGTTCCTGTTCTAGTTGTTTGCTGAGTTTTTTTTAACTTAATTTATTTTTTGAGAAAGGGGAAGGGAAGGAGGAAGAGAGGCAAAGAAACATCAGTGCATGGTGGTCTCTCACATGCCCCCTACTGGGGGTCTGACCTGGCCTGCAACTCAGGCATGTGCCCTGACTGGGAATGGAACCAGTGATACTTTGGTTCGTAGGCCAGCGCTCAATCCACTGAGCCACACCAGCTAGGGTGGTGGTGGTGGTGGTTGTTGTTTTTAGGTTCAGTTGTTGACAGTTGTGAGTTTGTTGTCATTTTACTGTTCATAGTTTTGATTTTCCTATTCTTAGATAAGTCCCTTTAACATTTCATATAATAAGGGCTTGGTGATGATGAACTCCTTTAACTTGACCTTATCTGGGAAGCACTTTATCCGCCCTTCCATTCTAACTGATAGCTTTCCTGGCTAGAGCAATCTTGGATTTAGGTCCTTGCCTTTCATGACTTTGAATGCTTCTTTTCAGCCCCTTCTTTCCAGCAAGGTTTCTTTCGAGAAATCAGCTGATAGCCTTATGGGCACTCCTTTGTAGGTAACTCTCTCCTTTTCTCTTGCTGCTTTAAAGATTCTCCCCTCATCTTTAATCTTGGGTGATTTAATTATGATGTGTCTTGGCATGTTCCTCTTTGGGTCCAACTTGTTTGGGACTCTCTGAGCTTCCTGGACTTCCTGGAAGTCTATCTTCTTCACCTGATTGGGGGAGTTTCCTTTCATTATTTTTTCAAATAAGTTTTCAGTATCTTGCTCTCCCTCTTCTCTTTCTGGCACCCCTATGGTTCAGATGTTGGAACATTTAAAGTTGTCTCAGAGGTTCCTAAGCCTCTCCTCATTTTTTTGAATTCTTATTTCTTCATTCTGTTCCCGTTGAATGTTTATTTCTTCCTTTCGTTCCAAATCGTTGATCTGAGTCTTGGTTTCCTTCCCTTCGCTGTTGGTTCCCTGTATATTTTGCTTTATTTCACTTTGTATACCCTTCACTTCTTCTTTTATTTTGCATTTGTGCTTAATCATTTCTCTGAACATCCTGATTACCAGTGTTTTAAACTCTGATAGGTTGGCTATCCCCTTGTCGCTTACTTCTTTTTCTGGAGTTTTGATCTATTCTTTCATTTGGGCCATATTTCTTTACTTCAGCACACCTGTTACATAGTAAGGGGTGGAGCCTTAGGTATTCACCAGAGTGGGGCAACCCATTTGGCTTTATGTTGTGGTGCTGTATGTGAGGTTGGGGGTCAGAGAGAACAATGCTTTTTGTTAGGCTCTTGCCCCACTTTCAGTCACTTCCCCCCGTGACCAACAAGCAAATTGGGCCCTTCTAGTGCTGGTTCTCAGGTGGGTGGGCTTGTGTATGTTCCAGGACCCCATGGACCCCTCCAATGGACTCCACTGTGGGACTGGCAGTTTCTCCCACTGCTACAACACTCACAGATTTTTACAGCCAGAGGTTCTGAGGCTTTATTTTGCCCATGCTGGAACCCTGGGTTCCCTGGTCTGTCTCCCTCCCCAGTTGTTCTTCCCCATTTATCTGCACACAAATGTGGGACTGCCCAGTCCACCAGCCACCACATTGCCCCACGTCTTCTTCACTTTGGCTGCCCATCTCCACCCCTCCTACCAGTCTGGATGAATGTTTCTTCTTTAACTCCTTGGTTGTTTGACTTCCTTTTAGTTTGAGTTTCTGGCAGTTCTTGTTGTTTTTGTTTTTAAACTGGTTGTTATCCTTCTTTTGGGTGTGTGAGGAAGCAAAGCATATCTACCTACACCTCCATCTTGGCCGGAAGGTAATATTTGCCTGAATTTTTATTAGGGACCAGCTCCCAGGGGATTCTGGGTCCAACTTTCAGTGCCACTGAACAATACACACAACCCTATCTTCCATACAGAACCACGCCTAGTCAAAAAAAAAAAAAAGCTGGAGAACTGTTATATATTATATAGACAGGACAACAGGATTAATTATCCATTGCTATGTAATAAGTTATCCGAAACCCAATGGTTTAAAATAACATTTATTATTTCCATTTTTGTGGGTCAAGAATCTGGGCTGAGAGGCTTTCAAAAGGCTACAGTCATCTCAAGGGGCAGAAGAATCTGCTTAAGTCCATTCATGGGGAAATGGCAGGACTCAGTTCCCTGAGGTTGTTTGTCTGAGGGCTTTAGTCCTCGCCTGGCAGTTAGCTGGAGGCTGCTGTCAGTTTCTTTTTATGTGTACCTCTCACAGCATGACAACTTGCTTCATTAGAGAAGACGAGAAGAGCCAGAGAGTGCTAAGAAGATGGAATCCGCAGTCTTCTATAACCTTATCCTAGAAGTGACATCTCATCACTTTTTCCCACTCTCTTCATTACGGAAGTGACTCACTAGGTCTAGTCTACATCAAGAGGAAGGGAATACCAATAGGCCAGGGCCCATTATTTATTTAGAAATGACAAACATCTGTGGTTATGTTTTTTTTTTTTTAAGATTTTATTTATTTATCTTCAGAGGGGAAGGGAAGGAGAGAGGGAGAGAAATATCAATGTATGGTTGCTTCCTGTGCATTCCCTGCTGGGAACTGGCCTGCAACCCAGGCATGTGCCCTGACTGGGAATCGAACCGTGATCTCTTGGTTCACAGGCCCGCGCTTAATCCACTAAGCTACAC
>CM052540.1:84443996-84474013 GCA_028533065.1 Trachops cirrhosus | reverse complement strand
ATGAAAGGCAAGGACCTACACCCCAGATTGCTCTATCCAGCAAAGCTTTCATTTAGAATGGAAGGGCAGATCAAGTGCTTCTCAGATAAGGTCAAGTTCAAGGAGTTCATCATCACCAAGCCCTTATTGTATGAAATGTTAAAGGGACTTATCTAAGAAAAAGAAGATAAAAAACATGTACAGTAAAGTGACAGCAAACACAATTATTAACAACCACACCTAAAATAAAAACAAAAATGGACTAAACAAACAACTAGAACAGGAACAGAACCACAGAAATGGAGATCACATGGAGAGTTAGCAACAGGGAAGTGGGAGGAGAAGAGAGGGGGGAAAGAGGCAGAGAATAAGTAGCATAGATGGTAGGTAGAAAATAGACAGGGAGAGGGCAAGAATAGTATGGGAAATGTAGAAGCTAAAGAACTTGTAAGTACGACACATGGGCATGAAATAAAGGGGGGAATGTGGGTGGGAGAGGGTATGCAGGGTGGAGGGGAGTGAAGGAAAAATGGGACAACTGTAATAGCATAATCAATAAAATATATTTTAAAAAATATATACATACCATAAAATTTATTATCTTATTCATTTTAAGTGTATAGTTCAGTGGCATTAAGTACATTCATTGTTATGCAATGATTACCACTATCTCCAGACTTTTCATCATCCCAAATTGAAACTCCAAAGCTGTTAAATAATAACTCTCCCTGGCTGGTGTGGCTCAGTGGATTGAGCGAAGGACTGCAAACCAAAGAGTCGCCAGTTCGATTCCCAATCAGGGCACATGCCTGGGTTGTGGTCCAGGTCCCCAGTAGTGGGCACGTGAGAGACAACCACACATGGATGTTTCTCTCCCTCTCTTTCTCCCTCCCTTCCCCTCTGTCTAAAAATAAAAAAAGAAATAATAAGTAAATAAAAATAAATAAATAAAATTCCCCATTCCACCTCCTGCAGCCCTGTTAACCACCATTCTACTTTCTGTCTCTATGAATTTGACTACTCTAGATACTACATATCAGTGGAATCATACAGTATTTGTCATTTTGTGTCTGGCTCATTTCACTTAGCATACTGTTTTCAAGGTTCACCCATGCTGTAGCATGTATCAGAATGTCATTCCTTTTAAAGGTTAAATAGTATCTTATTGTATGTATACACCATATTTTATTTATCATTCATCCATCATTTGACACTTAATTTGCTTCCACATTTTGGCTATTTTGAATAATGCTGCAAAGAAAATGAGTGTACAAGTATCTGTTCAAGTTCCTGCTTACAATTCTTTTTGTCACTTACCCAGAAAGGGGATTGCTAGATCATATAGTAATTCCGTGTTTAATTCTGTTTGATTAATGAACTAATGACACATAAAATTGATGTTTAATTTATTAAGGACTTACCATACTGCACTATTTTACATTCCCATCAGCAATGCACAGGAATTCCAGTTTCTCCACATTCGCACTAACACTTGTTATTTTCTGTTTGTTTTTAAATAATAGCATCCTAAGGTGTGTGAAGTGGTATAACACCTGGTTTGATTTTCATTTCCCTAATAACTCTTCAGGTGCTTATTGGCCATTTGTATATCTCTTTTGGAGAAATGTCTATTCAAGTCTGCAATTAAATTCCTTTTCTGTTTAATTTTACTGTTGTTCAAGTACAGTTTTCTGCCTTTTCCCCCACCTCTCCGGGGGGGGAATATATTATTGACTATATTCCCCAGCCATCTCCACCTCCCTCCCCTGATTCCACCCTGCCTTGGTTTTGTCCATGTGTCCTTTATAACTAACTATATAAACTGAAAACCCTTCATCCTTTTCCCCCCTACTATCCCTTCCCACCTCCCCTCTGGTTACTGAAAGTTTGTTCTTAATTTCGATGTCTCTGGTTATATTTTGCTCCCTTGTTTGTTTTGTTGATTAGGTTCCACTTAAAGGTGAGATCATATGGTATTTGTCTTTCACTGCCTGGTTTATTTCACTTAGCATACTGCTCTCCAGTTCCCTCCATGCTGTCGCAAAGGGTAGGAGCTCCTTCTTTCTTTCTGCTGTGTAGAATTCCATTGTGTAAATGTACCACAGTTTTTTTATCTATTCATTTACTGATGGGCACTTAGGTTGCTTCCAGCACTTGCCTATTGTAAATCGTGCTGCTATGAACATTGGGCTGCATGGGTTCTTTTGGATTGGTGTTTCAGGGTCCTTAGGATATAATCCTAGCAAGGAATTGCCCAGTCAAAAGGCAGTTCCATTTTTAGTTTTCTGAGGAAATTCCATACTGTTTTCCATGGCGGCTGCACCAGTCTGCAATCCCACCAACAGTGTACTAGGGTCCCTTTTCCTCCACATCCTCTCCAACACTTGTTGCTTTGTTTATGGTGGTCATTCTCACTGGTGTGAAGTGGTATCTCATTGTGGTTTTAATTTGCATCCCCCTGATGGCTAGTGAAGCTGAGCATCTTTTCATATGTCTCTGGACCCTCTGTATGTCCTCCTTGGAGAAGTGTCTGTTCAAGTCCTTTGCCCATTTTTTATTTGGGTTGTTTGTCTTCCTGGAGTGGAGTCATGTGTGTTCTTCATATATTTTGGAGATCAAACCCTTGTCTGAGGTATCATTGGCAAATATGTTTTCCCATATGGTTGGTTCTCTTTTCCTTTTAATGCTCTTTTCCTTAGCCATGTAGAAGCTTTTTATTTTGATGAAATCCCATTTGTTTATTCTTTCCTTTATGTCCCTTGTTCTAGGGGACATATCCGTGAAAATATTGCTGCTTGGAATATCTGAGATTTTCCTGCCTATGTTTTCCTCTAGGATGTTTATGGTGTCATGACTTATATTTAAGTCGTTTATCCACTTGAGTTTATTTTTGTGTATGATGTGAGTTGGTAAAAAAAAAAGTCTCATGTTTTTGCATGTAACTGTCCAGCTCTCCCAACACTATTTGTTGAAGAGGCTATTTTTACTCCATTTTATGCTGCTGCCCCCTTTGCCAAATACTGATAAAGACTTGGGGGTTATTTCTGGACTCTGTATTCTGTTCCATTGGTCCATGTATCTGTTCTGATGCCAGTACCAGATAGGTGCTGTTTTGATTATAGTAGCCTTGTAATATAGTTTGATATCAGGTATTGTGATCTCTCCTACTTTGCTCTTCTTTCTCAAAATTGCTGCAGCATTTTGGGGTTGTTTACACTTCTATATAAATTTTTGAAGTGTTTGTTCTAGATCTGTGAAATATGCCATTGGTACTTTAATAGGTATTGCATTGAATCTTTAAATTGCTTTGGGTAGTATGGACATTTTCATGATGTTAATACTTCTGATCCATGAACACAGTATATGCTTTCATTTGTTTGTGTCTTCCTTAATTTCTTTCTTCAGTGTTGTGTAGTTTTCTGAATACAGGTCTTTTACCTCCTTGGTTAGGTTTATTCCTAGGTATTTTATTTTTCTTGTTGCTATATCAAATGGGATTTTTTTCCTGATTTGTTTCTGATGTTTCATTGTTGGTATATAAAAATGCTTTTTGATTTCTGAATATTGGCTCTGTATCCTGTTGTTTTGCCAAATTCATTTATTAGGTTGAGCAGTTATTTTGTTGAGTCTATAGGATTTTCTATGTACACTATCATGTCACCTGCAAACAATGACAGTTTTGTTTTCTCTTTTCCAATTTGGATGACTTTTATTTCTTTTTCTTGTTTGACTGCTGTGGCTAGGACTTCCAACACTATGTTGAATAAAAGTGGTGAAAGTGCTCAACCTTGTCTTGTTTCTGATCTTAGTGAGAAAGTTTTTAGTTTTTGCGCATTAAGTATGATGTTGGCTGTAGGTCTCTTACATATGGCCTTTATTATGTTGAGGAATGCTCCCTCTTTTCCCAGTTTGCTGTTTTTATCATAAACGGGTGCTGTACCTTATCAAATGCTTTTTCCGCATCTACTGATATGATCATGTGATTTTTGTCTTTCGTTTTATGTGATGTATTATTACGTTTATTGATTTGTGAATATTGTACCATCCTTGCATCCCTGGGATGAATCCCACTTGATCATGTTGTATGATCTTTTTAATGTATTGCTGGATGCAGTTTGCCAATATTTTGTTGAGCATTTTAATGTCTATGCTCATCAACGATATTGGCCTGACGTTTTCTTTCTTTGTTGTGTCTTTATCTGGTTTTGGGATTAGAATGAGGCTGGCCTCATAAAAAGAGTTTGGGAGTCCTCCATCTTTGTGGATTTTTTGGAATAGTCTGTGGAATAGGGGTTAGGTCTTTCTTAAATGCTTTGTAGAATTCTCCTGTGAAACCGTTCAGTTCAGGGCTTTTGTGTGTTGGAAGTTTTTTTTATTACTGCTTCAATTTCATCAGCTGTTTTGGGTCTGTTCAGGCTTTCTGTTTCTTCTTCATTCAGATTTGGAAGATTATATTTTTCTAGAAATTTATCCATTTCACCTAGGTTTTCAAATTTCTTGGCATATAGTTCTTTATAGTAATTTCTTACAATCCTTTGTACTTCTGTGGTATCAGTTGTAATCTCTCTTCTTTCATTTCTGATTGTGTTTATTTGGGTCCTCTCTCTCTTTTTCTTGATGAGTCTGCTTAAAGGCTTGTCAATTTTGTTTATCTTTTCAAAGAACCAGCTCCTGGATTTATGCAATTAAATTCCTTAAAATATACATTTAAAACACTAATGACTTTATTATTTTTGTTAAAACGATACCCATTCATTACAAACAAAGGAAAACCCAATGTCTCTATTTTACCACCCAGAAATAGTCATTACTATATTAACATGTGGTGAACATCATTCTAGTCATCTCATAGGTAAATAAACAGACAAATATTATAGTGATCAGTTCATACTGTATGTCCCATTTTTTAAAAAGATTTTATTTATAGAGGGTGTTCAGGGTGGAGGGGAATGAAGGGGGGATAATAGGACAACTGTAATAGCATAATCAATAAAATATATTTTAAAAAAAGATTTTATTTGTTTTTAGAGAGAAGGGAAGGGAGGGACAAAGAGAGGGAGAAACAGCGATGAGTGGTTGCCCCTCAATTGCCCCCAACTGGGCACCTGGCCCAAAACCCAGTACTTTGACTGGGAATCAAACTGGCAACCCTTTGGTTCACAATCCAGTGCTAAATCCACTGAACCACACCAGCCAGGGCAGAATATTATTGACTATATTCCCCATGCTGTACTTTACCTCTCCATGAATAACAACCAATTTGTACTTTAAAATATTTTTTAAATTTATTTTAGAGAGAAGGGAGAGAAATATCGATTTGTTGTTTCACTTATTTATGCATTCATTGGTTGATTTTTGTATGTGCCCTGACTGGGGCTCAAACCCACAACCTTGAGATATCTGGATGATGCTCTAACCAACTGGTCTACCCTGCCAGGGCCCAATTTGTACTTCTTAGTCCCTTCACCTTCTCATTCATCTCCTCAAACCCCCTGACTACTGTCCTTATATTTTAATGTCAGTATGGATGGATTATAGTATTTTCAGTTCATGTTTTCAGTATATAAATAATATTGGCTTATGGCAAAAATCTCAAACTGTAGAATAGGTTCTAATGTGAAAAGCAAAAGTTTTCCTATGTCTTCATATGCAGTCTCACTCTGTCATTCCCCCTACTGTCATTCACCCAGCTGTGGACCCAGGCATAGCAGCTGGCACTGTGGTGCTCAATACACAGTATAAGAAATAGTCTGGCTTATTCTGGTTGTCTCAGGTAATGCAATGGAGTCAATAATGCTTACATTAGAACTGAAACGAGCTAGGTGGGGGCTGGGTTGAACTGGTGAGTACATCCTATCCAAAAGGGGCAGCCACTGCTCAGCTCCAGCTGTTTCTTGTTCAGAGAATCCAGACTCAGTGTTGCTAGATTACAGGATTTCAAATTAAAGTGAACATTCACTTTTGCATCAGAAATTTGCTGCTGCTATGTCAAATTAAACACACATGTGGGCTGGATTTGATCTGTTTGTGGATGTTCCAGTAGTTATGAAGATGGGCTCTGGAGTCTTGGGTTTGATTCCTGACTCGTCCATTCTAAGCCCCAGTTTTCTTATCTATAAAATCGGATTCTACCTCATAGGATTCTTCTTTTGTTGTGTTTTTTCTTCTTTTTCCTCATAGAATTCTTATGATCAAATGAAATGCTGAAAGCACTTAACATCTGAGGTGGACTCCTCACGAAACTTACAATCTAGTGGAAGAGTCAATAAATGAATCTCATCTTGGAGTTATGGAAGGTGTCACTGGGACAGTGGCATTTAAACAGAGACCTGAAGGATGAATAAATTAATTGGGTAGAAAAGTGAAATAGGAGGAGGGGTAGGGCGTAACAGGCAGAGGGAACAGAACTCAAGAAAGACCTGAAGTAATTATGTAAGCCAAAGCTAAAACAGTGAGGACATAGAGGAGACCGTCTTTGGCAGCCAAGGATTTTCTAACTGATAAATGTTAGCTAGATGGAGATTGTAAGTCCTTCCAGTTTTAGGATTTCACACCATACTGACTAGTAGTTAAGTTCCTCTGACAGAAAAACCATACCTCTAACCCTCTCCTCTAAACACAGAAGAGACAGGGAAGACTTGGGGTCAAAAATAAGTAGTTTTCCAGGCAAAGAAAGATCAAGAAGACAGGTAAGAAGGTACGGAGGTGGGAAGCAGTTACATTTGTTTTGTCAGCTGAGGTGTTTAGGGAAAGGGTCCCCAACTGCTGAGCACTCACATTATCATCTGAGCCCCGCCTACCCCCTCTCCCCGACCCCCGTCCGTGGAAAAATTGTCTTCCACTAACTAGTTCCTGATGCCAGATAGGTTGGGGAGCGCTGGTTTAGGTTTATGCCTCCAAAGCTGGCTGGAGAGGGGGCTGGCAGTATGTAGCAATCAGGGGTGTCCAACCTGCAGCCCATAGGCTGCATGAGGCCCAGGATGTCTGTGAATGCTGCCCAACACAAAATTGTAAATTTACTCAAAACATTATGAAATTTGTGTGTGTGTGTGATTACGTGTCACAATATATAATTTAATGTGTGACCCAGAGACGCCAAAGGTTTGGACACCCCTGGCCTACAACTTCAGGTTGAAGTAGGACCTTTCAGTCAAGTGGAGAATGGGCGCCCCCTGGTAGTAGTGCTGGGTAGTGGACGCTGGAAGGCCGAGCTGAGGAGTTCTAGGGGCGCAGGAGCGGGGCTCAAAAGGGGATAGTCTGCCCAGTTTTTTTCTCTCATGAGCTAACTTTTTCCAGCATGATGGATTCCTGGGATCCCAGAACAACTGGGCTAGAAGGGACCTCGGAAAAGGAACTACCAAGGTGCGTCCCGTGTCAGGCCCTAAGCTGGGCACGTTTGTGACCATTGTCTTAACACACCTAACTCTGCTTCGAGGTAGGTATCATTATCCCCATTTTTCAGATGTGAGAACCGAGGTTTGGTGACTTCCCAAAGAGGGACGGGGATTTTGCATGACTTCAGAGCCTTTTTCCTGGTACTCTCAAGACCTGAAAGATACTCATCTCAGGGATGAGATCTGGGGGAACAAGCCTCAGGGGTGAGGTGTACGAGCATTCCAAGGACAACAGCCTGATAGTGCTTTTGCCCACAACCACGCCTCCCTTGTCACAACAATACTGATTAGTGTTGCTTTCCTTTAAGAGCCTCCCCTGAAATATGAAGTCCTCGCCACACGGGGAGGCGGGCATTAGATAATCCTGGTTCGCCCAGGTTTCTTTCTTGTCCGCCCGCTCTGAAGCCCACTAATGACATAAATTCTTCCCCTCCACTAGCGAGTGGAGGCGTGGGACTACATTTCCCTGCAGGTCATTGAGAAGGGGGTAGCTGGGAGAGGGCGACCGTAGGTTTCTGTATGCTCGCAGTTTGGCCTGTCCCCCGTAATACACATTTCTACAGCCCACAACCTTTCTCTACAGAAGCTAAAAGAACTACGTCCCCCAGCAAGCGTTGCCGCAGAAGAAGGGAGGTAGGCTGCCATTTTTACTGTAGTCCCTTCTCCCGTTTCTACAGGGAGCAGCCTTAGGCTGTGGACTACAAATCCCAGGTCATCATCCGCAGTTTCTTTGGCCGCCATCTTTGCCGGTAGTCCCCGCCCCTTTTTATTTCCATTGTCTCGACTGAAGATAATTGAGAGGGGACTGGAAGACTGCAACTCCCGTCAGGCTCTGCGCCACCAGGAAGGGTATTTCGGTACTAGCCGGACGAGATGCCCAAGGTGGTAGAATGAGGCGACGGGGAGAGGGTCGGTAGCCTGCCATCTTTACGGTAGTCTCCTTAACCTCCCGGTTTCCTCATTCTTAAGGAACACTAGCAGGCTAAAAAAACTACTATTCCCATCGCACCCCATAAAATCGACTACTAGTCAGGTTGTACACCCCTCTTCCGCCATCTTGTTTGTAGTCCTCGTTCCTTTTCACCTTTCCATTGTTCCTGACGAGTAGAAATGGCAGCGGGAAAGCAGCAGATGAACTGCGACTCCCGTCAGGTACCACTCACGCGGAGGGTTGTGGACAGAAGGGCGTGTGAGTGCCTGGGAAGAAGGTCGGGTCGGGGGAGAAGGCCATCTTGTTTGTAGTCACCGTTCCCTCTCCTTCTGTACGCTCTGCGACGGGGAGCCTCGGGTCAGCCGAACTATAACTCCCGGCATCCTCGGCTCCCTGCTTGGCACGCCCTCCGCCATCTTCTATGTAGTACCCACTAACCCCAGCGCCCCATTGTTCCCGCGGTAGCATCTCTGGCCGCAGAACTACGACTTCCGTCGTTCCCTGCGCGTGTTCATCCTGGCAAGTGGAGTGGTGGAGCTAGGAGGAGGCAGGGGGCGGGGTTCCTCTGGGAGAAGGAGGGAGTAAAGAGGTGGAGGAGGAGGGAAGGAGGAGGGACAGGAGGGGGAAGAGAGGAGGAAGGAGGAAGGAGCTCAGGAGGGATGAGAGAGGCGGCCAGGGCCCCGGGCCGAAGCAGCACCGGGCCGGGGGACCAGGGGGGCTGAGGCACCCCGATTGTTCCCTCCCCCTTTCCCTACCTCTTTCCATCCTTTCCTTCCACCCTCCTGCTTGAAGAAGGGAATTTATTCAAATTTTATTTAAATCCCTATCTCTGGAGGGTCGCGCGCTGGGGGGAGGGGGAGAGGGCAGGGGCGTACGCAGGCTGGGGGGGCGGGGCCGAAGCAGCTTCCTTCACCCCCCTCGGTTCGCCAGATAGTAGTAGGGCAAGGGGCCGCAGTCCAGGGGCGGGCCCAGGGGAGGGGGGCAGGTTACAGGGACCCCCCCCTCCCCGGGAACCGGCGGTGGGCGGGGCTTGAACCCCGGAAACGGTGGGGGCCCCAGGCCTGGACCTGGACCCCTGGGCAGTGGGGGCTGGAAAGGGGCCAGTTAAAGGGTCCGGGGCGCTGGGGAGAGGTAGGGCGGGGTTGGGGGAGGGGAGCTGGGACTCGGACCCGGGACTGAGTGGGGCCCGGGCAGAAGCTAAGCACCCTGCGTCCGAGGAGCCCCCGTTGGCCTTGGGGGGCTGAGGGACTGAGCCCCCCAGAGCAGGACCTCCCCCTGGAAGGGCCGCGCCGCAGCCCGTGGGAGGGCCTTGCCCCCGGCGCCCCCCGTCTCCACTCGCTGCCGTCCCGGCCTCCGCCGGAGGGAGGGGCCGAGCGCCCTCGGGGGGCCGTGGACCCCGGCGTTCTGAGCGTTCCGCGCCCCGCGCCGCCCGGCCCCCCCGCCGCCGATGGCCGCCGACCCGCCGGGAGCTGCCGAGAAGGGAGAGATGGCTCCCGGGACACGTGTGAGGTGGGTTCATGCGACTCCTCCTCACCCCCAGACCTAGGCAGCTCCCACTCCCATTCATCCTCAACCCAGCCTCTCTTTACCTTCCCCGCCCCCAGCCTCACCCTTTTTCTGCTCCAAACTCATCTCCAGTCCTTCATCCTGTTACCTTTCTACCCGGGGGAACTGACCTTCCTTCCTAGACCCGGCTTCCCCTTGCAGACCCTCATCCCCCGCCTGCAGTCGCCGCCCTCCAGGCTCCTCCCTTGGAGCCCTGGAGGGCCCCTTCCCCACCCGCATAGGTCGGTCTGGAAGCCCCTGGAAAGGGGGAAATTGGGGTAAGACTCGAGCCATGAAGAGAGACCCTCCACTCCAGGCCTGCTGGGATCATGGAGGATTTGGTTTCCATGAGAAGGATTCCAAAGGATTCTGGAATCCAAAGGATTCTAGACCATTAGGGATGGAAAGCAGACTGGGAAGCTGGAGATGGGCGACACGTGTACCAGCCCATCCTGAGTTGTGTGAAAATGTCAGGCTGGGTTCTAGAATCCCAGGAAGTCTGGGAGGTTGCCCCGGTTCACCTGAGAGATACGAAAGGAGGGTGTTTTAGGGCAGAGGAAGCTCTATGAGGAGCAGAGGAATTGAGATCTTGGGTGGAGGAGGGACTGTGAAGCAGCATTTCAGGGGGTGTCTCAGAACCCTGGAAATCGGGCAGCAGAGTGAATTTTTAGGGATGGGGTGGGTGGGGCAGGGATCCCATTGGATCTGGTGAGGATATCTAGGTTTAGGGGGAAGATAAATTGTGTGTGAGAAGGAGAAAGGAGGGAGAAAGGTCTGGAGCTTCCACTCAAGAATCTGTGGTTGTCTTGGAGGTAAATCTGGGAAATTTTAGCTTAAGAGCATGGTTGGGGTGTAGTACATTTGGATAACAGGGGAAGAGTTGGGACTTCCTAACATAACTCCACAGACAAGGAGTCCCTGCTTTCCAAGCAACTTTGATGTGGGATGCCAGTGGAGAGACCCATGCCCCTTCATCTTCCTTGGTTAGTCAGGGGGGCACTGAGGAAGTGTTAGAGGAGGAGTGAGGTTAGGAAGCCAAGGTCTCAGACTCCCAGAGGAACCAGGTGAACTACTTGGGAGAGATAGGACTTGAGGGAGTGGTTCCCCCCACCCCCTGTAGGAGGAGTGATCTCCATGTGCCTTATCTTCCTGGGTAGGAGGCTGAGCTCTGGCTGCCTAGAAGTTGGGGGAGCTGTTAGGAGTTTCTCTGGTCAGGGCCGCAGGAGGCCCAGCTGACCCTGTCCCCATTCACCCACAGCCCTCGGCGTTGCTGACGCCCCCAATGTCGTCGAGCAGCCGGGGGCCGGGGGCCGGAGCGCGCCGACGCCGAACCCGCTGCCGCCGCTGCCGGGCCTGTGTGCGAACTGAGTGCGGGGACTGCCACTTCTGCCGAGACATGAAGAAGTTCGGGGGGCCTGGGCGCATGAAGCAGTCGTGCCTGCTCCGGCAGTGCACTGCCGTGAGTTCTACCCCCATTTTGGGGCTCTGGGTGCCCTTCCTCAGCCAGCCTAAATGCCTTTCTGGGGTGGCTGGTGGTCGCTTCCTAGGGTAGAGTTGCTCTTTGTGCACTTATTCATTCACTGGTTTGTTCAAATGTCCATCAGGCCCATTATTTTCCCCTCAGTTCCAGTTGAGGGCAATATTAGGATACACAGAAGAATCCAACCCAGTCTTTACTGTCACACTTTTCCCAACTTTTCAGGGGCACAGGCCTCTAGAAAACCTGGCCCTTCTTGTCCCACTCCCTAGAGGTATCTGTGCACAGCGGCCCACCCCCAGAGCTAGTGCCTATGAATAGGTCTTAGCCTTCTTTGTCCTCTTCCTCACTTGCCAGAGTGGTATTAGGTTTGAGGCCAAGCTTACCCTTTGTGTGACCTTGAACAAATCACTTGGAATCTCAAGGTACCAGTCTGCAAAATGTTTCTTTTGCTGAGTTATTACAGTAGCACAGATATGAAAGTGCCTGCTACAAGGTCTAGCACACAGTAGGTATCTAAGGAACATAGGTTTCTTCTCAGCTGCTCCATCTGTTGAGCTTCCCAGATCCCCAAAGAGTGGCCCTTCCCTAGTAGCCATGAGCAGCCGCAGCATCCTGTGTCCCTCTACCCACACCACCACCTCCTTTTTTCCCTCCAGCCATTCTTCACTGCTTGGTCTCCTCACCCCAGAGCCCCTTTCTTCTCTGTCCCCCAGCTCTAGCCCACTTTTCTGTTCCTTTTCCCCCCTACCTGCTTCTTCCTTGAGTCTGTCTCACAACCTTCAGCATCCCTAATAAGACTCCATATTACCACTGTTCTTTCACATTCTCTGAAGGCGGCTCCCTTTTCCCTAGGATTGGCCTTTAGTGTTCCCAGGGGTCTTACCCAAACCAGGTTCATTGTGAGGTCCAGAGCAACCCTAAGCTGCCCATTGAGCAAACCGAGAATCATCCCAGGCTGCTATTGTACCTCCTCCAGCCCTCTCTGAGTATTATTGTCATATTTGCCTATGGTCTGTCTTCCTCCCAAAACCAGCTACAATTCCAGGGTCATACAGGCCCTGGATCTAACTGAACATTCACAAAAGTGAGAATAAACGATGTATTGACTGGCCCTCTTGGATTATCTCATTCTTAAAACAGTCCTGCACAAGAAAGTTCCTAGCCCCATTTTACAAATGGAGAAACAGAAATAAGGAAATTAAATGAGTTGCTCAAGGTCATGTTGCCAAGAAAGAAGAAATAAGAAATTCAAGCCCTGGCTGGTGTGGTTAATTTGGTTGGAGCGTTGTCCCGTAACCAAAAGGTTGCAGGTTCAATTCCCGGTCAGGGCACATGCCTGGGTTGTGGGTTCACCCTGGTCCAGGCATGTATGGGAAGGCAACCAATCAGTGCATCTCTCTTGCATCGATGTTTCTCTCTCTCCTTTCCTCTCTCTCTAAAAAAAAAAAAAAAAAAAAAAAAAAAAAACAATGGAAAAATGTCCTCAGGTGAGGGTTAAAAAAAGAAATTCACGATTTGACCCACCTTGGCCCATAGGGTCTGAACCTCATCCAACAGCTGGCCAAGGTTCCCAAAAAGAAGGGTCTTTCCCTTGTTGCTTGCCTTCGGGGTTTCTGATGCCCCTTCTCCCCCAACAGCCCGTGCTCCCACACACAGCTGTGTGCCTCTTGTGTGGGGAGGCTGGGAAGGAGGACACAGTGGAGGGAGAGGAAGAGAAATTTGGTTTGAGCCTCATGGAGTGTACAATCTGCAATGAGATCGTCCACCCTGGCTGCCTGAAGGTGATGGCCCTGGGGAAACTGGAGTCTGGGTTGGGGCAAATTGTCAGGGAGCAAGGAAGTGGGGAAACACTGCCTCTGGCTTTACTGATATCTATATCTACTTCCCTACCCTCTGCCCACAGATGGGGAAGGCTGAGGGTGTCATCAATGCAGAAATTCCTAACTGCTGGGAGTGCCCTCGCTGTACCCAGGAAGGCCGGACTAGCAAGGTAGGGGCAGGGACCGGGCTGGGTGCTGTCCTCTCAGTAGGCAGTGGGTTGGGGAGCTGTGCAGAATCTCACCCCCAGCATCTGTCTCCTCAGGATTCAGGTGAGGGACCAGGCCGCCGCAGGGCCGACAATGGCGAGGAGGGCGCCAGCCTGGGGAGTGGATGGAAGCTGACCGAGGAGCCCCCGCTTCCACCACCCCCACCCAGGCGCAAGGGTCCCCTGCCTGCTGGGACCCCCCCAGAGGATGTGCCTGGGCCCCCCAAAAGAAAGGAGAGGGAGGCAGGGAATGAGCCCCCCACCCCAAGGAAAAAGGTGAGCCAAGGAGCATGTTCAGTAGGTTTAGCCCAAGGGAATCTGGGAGCGGTAGTCCTGTTACTTTTTGAGGAGGGTGGGCCTGGGAGGCAGTGCTCAATGGGTTCCCTCAGGGGTTGTTGAGAGATGTAGTTCAGGAAGTGTTGAGGGGAGGATGGGGCATGCTCAGTGTGGAGGAGAGGTACAGGTGGGGGGCAGCTGGCATTGGGCAGGGAAGCTTTGGCAGCCCTGGGTACTTTAAGGATTAGGGAAGGAGCAGGCGCAAAGCTGCTACAGAGGAAGAAGGGGAGGGGCTGGATAGGGCTTGGTGGGGATGAAGGGAAGATGAGAGCATGCTTACTGAGAGAAGACACTGGTTGGAAGGTGAGCATGCTCAAAGCTCTCCTTGGGGTAAGGGCTTCTGGGAATTATAGTCCAAGAGGAGAGCATGGGTCTTAATTCTGTGGACAATGAGGGGCTAATGGGTCTCTCCCTTTTCCCATGTCTCCCTCTTTCCCTGGTAGGTGAAAGGAGGCCGTGAGAGGCACCTGAAGAAGGTGGGTGGAGATGCCTGCCTCCTCCAAGGATCGGACCCAGGCGGCCCAGGCCTTCTGCCGCCCAGGGTTCTGAATCCAAGCCAGGCTTTCTCATCCTGCCACCCTGGGCTCCCTCCCGAGAACTGGGAGGTGTGCCGGGGATCTTCTCCCTCTCTCTCCCATCTTTCCTTGCCCTACCCTCCATCCTGGAGACCAAGATCTGTCCCTTCCTGCTTGCTGTGCTCTGCCCCCCTTGGCCATGATGAGTATCTAGACCTCTGGGAAGAGTAGAGGGAGAGGATGGGTTGGGGCCAGGCCATATGAGTCCCTGACTTTCCAAGAACCCTTGGAGTATTGTCTGACCCTTTTGTATCATCTTGCCAAACCTTAAAGGAGAAAGAATTGAGTCTAAATCCTTGCCTGCCGATTCCCTGTGAGGTCTTAGCAACTTGTCAGCTGCTCTGAGCCTCAGCTTTCTTATTTGGGAAATGAAGATGATACCACCTTCCTTACCACCTATCTCACAGAAATGTTTAAATCTATTCAAAGTAAAGGATGGGCTTTGTAAACATTAAGACTTACCTAGATTCAAGGAAAATGAGGCCCAGAGAGGTTAAAAGACTTGCCTAATATCACACAGCAAAGCTAGACATCAGCTTTGCATAGACACCCACTTTGCATGGACACACTAAATGCAGGGGTCTGCCTGGTTGCATCCAAATCCTACCTCTGCCATTTGTCACTTTGGCATTTAATCTCTCTGAGCCTATTTTCCTCGTACCTAAAAGGTGTGACCCAAGTTGCCACTCCATTCAAGCACTATGAGGATGTGATAAGTCAGTGAGTATGGGATTCCCTGCCTGGGACCAGGAGATCTTCGTTATTCTTATACTGTTAACTAGACACTTGGAATTGTCTACTTCAACATCCCATGTTGTGGATGATGAGGCAGGGGCTTCCCAAGGTCACACAGAGAGTTGAGAGCTGGGCCAGTACTTCAATCTGGATCTCTGTTTTCCATACCATACTGCTTGTGGAAATTGATGAGCTATTGGAACCCATAAGGCTTTCAGTTCTTTGAATCAGTGCCTTCATGTGACAGATAAGGAAAGTGAAATTCAGAGGGACATGGCTTGGCTGATGTCTTAGACTGTTCAGAACCAGTGCTGGAACTCAGGACTGTCTCTTGGGCTGTTCATCCCCTGGTGACTCCTAGGCTGGGGTGGGAAATTGTGTGTCAGACCCTAGAACAGTTTTCTTCTATCTCCCTGCAGAAACCAAAACCACCTTTGGCCTCTGCTGAGGGCCCAGCAGCGCCATCCCCATCACCACAGAGGGAGAAGCTAGAGCGTTTCAAGCGGATGTGCCAGCTGCTAGAGCGGGTGCCTGACACCTCCTCATCCTCCTCGGACTCAGACTCAGACTCCGACTCATCAGGCACTTCGCTGAGTGAGGATGAGGCCCCCAGCGAGGCCCGGAATGGGCGACGGCCAGCCCGGGGCAGCTCGGGCGAGAAGGAGAACCGTGGGGGACGACGGGCTGTACGCCCTGGCAGTGGGGGGCCCCTCCTCAGTTGGCCATTGGGCCCTGCCCCACCGCCTCGGCCCCCACAGCTGGAACGGCATGTGGTACGGCCCCCACCTCGAAGTCCTGAGCCTGACACACTGCCTTTGGCTGCTGGATCCGACCACCCTCTGCCTCGTGCCGCCTGGCTTCGTGTCTTCCAGCACCTTGGGCCCCGAGAGCTATGCATTTGCATGCGAGTCTGCCGGACTTGGAGCCGCTGGTGAGTGGCCTGCATAGGCCTGGGTTCTGGTGCTAACACCCGTCTCACTTTCGGTGTGAGTTGCAAAGGGTTCCTGATTATTCCTCCCTGGTCACTGTTCTTGTGTTGATACTTCTGTAGTATGTGCACACTATATAGTGTGATACTTCTGTATTTACTATGCCCAAGCTGCTTTCCATTTTTGAGCTCATTTAACCTTTGTAACAACTTTGTGAGTTAGTTACTGTTATTCCCTCTTACAGATGAAGTTGAGGTGTCAAGGTCATGTGAAGAGGAAGCAATAGAACCAGGAATTTGAACCCAGGCCTTCTTGCTCCCAAATCTTCTTAACAATATCATTATGAGTGTTTAGTATGTGCCGGGCACAGTACTGACTGCTATACATACATCATCTCATTTCCTTTTCACATTTTTTCTTCTGAGGACAATCTAAATGTTCCATTTATATACAAGAAAGCTCTTTGCTGAGGTGGCCCCTGCCCTCAGCCATACTTGGGCCTTCTGACCCCAAATAACCTCTTCATGTCCCATAGCCACCACCAACTCCCTCTCCCTATCCTCCTCCATCTCTCTACTGCCTCCCGAACCTTGTTGATTCAGCAATCTCCTTCATCCTCCCGAACCTTTGGTCTCCTTCCCCCAGTCAGACTCGCATGGCACTCTTCCCCTCACAGCACTATAGAGGCCTTCTGCATGTTGATGAGCCTTCTTCATTTATTAATCTCCATGTTCTAGTCAGTTGCTGGGATGCTGCAGTTACTGTGTCTATTTTATCTCCATGTTCCTAGCACGGAACACGGGGCAGTGTAGATGCTTAAGAAATATTTTTTTAATTTTATTTATTTATTTTTAGAGAGAGGGGAAGGGAGGGAGAAAGAGAGGGAGAGAATCATCAATGTGTGGTTGCCTCTCATTTGGCCCAACTAGGGACCTGGCCCGCAACCCGGGCGTGTGCCCTAGACTGGGAATCGAACCAGCAACCCTTTCATTTGCAGGCCGGCATGTAATCCACCGAGCCACAACAGCCTGGGCAAGAAATATTTAATTAAATGGGTAAATTCAGGCTGTTTCTCAGGCACTTAACTGTGGAACAGGCATCCTGTTAGGCACTTTGCAAATGTAGCTGATTTGTTCTTCATAATAGCAATTTTATAATACAGCATCTGTGTACTTTATAGTGTTTTTGTAAGCTAATATAGTTAAAGAACTGAGGACAGTACCATGGGAGATAGAAACTACTCAGTGCCTTAACTGTATCATTATTATTCACTCAGTTATAAGTAAGTACTGAAAGCACAGACTTAAATTTACAGCCTTAAAACATAGATTTATGTCCTGGAAGAGCTCCCAGTCAACCTAGCAAATAGTTACAGCAGGTGCTGGGGATTACCACCTCTATCTCATGTAGTACTTGATGAAATGTTTGCTGAAGCCTCTTCATCAAGGCCAGCCCTGTGCTTAATACATGGGATCCAGAATGAAGAGGACTTGATTTCTGCCTCCTGAAGAGACTTGTGACCAGAAGTAGAGAGGCTGGACTGCACAGTGGTTTCTAGCTTGGGCCCTGGATCTGGTCCTTACAAGTTTCATCATCTCTGACTCTGGCACCTCTTGGATGTGTGGCCATGGTTAGACAGCTATACCTATCAGGGCCTCAGTTTTCTCATCTATTATTTGGGGTTCATATTACTACCTTGTGGGTATTAAATGAGATTGTTCTCACAAAGTATTTAGCATAGTTCCTGAAGGGTACTGAATACTCAGTGAAATGGGGGTTTTCGATGAGAAGAATGAGGGTAGGGCAGAGCAGGAGCCTGTGAGGTGGGTCACAGTGGGAACAGGAGCTCTGTCAGAACTGGGGTCAGCAGCAGGGGCTGTGGGGATGGAGAGGAAGGACTCAAGTTGAGAAACTTCTAAGAAGCAGAATAGCTTGGATTTGGTGACTTAAGTGTCTGTTGGGCAGCAGGGTGACTCTCAACTGAGTTTCTGTCCCACAAGCCTGGGTGGGCATCAGTGCCATTCCACACCAAAGGAAGAGAAGCAAGTTCTAGGGGAAAGTGAACGCATAGACTTGACATGTTTGATCTAAAAGGTTTGGAGCAGTCGGGAGCTAGTAGGAAAACAGCTGGATGTACAAGTCTGTTAAAGAGAAAGATCCAAGTTTAGAAACTTTGGACACAGAAGTGAATAAACAGGTGGGAGAGCAGGCCGTTGCAGGTCTTACTATCTGGTGGCTTCTGTCCTCTTGGAACTAGAAGGTGAAGTGATCTACCAAGAGAAAGGTCCAAGTTTGGGAGTTTTTAACCTATAGGTATCAGCTTCAAGGAAGAGGGCAGAAGACAGAATGTCACTGTTTTGTGAGTTAGAGAAAGAGCAGCTGGAAACTTGGAGGAGATCAAGGGTGGAGGTGTGTTCTGAGGGAGAGTTTGAGGAAGGAGTGAATGACGAATGTTGGCAAAAGGTCGTGGGAGATCAAGGACCAGAGTAGCAGTTAGATTTTGTTACAAGGAGGCCTTGGTATCCTTGGCCGTTCTACATGGGGGTAGGGGACCAAAGCCAGGTCACATGGGGTCAAGGATATCAGCTTCAAGGCAGGGACTTTATCTGTTTGTTTGCGGCTATACCCTGGTTACTAAGATGGCACCTGGCATACAGTAGGCACACACACAAAAAACTTGTTGAATGAATGACAGTGAGGAAATCAAGATGGAGTGTAAAGAGGTAGTGAGGGCGGAACTGGAGAGAAATTTGTTGGTGGGAGAGCAGGAAGTTGCAGGCTTTCCTCTCTGGTAGCTTCTATCTTCTCTTGGAACTGTGACCTGAAGTGATCTACCGAGAGTTGGGGGAGAGAAGGCAGGCAGAAGAAGTATGGAGGAGTTGTTGAGTTGCAGGGAGGAGGGTTGGGACTTTGGAGGACATGGGCAGAGAAGGGTGGCAAGGAAGGGACTGAACATAGGGTCAAGGCCAATTGGAGTTGTGAGTAGAGACTTGGAGATGGACAGATTGGAGGACATTGATGGCATCAGGGATCCCAGAGAGCTGAAAGGGAAGAACTGGCTTTGGCTGAGGCTCAGGAGGCTTTTGTGCTCCTTACAGGTAGCAGTTTGGGCTGCTCCATCTCTGTCCCCAGAGGGCCTCTGTGGGGTGGGGGAGGGCTCTTTTGAGGACTAGAATTTAGGATTTTGGAGATGAGCTTAATAAGGGGATGACCTAATTGCAGAACTTGAACATCAAGCCCTGACCCCCTGGATGATGGCATGCCTTGGCCTCTTAAGAGTTCTTCCCGCTTTTTGCCTTAGTGTTTTTCCCCAGCTTAGAAAGAATCCATCCATGGCTCCCTGTTGCCCTCACAACAAACTCCCACAGTCCTGTTGGACCATTGGTCATGAACAGCCCCAGTGACTGCACTAAACACTTCCCCTGTACCATCTCCCTTCATCTTTGTAGCAAACCTTTGAAGTAAGTGCTGCATTTACTCCCTTTTATGGTTTAGAGGATGGCCTAGAGAGAACAAGTCACTTGCCTAAGGTCATTCAAAGTACAGAAGGGGCAGAGCTGGGATTTAGATACTCATAGTGCCTACACCCTTCACCTCTGGTCTCTGTGGCCATGACAACCCAACCTGGCATTCTCGCCCTTCTTGACATGTCACCCCTACCGTAGGCCTCCCCTGCAGCCTCACATCTGCCTCCTCCCCACTTACCAGAGTTCAGGCCCTCAGTCCAGTCCAGCTTGGTTTAAGCCTTGGCTCTGCTCTCGTTTAGTAGCTGTAATACCTTGAACATGTTTCTTGATCTCTCTGAGCCTCGTTTTCCTTTACTTTAAAGAGGAGATGACCTGGCTGGTGTAGCTTAGTGGATTGAGCGAGGGCCTGTGAACCAAGAGATCACGGCTCGATTCCCAGTCAGGGCACATGCCTGGGTTGCAGGCCAGTTCCCAGCAGGGAATGCATAGGAAGCAACCATACATTGATGTTTCTCTCCCTCTCTCCTTCCCTTCCCCTCTGAAGATAAATAAATAAAATCTTTAAAAAAAAAAAAAAAGAGGAGATGATAACAGTATTTTCCTCCTAGGGCTGTTGTGAGGTTAAATGATTAATTCATAGAAGAGTACTTGGTATATAGTAAACCTTGATAAACACTAGTAATTAGTGCCGTAGTCATTATCATCATCCTCACTATTAAAAGACAATGAATTGCTCCTGCTACCTGAGGTTCTCAGAGCTCTCTGTTTCTCTGTGTCCTGGACCTGGATACTAGTTCTTCCCCATCTGAAATGTACACCTTTTTTCCCCTGCCCTCACTGGAATAGTGGCTGCTGTCTTTAAATTCTCGTCACACATTGTCTCCCTGGGCTCTCCCCTGTCCCATTGTCTCATTGACTCTTATCATGTCTTTTGTTGCTTCGCTTCTGTCTGCTGACTGTGTCTCCCACATTTTCTGACTGCCTCATGCCCAGTGGAGGCTGGACATTTACTATCAGTAGGGCACTCAGTGACTGTTGGTTGCCACTCTGAGGTTTAAGGCACAGATTGGGTCCAGCGAAGAAGAGTCAGGGGAGACTTCCTGGAAGCAAAGACACTGGAGTTGAAGGATCTGGGTTGGTTGGCATTTCCAGCACAACATGGGTCACAGTGTGTTGGCACCAGAAGACAGCCTTGTGTGTCGATAGGCTGGCAGGTGGTTTGGTGTGGTTCTTGTGGAATATGATGCAGAAACAATTGGAGGCCTGTGTGTGCCTCCAGGGAGAAAAGTTCCCTTCTAGCCATGGAAGATCCAGGAGGAGCTTCAGGGTGGTGGTCACAGTTGAGCTGGGACTCTAGATTGGGTCAAAGTGGGCAGAGAGGTTTTGGATGGAGCAGGATTTTACTAGGTAGAAAGAGGAAAAGGGGCAGGACTTAGGGACAGAAGCTGGTTTGACGGTGGGGTTTTGTTTTGTGTTTTTCCCTTTTAAAATTGGAGAGATTTTAAAATATTATTGGTTGAATGGATGGAACCAGGAGAGGGAGAGGCTAGCATGCCAGAAGAGGGCGGAAATGGGAGGAGGTGATAGGTGGGACAGAGAGGTGGAGTTGTTGGGATTGAAGCCTGAATGTCTGTGCCTCCAGCATTCCTTGACCTGTCTGTCACCCAGGGGCTCTAAAGTATGCCCAGAAGTTTTAAGTGGTACAAAAATATGGCTTAATTCTTTTATTAATTTTGAAAAGGAAGTCTCTCCATTGTGTGCTGTTGTATCTTTCACACCTTTCTTATATTTATCTCTCTGTTTAACAAAAATAGTCTCTAGGCAGTAGCCTAACACCACAGCAACACTCAGCTAGAACTTAATAACCCTGCTCTGTTTTTATTGTATTTATTTCTATGGTTAACACATTATGTGAAACAATACTGGTTTTAAGTACACAAAGGGGATCAATTCATGTTTTGCAGATACATGGATAACAAATGATTGGGGTTTGAGGATCACTGCTGTAGCCCAGGGCTTCTTGAAGAAAAAGCTCTTCAGAATTGGGGGCGGGGATAGAGCTTCCTGGGCCCCTCCCCATCCCTGTTGCTTCTGACACAGTTCATCTAGCCCAGGGGGAAATTCCTGACATGCCTTCAAGAACCTCTGCATTAAGAAGAGTTTTCAAAGGGAGGCTCAAGGAACTTCGGTGTATCACAAAGTACTAACAGATAACCTTGGGAGAGGTAGGGAAATGTTCCCTGGTAAAATAAGTTTGGGAAGCCCTTTTCCAGTTCACTTCATGTTGGACTAGTCAAGGCTCTCAGAAATGCTGGGATCAGGAAACCAGTTTTAACTTTGTTCAGGCTTCATTCATCTTCATAGCTTATTCAATACCTTGGACCTGCCAGGTCTTCCATAAACATTGACTAAATGAATAAATGAAAAGCTATATAAATGAAGTGTGTTGTGTGTGGTGGGGTGTTCAGTGGAATCTGGGCACTATTCATTCAACTAAAGTGCAGCAGATAACCTACTGTGCGCCTGGCACAGTGCTGGGTATTTGGGGAAACCAAAGGGAAAAGCCAGATCTGCCCTTGTGAAGCCTACATTGTAGTTGGCAGTACAGTAATTGAGTAAAGAGAGCAAATAGAGCTGTAAGTCAAGCCTTGGGCACCTTGCCATCAGGATGGAGTAGATGGGAATCAAGGGCAGAAATTAGTAGAGGAGATGAAAAGTGCCCACAAGCCAACAACATAACTTGGAGGGGGGTGGGGGGCGCAGTTGGGGTTGCTGATAGATACCATTGGTGTTATAGCAAATACAGCATATAGGGTGTTCGTGTGTGTCTTTGGTGGAATGTATTATGAGTTGTAAGGTACGAAAACCAGAAAGACCTTATTTGACCTCACAGCAATCCTGTGGGGCAAGCCGAGTAAGAATCATTATCTTCGTTTTCTAAACTTGGCCTCTGAGGCTCAAAATGAATGTATTTTCCCAGGGTCTCGCATCCAGTTAGTGATGTTCTTGAGCCCCAGATTCAGTGCCCTTGGCCTGGGAACTGGAGCTTCCTGCACCAGGTCCCTACCTTCTGTATGGATCCCGGAGAAAACTGGGGTGAACTGGTGAGTGTGGTGAGGCTTGTGGGTTCCCTGAGAACTGAGGGCTCTGTCTACCCCCTTGTGGCCGGCAGGTGCTATGACAAGCGTCTGTGGCCTCGAATGGATCTGAGCCGGCGGAAGTCACTGACTCCACCCATGCTTAGTGGTGTGGTTCGTCGCCAGCCCAGAGCCCTGGACCTCAGCTGGACAGGTGTCTCCAAGAAGCAGCTCATGTGGCTTCTGAACCGACTGCAAGGTATGGCATAGTGGTGAGGTAGAATAGGGTGAGTTGGGGGATAGACCTGGCAGAGAGCTCTCTTAGCACCAGCTTCCTAACTTCCTCCAGGCCTGCAGGAACTGGTGCTGTCTGGCTGCTCCTGGCTCTCTGTCTCTGCCCTGGGCTCAGCCCCACTGCCAGCCCTGCGGCTCCTGGACCTGCGCTGGATCGAGGATGTTAAAGACTCCCAGCTCCGTGAGCTGCTGCTGCCTCCGCCTGACACCAAACCAGGTGCAGCCTCCATTGTCTGTTGTAGAATGGGTTGGGCAAGATGAGGGTTATGAGGCCTCCAGGGTCTCTTGTGACTCATGCTAGGTGTTAAAGGTTTGAAGAAAGGATAGAACACTTGAGTTTGGATAGGAAGCCCCTGTTTGGCCATTGCCCATTCATTCATTCACCTGCTGTGTGCTGGGCTTTGTGATAGGAGTGGGGGAACATCCCTGCCCTTCAGGGGGAGATAATTATGGGATTAAGCACAATATGGGATGAAGCAAATACAGGACACTGAACTGTGAGAGGAGCCAGGGCATATGAGTGAAGTCACTGGGTGTTGTGGCTTCTACTGAAGAGCCTCCTCCAAAGAGAGCAGTGGCAGTGGCCATGGGAGAATATGGGTCCCATGTGGCCAGTCAGTTCTGTTTGTTAAGATGAACCAGAAATATGTATTTTTCTGTGACATATCCTGGTTTTTAAATGATGGGAATCAGTTAAGATTCTTCTAAAATTAATGTGTGGGCCAGTAAAAATATGGCTGAGCAATGGATTTGGTCCCTAGATTCCCTTGCCCTACAGTAAAAAGATACAGATTTTCCTCAGGGAAAAGAGCAGAAAGAGGGAGCCAATTGACTTGGAAGGTTGCATGGAGGTGGTACTATCATCTCTCCAGTCAGAGCAGCCACCTCTTCACCATGAGTGAGGCCCAGGTACCCTGCCAAGTAAAGTCACCTTTTATTGTTGAGCACATCTTCTGGGCTGGTCCTGTGTAGGACCATGGAGACCTCAAACTGAACCAGCCCCATTCCCCACCCTGGTGGAACCCCAGTCATGCAGGAGAGAGAGACTCAGAAAGAGAAGTTTATATGGCGTGATGTGGTACGGTAAGGGCTGTGGTCGGGGAAGGGGGAGCAATGAAAGAAGCGCTCTTTGAAAGGAGCTACTTGGGCTGAGTCCTATAAGAGACAGGGTTTTCTAGGGAATGTGAGGCAGAATAAGTAGTTTTGCGGGGCAGGAGGCCCATATTGACTGAGGGGAATGCTGGGAGCTGAGGCTGGTCAGGTGATCAGAGGCCTGGTCACCTTGGGGGTCATTTGGAGGTGTGAGTGTGGGGGCACTGAGGCCCTGGGGGCTCCTTGTCTAGTTGAGATGAGATGTTCACAGTAGCATCCTCCTTGGTTGCTACACCAGTCTGTTCTCTACACCCAAGTCTGGAGAACCATCCAGAAAGACAAATCTAGCCATTCCACTCCTGTGCTATAAACTGTATTTCATTGATTCCCTGTGTTCTTTGGATAAAGACCAATATTTTACTATAGTTGCTAAGACCTGGCATGGTCTGGTTTCTGCTGAGCTGTGTGGTCCTTGCATTTCAGCCACCTCAACCTCTTTGCCAAGTTTCTTCCATCTCCAAGGCCTTTGCCCACTCTTCTTGGCCCAGTATGCTCTATCTTCCTTCATTTAATTAACACCTAATCACCCTTTAGGCTGCAGTGTAAATACCACTCCTCCCAGAAGCCCTTGATGATTCTGTCCCCCCTTGAGATCAAGGTCCTCTTTAGCTTTGAGAGCAGTCCCCTCCTAGCAGATCAGTGTACTGTTATGAAATGGTTTGATTAACATGTTTCCTTTCACTAGGTTCTTAAGCTTTGTGAGGGCAAGGACTATCTGCTTGCCCCAGCACCTTGCTTTCACAGCTCTCTCAAGGCTCCCTTTTTTCCACCCTGCCCTACCCTACCCCTTTCACAGCAGCCTTGAAAGAGGAGTAGAGAAGCAGCTAGGATTCTTTGCATTTTCTACACAAGGCACCAGAGGCCCAGAGGGGTTAAGTGACTGCTGCAAGTCACATAGGCCAAGCCAAACCAGAGCTTGCCCATTGTCCCCTCTACTGGAAATGGACTGAGCCAGGATAATTTGGGCGGGAGTCAGGGTGGGCATTGGGAAGAATACATTCCGTGAGGTGAGAAAGTGCTGGTTGGCTGGCAGACCTACCCCTTCTCCTTTCTGAATTCACTTCAGTTTAAGGCCCTTTATCAGGAGTTTGCAAAGATGGGTTTTCCGGGCCCTTGAGACCTGTTGTGCCTGTCGGAACTCTACTTACCTTTCTGATCTTGGCTCCCTGGTTCTGACAGCGTCTGTAGAGCAAAACTTAAAATTCTACTTCTTGCCTTCGCCCCTGCTATTTTCTGCCTGGTGTAGTCTTCTCCCATCTCTCCACAGGGTCAGTCCTTGAAGGCCCCGCTTAAATGCTACCTCTCAGTGAAACCCTCACTGATGCCCCCTTTTCCCCACCCGAGCCAGAGTGTCTTCTTTCCTCTGCTTCCCTCTAATGGCTTTGGCTATGGCCCAAGGTTGAGGGCATCTGTAGATATATTCCCTCTCCAGGCTTTTGGCTTTTCAAATGAAAAAAAATAAGGGAGTAGAAGTCAGAGCTTGCAAAGTCAAGTACCCACAGAGGGGTGGGACAGACAACAAGCGGTGGGCTTGGTGCAGGACATTAAGAAGGAACCCCTAGCAGCCCAGTGATGCCAGACGTTACGATTCTCAAGGAGAAGCTTGGTATCTAAATTTCTTTATAAAAATGTCCTTTTTTGTAGGCTTAATCATGTAGAAAATTTTTGGCATTATGCAGACTCCATAACACTCTTATGTGTCTGATCTAGTTTATCTAAAGGCTAGGCTGGTGCCTGGGGGTAAATAGTGTTGTGATAAGAGTTTGGACTTAGAGTCACCAGGCCTGCTGTGCTGGCTTTGTTACTTCATAGTCACGTGACCTTGGACTGATTGCTGAGCCTCCATTTTCTCATCTGTAACAGGAATGATAATCAGAGGACTTGTCTCCTGAGGCTGTGGTTCTTAAAGCTTGGTCTTCGGACCAGCAGCTTCAACATCACTGGAGAACTTACTAGAAAAATAAACACTGAGGCCCTAACTTAGAGTACCTAAACTCTGGGGGTAGGGCCAGCAATCCATTTTAACTATCCTACCAGGGGACATAGTTTGAGAACCACTGGCCTAGGAACGTGGTAAATACAATAAAAGGGAAGCAGATCCTGTGCTTTTGGTGCAGAGATGAGCAGTGTAAGTAAGCTCTTCTAACCCCAGAAACAGATGAAGAGGACGACACTGAGCTCAGACCTGAAAGCCAGAGACACTGGCCAGGCAGAAGACTGAGCACAGATAGCCGCAGAGAGAGTGTCTCAGGGCAGGGTCAGCTGTGGGTTTTGGCCCAAGTATTTTGGGGTGAGGGAGAGGAGTTAAGAGCTGAGAAAAGGATAAGACCTTATAGGAACTGGAATGTTCCACCAAGGAGATTGGACTTCTTTGAGGTGCTGTCAGAGTTTTTAGCAGAGAAGTGATAATATTGGCTGACCTAGTGTGTGAGAATGGCTCTCTTTGGATTCCAGGAAGAATAGGAGAGACTAGAGTGAGTAAGGAGGCTGGGGCAGAAATTGAGGTAAGAGTGGTGTTGACTCAGAGTGGTGAGATGGGGAAAGGAGAGAAAGGAATCTGGTAGGTGACTTTACTAATCATAGAAGCAGAGGGAAGTGGAAGAGCAGCCTGGAATGGCAGTCCAATTAGAGATGTTATTTGTTGCATGAGTGAATATAGATTATCTGTATGCCAATTTTGGGGATAAAGCAAGAACAAGACAGACAAAAATAATACAGGGAAGGGGTAGGACTTTGTGGAATATTATAGTTTCATATGGAGTAATTATGACAGGCATCACTGAGGAGGCAGTGTGAGCAATGAACAGATGAGATGAGGTCAGGCATGTGGGTGTTTGGGAGAAGAGCAAGCCATGCAGAGTGCCAGTGGGGCTCACATACAGTGGGAGCAGATTTAGGGGGTGGTGAGGAATATGAGTGGAAACATAGCTGGTCTGGTTGCCTAGTTGTAGGTATGGAAGCAGGGAAGTACTGACCTCGTATCTGCCTATCCAGGGCAAACGGAGAGCCGAGGGCGGCTGCAGGGGGTAGCAGAGCTCCGCTTGGCAGGCCTGGAGCTGACAGATGCCTCCCTGCGGCTCCTGCTGCGCCACGCACCCCAGCTGAGTGCCCTGGACCTGAGCCACTGCGCCCATGTTGGGGACCCCAGCGTCCATCTCCTCACAGCCCCCACCTCCCCACTCCGAGAGACCCTGGTACACCTCAATCTTGCTGGTAAGCATGGTCCCGTCTGTCCATCTTGCTAGGCTTTTGGTCCCCATGACCAGTACCTACCCCTACTCACTTTCCTGGTGTTGGCTACCATTGCCCCATCCCCAGGTTGCCACCGCCTCACTGATCATTGCCTTCCGCTGTTCCGCCGCTGCCCTCGTCTACGCCGTCTAGACCTGCGCTCCTGCCGCCAGCTCTCACCAGAAGCTTGTGCCCGGCTGGCAGCTGCTGGGCCCCCTGGCCCCTTCCGCTGCCCAGAAGAAAAGCTGCTTCTCAAGGACAGCTAGTTGGGTGCCCCCCACTCTCCCCCAGGACTCATCAGGAGCCTAGACCCCAGGCCTTCATTTCACTCCTTCCAGGAGGCCAGGTTACCCACCTCATAACTTGGGATTCCTGAGTTTTCTGACTTGGGATTCCTGCCCAGGGACTTGAGCCAGCCTCCCCACTCTTTACCCCCTGCACTGATATTTCTGGGGGTCTCTCCCTCCCATCTCCTCCCCTTTCCACCTGCTTCATTGTCCATCCCCTGGGGGGAGTGAATCAGAGGTACTGGGGGTTGCTGAGCCAAAGGGATGGTGGGAGGGGGGTAAGGTGCAAGTTTGAGGGAGGGAGAATGGGGGAAATGTATCTACACACAAGATACTGGGAGTCTGGGGCTGGGGGAGGTGGAGGATGGGCTGGGGTGGGGGGGCACAGAAAGCAGACCACCAGGGGTGCAGGGAACAGACCAGATACTTGGAGTTGGGGGGAGGGGCAAAAAGGGAAACCAGAGGAGCAATTAGGTGTTGCGGGAGGGGGGACTGGGGCAACCAGGGAAAGCCAGGGCTAAGAGGAGTCCAGGGGTTGGGGCAAGAGCAGGTGTGGGGGCAGTAAGTACTCCCTCGGGGGGTCACTCCTCCCCGTACTTCCTCCCCAGTTTCAGTTCTTCCCCCAACCCTGACTCTTTGAAAGTCACTGACAATGGCAGCTATTGCGAGGAGTGGGGGCCAGCTGGCCTACCTGCTGTTCAACGTGGCCCAGGGGAGTGGTGAGGGGTACCCCAGCCCCCTACCTGCCTTCCCACTCAATACTTGAACATTCATCTGTACTTAAGTGTTACTTGAACCTGGGGAACCTCGAACCTAGGGGAGCCGGAGTGTGAGGGGCCCGTGACCGCTTGGACTGAGACTCGACCGGTGGGCACCCAGTTTGGACTGCGCCACCAGCAGGCTCTCTCTTGCTTTACTGTATTGAGCAGCCCCACCCCTGCTGACCTGAAGTGGGGTGGGGTGCCAGCCCAACGATGGGGAAGATGGAACTCCTCCAGTTTGGCTCTTCCCACTCGTCGTCATGGAAGCTTGTATCCCATTTGCCCAGGGAACTGCCACTCCTGGTTGCCATGGAAATAGCCAATGGACGTGTCCCAAAGCCAGGGCTAAGGCTGGTAATAGCCCCTCTTGGTTGCCATGGGAACTTCGTAACACTCTTGGCCCGCCTTTGCCCCTTCCTCCAGTGGTGGGGCGGGGTTAGGGGAGCTAGTGCACGCCCCTCAGCCCAGGCCTCCTGGGGAGCTGGGTTGTACCAAGTAGGGGAGGGGGGAATTTATCCACATACCTCAGGTATCAGGGCGGTGCACGGGTGGGGGGAGGGAATGGGCGGACCAAAGGTCGACGGGAGGGGGTCGTGGGGTTGTGAAAGGCTTGAGGTTGGGGCCGCTTGAGGGGAGGGGGGAGGAGGAGGCAGCCCGGCGGGGGGGACAAGTTGGGGACCCAGCCGGGCTGGGCCCCGGGTCTGTACAATATGGTTTGCTATAAAACTTAAAACCTTCCAGCTGGGGCCACAGAGTTCATGTGTCTGTCTGCGGTGTCGGGAGGACGGGGGTGCGGTCTGGCCTTGAGTGCCTGTCCTTTGGGCCTGTTGGAGGCGGGGCTGTTTGGATGGATTTGGGAATCTTGGACCTCCTCTGCTTCCTGCAACTGAGCTTGCAGGACCCCTGTAGCCCTTACAGGCTGATGTGCTCACCTTTACCGAATTTGCAGTTTACGTGGGGGTTAGAGATCTGGACATCTGGGAGTGTCCAGGTGTACTTGGAATGGTCCAGGGCCCGGGAACTCCTGGTCACAGGCTGCAGCTGGTTGCTAACCTCAGCAGAGCTAGGGCACCTGCATGACATTTTAGGTGGACTAGTGTCGCTGGGTCCCTTGAGAACTTTACCAGACGCCCTCGGGCTCCACCCTATCATGTGGCCACCTCAGCTCCGCCTCTGTCCTAGTTCCTGTTTCAGCCTCTGCTGTCCCGCTTCGGCCCCTAGGGTTCCCCCGCAGACTCCAACTCTTCTCAGTTTGGACTGCCTCTTCCTGGGCGCCTGCCGCCTACATCTCTGCTCACCCCGCAGGGGAATGGGGTCTCCCCCTCGACTGAGCTGGTCTTCCTGGACTCCCCGCGGCTACTTGGTCCCACCTTGACTACCCAATCCACCTGGTGCTGCGGCCAACTCCCCAGGATGAAGGGCGTCCAGGGGGATGCAGGCGAACAGGCCCCACTGAACCCGGAGGCCGAGTGCCCCGCGGGCTCAGCCACATACCGAGAATTCGTGCACCGTGGTTACTTGGACCTCATGGGGGCCAGTGAGCACTCGCTGCGGGCGCTCAGCTGGCGCCGCCTCTACCTCAGCCGGGCCAAGCTCAAAGCCTCCAGCCGCACGTCTGCCCTGCTCTCGGGCTTCGCTATGGTGAGGGGAGGGTGGGGGTGCACAGGATGGGGGGAGGTAGGGGGTCGTGGGCAAAGTAAACCCAAGGGAGGCAGGGCAAAAAAAAAGGGGGAAAGACTGGGTTTTAAAAGATGAAAGGGGAACAAACAAGGTCCCACGAGACTACACAAATCTCTTTAATGGGTGTGTCTGTTTATG